>OY856409.1:1936914858-1937524858 GCA_963693085.1 Alisma plantago-aquatica
AATAAAATAAATTTATAAATACGTAGAAATTGTTAATCAAACGGAAAGAATTTAAAAATAATAATAATAAAGAAGGTAAAAAAGTATACATAAATTTAACACAATGAAAAATTAAATATATAAATAAGTAGAAAATCAATAAAGTATAATACCGATCATATTATACATTATATACTACATAATACTTTGACAAGCCATGTATATATCTATATATCTATGACGTATTGCCAATAAATATCAGAATAGTTTTGTCTTGTACAGAATACAATTGAGTTAGTATGTAAGAACGTAAGCCATGCATGTATAACATATACATATAGGTTGTTATACAAGCACATGAAAAACATGAGCTCAATGATTATGTAAACTCTCATCTCTTTTAGGGGAGTGGTAGTCTATTATGTGAAGAGTCATCTCATGAATGGAATGAGCAGTTATATGTAGGTCAGTTTTATGCATTTTCCATTTTCCTGCCAAACATCTTTGAAGTTGTTACTTGAGATATAGGTGTACCTTGAGAAATTTGGAATCATATTGAGGATTTAGCCTCGATGGTAACTTGGCATGACCAGTTAATATAGGTGTACATGGACCTAATTCCAGCTCAAAAATATGCCAATATCAACATAAGACACAATCTTTATAGATTAGCTAATTAGGTCCTCTCAAGGTTGTCAAGGCGGCTAGGCGGTCAACATTTCCCAAGGGGTGCCTAGCCCTCCTAGGCGCCTAGGCTATTCTGGGCATTTTTTATATTTTGTATCTTTTTCAATATGTTAATTTGATTCTTATTATACATATATACTACATATAATAACATATAGGAAACATAAAAAGAGGGCAGAATGAGGTTATGACAGCAGTAGCAGGAGATGGGAATAGGAAGAAAAAGGGGAAGTAATATCAACAAGCCTGCAACAACAATTGGAGCAGGAGACTTAGAAAAGAGAGTAGGGAAAAAGGGTGGCAGAATGAGGCTATGACAGAAGTAGCAGGAGATGGGAATAGGAAGGAAAAAGGGAAGTAATATCAACAAACCTGCAACAACAATTGGAACAGGAGATGTACAAAAGGATAAAAGAAAACAGGGAAAAAAGGGCGGGATGAGGTTGTAACTCAATAGAGAGGAAATGGAGGATGGGAAACAAAACAAAAGAAACATAAACAATGGCAACAACATCATGAGGAATAGGTGATGTAAAAGAGGAAAGTAGAAAGTACAACATCATCAACATTACGAAGCATAGGTGATGTAAAAGAGGATTTGAAGAAAACAGAATTAAAAAAAAACACAACAGTAGTAGGATTTCGGAGTAGGAGGGGATATACGAGGAATAACTCAAAAAAACGCAGTAGCAGTAGGATTAAGGACTAAAATGCAGGAGAAAGGATAAAAAAAGAAAAGAAAAAGAAGCAAGAACAACAAACATATGAGGAAGTGATTTTATGACTTACCAATTTGGCCCAAATCAAACATGTTTCCCTAATTTTCCAAAATTTGGCTTGATTTTGCCTAAATCAGACCTATTTCAGCCATAAATTGACTCAAGCTAATCTAATTCGACCAAATCCAGACTTGATTCATGCTAATTTATCCTTTAAATGACTTAATTTAGGCTTAAAAGGCCTTAGACACCCATATAATGCACATACTAGGCTAGGCACCTAGTTTGAGCAGCCTTGCCTAGCGCCTAAGACGCCTAGGCACGCCTAGACAACACTGGGTCCTCTATTGGTATTACATATGTTAATCATTCCAAAGAGGGGTTATTCATATTATAAATTATCAATTAATTATCCTTCAACATGAGGTTTTGATTTAGTTTAATTGAACCTTTATAACTAGACGGTCATATTTGGCATTTATTCTAGTTAGACGCTAGCATTTTAAGAAGAACACAGGGGGAAGACCATTAGTATAATGAGTGTCTTAACATTACACAATGACTCAAACAAACCTCTCAGGAAAAGATTCATCGCAGAAGTACTGCGACACTTTCTAAAAGCAAGACCATGACACAGTGACTCAAAATAACTGTTGTTTCTCGAGTAAAAAGAATAGATCAATGATGAAGACAAGTCTAAAACATTAAGTAAATAAAAAAACATAAAGCATGCATATCAATGAGGTCTATTATGAGGCCATTCTATTGGTGATTGAACGGTCTCAGTATGATTTTTTACTATGACAGTGTATTCTACTCGTTCTGATTTCTGTAACCATGCACTATCCCTCATCCCCCAGCCCCACCCCTCCCCCCACATACAAACGCTTCTTGTCAGGACATTGACTAAGATCTGATTTGGAAGCTATGCTGAAAATATCAACAAATTATTAAATGCTACTGATAGGCATTGAATCACAATTATTTCTTTAAAGATGTACACTTAGTTTTACTAATTTGTCCCTCTATTCTTATGTGTTTGTTTAAGAAGAAGATTTCTTTATGAAAATAGTTCGAGTAGTTCTCTTGATGCATAGATCCATTTCATGGAGTATGAAGGAGGAAAGGTAGGAAAATAATAATGGATACAACAATGTTTTATTATTATGATGTAGTACACGCTATGTCTTATATGTATATGATTGTAGATGCCCCCCTGCTAGGCAATATTAGAATAATATTAGATCAAATTGTTAGTTTAACAAAACACAACCTTTACATGAATATATCAAATTATAGAAACCTTTTATGTCCATTAAATTTTTACAAAAGCCTCACCGAAGACCTCACTATTACCATCCTCCCTCCTTCCTTCATTCTTCTCTACCAGACACCCCTTCCCTCCCATTTTGTTCTTCATTCCTGCATGTTGTTGCATGGCTACAACAACTGATGAATTTGTTGATTTTGCTGCTAGGAAGCAACAAGGGTTGGATGAAGTGGTGGGGAAATAAGGAAGAGGTTGAAAGGTTGGAGGTGATATTAATAAGCATTGTGCTGAGGTTTGCTGCCCCAACACCATTTTAGATTATTGTTTCTACAAATTGCTGACTGACATCAGCATCATTGCGTGGAGCATTCTGCTACTTCTCCTTCCTACTTTCCATCTTACATTTTTGTGTGCATCCTTCCATTCCGTGAACTCGACTTCTTAGTATTAGCAGTGGTCCACCAGAACCTCATTACGTGGAGAGTAAGATACAATCAGTGGCGTAGTCAGAAATTCTTATTAGGGTGGGCACCATACAAAATATAATGAATGGTTCATGCAAAAAAAATATTGTAACAAAACACAATGCTTTTAGTTTTCAATATCTCTAATGACTCTAGTTAATCTATACTTAATTCATATGAAATTTTTCTCTTATAAAATCGATGAACAAACAAGTGGACACAACATTACTGATCTGGGAACACTATTAAATATTTTGAACATCCACTATAATGGCAATCATGAACAGACACAATCCTGGATGCTGAGGAAGGTTTGTTATAAACAAAAGAGAGAAAAATTATTTGCGTGATTATTCAATAAGATATAAGTAAAACCTTGATTGCAGCACTGTTTACTTAAACTTGGTATCGTCAAGAGATTTTTCCTCAGATAAATAGAAAGACAACACACAAGTATTACCCTTTACCAGATTGCCATAGTTGTAGTCTGTCATCATCATTCAATATTTATCATATTATTATATTTATAACTGATAATGGTAACTGTATGACTCCCACTATAAGTGATATATTATAGGTTGCCCAATCGGCCCAGAAGGAACGAAAACAACCAAGAAAATCTCAACAACCTCCAGCCATGGTGTTTAATATTTATTTGAATATGGGTTCGCTTTTTAGGAGAGAGATACAATGTTGGTTGGGAAGAGGAATGTGGTATTGTTATTATGATTACCAATGCAGTGAGGAAACTTAACCCCTCATTTCTGTTACAGAAACAAGTTTAGCGGAAGCAATATGGCACATTCTGATTTATCAGGTGGGACACAATTGAAAGACTAACTTGGACGTTTGGACGCTCTGTTGTTGGGTGGCGAGTTGCAGAGACCGTGCCCTCGGGCTGCTGGGCGATGACGCTGGAGAGATGTCATGCCCCTCGGGCTGCTGGGTGGTGGCAGTGAAGAGAAGTACTGATCGGGCGATTGGGAGGAAACGATCGTCCGCCCTAGTGGTAGATGATCGTTGCTGCCGGGGTACCCTCGGACAGAAGCTTTTCTTGGACTGCTGGGGGAGCACAGTCAATCGGGGTTTCCTTGGCGTGCGGATGACCGGTTACGGAGCTACGTAGTGATCATGCGGATGACCGGTTAGGGTAGATACAGAGGGATCACGCAAGACAAAAGAATGACTATCGCGCGTGGGTTGGATGAAAGGGGAGGGAATGTTGGCACCACTCAATATGTGAAAAGTTAGATTGTTAATTTTTAGAATATATACATAAAGATACATATATGTATTTCTAATTCAAAAGTAGGAGGGCAACAAGTTGCACCATCACCCCTAAAAAATAAAATAGTTATTTACATTGGGCGTCAAGAGAAAGGTTATATGAGTTCAAATGAGATTTGTAGTCAAATTTGTAGTTATTACCATTAACTATATTTGTATTACTTATATTTTTATAATTTATAAAGAAAAGTAGTTATTGACTGCAAATGGAACACATGTAGTTAGATAAATGGAATTCATAAATCATTTGACAATCCAACATACTAATATATTCTATACAAGTTTAATGAAAAATTATAAATTGTATAATGACTATCACGAATTCAGATTTCCTTACACAATACTTTGAATAACATACTAATCAAGTTACATAAATTTTTAAAAAGATTAAAATTACACAATATAGTCTTAATAAATTACTTGATAGATCTCATCTCTTATGCTATGCATTATGCATTGGATATAAAATGAGAGAAATTCTAGTGTGCATAAAGAAAATGAAATGCCCAGGAACTGCCCTTGGAATATTATTCTTAATGATTTTAAGTGTCTATATAACTCTTAAGCCTGGCCTAGGACTTACTAGGTTTCAGTTTAGTAGATTTCTAACTTTGCTCGAGGGTTGATCTCTTCTAATGATCTAATCTGAAATCTCTGTGATGAGTTTGTATGGGAACCATATAGATTTCAGTGTGGCTACACGAGTTCAATTTTTGCCCCACTAAACGGGCTCTTAGTGAAGAAGAACAACTAGAAGTGAAGAAGGAACCCCAAAAAGCGAAGCCAGATAATACATACACACATACTCATCTCAAAATACAACCAATATATGTGAAGCTCGTCTCTTTTCCATAGGCATCTGGGTTTTCATGAAAGAAGGGCATATGTGATATTGAAATCAGAGACCCTAACCTGGACGTCTGGGCACTTTGATGTTGGGCGGAGACGATGGACCGGAGATGACGGAGGGACCGTGTCCTCGGGCTGCTGGGCGGCGATGGACGTCTGGGTGCTCTGATGCTAGGCGGAGATGATAGAGGGACCAGAGAGGATGGAGGCACCGAAGACGATGGAGGATCGAGCGGCTGCTGGGCGGCGATGATGTCCTTGGACTGTTGGGCGGCGAGCTACATGCGGGCGAGCGCTTAGGGCGGAACCAGGATCGGTTGGAGGCTCTTTACGCGGGTTCTCTATGGGAGAGTGGGCGCGCGAGCGATCTGTGCTGAACTAGGGTGATCGCCTGGATCACTTTACGCGGGTGATTAGTGGGAGAATTCACGGGTATTTTAGAGCCTTGTGCGATTTTCAAATCACCAACTGGGAATATTGCACGCAAAAGAGGATGATATGAAGTTTGATTTTATTTTAAAAGTTTCTAGTTTAGTTATATTTAGTTAATACATTTAAGACATGGAGAGGATAAGTGTAGCTAAGTCTTATGAATTGATAACTATACTTATTTTATTTATACTTTTCAAATTTGTAGCTAACTAGGGATTTAACTACATAGAAATTATATGTAATTAGAAAAATCGTAGTTAAAGACCATATTTTTTGTAGTGGAATATGTACATGTCCAAAAGGAAAGTGACAAAAGTTGGATGACAAAGCAATGTTATGCATCTTTATTGGTTATAGAGATCAACAGTGTTGTATAGGGTATTGGATCCTATGAAAAAAACCTTGAATAGAAACACATATGTGACATTCTATGAGAATTAGATAGTGAAAGATCTTGGGAGTGATGATGCAGAGGTTGGAGGATCAGGTGATAGTTCTTCTGATGATGAGTATGAGGATGCTTTAGTTTCTTCACAAGTGAAAATCTTTAGTTGATAAAGAAGAGAAGTATGATCACCCTGAGCAGTAGAGTTATAGAACATCAAGTGTTCTTATTCCACATGCCCAGTTTAGTGATTCAGATTCACAATTAGAGACTTTTGGGTAGGGAAGCAAGATTATTATCAGGAAGAGTAGGTCTGACAGAGCTTATCATCCTTCATCTAGATATATGGCATCTCAGTCTATTCTCCTTACTAATGAGGATGAGAAAGAGACTTTTTGAGAGGCACAAACGCATAGAGATAGAGCACAATTGTTACACCCGCATCCCATGATAACCATTAATCAAGAGATTAGGGCATAAGTTGAGGACTTATCATAATATAAAGATCACTCTAGACTTTCTCTTTTATTTCAACTCTTTGTTCCATCACATTCAATGACATAAACTAGCTTTACAAGGGAAATTAAAACTTGATTACTTCAATCTGATTTTAGCAATAAAGATACATATATAACATTCATTCCTCTTCTCACACTATCATAATACGATTTGATAATGAATACATACTATGTTAAGAAGAAACCAAAGTTGCACATCACCATTTATAATTCTCTCAACTCTATACAAGGACCTAGAGTGATAGGAACTGACTAAACTTAACTAATCTCATACTTAACTCCTATGACATATTGATGTGTGTAAACTACATGTATAAAATGCAAGTGCATGTGTCGAAATAATATAGGCCAAAAAAGGCCCTACTACTAATAGTGACATGATCAACTAGAGATATGCAAAAGAGTAATTGGTTGATTAATTGACTAATTGTAAGAATTAAAACTAAATTAATTGGTTTGTGATCAAATATGGAATGGGTTTCTTAGGAGTACAGTTTTACCATATTTCACACTGCAATTAACATCATTTCATTAATATTTATTCCTAATAACCCTGGACCAAGGAACCTATAGAAAATCACCCTCTGTTGCAGCATAATTTACTACCTAATCTAATATAAACCCCACTTGTAGTAATTTAACTATTAGGTAGGTGCTTTACTGAATCCTCTGGTTTATTCCCTTCACAGCCGTAAGCCTTCTCTCGAAGTGTGATCTATGCTATGTAAATCTACGACATGTCCAACCCTTAATCACACTCTCGAAGCAATGAACGATCTAAGAAATCAACTATGGTGATCAAGCATAGATAATTCATGAAGCAATTGTAGAGTTATGTCCACAAATTAAGAGTGATATAGATACTAACTCATAATGTCAAAAATAGTGCAAGTTGGGTCCTAAGGAACAAAGGGGATTAGCCTGATATGATTTCTATTGACATATACATGGGAGAAGAGAAGAAAAATGTAGGAAATATTAAAAAAACTAAAGTAACCCCGGAAGAAACTGGTCTAGATGACTCCCTCTGATGAACATGATGATTTGCTATCTTTCGAATGCAAATCTTCCCAACGAAGGTACTCGAATCATACAGAACATGGTCATCTCCTCTCCTTTCTCCTCTCCCAACTCTCAACTGCCGTGTAATGGAATAGAATGCGGTAATTAGGTCTGACCTAACTCCCCCTAAGTTATAGAAGTAACTTAAGGCATCATTAAGTCCTAGTCTTCATATTAATGATGATCTTTAATCTAGCCTAGTCGTATCAGGTCGGTACTACTAATGTGGTGTCGGTAGTACCGACACCCTCAACTAGTCACGATCCTTTGTAGCTGTCAGTACTACCAAGCAGCCCGTCGATATACTGAGATTTCATCATGGGTGCTCTTGTTGATCTGTCGGTAGTACTGATTCCTTTTTCGGTATTACTGAGTTTCATGAATCAACCTATTCCTTTCCATCAAGTATTGGTACCACCGACATGCATGTCGGTAGTACTAAGATGATATGTTTCTTATAGATTTACCTAAAATATGAACAATAAAGAACATAAGTTCCAAAATAATGATAGATCACTCAGAATAATAAAAATAACAATTATTTGATGCAATTAAGTGTCACAGGCCAATGATGATAACTAATGCAAAAATGATATCAAAATGAATAATAAGTGCATGGAATCCATAATAAACAACTTATGAGAATGATAATTATTCAGTGCATCAAACTCCCCTAAGCTTAAATATTTCTCGTCCTTGAGAAACACACCCTCATATATATTTGAGACCAGACGGAAAAAGGACACACAATATGAATTTCCATTCTCAACTACCCCCAACTAGCGGTCCCAAACCAGCCTTTGTTGACCACTAAACAATCAACTACTCTCAAGTGCCAAAAATATCCATAAAAGATGTCCACCCTTAGATCAGTGAAACAATATCAATAGAGCAGTTAATATCATAGTCAGTCAGGCATTCGCTTGGTGCATCATGTGATTCCCTATCTACGTTGCTCTTTCCTAACTATCAACTAATTGGAAGTAGTTCTCCTAATAAGAATGAATGAGGAGATTAATCATATTTGTGGCCTACCAATAAGAGCAATGGATGGAATGAAATAAGTGCCTTATGAAGAGTCACAAGTAACATTTGAATCATTTATGAAAAAAATAAAACATGATGAATCTAAACATGAGGGAAATGAGTAAATACATGAATCCTAATGCCTACTATTATGGGTGAAATGATGCATGCATTGAAGATTTCACCAGATTGGTGAAAAGTACAAAGAGTAGATCATGTACATGATTTCATCTTCTTCTGAAGAAATATTTAGAACGATTTTTCTACCTCTTCATTTCATGGAAAATTTTCATTTCATTTTTTCTTCTTTTTTCTCATTGGCTCATTGTTTTAGCATGATTGAAGAGTATGCTTGGGCTTTACTATAAAAAATGACATATTTTCTTTCATTTTTTTCAAGAGGTATGGATGTGTATACCTGCACTTTTAATTTAGAAGACAATACATGAATACATAGTGTAGAATGAATGATGTAAAAGATATGTAAGCTACATGGAATTTGTTATGCAACTAGATGATATGCACACGCTATTCTCTCTATTTTTTTTCAATTATTCTAACTAATTCAATAACAAAGCTAACTATCATATCAACTATTATGCCATGCAATGTGATCAAAAGGAAACAACTTGAGTTGCTTGATCATCTTAGAGTGGTGAATCAAAATGGATGGAAGAGTGGATTGGAATCACACAATTAAGAGACAATGCCTTTCTTAAGATAATGTCCCTATACTATTGATCTGTGTACAGAGTAAACTTATAATTTCTTTTAAAAATTTCAATTTAAGGTTGTTAATTGTTTGGCCAGTTCGGGCTCAAACCCCATCGTCATCCACTTTTCATGGACTATAAAGACTTCAATTCATATCAAATGTTTTTAAGCTAACTTACTCATACACGTCCTATAGGTGATGCTACTAAAGAATTTAAAACTATGCTTTCAAAGATATGACAATTGTTTTAGATTTCATTGCAAAAGCACAGAAGAGAACACTCTATGAAATGGAAGAAATCATGCAACTAATGCTCATGGATTACACTAGATAGTTGTGGATCCTAAAAAAAACTAACAACAAACGAAGGAACAAAATAAAGATAAAGTCATTCCAACACACCCCTAAGTGTGAACTTGACCATGTCCTCATAGTCAAAATCCAAACCTAGAGGTGGAATGGAGATGTCAGTTGCTCTGAAGGGTAGTGGCGGTGGATGATTGGTGGCTCTTTGGATCAAGTTATGCTGTCATATATCCCTCTTCTTGGTGCCACAAATTTGTGTATTGGAGGTTCCAAGCATATGCCATTCTCTATACTTCTTTAAGATTATAAAAGTCGATTCCACCGACATGTGTGTCGGTGTTATCAACAACTTTTTTTATGTAGCTCTGTGAATTCTGCTGATAAAAATCCTTAGTACTGACTTTGGTGTTGGTAGTGTCGGCTTTTTTTTCTAGAGTCTAGTGATTTTTCTGGGAAAAGTCAATAGTACTGACTTTGGTGTCGGTAGTATCGACTTTCTGCATACTTTAACTTGATATGGAGTTGGTAGTACCGACTTAGGTGTCTGTAGTACCGACTTTGACTCTACCTGCACACCAAACAAATGCATCAAGGTACCTTTTTACATCAACTAAAATGTAACAAGAAAAATATGAAATGTAACTAATGGAAAGACCTATACAAATAGTAAACAACAACAAAAATTGGGTTTCCTTCCATAAGCGCCCTTGTCTAATGTCCTAGGCTTGAAAAGATGAGTATTTTTTAACCTGAGTTGTCACAGGATGGTTGTAAAGATTCATATGGAAGACCAAAGAATCATAGTTGGCATGTTATGTAGCTCAGAGACCATTATAAGCTTTAAGGGAAGGTTGTTCTATGGAAATATAATTCTTTTCCCACATAAAACCCAAGCCACAAGTCATTCAAGGAGGGATAATAAACATACATTAGCATGATATCATTATTGCACAATAAGACACATTTTGTTGATATCGTTAATCTCCTTTGCGATATCCATTTGAAGTCAAACATTGGAAGCAACTTATCTAATCTCCAACAACAAAAAGGAGTGAGCACTTTCATTAGTTGTTAAACAGAATACTCTAGCCTCCTCCCACTTGCGAAGGACTCTACATTGTCCATATAAATGTAGGGAACCCTTAGGGTTCCAATGGGGACTTCAAAGAGAAGCACATCTGGATTGCTGACATGCTAGCATGTTGCTATCCTTTTCCTCTTGTGGAACGTGACCAATGAGGATTTATTTCTCTATATCAAAGGGAGAAAACAAAATACATATGTATCATCTTTTGTACGCCACCCCCTTTATTCAGAGATGTAAAGATTAGAGTTTCCAAAGAACCAACTAATTTTCGTAATTCCAATCTCTATAAATCATGAAGAATGGATGACTCATACAAGTTTCCATTCTACCAATTTGATGGTTACTATATTGTTTTGGCCGATTTAGTCATGTATAGAAGTCATCTCAATGATCATTGCAACATCAATTGATTATTTAGACTAGCCAACTAACCATTGGAATTTCAAACAATTGCTTGAATTTTTTTTAACTTCTCTCATCCATGTCCACTCAATCGATTGATCATATGTCAATCGATCGGTTAACACATTTACAAATCAATAGTCAGTTGGTTAGTTGACATGCAATCTATTAGTCAATTTTCTTAATTATCAATCGATGATCTGGCATCTCAGTTGATGGGTTGGATCATAACTCAACCTTGTATCAATTTAAAACCATTCTAATATGATTTATATGTTAATATTGTTTTTCCTTGAGCATCCTATGTATGTATCCTATTAGGTTCCATATTACTTTGACAATGATGTCACTGGCCTCATAAGAATGAGTGTACTAGCAACACATCATTTCTACCTGAGTAATTGGAATAAGTTGGAGAATGACTTCAACCTTCAAGTGACCAATGTTACTATGATTGTATAGTCCCTCTGTCATAAAAATCCAGAATAAATCTAAGTACAAAATTATCATCCTCTCAGTATTCAATTTATGTTTCTTGATCTAGAATATACTATTGATATGTAATGACCTGAATTGCAATATTGACTCACATGATCATGGCCACACATTTTGTAATCTCACTTATCATGTGTCTGGGATATCACTCAATAAGAGGGACAAATTCCATCTATGTCAATCATAATAATCCACTTGTGTTATAGTGCACCAAATTACTACTTTTATAGCAACCCTTTCTCAAATTCACATTGAATAGTGTTGAACCACACTTAACAAGTGATCACTATAGATTTAAGGCCTTATGATCATAGTCATCTCCTGACATTGATATTGGATTCTAACCACCAAAGCATGCTTACATGTATCATTCTCAAGTTGGGCATGTCCAGTATACTTATTCTTTAGCACGTATGATATATTATATTATGAATATGGAGATTTAGTCATACCAAATGCATATGTAACTATTTTAAACATTCTAAAGACATTATTATCTTATATGAAAAACTAATGTGGAATTTCATTTTAAGGGTAATCAGATAATGCATAAATTACAATCATCATGACTGACTCTCATGGATTTTAACTAACATAGACATGGAAATATATATAAATAAATTAACTCATAAAAAGGTAACTGAATGGGATTGACGTGATATTTATTAAGCACTTTCACCCTATTATCACTGTAAACATGAAAAAAACTTCAGTGAACTTTGCTCTACTCCAAAGCTTAGAGTTCAACTCAGAGAAAAAGAGCTAGTATTTGTAAGAGATATGAATACAAGTTGTGAGAATAGTTGATTTTTTTCATTTTTAAAAATAAATATCAATTTATCAAGTAGTTGTTGTTAATTTTTAAAATTTAAAAATTTCTCCTACTAGATAATTCCTTTATGGTGAAAGAACATAATCCCTTCTTTTACCTACATACAACTTTATTGTTTCCTTCTCAGAGTTGACATGTTGTTCTAATGACACAATAAATGGATAATTTGGGAGATTTGGATTTCAATGAATATATATAATATCTAGGAAATATAGTTATTCACAAACTAGATAGACATATGAGGTGAGTGTATTATGCTCTCAATTCTAAGGTTGGATTAAAATTAATATAATTTGAACAAAAAGATACCATTATTTAATTTTCATTATGAAAATATTTTTTTGATTCTAACAAATATATTTGATTGATATATTTGTAAGTTAATAGTTGGTTGAAAATGGTATCATGAATGATCCAGTGGTTTGCCTTTATTTTCAAAAATTTATAGTCAAAATTGTATTCTTCACATCAAACTTAGAACCTCATTTTTATCCTCCCAAGTTAGAGGTATATTGACTTACACACATAAATTCACACACACATGTAACATGCATATTATGGTAAAGCATCAACATGTTTTGGAAGAAAAATGTTCCTTGCTTTTTAATTGATATTTTGATTTCTCTGAAATGTTATCTATATTACCCACATAAGTGCTTATACTTTAGATACTTATACATTTTATATAAAATTTTATTCTTCATATATATATATTAATATATATATTATAATTTATGATAACATGTAACAATTACAATTTTGGAAATATATAATAATTGTACAAATTTGGGAGCAAATTTACTTGAATTCATTCTGCGACCATGTGTTATGAATGTATGAAGAATATAATACAATGATGTATAAAAAAAATCTATGAAAAGTGTGGGTAATTCTTGATAATGAACTTTATTTATTTGTTGATCGGAACTTGATACTTGCTCAACGTTTATTTTGCCTAAGATGGTTAATGTGTCAAAGGGGGGCCCTATAAAGAAGCTTATGTTGGAGACAAAAAATGTATCTGAGAAATTGGTTATGTCATTAAAGGCTCCAAGAGCATGATGTTGAATGGCATATAGCTAGACTTATGGATTATTAACTTGTAAAACCAAAATTTAGGACAATTGTTAGTATACATGACACAATGTTTTTGGGGTCCAAACTTATATATGAAGTAGACGAATACAATTGCTAATGATTTGTGGATTGAAAATGTGATAATAAAGATAATGATGGGGGACTGAATGATCATATTTTATAATTATTAGAAAAGTTACATTGTTGAAATCAAATCGAGGAATGATAATAGACATAAATTCAAGTTTACATGTGTTGAGTGCACCAACTGATCTTGCACTGCTCTAAACCTACTAACTATGTTTATAGTGGATTTTTCTAATTATGGTATGGATTAAGTCATTATTATAAATTTGATGTTAATCATGTCTATTATAGTTTGTTGATTAATGAGCCAAAGCAACTATTTAGTATTAATTTTGAAGAGAGTTAGATTTTTTTTCTGATTAGTTTTTCTAAAGAGGAACGTTTTCACACTTGCATGGCATCATAATCGAAAGGTATAGGAAATTTTTTGATCCAATTTAAGTATGGGATGATATTTTTTAAATATTGTCTATGTCTAGACCTTGTCCACTACCTGCTTAAGGAATGTGCGTGTCGAACCTGATATGGCCCGAATTAATGATCATCCCTACTTATAGTTAACTGGTTACATCTCAGCTAGGGCCAAATGGGTTGGGATTGGGGTAGGAACTGACGCACATGATGCTCTTAGTCCCTTCTTATTATATATACAAGTAGACATGGCCACATTGAATACATCGCCGTATATCAAACTTGGATCGTGTGGAGAGTCTAGAGACAGGTCATCTGAACGCCACGCCTAGTAGTATGGAATGCTGTCAGCAAACTCTCCTCAGTTAATGCGCCTGCCAAGTGGTATTTACTCTATAATTTGTCCCTTAAAATTTCGAAGTCAAAATCTCATGTTCAGGGAACACCGGCTTACCAGTTGAGCAATCTTGACATGGAGTTGCTCATTCATATTTATTTTGTACACAAGCTGACATTCCGCAAGTACTAGTTGGTCATTTCTACTTTTATTTTTTGCACACCTCCATCCCAGATTACAAGTTGTTGGCTCCCTTCCACCTGCAATTACGTTAATACCATTTGCTCAGATTACAGGGATTTGTGTAAGTCTGTCATCCGAACCAGGTCTTAATATTTGTTAAGCAAGATTAGCTAGTGCATTGTAGCTTTCTAATGCTATTATTACCATCCAGAGCAGGATTCAGGACATATTTCTGCTTTTGTACCTATAATCACGTTATATTCAGGATATATTGTCTGATTGCCGCCGTTTTCCTACTCGTCCTTCTTCTTCTTTATATATAGGCCTATGAGAGCCCGCCACTAGGCAACTTCCGCATCATCTTTATACCATTGTATAATTATAATGATGGAACAAAGCACTGGCACCAAAGTTTTAACGTGGCTGGCCACGCACACCCACAAACGCAGTCCAAGCCTTAATGTTAGGCCCAAGCCTACACAAGCACAGGCCGAAACAGGTCTGTCATAGCGTCAAGGGTAAAGAGTAGATGGCCTTTCTGCTGCGGCCTGCGGACATCCATAATGATCAGACAGACCCGCGCGAGATCTGTGTTTCTATTCTGGACGGTAACGACAAAGTAAGATCTACAAGGTATAGGTTAAATTCTCTCTCTCTCTCTCTCTCTCTCTCTCTCTCTCTCTCTCTCTCTCTCTCTCTCTCTCTCTCTCTCTCTCTCTCTCTCTCTCTCTCTCTCTCTCTGTGTGTGTGTGTGTGGTGGTGGTGGTTGTGTGTGTGTATGTGTGGTGGTGGTGGTTGTGTGTGTGTGTGTGTGTGTGGTGGTGGTGGTTGTGTGTGTGGTGGGGGGATCTCAAATAACGAGTACTGGTCTCAGTATGTTTTCTCAGCAATCTACTTGAATCGATTTTGTTTAGAAAAATAGTAATTACGTTGATTGTCCAAGGGGATTTCAATTAGTTATGGAGGAGTTCCCGTCTCGAACATATATCCTTCCCATTAAATGGGCCATATTGACAAAAATAAGCCCAATGCAGTTACATATAAATTTGAAGGCACACCCTAGGTTTTGGGCGTGCGGTGAATACTTGCCTAAGTGAGAATGTAGGAGCTTGGCTGCGTGTAATTGGAATAACATGGGTGATTTAGTATGCAGGATGTTAGAATTATGGAACTTTAAATGGTCAGTGACGTGTTTGGTTGGGTGCGGTAGGAAGTCATCAATGTTTATTTAGTTGCCCGTTGTTATTACTAGAGAAGATAACAACCATGAACATTAGTATGTCTAGATGCTTTACCAATATGGGAACTGCAAGTGCATTGCAAATCTAAGTAGTTTGTTTTTCTTTCACCAAATTAAACAAAGATCCAAGTCTAAAACATAAAGTTTATTTGTCATGAATTATTTGAAATGAAAAACTCGATTGAACTGTTCTTGGTGAGGGTTGTGGTGAATAAGAAGAAGAGAAGGAAGTGTGTTGTTAAAAACCACCCCCACCTCCTAAAGAGTTTTTCCATCTCAGAACTAATTTTTTCATGATAATTTTTTACCCCCACCTTGAGAAATCCTAAAACACCCCAAGCTATCACCAACATTACTCATCATCTCCACAACACCATCATTTTGTAATATCCGATAGTTATTTTTTCACATATATATTTATCCTTCTTCTATCCATTGTGATTATAGACAAATGATCACGCTTGTATTTGTTCAATATTATGTGTTATACAATGCACGACAACCTATAACCGAATAGAGATGGGATTTTTTACAAAATATTAAAGATTATGGTTGAACTTAGTTTTATAATTTATCATTTGGGGCTAAACCAAAATCTACCAGTTTTAGTTATACATATCATATATCTACTATGCTTTAGATTCAATATATTATGTATGTTATACATAGAGTATGTGTTGTAACCTTAGATGTATCATCTTCTAGTTCAGATTGGATACCTATTCGTGTTTGGTTAGTATTGGATCAAGTCAGGTTTGGCTGATATATAATGATATCATCAGAATTTTAGGTGAGATGTGATCAAGTTTTCCAACCAAATTTAAATTGGGACACTGCTATATTTGGTGAAAATTCAATCTATTTACCTATTTGTTATTTTATAGTATATTTTAATTGATTAAGTGCATTACATGATATAAATTAGTTCTAAAATTTAGACAAGTTATAATATGTAGTAGTATGCACCCTCAACTTGTAATATTTATTTAGACACGAATTGCTAAATTTGGCTACATATTCAAACTTTAATTCATTTTTTAGGCTGGATTAGGTCGTATTCATGGTGTCAAATATATTATTTAAGACCAAAATTCAAAATTCAATACGTATGCATCATTTTAATGATTTTCTAGTTAGCTGTAGTAAATGATTGAAATAATCGAGTTCATGTTTCTATTACATTCCATATATAAATTAGGCATAAGTATGAGTTCAACATTTCATAAAGATCCAAGTCCAACTCAATTTATGGCGTAACTACTTCATACAAACTTAGGCACCAGATTGGCGAAGACCCAATATTCTATCTATGATCATTATAAAGTAGTGGAAGCATAAAGTTCTGAGTGGAAAATCACCATAAAATAATAAAAAATAGTTGTAATTGTTGATCTAACAGTTTTGCGTTGTCCATAATTTGATTATGACTTAACCATTTCATTCATATGTATCTAATATGTCTATTTGAAACTAATTTTAGGTATTAGGTATATGAAAAGAATCATTTCAATCAAGCCCTAGCTTGATCAAATACAAGTCGAAGTCAATGTAAATGTACTTTTGTGGAAAAGACCCTAAACGACTTAGGACAATTTTTGTAATCATTTGTATTGATGTTATGAATTGTAATTAAGACGGAAAAAATCAAGAGCACTTAAAATGAACGTCTAAGTACTTTAGTGAAAATTTCCAAAATTCATCACAGGTAGTCTGTCCGGTCGAGTTTCCCTCTTAGAAACTCGACCGACGCCTAGGATGGGTCTTGAAATTTGCTCGGTTCGGCTGAGTTTGGCCTGATGACAACTCGACCGAAACCCTACACAAACAAATTGGTTTTAAGTCATCGATCAAGTTTCATCCAGGATAAACTCGACCAACAACTCAAAGTCAGTTTGTCAAATAGTGCAATCGGTCGAGTTATCTTTATTGAAACTCGATCGAGTGCACTATACAGAGTGTATAGAAGAAGTCTTTCTAGCCGTTAAAGTGTTGCAAACATAAAAAATAGATATGTTTCAACACCCCAAATGACTAGAATTTATTTCCATGTGCTTCTAGTGTCTAGTGGACATCCCTAACTATAAATAGGGACCATTGGGCTTGATTCCAAGTTTACCTACCTTGCTCCTAGCTATAGTTGAGTGAATTTTTCCACATAAAACCCCTTTCTCTTGCTTTCTTACTAAGAAAAACATCATTATGAGTGAGATAGGCTATGTGTGAGAGAGATATTCCATTGTAATCTTGTAAATTTATCAAATCTTCCCTTTCTGATCCCTTTCTCAAGAGAAAAGTTGGTGAAAGCTTCTCCAAAGTGAAGGAGAAGTTGAAGGTTGAAGATCCTTGAGAAGTGTGGGTAATTCCTTAAAGGCAGAAGACTTGTTGTAAGAGGGGAGCTCCTTGGAGAAGGTGTCCATCTCGTGGCAAAAGTTGGTAAGCCCTTGTAGAGGTTGAAGACTCTTGCTCTAAGGATAGGTAAGACCTTGTAAGGTTTATTGGATCCTTTTATTTCTTGAAAAAGAAGGCTAGGTATCCTTGCATCAACTTAGAGGGTGGATTCTCCATGAGACCTCCAATCTTTGACGACATGAACTTCCTTTATTGGAAGTTATAGATGTAGTTCTACTTGTAAGGAATGAGCTACAACATGTGGAAAGTAGTCATCCTTCCCCACAAAGAGTTGATTAGAGATTTGGCTACTTGAGATGAAGCTACATTGAAGAAGGCCCAGTTGAATGCAAAGGCTATAAGCATCATCAATGCAACCCTCCATCCTTCCAAATTCAACCAGATATCTTCTAGGGACACTACCTATGCGATATGGAACAAAGTATGCATCACCTATGAAGGGACCAAGCAAGTCAAGGAGTCTAAGGTCTACATGCTCAAGGGACTTCTTGAGATCTTCAAGATGGTCAAGAAAGAGAGAGTAGATGACATGTACTCAAGGGTCAACACCATCATTAATGGAATTGATTCCTTGGACTAACCCATTGAACAAGGAACCATCTACTCCAATATTCTTAGGTCACTTCCTATGAGGTCACTATAACATCCTAGGTCTTGCGGCCTCAGATAAAATGATCTTAAAAGGAATGTTGCACTACCCCATATCACCAAGGATCGCCTCCTTTTCAGTGAGCCAATCACTAAAGAACTATGTGGTTAAGCGTGCTTCACACAGAGTAGTACTAGGATGGGTGATCATATGAGAATTGTATCCTGACGTGCGCATGAGTGAGGACAAAGCACGCTGTTAAGGCTAGTGGTGGTCTATGGGGTCAATCATCATTCCTAAAACTCTACTAGAGCCTTGGAAGTGGGTCCGAGTGTTTATAAATAGTATTAGAGCCACTTCCCCTCCTGTAGGTGGGCCCCATATGGGCCTGTGACATGCCAGTCTTGAGTCGTGCAGTCCAGGCATGTTGGAAAGGCTATCCATGGCGATGGAGCCACCCTTACACTAGTAGCCCTGGTCGAGAGCTGGGTCTACATGGACATGTTGGGTCTACACTGAAATGGGGGGAGATTATGAGGACGTATAGTTGAGCCTTGACCAGGATCTCAAGATTCTAAGTGGGGTAGACTGTAATAGCCCAGGTCTTGAGGCCTCAGATAAAATGATCTTAAAAGGAATGATTGGACTACCCATATGACCAAGGTGCACTACCTTTTCTGGGAGCCCATCACTAAAGAACTCTGTAATTAAGCATGATTAGCCCAAAGTAGTACTAGGATGGGTGACCATTCAGGAAGTTTATAATGGCTTGCCCATGAATGGGGACAAAGCACAAAGTTAAGGCTAGTAGTAGTATGTGGGGCCAATCATCACTCTTGAAACTCTATTAGAGCCTTGGGCAAGCATATGACTACTGGCAGGATCAACCATGTAGCATTTCTCCTTAGTTCAAGCAACTCGGTCATGACCAACTCCCATGCTGAAGTGGCCCAAGTGGGGTAGCACAGAAATGACCAAGTGCCATGAGATTTTCCGAAAGGGATACAGATATCCGCCGACCGAAGGGCTGATATAAAAGTCTGTCACATATGCGAGCGGGGATCAAGGGTTCACCCATACTCAAAGGCAATGAGCATGTAAGGTTCTCATGTTCCTAGGACAAATTGGACATTAAGCAAAGTCGAGTGAGAACCATAGCAACCGGTCGATGGCAACCATCACATGCATGCACCGCATGGAGGATCAAGCACAGGAATGGCCTTCGGTCAAGTTCAACACCAGCCATGTAGAATGGATAAAACATTGCCCGGACATAGAGAGAGCCGTGATGCAGAAAAAGCAAAGAGAAAAGTGCCAAACTAGCAATCACTGCCAAGTACTATACTCCGAAAATTTTCCCTTGTAGTTCCTCGACAGTATCTCATTCAGCAACGAAGTAGCAAGCCACTCTTACGCTGACACAAAACTCACAACACCAAAAGCCCGTGACCGCACCCCAATTAATGGGAAGAGGAACACAAGACAACCGATACATCTTGGGCTTGCCGATGAGCAGTAGCTCAGGTGGTCGCAGCACTGGGCTCTTCATGAAGGGTCCCAAGTTCGAATCTCCCTAGTGATACTGTTCGGAATTGTTTCTCCCGTAGTGCAGCCGACCTCTGTGTGATTTAATGGGCTATGCTCCTTACGGGATGGGGCTGAGCTCCCTAGGTTGGGCTTGGCGCAAGACTTACGAGTCTCCTGGGTTATCAAAAAACTAGAGCCTTGGGAAAAGGGCCTGAGTGTTTACAGTGGCAATCCAAGGTGACCTCTATTAAAGAAAACACAAACATTGGTGAGATAGCTACCGAAGAGCTCATTGGAAACCTTGAAGACTATGAGCCAAGACTTGATAAGCAAGAAGAAGAAAATATTGAAGAGAATGAGTCAAAGAAGATGAAGGAAAATGCCTTCAAAGATCAAGTGGAGGCCACTATTCTTCAATAACAACTTACTTGTTGATGTATTCCCTCCTCAAGTGAACATGAAGCCCCTAATGATCATGAAGCTAACTACTCCTAGGGGAGGCACTTCAAAGGAATGCCCTCCTCCTCCTCTACTCCAAGGTGGTATTATGAATATAGCCAAAAGGGAAACTACAAGAATTATTGCCCCAAAGGAAAATAAGTCCTACCACAAGAGCAACTCCAAGAAGAAGGAGGACTATAAGAAAGAAAGCAAGTTCAATAGAAAGGACAAGAAGAAAAGATGCAACCCATGCCACATGGGAGGAGTATTCTTCTTGTGATTCGAGCTCCAATGAGAGAGAATGTCACATTTTTCTCATGGCCTCAACTATTGAAGACATATGTGAGGTAAGTGATGTTGGTATGTATGCCCTGAGAGCCAATCATGGGATGATTGGTGGGATACATTAAGATTGATTTGATAAACATCAAAGGCGAGCTTCCAATTCTTTCTGGTTCAGTCATATGAGACAGTGATAGAACAGATTGAATGTCTAAAGAATGACAGAACTCAATGACGTATGCTTTCAGGTTAAGGACCTGAACGATGAGATCATACGGATGCTAAGAGTTTGTACATTCTTGTAATGTCCCTAGTCGGATGTCATTGTGGAAGGTAGATAGACAACAATGACACACAAGACTAGATTGTGGTGTTGGTTGATGACAGAATCTCATTAGTCATGATATAGAGATATCAAACCAAACACATAGGTACTTGTTAGAGAACAAGTGTACCGGACAGACCCACCGTGAGTTTGACACATGGAACCATGAGATGGTAGTCACAGTCAGTACTCACAGTGATGGTGGTGAGTGTGATTCTTAGACCTGAAATCACTACACTCAACACATGTCGTTGGGCACACTTTGACATCATCAAACGCAGTCCTGAAACATGGGTTGTTATAAAGGTGATGATTGGGTGGCTTTGACACATGGGGCTTTTGAGGGGTGAGTGATAGATATGGGATTTGTCCCTCCTGAGGGAGTTTGATATCCATGGCCACTTGATGAGTAGGATTGACAAAGGCGTGCACGCATGTGTGAATCAGTATGTGATACTGATGTCATACATATCTTTTCCAGTCTACTCTGAGATCAAGGAAGTGAATGAACGTTGACAGGATGACTGTTCCATGCCTCGAGTTCATTCGGGATATCAGTGATAAAGGAATTATACATTCGTTGTAACACCATTCACGGATTGTAGGATGAAAGTTGTTCTCCAACTTTCTACTTTCACTTGGGTAGCACTGATGTGTGACTAGGCACCGCTCTTTGCTTGTGAAGTCATAAGTGTTATGGACTTTCACTGCCAATGTGAAATGGACCTGCAGGGTCACACACATAGGATTTAACCTGGAAGAGGAGTTTTGTCCACAAAGCAATGTTTAGATTGATTACTAAAGGAGTTTAGTAGTTCAATTAAACACTCAATCAGTCGATGGCTCAATATTGTATGGTTCAAGGTGTTGGACGCATTGATTGGAGTATCGGATTGATTGAAATCGCATTTGACTGATTTTGCCCAACCTGTGCTCCCAACCGATCGACTCATGTGATGAACCGGTCGGCTGAGGTTGCTGAACCGGTCGGCTGGAGTGTCCAGGCCGATCGGCTCATGCCCAGGTTGAGACGACCGGTTCAAGGGTTGAACCGATCGGCTCAACTGGTGCAACCGACCAGTTGGGAAAGTCATGTCGGCAAGAATTTTCCTTTCGTTTCAAATTGCCCAATTCGATTGGGAATAATATTGGTATTCGATACCAATTGGGAAAGAAACAAGGAAAGTCTTTTTGAGCCGGATTAGGACCATGAACCGATCGGTTCAGGGCACCAACCGATCGGTTGGAGTGCCCCAAATGGTCGGCTCAGGTCCAACCGATCGGCTCAATGGCCGAACCGATCGGCTCAATGGCCGAACCGATCGGTTCAGTTGTGAACCGATCATTTCAAGTTGCGAACCGGTTGCTTTTTGTGGAAAATTCTCAAACCCTTCTACTCCTGCATTAGTCCCGCATTGCCCGGGATGGAGAACCCTATCCCATGACTCTCCTATATATAGGGGTATTGGGGGCTTCTCAAAGTACAGCTCAGTGCAACCAGTTGCTCTGCAAGTTGTCGTTCTCTCTGGTTTTGGTAACTGTGAGAGAGCCCGAGCAAGTGCTTCCCGCAAAAGGGAGGTGCAGTAAGGGAAGGACAGCTGCAGTTGCAACAGGAGGCAGGAGAGCGTGTTGGCGACTAGTATGTCAACAGGAGGGTGCGACTCCTTCCACTTCCTTGTGGGACAAGGAGAGTGGAGTTCCAGGTGGTCCGTGTGGACTACTACAGAGGCGGGAGGACACTGCCGCTTAGGAGGACAACTGTCATCCGACAATCCGGTTCGAGTAGGAGTTGTTAGTCCTGGTGCGACCAGGAGCTGCACAGATGCCGTCGAAGTCCAGAGTTGAAGACCGCGCATTGCGCGAGGTATTGTCACCGAGCAAGCCTCGGGACAAGGTATGATTCCGCAAACCATCCTTTCCTATTATATAGACGTTGACGCGTTTCCTCGGTATGGGTTTGGGGAGAATTTTTTTTTGTTTCCACTGCCTTCTCTGTCTCCCTCAAAACCCTACAGTGGTATCAGAGCCACGTCAGCTGTTCTATATTTTAGGAATATTGATATGATCAATTTTGGTTTGTCGCCTTTATTTATTGCATACGATGCGAATAATATCGGCTTTATGCATGTCCAATCCTAAATCCACAAATCCCTAATTACAGATATGATATGTATTATTAATGCACTCGATACGCGTCGCCCTTAAACGAGTTTTGTGGTGAATGTGTGTAGCATGATTATGGCCTATAAACCCCTATCTGTGATTGGTTGTATGTGGTTGCTTGCATCTCGGTCTGCACACCGATCTTCCTTCTCCTATTCCTATTGTAACTCGAAATAATTCGAGATTCTTTCCTACCTTTGCTCCCCCCGAATGTAACTCGGGGTTTTCCTTTTTAAAGAAATGTAATAAATAGGATAGATTTTTTATTTCCTGTTATGTCAAAGACCGGCGGACATCAAGATGACTGCTCAAACGGTCGGTTCAAGGAGTGAACCGATCGGTTGATGACCGGTTCGAGGAGCGAGACGAGCGGGTGGCGGACATGACGAGATGCACGGCGACCAGGCGAACCGATCGGTTGGAGGAGCCAACCGATCGGCTGGTGACACCCAGACGACCGGCTGGAGAGTACAGATCATTCATGTGATGAGTTGATCAACTCGGATGGCAAGGCACAGAGTTCATCTTGTACAGGTTGCATGTGATGTTGACCTAGATGACCGTGATTCCTCTTGGCTCGAGGAATCACATTAGGATGGCCATAATCATCGCTTTTATCATTTTGTGCATGTTTTCTGTGGGATATAGCATGTATATGATACATACTATGTATTGTGGTGATTGGATATGTATATATATAAAACCAAATCCCTCATTACAATATTAAGTTTTAGATGCCTTACAAATGCGACACACATGAAAACCTTGTTCGACCAAGTGTGGGCACGCCCTAGCGTGGTGCACCGTCTACCTCGTGGAAGCGTGAAGGATGAATGTGTGGGTCTGCCCTAGCAGGGTGCATATTCATCGTGTTTGCTTTGGGTCGGACTTAACAAGGTGATCTAGATGGGATCTAGTACCTTGAGGCATGGAGATGATCATTGCAAAGAGTTGTATATGACATCTTATCAAGAGTTGCATATGATGCAATTGGCAAAAGTTGCCTACCTGAGAGATCTATGTTGTGGGTGACAACCCTAGCTGGTCCATGGCTTAGAAGATTTCAGGATCTTGCCCACTAGAAGGTTGTACGCTGCAATCTTCCAAATTGATGGTGAGGGCTATCAATTTGAAGTAAAATAGTGGGAGCGATAATTAATTAAAGGCCTAATTATATCGTCAAACTTTCAAATCAATCAAATAAGTCAAAAATGAGTTTTGGACTAAAATTGCATATTTTCCTTTTTGTAGTTCAAATGGCAACAAACAACAACAACTTTTCTTTGCGATCAGTCCTTGACAAGGACAAGCTAAATGGGACGAACTTCCACGACTGGTATCGGACATTGAGAATTGTTCTCACTCAAGAGCGTAAGCTCTATGTCCTGGATACTCCAATTCCAGAGGAACCCGCTCCTAATGCACCAAAGGCAGAATGGGATGCTTACAAGAAGCATTCTGATGATGCCATTGATGCAAAGTGCTTGATGCTATGTTCAATGAACCATGAGTTGCAGAGGCAACATGAGAACATGGGTGTCATTGAGATGATTCTGCATCTCAGGAACATGTATGAAGATCAGGCACGACAAGAGAGGTACAATGTTTCTAGGGCGCTGTTCAAGTGCGTCATGACAGAAGGAGATCCAGTTGGTCCTCACACACTCAAGATGATTGGGTATGTGGAGAACCTGCAGAGACTGGGATTTCCACTGAGCCAAGAGTTGGCTACTGACATGATACTGCAATCGTTGCCAGAATCTTACAGTTAGTTTGTGATGAAATACAACATGAACAACTTTGATAGGCCACTGTCAGAGTTGTTGGGCATGTTGAGGACAACCAAGTTACAGATGAAGAAGGACAAGCCTAAAGCTTTGATGGTGATCACGAGCAAGAAAGGCAAGTCCAAGCGCAAGGGCAAGGGCAAAGCTAAGAAAGCATCTGAAGCTAGCCAGGAGTCCAAGCCATCTTCAGCTCTCAAGGCCAAGGGAGGCGTAACCAAGAAAGGAAATTGCCACCATTGTCAAAAGCCAGGACATTGGAAAAGGAATTGTCCTCTCTACCTGGAAGAACAAAAGAAGAAGGAGGCAACTGAAGCCTCTACTTGAAGGTGTCATGTAAATAAACTTGTAACACCTTTTGAGGTATATGATACCAAGATATAAAGTGTAAAACATTCTTACTTGGGGCAAGTGTTGCCTTTATAGATAGGAATACTTTAGTTTATTTTCAGCTAATAAGGCATGTAATACAGTTATGAACTGCTATTTCATACTTGCCAATAGATAGAAACACTTTATTTTTGCATATTGTATGACAATGATGGCAATCAATAAAGTTGTGTTTTCAATCTTAAAGATATGATCTTTGTGGCAATGCCTTATTTATCTTGTGATATTTGATATGCATAAGATAAGACGATACCTAAAAGTTATAGATAACTCAAACAATTTAATTAGCATTAATCATGAGAAATTCATTTCTAGTTTCCATGTGATGGATAAAACTAGACTCTTTTGGTTAGAGAACCAGTAAGGGACAAGAATATCTTAGACATGATTGATTAATCTTCACTAATGTAGTGGGAGAGTGATTATCCTATTAGGTATAATACATGTGATGTATTTATATACCTATTGGAATAAATGCTAATACTTCAAATGGTGTTTAGAGAAATACCAATATGAATATCTTGAAGTGTTCAAGATTATCATAATTGAAGTACAAATTTGGTAAAGTATTAATTCTTGATGAGATCAATGAATGAAATACTTGAACCAAATGTTTGAGATCCTTATGAGTGATTATGATAGTGTATCATAGTGAACTCATGATTAAGGCATGGTGATGTCTGAATCAAGAAGGAATCATACTCTAAGGAGTTAGAGAATGATTATCAAATAACTGAATTCTTCTTAATAAAAGAATAGCCCGCACTAATAAAAGAAATTAAGAATCACAAGGGTTGTGAGTTCTTATATCTTTAATAGATACACCTCAATTATCATGTGATCAGTTGTTCATGTGATGAGTCAACTATCAAGATGAATATGAAGAACCAAATCTTGAGTTATGGTTTATGACTGTTACATCCTAAATGACATCCATGTGAACCATAAGGTATGACCTTGATGGTAGCACTCATTGGATCATATCCATAAGTGCAAATGAGTCTTAAGTGTTAAGACACATGGATAACATTTTGAGAAGGATGATGCTTGTTGATTGCAACTTAATGGCTAAGACATTTGGCATATGGATACTAAAACCTCATTCCTATGAGGAATAAAACCAGGATGTATACGTGACACAGCCTATAAGGTTTATGAATCCACTAATGCAAATGAAGTCTATAAGTTACAATGGACAAATCAATGTGATTGATTGAGTACAAGCAACTCAAAATTTGATCTTTATTTTGATGATATAGTCAAAGGGTTTGACTGATATGTCAAAGATAAAGAAGGGATCTGTGATTTAGTGGGAGCGTGTTCACATTCCACATATTGATGTGAAATGAAAATGTTCTAGATTGGAAATCCGAATGTGGAAATTATCTTTAAGGAAGATAGAGATGTTTCCTATGTGATAGGAATAGAGATCTATAGAGATAGTTCTCGAAAATCTCTTGACCTGGAAAGAGAGAGCATACATTGGCAATCTGTACTGAAGTGTTCAGTATGCACAAATTCAATGGGAGAAAACTTGTCCATGTTACATGGAGTTAGTATCCCAAGGCCTAGTGTCCAATTCTTATGAAGAATGGGAACACTAAGAATAGATATGGATCTATCATGTATGTAATCATCCCATTATCTTGCATGTATGACATGGCAAGAATAAAATGCATTCATCATCTTGTATGTAGGACATGGCAATATGATATGCTCATCCTGATAACTCGTATGTGTGACATGACAAGTGGATGTCTGTCTATTTCCAGTAAGGGTTACTGGAATACCATGAGAACTTGATAAGTTCTTGTGAAGTACTAGTTCTATGGAGATAAGGAAGAGTTCGATGTAAAGAGTTACATTGATGCGAACTTCCGAAAGGACAAAAAATTAATCGCAAAATATACATAAGATGTATAAAAGTGAAAGTTTGTTGATAATTGGAAGTGTTCCAATAAAGCCATTTGAAAAGGGAAATGCCGAGTATCTATGTGTTAGTGAACAACAATGGATACTATATGGATATGAAAGTTCATGAGATGAACTTATATTCCACTCATTGATGACAAGTCTGGAATCCTTGATCATGCAATGTGGCTAAAGGTTAGAAAAGGAATACTAGATCGCATATTACGGCAACTCCATCTCATACGTGTGACGTACAGCGAAGAGATGTGAGACATGCAATTTGTTCAGACTTTGGCAAGGTGTTGCCATTACTCACTATGATGGCACTAGAGCACAGTAACATGTAGGACATGTTTGAAGATCACTATGAATATGATTCATGGGTGATTGGCTCACAGTGCAAGTGGGAGTCTGTTGGTATGTATGCCCTGAGAGCCAATCATGGGATGATTGGTGGAATACATTAATATTGATTTGATAAACATCAAAGGCGAGCTTCCAATTCTTTCTGGTTCAGTCATATGAGATAGTGATAGAACAGATTAAATGTCTAAAGAATGACAGAACTCAATGACGTATGCTTTCAGGTTAAGGACCTGAACGATGAGATCATACAGATGCTAAGAGTTTGTACATTCTTGTAATGTCCCTATTCGGATGTCATTGTGGAAGATAGATAGACAACAATGACACACAAGACTAGATTGTGGTGTTGGTTGATGACAGATTCTCATTAGTCATGATATAGAGATATCAAACCAAACACATAGGTACTTGTTAGAGAACAAGTGTACCAGACAGACCCACCGTGAGTTTGACACATGGAACCATGAGATGGTAGTCACAGTCAGTACTCACAGTGATGGTGGTGAGTGTGATTCTTAGACCTGAAATCACTACACTCAACAGATGTCGTTGGGCACACTTTGACATCATCAAACGCAGTCCTGAAACATGGGTTGTTATAAAGGTGATGATTGGGTGGCTTTGACACATGGGGCTTTTGAGGGGTGAGTGATAGATATGGGATTTGTCCCTCCTGAGGGAGTTTGATATCCATGGCCACTTGATGAGTAGGATTGAGAAAGGCGTGCACGCATGTGTGAATCAATATGTGATACTGATGTCATACATATCTCTTCCAGTCTACTCTGAGATCAAGGAAGTGAATGAACGTTGACAGGATGACTGTTCCATGCCTCGAGTTCATTCGGGATATCAGTGACAAAGGAATTATACATTCGCTGTAACACCATTCACGGATTGTAGGATGAAAGTTGTTCTCCAACTTTCTACTTTCACTTGGGTAGCACTGATGTGTGACTAGGCACTGCTCTTTTCTTGTGAAGTCATAAGTGTTATGGACTTTCACTGCCAATGTGAAATGGACCTGCAGGGTCACACACATAGGATTTAACCTGGAAGAGGAGTTTTGTCCACAAAGCAATGTTTAGATTGATTACTAAAGGAGTTTAGTAGTTCAATTAAACACTCAATCAGTCGATGGCTCAATATTGTATGGTTCAAGGTGTTGGACGCATTGATTGGAGTATCGGATTGATTGAAATCGCATTTGACTGATTTTGCCCAACCTGTGCTCCCAACCGATCGGCTCATGTGATGAACCGGTCGGCTGAGGTTGCTGAACCGGTCAGCTGGAGTGTCCAGGCCGATCGGCTCATGCCCAGGTTGAGATGACCGGTTCAAGGGTTGAACCGATCGGCTCAACTGGTGCAACCGACCAGTTGGGAAAGTCATGTCGGCAAGAATTTTCCTTTCGTTTCAAATTTCCCAATTCGATTGGGAATAATATTGGTATTTGATACCAATTGGGAAAGAAACAAGGAAAGTCTTTTTGAGCCGAATTAGGACCATGAACCGATCGGTTCAGGGCACCAACCGATCGGTTGGAGTGCCCCAAACGGTCGGCTTAGGTCCAACCGATCGGCTCAATGGCCGAACCGATCGGTTCAGTTGTGAACCGATCATTTCAAGTTGCGAACCGGTTGCTTTTTGTGGAAAATTCTCGAACCCTTCTACTCCTGCATTAGTCCCGCATTTCCCGGGATGGAGAACCCTGTCCCATGACTCTCCTATATAAATAGGGGTATTGGGGGCTTCTCAAAGTATGGCTCAGTGCAACCAGTTGCTCTGCAAGTTGTCGTTCTCTCTGGTTTTGGTAACCGTGAGAGAGCCCGAGCAAGTGCTTCCCGCAAAAGGGAGGTGCAGCAAGGGAAGGACAACTGTAGTTGCAACAGGAGGCAGGAGAGCGTGTTGGCGACTAGTACATCAACAGGAGGGTGTGACTCCTTCCACTTCCTTGTGGGACAAGGAGAGTGGAGTTCCAGGTGGTCCGTGTGGACTACTACAGAGGCGGGAGGACACTACCACTTAGGAGGACAATTGTCATCCAACAGTCCGGTTCAAGTAGGAGTTGTCAGTCCCGGTGCGACCAGGAGCTGCACAGATGCCATCGAAGTCCGGAGTTGAAGACCGCGCATTGCGCGAGGTATTGTCGCCGAGCAAGCCTCGGGACAAGGTATGATTCCGCAAACCATCCTTTCCTATTATATAGACATTGACGCGTTTCCTCGGTATGGGTTTGGGGAGAATTTTTTTTTGTTTCCGCTGCCTTCTCTGTCTCCCTCAAAACCCTATAAGTGAGGTAAGCATAAATGATTTATCTAAATAACCTCTCATTGATATGATTAATGCTTCCCACTCGTCTTATTCTAAGTGAAAATACAAGAAGAAGTGGTTAGGGAAAATCATTGATGACTTGTATGCTAAAATTGATTATCTTGAACAAAATGAGAAAGTTCATCTTGATTACATTGGCTCTTTGCAAGGTCAATTTCTTGAGCTTGAGTTGCAATACAATGTTGTTGAGGTAGAGAATGATATTTATTTTAAGAACATGATTAGTCTTAAATATGAGAACCAAACTCACCTTGATAATCTTGTTTTGATTAGAACTGAAAATGATAATTTTTTCCAAGTTCAATGATCTTAGACATGCTTGTGATAATATTAAGGATGAAAATAGAATCTGTCTTGATGAGATTACTTTTCTTAGAACTGAAAATGCTAGATTGAGTGATAAAATTAATATTCTTTATTCTAAACCTTTATTTCCAAGTAACGAAGTAGCTAGTATAACTCTTGATAGAGATTCTTATAATACTAAAGCCCTCTATCTAGAGGACGACCTACTTTATGCTCAAGATGATTTAGCTAGTATTTCTTCTACTGTCATTACTCTTAGTGATGATAATCACATGCTTAGAGATTCCTTGCAAAAGTTCCTCAAAGGGAAAAAGTCCCTCAATGAAATTCTAGACCACTCTACCAAACAAAATGGTAAAAGTGGTTTGGGATATGAGGAAGTTCTCAAAAGAAAGGGAAAGGGTAAGGAAAAGAGAAAGGAACCTCCCATCTTTCATGGAGAGTCATCTGACTCTAAGAACCCTATTCTTTGTGTATGTTGCAAGGGTGATGATCATTATTCTACTTATTATCCTTACAAGGAAAAGGGGACCAACCCCAAAGATGAAATGGGTCTACAAGATGAATCTGGATCCCAAGTTTTGAATTGGGAACCAACATCTTCCTTACTTATGAGTAAAACGAAAATGGATTGTTGATGGTGGTTTCTCCAAGAACATGACATGTGAGATAAGCCACTTCAATAATTTCACAAAGAAGAAAGTAGGATCGGTAACTTTGCTGATAACAACCAAGGTAAAGTCGTACATGAGGATGATGTGGGTGGTTCACTATGCATAAAAATGTACTTCTTGTGGATGACCTACATCACAATCTTATTAGTGTTAGTCAATTATGTAACAATGGATATCTTGTGTTATTTACTTCTCTTGAATATTTGCTTCTAGATTCTCTCTCCTACAATATCATATATAAGGGAACTAGAAATAGAAATCTTTATGTTATTGTTCTTGATTCTCTTAAGCCTATTCTTTGTAAATGCCTTGTTGCTGATAAAAGTGATATATATATATTTTGTTGACCTAGAGGTTATACATGTCCATATTTTGAAAATGACTTAACCTTTCCATTCATATGTATCTAATATGTGTATTTAAGATTGATTTCAGGTGTTAGGTACATGAAAAGAATCAATTTACACAAGCCCTAGCTTGTCAAAATTCAAGGCAAAAGAAATGCAAGTGTGCTAATTAGGAAATCCATTCAAATGACCTTAGAAGAATTTTGTAATCACTTGTATTGATGATATGACTTGTAACTAAGATGAGAAAATTATGTGGGACACTTAGTACCAAGTTTCAATCACTTTTTAATGACTTTAGAAAATTGATCACAAACTGCTGATCGGTCAAGTTACAATCTCGACCGATCCCTTGGATCAATTCTCTAATGTGTGCATCAGTCGAGTTGTGCATTCACAAAACTCGATCGATCGAGTTACTGACCAAATGTGATTTTAACTGATTGGTCAAGTTTCCCAGGACAAACTCGATCGATAGTTTGAAAATTAGGTTTGTCTTTTAGCCTATCGGTCAAGTTACCTTCATTGAATCTTGACCGAATGTACTGTACGGAAAACGTAGAAAAAGTGATTCTAACCATTGGTGACTTGTTTGGACAAAAATAGATCTATTTCCTTGTGCAAAAATGGCTATAATTCAACCCTAAGTGTTCCCCAACTCAAGGGAGCACCCCCAGCTATAAATAGGACCACTTGGAGTTCATTCCAAGGTTGCTCATTCACTACATACAAGGTCCTTGCTATAGTTGAGTGTGCTACCACTCCTTGAGCCCATTTCTCTCTCTAGTTTACACTTCATTTCATGATTTGTGAGTGAGTTAGGATTATTGTAGGAGAGCTCCACCTTTGTGCATGTAAAGCTCTCAAAACTTCCACTACTTCCCTATCCCCTTATTCCATGAAGAAAAGATGAAGGAAGCAAGATCCATCGAGTGAAGAAGGAGCTGTAGTTGGTCCTCTTCAAGGTTGATGAAGAGGTGGTGATCTTCTCCAAGTGAAGGAGAAGGCAAAGGCGGAAGATCTAATAGGAGAAGAAAAGTCCTTCAAGGCAGAAGACTTGAGCTTGAATGGGTAAGACCTAGGTGAAGGATGAAGATTCAAGCTATGTGGGTAAGTTTCTTGTGAAGGTGGAGATCTCCTTGTGATTGGATGGGTAAGTCCTTTGGTGGTCTATTGTTGTAATCTCTGTTGTGATATAATAGAGAAAATCACTTGCAAAGTCCTATAGGTTGACCTCTCTAGGTAGTGGACTGACTCACTTCTAGTTTGAAGTGTGGAACCACTCTACATCCCTTTGTCAAGTGCTTGCTATCAATCTCTCTCATCCTTGTTGTGCTTGTTAGTTAGGACTTCAAATTTACATTAATCTATTACTCCTAATTGATATAATTTGAAGGTCTAATCTGTTTGGTGAGAAATTTTGTATCTCTATTCACCCCCCTCTAGAGCCCTTAGATCCAACAAGTGGTATCAGAGCTAAGGATATTCTCCAACAATATCCCACGAGATAAGAAGATAGACAACAACCTACTTGGTTCACTCAACCTAGAGGGAGGCTTCTCCATGCATCTTCCGGTCTTTGATGGCACCAACTTCCTCTATTGGAAGAGAAGAATGCAGTTCTACAATCAAGGGATGAACTTCAACATGTGGAAGGTGATGGTCACACCTTACAAAGATCCAACTGAAGCTATTTCTCTCAAAGAAGCTCAACTCAATGTAAAGGCCATTAGCATCCTCTATGCATCCCTCACTCTTACAAAGTTCAACCGGATCTCATAATGGGACACCACCTATGAGATTTGGGACAAGCTGTGCATCACATATGAAGGAACAAAGAAAGTCAAGGAGGTAAAGATCTACATGTTGGGTAGCCTCCTAGAGAACTTCAAGATGGGAAAGAAAGAAGGCATTGCGGAAATGTACTCAAGGCTAAATTTCATCGTCAATGGGCTGGCTGCTTTGGGCACTCCTTTAGAAAGAGGTGTCATCAACTCAAAGATCTTGAGAACTCTTCCAAAGAGATGGGAGTCAAAGGTCACCTCCATTGAAGAAGTGAGGAGCCTTGGTGACATCCTAACTGAAGAACTCATTGGCAATCTTCAAGCCCATGAGCCAAGACTTGACAAGCAAGAAGAAGAAGATAAGCAAGAAGAGAAGGAAGCCAAGAAAATCAAAGATAGTGCTTTCAAATCACAAGTGGAGGCTATCATCCTTCAACAACAACTTTCTTGCCAGACTCCCTCCTCTAGTCAAGATGAAGGCCCTAGTGAGCATGAAGCCAACTACATCAAGGGCAAGCACTTCAAAGGAAAGCAAGCCTCCTCCTTCTCTACTTCGAGATGCTACAAGTTTGGTCAAAAGGGGCACTACAAGAGTGAAAACCCAAAGTCAAGAAAGTCTCACCACAAGAGCAGCTCAAGGAAAGATGAGGATTACAAGAAAGATAGCAAGCACAAGAGGAAGAACAAGAAGGAAAAGATACCCAAGAATGCAACTAATGCAACTTGGGAAGCTTCATCTTCAAGCAGCTTTAGCTCTGAAGAAGATGGAGAGTGCCACCTTTCCCTCATGGCCTCTACAAATCAAGACATTGGTGAGGTAAGTGAGGTAAGTGTGGTAAGCTTGCATGAACTTCCTAAAGAACCTATTATTGATATGCTTGTTACTACCCATTCTTCTTCTGCTAAATGTAGATCTAAAAGAAAACGATTAGGAAAAATCATTGATGATCTTTATGCTAAGCTTGAAATTTTGGAAATGAATGAGAAAACCAATCTTGAGAGTATTGATAACTTTCAAGGGAAATACCTTGATGTTGAGCTCTAATACAATAGGGTTGAAGTTGAGAATGGTATCTACCTTAAGAACATTGAAAATCTTAAGGAAGAGAACCAAAATTGCCTAAAAGAACTTGAATTGCTTAAAAATGAAAATGTTAAATTTAAGTTTCTTATTGATACTCATAGATAAGAGAGAGATATTTATCTCAAAGAGATTCAAATGAGAAAAATATGAAAATTCTGTGTTTCTTAGTCATGTAAATGATTTATCTTCTAGACCTTTGTTGCCTTGTAATAATGTGGTTGCTATCTCTCTTGAAAAGGATTCATATCTTACTAAAGATTTATGTCTTGAGGCTGACCTTGTGCATGCTAGGGATGATATATCTAGTTTATCTTCTACTATTTTTTCTTTGAATGATGATAACCATACATTAAGAGCATCCCTACTGAAATTCCTCAAAGGGAAAAAAATCCGTAGATGAAATCCTTGATCATTCTACCCAACAAAGGGGTACTAGTGGATTGGGATTTGAAGGGGGAGCCTCAAAGGGTAAGAGTAAGGCCAAAGGTAAGAAAAAGAGCAAGGAGATATATTTCTTTGTAGGAGAATCTTCGGGCACTAAGAATCCTATGGTTTGTTCTTATTGCAAATGTGATGACCATTATTATACTTATTGTCCTTACAAGCCTAAGGGGACCAACCCAAAGATGAAATGGGTCCCCATGCTAACTTCGGATTCCAAAGTTTGAGTTGGGAACCGACATTCTCCTTTCTTGTAGGGAAAATATAGATGTCCTGTTGATAGTGGCTGCACAAAACACAAGACAAGTGATGTAAGCTATTTCAACAATTTTACAAAGAACAAAGGAGGATCTGTCACCTTTGGAGACAACAAGAAATGTAAAGTCAAAGGTGAGGGTGATGTAGGTGAATCCTTATGCTTCACAAATGTTCTTTTTGTAGATGGTCTACATCACAATTTAATAAGTGTTAGTCAACTTTGTCATAATCGTTACCTTGTTCTATTTACTTCTTTTAAATGTTTGATTCTAGATTCCCTCACCTATCAAGTTATATATAAGGGAACTAGAAGTGGTAATATTTATGTTATTGTTCTTAACTCTATTAAGCCTATGGTTGGTAGATGCCTAGTAGCCAATTTGAATGATATTTCTCTTTGGTACCGTCGGCTTGGTCATGTAAATATGCATCTTTTAAAGAAGTTGAGCAAAAAGGACTTAGTCAAGGGAATTCCTAACTTGGATTTTGAAAATTGATGAGGAATGCCAACCTTGTACGCAAGGAAAGAAAACCAAGTCCTCCTTCAAATCCAAAGGAGTCCTTAGCACTATGAGATCTCTTGAGCTTCTTCATATTGATCTATTTAGACCAATGAGGACGCAATTGCTTCGTGGTTCTAAGTATTGCCTTGTTATTGTCGATGATTTCTCTAGATATACTTGGACCTTCTTTCTCATTTCAAAGAGTGATACACTTGATGTTTTCTCTATTTTTTGCAAACGAGTTGAGAATGCATCTTCTTGCCAGATTGTTTCCATCCATAGTAGTGATGGGGGAGAATTTGAAAATGACTTTTTTGAGCATTTTTGTCAAGAATCGGGTTATGCACACAACGTTTCTTCACCTCGAACACCTCAACAAAATGGGGTTGTATAGAGGAAGAATATGTCTCTACAGGAGATGGCTGGGACCATGCTTCTTGAGTTTAATACTCCTAAGAAGTTTTGGACTAAAGTTGTCAGCACCTCTTGTTATGTGCAAAACTGTGTTTTCATGCATCCATCGCTTAAGAAAACCCCATATGAACTATGGTGTGGTAGGAAGACTTCTATCAAGTATTTTTATGTTTTCAGATGTCCTTGTTTTGTTTTAAACATGAAGGATTATCTTGATAAGTTTGATCCAAAATCATATAAGTATTTCTTTATTGGCTATAGCACTACTATCAAGGCATATAGTGTTTATAATGTTGATCTTGCTAAAGTAGAAGAATATATTAATGTAAAGTTTATTGAGACTAACCCCTCTATTCCCAAAGATATTGTTTCAAATGATGATGTTGCAGATGAAGTAATTTCTATTCTTAAAGAACTCAACATCACTCAAAAGGGAAAAGAGGTGGTTGCTCAAGAAGAAGAAAAAGATGATGAAAAGAAGGATCCAACTCCCTAGTTTGCAAAGAATCATCCTAAGGAGATAGTATTAGGTGATCCATTTGAGAGAGTGAAGACGCGGGCTGCATTTAACAAAGAACAAGCCAACAATGCCTTCATCTCACAACTAGAGCCTAATGATGTCAAGGAATCTCTTGGGGATGAAGAATGGATCCTAGCTATGCAAGAGGAGTTAGAACAATTTGAGAAGAATAAAGTTTGGACCCTTGTGCCAAGACCAAGTGATAGAAAGATCATTGGAACCAAATGGGTCTACCGCAACATGCTAGATGAAAGAGGCAAAAAGGTAAGAAGCAAAGCAAGGTTAGTGGCTCAAGGCTACAATCAATAGAAAGGTATTGACTTTGATGAAACATATGCACCTATAGCTAGACTTGAGTCCATTCGTATGTTTCTTTCTTTTTCTAGTCATAAAAACTTTCTTTTGTATCAAATGGATGTTAAAAGTGCGTTTTTGAATGGTACAATTGAGGAGGAAGTGTATGTTGTACAACCTCCAAGCTTTGAACATGATAATCTACCTAACCATGTTCATTTGTTGCAAAAAGATCTCTATTGACTCAAACAAGAACCAAGGGATTGGTATGAGAAATTAAAGAATTTTTTGTTAGATCATAGTTATATCATAGGCAAAGTGGATTCTACCTTTTTTCTAAAGCACACTTCTAACAATTTTCTTATCATTCAAATATATGTTGATGATATCATTTTTGGTGGAACTAACCTTGATCTTTGCAAAGAATTTAGTGATCTTATGTAGAGTGAATTTGAGATGAGCATAATGGATGAGCTCACATTCTTCCTCGGCTTCCAAATCAAGCAAACAAAATATGGGAACTTCATCAACCAAGGCAAGTACACCAATGAACTACTTAAGCGCTTTGGGATGGAGAATACCAAGTCGATGGACACACCCATGTCAAACAACACCAAACTTGATAAAGATGAAGAAGGTGAGAAGGTAGATGAGAAGCTCTATAGAGGTATGGTTGGAAGTCTACTTTACATAACTACCTCTAGACCTGACATAATGTTTAGTGTTGGATTGTGTGCTATATTTCAATCAAATCCTAAGAAATCTCATCTTATAGCTGTTAAGAGGATTCTAAGATACCTAGATAAAACTCAAAACTTTAGACTATGGTATCCCAAGTCAAGGGACTTTACTCTTATTGCCTATAGTGATGTCGATTATGCATACTGCTTGATTGATAGAAAGTGCACAAGTGGCACTTGTTTCCTCCTAGGATCATGTTTGGTGTCTTAGTTCTCCAAGAAATAGAGCACCGTGGCATTATCAACCACCGAGGCTGAGTACATTACAACCGAGAGTTGTTGTGCCCAGGTCCTATGGATGAAGCAAATTCTCCAAGAATTTAACATTCATTTTGATGCTTCTACTATCTATTGTGATAATACTAGTGTGATTAACTTGTCTTACAATCCTATATTGCATAGTAGAGCTAAACATATAGAGGTTCTCCATCACTTTCTTTGTGATCACATTGCTAAGAAGGATATTTATATCACGCATGTGGACATAGAAAATCAGTTGGCGGACATTTTCACTAAACCTCTAGCTAGAGAAATTGAACTTTATTAGATCAAAATTGTTTATAACTGCTTTGGATGAATCTGATATGCCTTCTAGCTAGTAGTCATCTATCCTATACATTTTGCATCAACTTGATACTCTTTGAATGCTTATATGCTTAAAATTGCTTTTTCATGTTCATTTTACCTTTTTTTTCTCTTGTTTTTGGGTATTTTTCATAAACGCTTGTTTTATCACAAAATAGTACCCAATGACAAGTGATATGTGCCTAGGTATGTTAAATATACATAATGGACTTGAAAAATAAATTTAATTAGCATTATAATGGCTAAAAATTAAGTTTGATGGTTTTAGGTCCGGTTGACCATCGGTCGAGTTTCCCCCTGGACAAACTTGACCGAACCCTAGCCGAGAGCTTTTTAAAAAATGACCAATCGGTCAAGTTTCACTCTCACAAAACTCGACCGATCGGTGGGCTATTTCCAACTTAAGTTGGATTCGGCCAACTATTCTTCCTCTCAACTAGATAATAGACAATCCATTCCCCTTCTTCTAGCCTAAACTCTCAACCCCAGAACTTACCTTCCCTATCCTAGCCCTAATCTGACCTAGATAGACCATTCTAGATCTTCCCCCTTGCTCTTCCTTAGTGTGTGAATGGTTTTAGTGGTTTGTTTTGTGTGTTTGCTCTCTTCTTCTCATTCTTTGTGCCTCCATGGCTTCTCATAGAAGAAAGAGACCCCCCTATCAATGCATCATCCTCTTCTTTGTCCTCTCACTTGTTTCCTTTTGATGAGACCCTTTTTGTCTCAATAGAGGCTGTAAATAGGTATAAGGACCTTCTTCTTAGGAGTCATTTTCCTTTTAGAGCCTTGTTTGAGCCTAGACCTAGGTGTCAAGCGATCATAGATCAAGTGGAGAGGTTGCTATCCATTCATCACCTATCCACCCTGGATGTTGAGCATGATTGCATTCATAATTTGATGTCTAGCACGAAAGTAGTTCACGAATTCTACGCAAATTTGTGTTGGAATTACGACTCCCTTGTACCCCCTCCAAATACTCAAGTAATCCTTTATTCGATGATCGCCAGGAAGATATTCCAAATCTCTGAGGATATCCTGAATGCTTTCTTTTCAGGAGCCGATGAGAATGACACCTAGCGTAAGGATTATGTCAAATATTTTGACCTTTTAGGCCCTGAAGGTTTCTACAGGTAGAATGAGATCACTCTTCCTGATATCCATCACTATCTAAAGAAACCCAATGTTCCCTATAAGAAGAAGAGCACCCTGCCCTCCTCCTCCTTAGATCTCAAGAAGTGTATTTTAACCCTAGTGGTCAACTGTAACATCCACCCAAAGAAAAATCAAACGAATGTTATAGAGAACACTGCAGTGATCATGTAATGCATCTTAGAGAATGTCAGAGTTAAGTGGTATAGATATATCCTACACCATATGACTTGCTTTGACTCTGGCAAGAACACCCATGACACCCATCCACCTTATCCTACCTTGATTTGTGGTCTTTTCTAGTTTTCCACTGAGAAATCACTCTTCTCTGATTTCCACTACATGCCAATCCTATCCTCCACCACACCTGGTACTTCACCCTCTACCTCTGCCTCAGTTGCACCTGCCTCTACCTCTACCCGAGCTCCACCTCCTCAGCCACCCCGACCTAGCTGTGCCTCATTTTGTGTATCCAATGAAGCCCTCATGGGTTATATGATGCACCAATAGACATACAACCTCCAGGTCCAGGAGCATATGCACCAGGATTTATGTTCAATCATGTCAAACATAAACTTATCCTGTACACACCCTTACCCCACCTACTAGCCTTACCTCGGTAGTGATTATGCATCCTATGCATACCATCACTTCTACCCTACCCTCGAGCCTTCCATTGCTGCTCCCACACCCTCTACTGCTGGTGGTTCTGATCCTGTCTTCCTACTGTTGCCTACTGACCCCTTAGCCACCATGCTTGCCAATCTGGGTGATTCTGCTCCCTCCTTCCCTCAAGCCAATGAGCATAATGCTCTTGGTATGACTTGGGATGAGCAGAATGCTCATTGGCCCGATCGTGGCTTCGATCCTTCTGTGGACAAGGAGATGGATGACCAGACTGGTTCTGAGACTGCGGATGCTGCTGCTGATGGTGATGGTGAGGATGCATTTGATGATGGTGATGGCTCAGGTGATGACTCCAATAATGAAGGTACCACTACTACTGCACCTTTAGATGGAGACGACAACTACGAGCCTGATGCCGATGACAATGATGATGTTGTGGACATAGATAGTCTAGATGTCTAGTTTTTTCTTAGTTTTTAGTTTAGTTTGCTGATCATATATATCTTAGGCTATTTTGTATTAAACACATCTGGGCACATTATCTAAGATGTACTATTTTATCTTCAATTTTCATCGATTCTCGCTTGTAGTTGTTTTTATGAGAACATGCTTCATGGGTTGTAATCTCTATATTTTGTGCACTCTTACTCTTTGATCACTTATATCCTATGAGTTGGTACCCTTTTTCACCATATTTTGATTATGACCTAGCTTGTATGTTTCTCTCGTCTCTGTTTGATATATGTTATGTGATTGAATGTTTGAATATCTTCTTGGTTGTGTTTGAGAAGACCTATTTGTATGCTCTTCTACCCCCTTCCTTTTTGATATCATTTGACTTGCTAAATGATCATATAGTACATGCATGTATATTGCTTTGTGTAGAAAGAGAAATTATGCAGGTTAAAGTAAGAATAGTTTGAGGGGGAGCAATTCACATTGTTCAAATCTTGAATCCCCCTAATTCAAAAGGAAAAGGTATACTTTCAACATTCTTTTCAATATGTTTGAGGAATGGTTTGTCATTGTCAAAAAGGGGGAGAATGTTGACCTAGAGGTTATACATTGTCCATATTTTGATAATGACTTAACCATTCCATTCATATGTATCTAATATGTGTATTCAACATTAATCTTAGGTGTTAGGTACATGAAAATAATCAATTTACACAAGCCCTATCTTGTCAAAGTTCAAGTCAAAAGCAATGCAAGTGTGCTAATTAGGAAATCAATTCAAATGACCTTAGAAGAATTTTGTAATCACTTATATTGATGATATGACTTGTAACTAAGATGATAAATTATGTGGGACACTTAATACCAAGTTTTAATCACTTTTTATTGAATTTAGAAAATTGATCACAGATTGCTGATCAGTCAAGTTACAATCTCGACCGATCCCTTGGATTAATTCTCTAATGTGTGCATCGGTTGAGTTGTGCATTCACAGAACTCGACCGATCGGGTTACTGACCAAATGTGATTTTAACTAATCAGTCGAGTTTCTAAGGACAAACTTGACCGATAGTTTGAAAATCAGATTTGTCTTTTAGCCGATCAGTTGAGTTACCTTTATTGAATCTCGACTGAATGTACTCTACAAAAATGTAGAAAAAGTGATTCTAACTGTTGGTGACTTGTTTGGACAAAAATAGATCCACTGCCTTGTGCATAAATGGCTATAATTTGATCAAAAGTGTTCCCCAACTCAAGGGAGCACCCCAAGCTATAAATAGGACCACTTGGAGTTCATTCCAAGGTTGCTCATTCACTACATACAAGGTCCTTGCTATAGTTGAGTGTGCTACCACCCCTTGAGCCCCTTTCTCTCTTTAGTTTACACTTCATTTCATGATTTGTGAGTGATCTAGGATTATTGTAAGAGAGCTCCACCTTTGTGCATGTAAAGCTCTCAAGTCTTCCACTACTTCCCTATCCCCTTCTTCCATGAAGAAAAGTTGAAGGAAGCAAGCTCCATCGAGCGAAGAAGGAGATGTGGCTGGTCCTCTTCAAGTTTGATGAAGAGGTGGTGATCTTCTCCAAGTGAAGGAGAAGGCAATGGCAAAAGATCCAAGAGGAGAAGAAAAGTACTTCAAGGCAGAAGACTTGAGCTTGAATGGGTAAGGCCTTGGTGAAGGCTGAAGATTCAAGCTGAGTGGGTAAGTTCCTTGTGAAGGTGGAGATCTCCTTGTTATTGGATGGGTAAGTCCTTCGGTGGTCTGTTGCTATAATCTTTGTGGTGATATAATAGAGAAAAACACTTGCAAAGTCCTAGAGGTTGACCTCTCTAGGTAGTGGACTGACTCACTTCTAGTTTGAAGTGTGGAACCACTCTACATCCCTTTGTCAAGTTCTTGCTATTAATCTCTCTCATCCTTTTTGTGCTTGTAAGTTAGGACTTCAAATTTCCATTAAACTATTTCTCCTAATAGATATAATTTGAAGGTCTAATCTGTTTGGTGAGAAATTTTGTAGCTCTATTCACCCCCCCTCTAGAGCCCTTAGATCCAACATCTTTGTGGCACTGTAGGCTTGGTGTAAGGAGTGAGGGATCACCCCCTTACTAAAAATATTAAAGAATTAACATCCATTCCAAACACACTCAAAGGTATGTTGGAATAGGTATAAATTATCCAAATTTATTATAATGGTATGCAAAAGACCAAAGTGTAGTAGTGGAATAAAAATAAGTGACTATATTCAACTTTCATAAAAGATTACACAGGTACATCAAAATCTCCCATTAGGGTTTACAACAAGATAAAACAAAAAGGATCTAGATAGAGGGAAGTCTAAAATACTTCAAATCTTATCTCCAGAGAAACATTTCCAAGTGCTAGGTCCATGCCCAAAGTTATGTTCTCCTAGTTCAACTCAACAACTTGTCCTAACCTGGGTGGTTGGGAGAGCACCCAACAAAAGGGAATTGAAATAAGGTATGTGTCAAAATATTGAACAAGTAAAAAGAAAATGATAACATTGAAGCATAAATATATGGATTCATCACATGATGAGAGGGCCAAGAGGATGAGACATATAAAAAAATAGATTCTTGCCAAAAATTAACAAATAATAATGAATTACAAGAATGACCAATATTGGACTACATTAACTAAGTAGGGTTGAGGCACCTATCAGACCTTAACCTATAGGTGAGGGGAGAATTAATACATTCCCAGTCACCTACACATATTTTTATAAGGGGGAGAATAAGACGTTCCCCAAGGCAAATTAACACCTGCCCTATTATGGGTGGTTGTACATAAGTACCACTATTATAGCTACATAGTCAAATAAACCATCATGCATAAGAAGTAGTAAATTGGCAAGATAAATAGTCATATAATTGCAATATGGTAGTGGGGTTCCAAGACCCATGAAATAAAACATGAATAATAATTTTGAGGTAAGTACATCAAAAGATTCATGAGTAGAGGAAACTGGGTTCAATAGAGCCTCATTAGGGAAAGTAATGTTGGTTCACAAGTATCCAAACTAAAGGGTTAGATATGCACATACATAAAGAGGGATTGCACATACATAAAGAGGAATTCCACGTACATAAATAGGGATTGCACATACCACTCATATGATTTTAACTACTAACTTTCATCACTTTATTGAGTCCAAGACCAACTTCTCCTATTCCAATGTATAACCATGTATTAGGGTATGTTATATGAATTAATGTAAAGAAAACCCCTATTTTTCACTTTTTGCACAAAACTTCAATATATACTCTAAAAACATCACCAATGAACTTATTAGGTTCTCCTGATCAAGAAAACATTTTTTTATGTTAATTTTGGAGTTATGATGATTATGATGTACTTTTTATGGGTTTTATGCATTAAATTCATTTTACAAAAATAACCCTTCATCAAACCATGAAATCATACCTTGAAAATATTTTTATTAGATAGAGAATAATTTTTGAATTCCAAAACATATTTATTTGCCAAATTTGGACAAGCTGATTAAAAGATATGAATTTTTCAATTTGAACCAATTAGGAAATGACAAGTCAGAAAACTTTGTGTGAGAGGAGTGAGAGTGAGGGAGAAAACACCATTTGACCCAAGATTAGGGTTTGGAGTTTCAAAGGTAACCAAAACAGATCTTCTAGAGAAGGTACAACAACAAGAATCCAAAATCCTAGAAGAGCATGGTAAATAGAGATGGAAATCATCGATTTTAAACATAGAAGCATGAGTTTTAAGCATGTAACAAGCAATATATGAGAAGAGGATTACAAAACTCTCCTCTAGGGAAGGTAGACAGGTCCAATGAGTAAGGTTTCCAAGCTTAGAGAGGCTGGTTTCTCCAACAAAGCTCCTATCTTGAGCAAGAAGCACCTTCTCCACTTTAGAGGTGAAAAACCCAAACAAAAGAACATGGAGATGGGGTGTTTAAGGGATCTAGGTGGGGTTTTACCATTGAAGACTAGGGTTCCTACCTAGAGGAAGGTGGAAGAAAGACTAACAACATGAAAATAGGGAAGGAAAGGAGGATACTTACTAGTTTTGGTCGAAATCACCAAGGAGGAGCTTAAGAAATCCTAAATAGAGAAATTTAAAACCCTAGGAGCCTTCTTCACCAAGGTAGGCACCCTCTTTTTCCTTGGGATAGAAACTTTGTGGCCAAACATAGAAGTAATGATTCTCTAAGCTAGAGGAAAGAAAGGAGAGCCAGAGTTTTCAAATTGGGAGTTGGGAAGGGGTAGATATGGCTATATAAAGAAAGAGGTCAAGTATGAGGTGTCAATGAGACTTTCCATGTGTCATGTATAAGGGTGTCCATGGACATGAAAGCCTTTATGGATAAGGAAGAAATCAAGAACGAGGTGTATAGTTACTTTCCATGAGTCTAATGCTAAGTGTACCCATGGACATGCAAGCCTTTATGGATAAGGAAGAAGTCAAGCAAGAGGTGTCCATGGAGCTTTCCATGTGTCCTTAGCCTAGGGATTTCATGGCCATGCAAGAGGACATCTCATAGAGGATTCTTGAATATCAAATGTCGGTTTATGGACACTTATAGGCCATCACAATTGACCTCCAATCTAAGAAATAACCCCATTGGTTGATAGCTTCTAAAGATAAACTCATTTATAAAGAGGATGTTACACCCCGATCTCACAATTTCCACTAATCATGAGATTAGGGAATAAATTGAGGATTTAACATAATAGAAAGATCACCCATAACTTTTTCTTCTCTTTCAAAACTCTTTGTTTTCTCGCATTGAACCACATAAACCAACTTTATAAGGGAATCTAAACATTGATTTCTCTAATATGATTTCAACAGTAAAAATGCATGTATGAACATTCATTATGTTCCTCATACTTTTAAGCACAAAAGACTTGCTGATTCACATATATTGCTAAAAGAGGAATAATATTATACATAATCATTTACAACTCTCTCTTATTTCTTTACAAGGACATAGAGTGACAAGGACCGACTGAACTTAACTATACTCAGACTTAACTCTTGTGGCAGATCTACTCTGATGCAATGATATCTTCTTCAAGTCCATGTGATTTTCCTAAAAATTGTGAGTAGAGGGGTGAGCCTACTCGCTCAGTGAATGAGTACTTCAAAGAAACTGTCTAAAGCACTGATATAATTACAGATATACTTTTGATCAATTGATATCAATTATAACAACAGTAAGCTTTAAAGAGTCTAATAATTGACAATCATAAATATGGCAGGATACTCTAAATATCTATAAGAGTGAATCAATATATGAAATGCTTGATTGATCATAAAGAGAACTAATAATTCAAAAACATACAAAGAATAATTGAATAACTGTACACACTTGTTTGACCTCTCATTCATTTTATTATGCCCTCATCATATGCAGTGTACTCTACATATGAAGACTCGTAGTGTACTACGATCACACCGTATAAGACTTAGCAGACACACCCGAGAAATGATAAGTATGACTATTCTCCTGGTCTGCAACAGGGTTATGGCTCTCTGGCCTAAACTGGACTCCTCCTCTAACCTGAGCACATAGGCAGAGAGTCAAGCCACCTCTTGGCTTTTCTGTACTCTAGTGCCACCAGGACTTTTGGTTGATGATGGACACTACGAACTATAATTTAAGGAGACTTCCACTAGGGATTCATCCCCCGTGCCACCTGATAGCATGTTCTGACCCCCGTATACTGGACGCTGCTAGGGTGACATCGTTTCACCCCTAAGACACAGACCTCACATAGGGGTTCTACGGTGTTCAGGGCTCCTAAGTCTATTATTTTATTATTCATAGAAAGCTCTTTCTACATTATACCCTTCTCTTGCTTATACTTGACTCCGGTATCTCTGTGGTGTTGCGTCTACTTATTTGGAGTTATAATACAACATGTATATCATTCTAAACTCGGCAGAGCAGTATATTCAAAACACTGTAATATATTGAGTAATCAACATACTATACATGCAGATAGACTAAAATTCTTAAATAAATAGATTACATGTCCACTTGGCACATACGCACTAGAATTGTGCAATTTATCATCTTATTACACTGATAAGAGTTAATTACTTGACATATGAGTAATCATCAATAACACCTGCAACTTATCTGTAATTTCTCAAAGAACGTGCATATCAACCCAAATCTTGAGTTGTGCATCTCATAACTCAATTAAGAGTTAATTACTTATCATGACAAACATTATTAATAATAACTGAGGACATTGATATCACAATACTTGATTCATTGAACACCCTACCCTTAGGGTTTCATTTAATCACAACAAATGCTACAAAGAAAGGTGTAATAGATCTATCATGTACTTATCAACTCTTTACAACACATGATACATGGGAACTCAATCCCTTATCACACTACTGGGAATTATCATCCCTTCACATCATTATCATAATTACTGGATTTGGGTATTCAAACCCTTAGATCATCACATAGCATTGTTACCTTTGTAACAAGTAACCATTACCTCTAGTTCCTTAGACCAAGGTATTCATTTCACTGGTTGTACAAGTATTCTCATGGCTCACAAGGACATCACACATCTTGTCACCTCTCACTAGGCAACAACTTATTCCCATGGCTCCCATAAAGATTTCATGCGACATAAACATTCACTGAGTAAAGATTACTTTCAACAAATCATATATTTTTTTTGGTAACTATTTTCAACAAATCATATAAAATCAATATATGTATGAAACCTTGGAACTGAGCTGAATTTGGATTTCCATGCCATTCACTAGGATATCATGCATCAATAATGACATTGAATAAATAAAGTCTACCATGTCAAGAAAATCCCTTCAAATGGATTTCATGATATCTATTCACAAATATCCAACTTTCCTCGCATCTAGGGTTTCACCCTCTTCACTGAGATACCAAAAAAACACTACTCACTTTAAATGAAATCCAAGATAGTATCTGACATATATGTACTATGAATTTATATAAACAATCATTCAAAACCAAGGGGATCCAGATAAGAAACTTTCTCTATTTACTTATACAACAAATTTCAGTCATAGACAAATTCCCTATATTTCAATTTACTCTTATAACCTCTGCGAATACTTAGGGAATTCTAATTAGAATGCATTTTATACATTTCTAATATGATTTTATCATTTGAAATTCATTCAAACAAAGGAAGAATCCATTTCATATCATTTTGCAACAACTTAGAACAAATAGACAATTTAGGGTTTGTAGTCGCATACTAAGACATTAAAGATTATGGTTGATTTAACCAATTTTCATGCAATATACTGTTTAAAGGAAGCTCCCACTCACCCTAAGGTGTGAAAACACCTTAAAAACACAGAGCATCCCTGAAAATCTTGATCTCATATCAAATACCTAGCAATTCACCCAATTCTTCTTCCTTTCAGCTCAGAAACCTAAAAATGAGGGATTATGAAGAAAGTGTGAGAAAAGGGGAAGTTTTGATACCATTTTGGATCAAATCAGAGGAGGGATGGAATTTTGAATGTGAGAGAAGATTCACCATGAAACTATATCCAAAGAAGCTAAACTTACATGATTTCATCATTCCTCGGACCGCAAAACCCTAGGTCAACATCTCCATCAATTTCCCCTCTCAAACCCTAACTCTCTATCTCTCTCTAGGATTTCATTTCTATGGATTGAATAACTAATTATGAGATATCCTTGTGTGTTAGGTTGACCATATAGAGAAATTATGCTGCTTGGGTTAATTGCACATTGACCCCTCACTAAACTTTTTCTTATTTCAGCAGATTTTTCTGTCATAAAAAGGTTTCTGTGAATTCGTGTATTTTAGAGATCAAACCTTCTCCAAAAATTATGAGAATTTATCATAATGTGTATACTTAAGTTACAAATCTTCACTTAATAGTTTAGATCATTCCAAGCTTCCATTAAATAAATAAAAATCGAATACTGCACTGCTATCCATAATTCTACAAAAATGTTAGTTACTGTAATTCATCTACTGATAAGGTCTAAACGCATCCAAAAATCATGAAATTTTTTTACATGTTGTTTATGATTAAATTCAAGATGTATAGTTAAAATTTCAGATAATTTGGAGTTACCAAAAAATAACTAAAAATAAAACACTACACTACTAAAAAGCACTCTGTCAACACTTTGTTCGAAGAATAGTTCGACCGAGAACCACATTCAAAGAACACTCAAATATTCTGAAATTTTTCTCCAATATGCATAATTGAGTTTTCCATATAATATAAGAAATTAAATTAAATAAAAAATTTGTAGAAAATATGAAAAATCATTTACCATACTGTTATCCTGATCAAATTCCATACTCATGTACCATCAAAACCCTAATTTCAGCCAACTAGGGTTTATATTTCTCAAACCCTAATTTCTCAAACAATAGAACACTTAACGTTCTTATTAGCTTTAAAACATCATAATTGAATTATCATCATTAATTATATTTAAGCTATGATCAATCCAATTAAGCATATAATCATCCAGGTTAACCCTAGTTTACCAATTAAGCTCAGATGTGGTCATAACAGAGGAAATCCCTAAAATGCCCTTGGAAAGAAACACCTTCAAACCAAGGTGCAACTAGGTACCCCATGGTTAAAAAACTTGAGAATGGTAAGGAAATATCTAAATATTACAATGAATGTGAAAATTTACAAAGAAATCCTCTGAATTGGGTAAATTGCAGAAAAGCCCAAAATGTGCATATACTTGCATAACTTGCACAAACAACATCCAAATTGGACCAAACTTGAAACTTAATCTTGTATCATGATTTCAAAACACCTCACAAGGTTGTATTAAGGTTTATAGTAATTAATTATGGTAGTTAAGGTTGTTCAATACATTAAGTAAGGTTTGGGGCCTTACACTTCTAACATGGATTTATTTATCATTGTTCCACTTAAGCAGTGATTTTACATTTTAGATCCTTAAATAAGATTTCACCGAGGTATTTGGGCATAAACCCTTCCATTGGAACAATTATTGAAAAATTGTTCACCAAACCACTATAAATTCCACAATTTAAGCATCAAGGCCAAAAAGTATAGAAATGATAGGAAAATATTGGGAAAGGGCCAAAAAGAGAATATGTCAAAGTTTCGGTATGCTACACTTGGTCATGTAAATATGCATTAGTTGAAGAAGTTGAGAAAAAATTAATTGGTCAAAGGACTTCCCAAATTGGACTTTTAGAAGGATTAGGAATGTCAACCTTGTATACAAGGAAAGTAAACCAAATGCTCCTTTAAATCTAAAGGAGTCCTTATACCAAAAGAACTTTTGAACTTCTTCATATTGATCTATATGGACCAATGAGAACTCAATTAGCTTCGTGGTAGCAAGTATTGCTCGTGATTGTCAATGACTTTTATCACTTTACTTGGACTTTCTTCTTAGTTTCAAAAAGTAACATTCTCAATGTTTTCTCTACTTTTTGCAAACGGGTTGAAAATGAAGCATCTTTTCAAATCATCTTTATCCATAGTGACCATGGGAGAGAGTTTGAAAATGATTTGTTTCAAAGGTTTTGTGAGGAATCAAGTAATGCACACAACTTTTCTTTCCCTCGTGCACCTCAAAAAAATGGGGTTGTAGAGAGAAAGAATAGATCTTTACAAGAAATGGCTAAGAGCATGATACTCCAAAAAAGTTTTGGGTCAAAGTTGTTACCAATTCCTGTTTTGTGCAAAATTGGGTTTTCACTCATCCTTCCTTTAAGAAAACCCTCTTATGTGTTATGGTGTGGTAGAAAGCCCTCTATCGATTTCTTTCATGTTTTTGGTTGTCCTTGTTTTGTTTTAAACACCTATAACTCTCTAGAAAAGTTTGATGTGAAATATTACAAGACTTTCTTTCTTGTCTATAACTCTACTAGTAGAGGTTTTTAATATTAATTTGTCTAAGGTAGAAGAATCCATCAATGTTAAATTTGTTGAAACTAACCCCTCTATTTCCAAGAATATTGTAAATCATGATGTTGTAGATGAGGTGATTACTAGACTAAAAGAATTCAACACTGTTGACAAACGAAAGGAGGTGGTAATAGATGAAGAAGAAAAAGAAGAAGAAAAGAAGGATCCAACTCCCCATTTTGCAGAAGATCATCCTAAAGAGTTCATAATTTTCAATCCTTTTGAAAGGGTGAAGACGCGGGTTGCCTTCAACAAAGAACAGGCCGACAATGCCTTCATCTCATACTTGAGCTCAAGAATGTAAAAGAAGCTCTTAAAGGTGATGAATGGATCCTAGCTATGCAAGAGGATCTAGAGTAGTTTGAAATGAACAAAATGTGGACCTTAGTGCCAGAACCAAATGATAGAAACATCATTGGCACCAAGTGGGTGTACCGCAACAAGGTAGATGAAAGAGGCAAAGTGGTAAGGAACAAAGCAATGTTAGTTTCTCAAGGTTATAATCAATATGAAGGTATTGATTTTGATGAATATTATGTACTATTGCTATATTTGAATCTATTATAATGTTACTTGCCTTTGCTAGCTTTAAAAATTTCTTGTTATACCAAATGGATGTTAAATATGTGTCTCTAACTAGTAGTATTGAGGAGGAAGTCTATGTATCTCAACCTCCCGACTTTGAACATGATAAGCTACCTAACAATGATTACTTGTTACAAAAAGCTCTCTATGGACTCAAACAAGCCCCTAGAGCTTAATATGAGAAATTAACGAACTTTTTTCTGGACAATGGTTATATCATGGGAACAGTTGATTCTACCCTCTTTCTTGAACGCACTTCCAGAAAATTTTTGTTCATTCAAATATATGTTGATGATATCATTTTTGGTAGAACTGATCTTGATCTTTGAAAGGAGTCTAGTTCTCTTATACAGAGTGAGTTAGAGATGAGTATGATGGGGGAGCTTACTTTCTTCCTTGGATTTCAAATCAAACAAACAAAGGAAGGAAACTTCATCAACCAAGGCAAGTATACAAGTGAACTCTTGAAGTTCTTTGGGATGGAGAACACTAAGACGATGGATACTCTCATGTCAAACACCTCCAAAATTGATAGAGACGAGGAAAGTGAGAAGGTAGATGAGAAGCTCTATAGAGGTATGATTTGTATTTTGTTATATTTTATTGTCACTAGACCTGATATTATGTTTAGTGTTGGCTTACATGCTAGATTTCAATCAAGACCTAGGAAATCTCATCTTATATCAGTTGAGAGGATTCTAAGGTACCTAGCCAAAACCCAAAATTTTGGAATATGTTATCCCAAGTGAAGGGACTTTAATCTTACAGCTTATAGTGATGTAGATTATGTCACACTACTACAGAACATGCCTTTGGCGTCGGTTGTTTATGCCCTTTTAGTGACGGTTCTAAAGCGACGCCAATGTGGGCGCTGCTAAAGGTTGAACTCTTTGGTGTCAGTTTTATAACCGACGCCAAAAGGCTTTGCGCCACCGAAAACGTGCCAGCAGGGCACCGATAGGCGTTGGTCATTTATAGTACACTATCTGCATCCGTTTGCAACTAAAACACTGACGCCACAAAAAGGGCACCATCTAGGACACTATCTGCATCAGTTTGCAACTAAAACACCGACGCCATATTCCCAGACCCCACAACCGTGCTTCCCTGCACGACCGTGTTTTGTACTATAGGCGTAGGTGTTATACTAATAAGCGACGCTATTTCCTGCCATGGTCGTGCTTTCCTGCACGGTCAGGTTGTTTGTCACATTAGGCGGCAATTTTTATCCAATAACTTACGTTGTAATCCTTTGATGATGGTTTTCTATAAATAACTGACACCTTTATTTTAATTTTTTTTTCTTATCAGTTTGCATGCCTGCTGTGGCTAGTCAGCAGGATGAGAACCTGCAATTCATTTTTGAACTGTATCTTTACGACATCCATTGATATCAGCCAACAAACAAGCCACAAACCTAAAAAATCAACAAATATACTTTTCACACAAGTAGATACATTCATACATCAATTCAATTCTCACATTCACACATGTAGAAACATTCAAATACATGTAGAAACATTCAAACATGTATAAACATTCAGAAATATTCATTTACAAAATATCATTCAACATCGCTATCAGCATCCCAATTATATTTTACAGTCCCCACTGCTTGTATGGCTCTTGCTCATTCTTCTCTTACTTCATTTAATACTTCCATCGTATATGAGCATGTACATATTTTAAGTGTTTACCTATAGTGTGGTCAGTTTTAAACACCTGCAAAAAGAATGATGTATATATATAAGTAATAATATAAAAATAAGATTGATATATTTCATACTAACTAATGAGACTATATATAATACCTCATGTATGGTATCGATGTCCAATGCGGCATATTGGATACTCATCTACATAAATTGCATCACATAGTATGTGCATGCCCAGCCGTTGTCTGGTGTAGCACACTATAAATTGAAATATACAAAATATTAAAAAATACAACTAAGCACAGTTCACATAAATAATATATACATCGGAGTCGGGAACTTACTTTCACGTTCTCCCAAATAATTGGCTGGTTCTTTTTCCTGGGGACCTTTCCTCCAGCCTTTTTGAATGCATCTAAACCCCTACATGTTAATGTAACACAGTAAATTGCATAATTAAATAGTAATGTAATAACATATGTTAACGAATGTAAAAATGAAATATTTCTCACTAGAATAATGTCATTCTCATTACGTGTCCAATTTTAGTATTCAATGTACTCCCCGTAGGATCTAGATAATAAACAGTGAATTTCCCGGGGAGAAAAACTAGTAACTCCCAATGCCTACCGCTAGAGGTAAAAAAGTAAAAAATTAATAACTCAAAATCCACAATAAAAATGTAATTTTCTTAAGTCCAAATTATAAGTAAAGTAAACTTACTTGACATTGAATGGAGCTATTATTATCGTTTTCTTTTGCTGACCAAAAATTGTAAAATCATCTATACAATATTGTTGAACACTATCAGGGTCTTTAACTACTATACTAATCAATGATGGAGTCAAAAATCCCACATGGTCAAATGCAAATTGTTTACATTGATTTTCAACTAAGTAGCTGCAAAACATGTATTACATATGCATTAATATATATGAAACCAGATCATCGAATCTTACAAAAGGTATATGGATGTATAAACAAGATCTCACCTTATCCATGTCTCTATCATTGATGTATTCAACCAATCATATATAAACAACTCAATAATATCTTGTATAAATAAAGAGATTTTGTATGATTGACCTGCATAATTCACTTATAAAGAAACAATTATAGGGCAATGTATATTATGTGCCCGTAGCCAACATGCCATTCCCCTACAAGCAGGACCAAACGGGTATTTTAGTTCAGTTGGAACCCAACTTGGTAATGCAGGAAGTGGAGGTGGGGGCCTAGATGCTCCGGGTGTCTTCTTTTTAACCTGTATATATAATTTAAGATCAATTGACCTCATATATACACATTAACAATCTAAAGTAATGTAAATTTATCTTACAATTTTAGTAGTGTAGACGACATCTGCTTTGGGCCAAAATATCACCCGCTTTCTGCCTCAACAAGTGTATCAATATCCGGGTGGGCATATGGCAATGTAGCTTCCCTCCAATCAGGCAATACATGTATCGGGCTCACACGAACGTAGCCCTGTGGCATTGTAGTCCTGTGAAACATTGCCCCAGGAAGGGACGGGTAAGCCTGCACCTCTGCAACAACATAGTCTTGCATTCTTAAGCGGCATGGCCTCAACACCTACAAATTTACGTAAATAATGTTATACATATATACATATCATCTTGAAAAGACTAGCTACAATGTCATAAACAATACTTACAACAGACGTGTTAGGCGGTGGGTCTACATGATTACTCTCAGTCTGTGCATTAGGAGAAGAGTGGGTCGCTATAGGATGATTGGAAGCCTGAGATGCCTATCACCGCAACAATTCTTCCTTGACCTTCTTAGCAACTATATCCTCGACTCTTTTATTCTCCTATACATGGATAAAAGAAACATTAGCTTCTTATTATTGAATTCTCTTTTACAGTAACATTCTAAAAAAAGAATAGGTTACATCTTCTTGTGAAAGTCCCGCTCTGGGTTTGCGCTGGGATGGCCCAAAGAATGCTTTGATGCCCACACCAGCGCCTGCACCCCTAACACGTCCAGGATGCTCTGGGTTACCCAGAGCAACTGTCAATTCATCCCTTGTGCCCTGAGGGATGGTACCTTGTTTCCTCTGCTCGTGCAGCTCTCGTTAATCACCATCAATAGAAATTGGTAAGTTAACACCACAAATAATCAATATTCAAACGATTTCTCTAAGAGTTGTATTTTACCATTTTTGCAGCCGCCTCAATAGTTATGGGCTTCTTTATTTCACCCTTCTTGTTTTGCCTCCCAACTATCTTGACATCATGGCGAGGCATGGGTGTGGCACATGTAGTAGAGGATTCCTGAGTAGCAGCAGACTCTGCCTGTAGTCTTTGGAGAACACGTGCATATCCCTTTAGACCCATAGTGTGGTCATGCACATTCAGTGCATGTCTTGCTTTTTGCGCCTCACTTAATACCTTGAATTCTTCAGATTTTCTTGAAGCAACAAACGTGTTCCAATCTTCTTTGTCCAAGAAGTTCCACTGTTCAAGGGCTGACTTCTTCTTCTTATCACCATCTTTTATGTATTCTCTATTGAGATTTGTCCTATAGTTCCTTAGCATCTTTCCAGTGCGTTGCATCATGCTTTTACGATGCAACTTCTCATCCAATGCAAACAGATTCTGTAAAATAGAATTACTATTAACTAGTATCCAAAAATAGAATTGCAAATAATAGAATTTGTAATCTACAAAATAGAATTGCAAATAATAATAACTCATGCATAAATCCTTCCATATCATGTCTTTCTTCGCCTGAGGAACTTTATGCCAATTATCATACTTAACACCATAATGGCTTCGAGTGAAAACCCCAAGATAGTTTATAAAATTATTGCGGTTCACTCCAATTGCATTTTCTCCATTATCAAACACCACAGCCAATCTGGATCCACTGCCACTTAGCGCTATTAACTTCTTCAACAGAGTGATGCCCCTTTTGTTGTTAAGTTTTTGGTGATGCACATCGAGTTCCTCCAGTGCTTCAGTGGGTACATGTGTATCATCAACCTAAAATTTGACAAAAATAAACACACTGAATTAGCCCAATATAGACATATAGGATATATGACATAACTAGAAGATAATGGATTTTATAGAAATATAGGATATGTTTTTAGAACTTACATTGGTATCCTCGCCATGCTCATCATGGACATCATGCTCATCATGGACTTCATGCTCATCATAGACATCATGCTCATCATGGTCAACCATCTGCAAATGTCATTAAAAAGGCAAACATTTAGCATTTGTATTAATTATAAGATAATAAAACATCTAAAAATGATATTGTTATTAAAAAAGCAAACATTTAGCTTCAATAAAAAATATAAACATGCATGCCTCTAAAATTGTGATCTTTTATCAATTAACAATCCTTCATTGTGATCTCCGCATACATATAAGTCATCATTAGCTTTAATATTTTGTGGAGTACTTGGAAACCCAACTGAGAATGGACTGGAGTCATCATACTTATCATAGTACTCTTCTTCATCTATAGGATCTTTAATGAACTATCTTTTACCATGAAGAACAACCAACCATTTATACCGTGACACACCACATTTTTGGACAATCTTTCAAATCCACATAGTCCTTTTGAAATAATACACAATCATTCGGGCATGCGTGTATCTTCTTGGCCTCCATTCCCATTGGGTACAACAATTTCTTTACCCGGTATGTTGAGATTGGCAGCTCGTTTCCTTCAGGAAGCATTTCTTTCAACAAAGTCAACAATGAAGTGAAGCTTTTGTCACTCCATCTACTGTTAGCTTTCAACTCATATAATCTCAACATAGCGCTAAGCTTCGTAAACTTAGCACAGCCTGTGTATAACGGTATCTTAGCATCATGCACAATGTTTCTAAAGATAGGAGGTGGATCAGTGTGCTCTACCCTACAACTATCCAACATCGCATCAACGATGTCTACTGGAACTGGTTCGTTCACATCTACATCATCAGAGGAAATTTCATCTTCCACCCAAGCACTGCTATGGACATCCACTGGTTTTGAGTTTGAAATCTCTCCATGCCAATGCCATTCTGTATAGCCTTGTACAATCCCATTGCACATGACATGACTTTTGATTTCATCACCAGTGCTGACTTTCAAGTTGTTACCGCAATGCCTACATGGACAGTAGAACCTATCTCCAGGTTCTTTTCTATGTTCCTCGGAAAATCTTATAAACTGATCAAGACCATATATAAACTCTGGGGTGCAGCGATTGCAAATGGACATCCATGATCTATCCATTCTATGATCAAAGAGAAAACAAGTATACATTAGGACAAGATTAGGGTCTTGGACGGGTTTCTAGGCCAACAAACACATGTGATGTCATTCTTATATATAATAAATGTGTACCACCTATCCCATCCTTGAACACCTAATCTCACTAGTAAGTGTATAAGGTGTATTGGGTTTTTGAGAAAATTTTGGTAGCATTTCCCCGTTGTACTCTAAGTACATATGTACTTAGAGAACAAATGGGGAAATGCTATCGAAATTTTCTCGAAAACCCAATACACATTATACACTTACATCCTAAGTGAGATTAGGTGTTCAAGAACAGTCCCAAACTGGGGAATATCCAAGATTTACTCCTAATAAGTAAATATTAGACGGTTTTCTAGGCCAACAAACACAATAATAGATATGTACATGTTAGGGTTTCATCACAATTGATGTTAGAGTTTCATCAAAATTGATGTTAGGGTTTCATCACAATTAATGTTAGGGTTTCATCAATGTTAGGGTTTAATCAAATCAAATTAGGATGCTAGAATGGACAAGTTTAAATCTTATTTCAACATGCATCAAAATTTACTAAATTAGGTCAAGCATTAGGCTTAGAAGCACAAATATATGCAAGAAAAAGATTTGTTCGTATCCTAGGATTTACATAAAGAATTACATAAAGATTTGTTCATATCCTTACCAACAGCAAGCACGGACGTGGCTGTGTTGGCCTACCACGGCCGTGCTGGGCAGCACGGACGTGGTAGGCCAACACAGCCATGGCCGTGCTTTCTGTTGGTAAGGAGCTAGGGAGAAGGAAGAAAAGAGGCTAGGGCTACCTGGAGCTAGCGTGGAGAAGAGTGACGTCGGCGGTGTGAGAGCAATGAGCAGAGAAGGAGGTGGTGAGCGGTGAGAAGAACGACACCCAGAGAAGAGCAGAGTAGAGAAGAGAGGCGAGCAGCAGTGGTGGCGAGCTGCGGCAGCAGGAGAAAGAGGACGCGGTGGCGACGGCGAGCAGAGGCACACTAGCTGCAGCGGGGGTCGTCAGACAATTTTAGGTGAGCGGCGAGCGGCGAGCAGCAGAGAAATTATCATGATGAAATAGAAGAAAGGGGAAGAGTCAGGTGATCACACTCTATTATGTTTGTAAAAGGCGTCGGTTGTCTAAAAAACTAACACCTAAACATCTTAAGCGTCGGTTGATAGTAAAAACCGACGTCCAATTGGACAATCTTTGCCTTAAATTATTTGGCGGGAACCATTATTAGCATCGGTTATCAAAGGATAACCGACATCGAAATTAGAACTTTTTGCGCAAATTTTCATCTTATATAGGCGTCGGTTAGTAGTTAAAAAATCGACGCTGTATGTGACACTTTTTGTTTTCACTCAAAAAATGGATTTCGCGGGAGATTTTAGGCGTCCGTTTGTTTTACCTAGCCGACGTTGAATACAAAGCGGTACCCCTATCTGGCTGGCCTTCAAATATAGATGTCAGATTTACTAAATAGCCGATATGGAATGTTATAGGCGTCAGTTTGTTTAAATAACTGACGCCCAGAAAATTGACATTGAATGTTGTTTCTGTAGTAGTGTCGGGTTCTTAATTGATAGAAAGTGCACAAGTGTCTCTTGCTTCCTCCTAGGACCATGCTTGGTTTCTTGGATCTCTAAGAAACAAATCACAATGGTTCTGTAAACTACCGAGGCTAAGTACATTGCAACTGGGATTTGTTGTGCCCAAGTCCTATGGATGAAGCAAATGCTCCAAGAGTTAAATGTTCATTATGATGCTTCTCCCATGTTTTATGATAATACCAATGCAATCAATCTTTCTTACAATCCTATTGCATAGTAGAGCTAAACATATATAGGTTTGCCATCACTTCCTTGATGACGACATTGCCAAGAAATATATCTATATCATACATGTGTCAACTTGCTGACATTTTCACCAAACCTATAGCTAGAGAGCAATTTAATTTTATTAGATCAAATTGCTTATTACTTATCTTGATGATAATTGTGTGCCTTCTAGCTAGATGTTCACATGCCTATATGTTCTTGCTCATAATTTTCTCAACTTATGCTTTCTTGTGCTATATATGCCTAGATTTTATGCCTTGTTTTTTTTACGAGGGCTATTTTTCACAAATGCTTTCTTTACTGCAAAATAGTAGCCAATGATGAGTAAGATGTGCCATAATATGTTCACAATACATGATATGATATAAAAATAAATTTGTATAACATTCTAGTGGTGTAAAATTAAATTTCTTATCTTTTAGAAAGGTTGACCTATCGGTCGAGTTTGTTCTGGGAGAAACTTGACCAACAATAGGCCAAAGATTGAACAAACTAGAACCCAATTTCCCAAACCTCAAACTCGACCAAAAACATTGTTGGGCTGAAAAATATATAGGCAGTCAGCTGACTTTCTCCCTCTCAACAAAAGCAAAGTCAATTGATAGCCCTTCTTGCTTGTTCATCCTTGAACCATAGGGCTAACAAAACCTTTCCTTCACCATCTTTATCCCTAGATCGCCTGCCCTAATGATCTCTTCCTTGACCCAACATCTTGGGTGGCCTGCAACACATGCCATCTTCCTCATTTGGTGCCCTTTCCCTTTTCTTTCATCTCCATGGCTTCAAATTGACGGAAAAGGACTAGCCCAACTGGAGTACCATCATCCTCCACTGCTTCTAGGGTCATTTCCTTTTATGGAACCTCCTTCATCTCCTCTCAAGTAGTAAATAGGTATAAGGAAATTATTCCTCAAAATACTTTTTGTTTTCATGCTTTGCTTGAGTCTTGAAGTGAGTTGATGAATGAGGTTGTTGCTATGTTTAATGCATAACACCTAAGTGCATTATGTGTTGAGATATTGTGCTATACTAACTCTCTTTCTAGCATAAAATTTTTCCAAAAATTCTATGCAAATCTCATGTGGAACTACACTTCCCTTGTGCCACCCCCTAACCAACAAGTGATCCTTACCTCCATGATTGTTGGTACTAAGTTTTCCATCTCTGAGGATTCCTTGAATTCTTACTTCAACGGTACCACCACTTCATATACATTATTAACCACCTAACACCAATATCTTGACCTTCTTGACCCTTAGAAGTTGTACCAAGGTTTTGAACCCAAGCTCACCCTACCTGATATTCATAGGATCTCGAAGAAACTGAGGTTACCTATAGGAAGAAAGTGATTCTTCCTTCTTCCTCCCTTGACATCAAGTGTGACAACCTGACTTTTCTCTCTCCTACATTATACCCTTCCTCTATCTTGAAGTGGTATCTTGTTCATGTTGATATCAATTTCATAGTGGAAGTGTGGTGGTTCTCCAATTTTATCACACCGATGCTCAATTTTACTAAATGCGACATTAATTTGCATTTTGAACCATGTATCAACCCTTAACATATCACCATCATGCAAGATATTTTAAACGTGACAACTTTATAACCTTGCTTATTAATATATATCATGTTGTATATTTGAAGTGTGATTCCAAGGGCTCAAAATCACCTCAATCGGACCTTTATAATTCAAGTTATGGCTTTTCAAATATTGTACAAAATGTACTTTTATTTAATGGATTTCTTTTTGTTTTTAAGACCTATTGGGCACAATGCATCATGTGTGTCCCAATTGAATGGACTCTCCCTCACCTTGCCTTGTGTTTGTTTGGATCCATATTTATTGTTGCATCTGCGTTCATGGATCAATCTCAAAAATACAACATCCTAAAAGGTCTCCCCTTCCTCCAGTCGTACACTGTAGCAGAGCTATAGTGTACCCGACAAAGATGAACCAATAACCTTCCTTCTCTCACCATTTTGAACAATCAAGGCCCCCAAACACTTCCTTTTCTCCATTTCATTTCTCTTCCCTTGATTCCAGCCCCTTTGGTGCCCTAGAGAGCTACCACTAACTCATATTCCTCGTCACTACTTCTATATTAGTTTTAGGGTGCCATTTTTGGGCATTTTCATCACAGGAAAACCCCACCCTAGGAAAGGTCATGTTCAACTCCTCTACACCCTTCTATATTTCAAAGGCCCATTTCTACATCTTCTATGAGCTATGCTCCACCTTCCTTCCCCCTTTCTTCCTCCCCGATGACAGAGCTGCTGAGTAGGCACCAGAGCTGCAACATCAAGGAAACCTATTGGGAGCCAAACCCTTAGTAGTAGCCACCCCGAAGCTGGAGGTGCCGTGATGGGGGAAGCTAGCTTTGTTCATGCTCCTGTAGCTTGGTGCTCCACTCACAACTTGTTGTAGCACCATTGGAAGGTGATGCTATGTTTCAACGCAGGAGACAGAGTCCCGCAAGCACTAGATGGGGATGAGATTGTGGATAGGTGTACAAGAGGAAACCCCATGTTGTGACTGGGAAAGGTCTTGGGATGATCTCTAGTGGAGTCAGGCCGCTTGGGAGGCAATCCACCTCACTTTAATCTTGGGCTCCTCTCATTCCTCAGATCTTCATTTGATGACCCAGACGGCTCAAATCAAGATATAGCTTGTTATATGCATATCAAATGCTATGAATGACTAGATATTTCATACAAATAGTCACTTTTATCAGAAAAAGAAGATCTATCCTCTAAAAACACTTACAAGCCCTAAATCCCAATTGAATTTCTTTGTTTTCCCTTCCTGTGAACTTTGGACATGAATGACACATTCTTAATGCACGATCATGATGATATTGGATTTGTGCAGCTCTAATATACTTCTTACGCCTCAATTTAGTAACCTTGTCGATCTTTGAGCACTACGATGACCCTAATCACCATGATTCCTCATTGTTTAGCATCTATGCACTAACATGACTTTCACTTTAGATTTTGATGTATAACATTGACTAAAGTTGTAACCTTGACTCAAAACAATTTCAAAACTCACATTAACCTTGAAATCAGTAATCTTGTGATGATTTGTGACTTAAATGCCTAAGTCTACTCCTTTTTGTCCCATGATTGTAGTTGTGACATGAAATACATCCATAATGACTTAATGTATTTCTAAAGTGACTTGATTGACTTCCTCGTGCCCCAAATGTGATATGGATCTTATTAACCTCTTGTCTTTCCCTTTTAAATATGGAAATATCCTCCCCTTATTATCATCTTGATGTAGATGTCCCATGCAATCCACATGTTGGACCCTAGTGATATAAGTCTTGTATGATTGGATACGAATGTATTTAGACATGTTGAACTTAATGTTGAGACAATGATAGGCTTGGGGACATCCATCTACTCTTGATATATGATTCTTATGTCCATGTCTTTCTAATTTGAACCATGTTCTATGCTCAATTCACATGTCTTGATGATCCATGACCTTGGTTGCTACATTATAAGTCCTTGAACCTTATAATGTACATAAGTGGCATGAATCTTGAAATGTTGACATAAAGTGAATGGAACATCAAAATAACTTGAAACTTGGACCACAACTCCTAAATAACTTCTAGTTTAGTAAAAGATCATCAAACATGTAATAAGAAACTTGAAACCGAACTTGCCTAAAACCCTAAAAACGGATCTAGTTAGGGTTAATGATAAGAATCTAATGCATGTATGCAATCATTTTCTTAAACATGTGTCGCTTCTGGCTAGATGGTCAAGGATAAGTTAAGTTATGGATCTTTGAATCAGGTACTTGCTTTAATGATTATATGACTTTGGATTTCTTGCTAGAAATGTGATACATATGTATGCTTGTCTACTTGCTCAAATATTGTACTCGATGTTTGTCTCATATTGTTGTTTTATAACTTGCAAACATAATATAGAAGCTCCATTAAACAAACCTTGTGCACCTACATGTATTATTAGGGTAAGGCCATGACGTTGGGCATCCTACAAGAGTTATCAGGATATGGGGGACCATTCCTATAAAAGGGTTAGCTCTTGGAGATGGCCTTGAGTCCCCTTACGTTTAAATGGGTTAGCTAATCTTGAGCACCCTTATAAACTCTTCCAATGAGAAGTTAGTCAAAAAGGCCTTATGATATATGATGCTGTTGGTATAATTGGGGTAAAATAATATAAAACTTGGTCTCTCTCTTTACGAAATACTTAACTTGTTTATTCTTGTTCGTTACTTCTGTAACTCTTTCCAAGTTATGCAAAACTTATATATATGTATCTTTCATCCATGTACTCAGCATCTCATGTGTTGACCCACATTGTTTCACATATTTTATAGGTTCAGAGTTGGCTAGAAGTTGATGGGCCTAGTGAGCTATGTCAGGTGTACTTGTTGTAAGATCCATAGTATATATGTTCAACCTTGTAAAATTGTACTCTTTAATATATAACTGAAATCTTGTAATAAAAGAATGTTGCTTAATAATACTTGTTGAATGTTGAGATTATGATTGGTGCTTTTATCTTGTTATCTGTTCATGTATGTTAAGATTTACACTTCCACATTCTCATTTTGTTTATACCATGCTAGGGACGGACGCCTAGGTCTTATCACCATTGACTTTGTAGTCATTTCGAGTTAGGATTTGGGTAATAAACAGTTCTATGACAGATGGTATCTGAGCATGAACAATAACTACACCAAACATTACTCACATGAAACACAAAATAAACACAACCTTACATCTCAACCTTAGAAACTTAATAAGATTTCCTTTATGGACTATGTTGACTTAACCTCTAGGTTAGAACCTAGATGTTCTAGAACTAGGTGTAGGCTTGTGTAACTTCTAGAACCCTTTATTTTCTCATCCTTTTATCCATTAGTATGGGTTGTAGGTTCATGAGAGTGAGAAAAGGGAGATTTTACTACAACCCTAGACATATGTTCACTACATGTGCTTAGGGTAGAGACACAAGTGTACACCGTGTTCCTACTAGTTCTCTAGGTGATATGGTACTAGACTACCTAATGAATGTGGTAACTCATTTTGTTTTTGGTTCAAATGGATTATGGTGGTTTTCGTCACCTATTTCAACATTAGAGAAAACCTATTTCAAGTATTATGATATGTACATATGAAAATGTTACCACACACATAAAGGGAATGAGTGTCCATGTATCCTAAGAGAAAGAGATGAAACATAAAGTCTAGATGAGAGAGTTTAGATGATGTATGTAGTTTTTAGAGTTGTTGACGTGGAATACTATTGCACTACAAATTCACTAGGAGTAAAAACCCTAGAATTTACCAAAACCAAAGTGCAATAATGCCACTCGCCAACGGATAGATGTTAACAGTACAAGTGAGGATCGAATCCCAAGAGACAATATTTTTAAGAATTGTCTAATTGAAGTAAGTTATCAAGAACTAGTATTTATCACAAAAGTTTAGATTGGTTGTTTAACGAAGGTTCTAAGAATAAAAAGAGCTAGATTAAGGTTCTAGTTATCAATGGATGGTAACACTAGGGTGGAACTGGGTTTCACTACCACTACTCAATCTGCATAATCATTCAAATCCAAACTTGTATGAAGATATAATTGGAGTTATGCAGTTTCCCCTTTCAACGTCAAAAACTTTCATGCATATATATCCATGTAAGTTCAATGTCTTGTTACTTACAAATCCTCTATCCACTACTCCAAAGACTTTACATTAGAAGTTCTTTTCAGGGTGTCAACCAAAGCTATCAATATTCAAATCTTAAACATTAAAGTTCTCATGGTGAAAGATTATAATAAAATGCATAAAGTGGGTGATCAATCCACAAGACATGAAATAATCGATTATCTATGAATTATATGAGTTCATACAAGAATTGGAACATTAATGAAATTGCAAGAAGTGGGTAGTGGGGCTAGTCTCAAGACCCCAGTGGAAAGGCCACTCCCTTGACATGGCGAGATTAATATCACTAGAAGAGGAGGACACCATCACGGCCATGATGGTAGTAGAAGTGGCTCAGTGTGTTGTGCGACGGAAGACTTCCTACCTTCTTTATCCTTCATGTATTAACCCTGACTTGCAGTAGAAGTAGGTGGATGAACAATGACTCGGAGGAGAGACCAATCGCCCAAAGAGGGAATTCAATAGTTTGGAGTTACTGATGAAAGATATCTGTTGATCTATGTTGGAGGTCGATAGATGACACCAATCTAGGTTGATAGAACTAGTTTGGTCGATAGGTGTCGTCCATGCTCTGATCTCAGCAATAGCCTTTTGGCATGTTTTGTCTCTAGAAAATATGAGATGACTTGTACGGCTACACTGGGGGCCTATTTATAGGGTCGGGATTGTCGACCTCTTTCCATCGATGTTGACCATTAGTGTCGATCAATGAATCTATCAGTCGATGGCTTTTATACTTCCAGTCATCGATCTTAGAGGTTGACAGCTGATTTCTTATCGGCTTCTAGCCGATGATGATGTCAACCAAGAGAGATAGACAGAGGTGTCGATCTATTATCGATATGGAAGGTGGATAAGGTTTTCAAGCATTTGTTTGTCGATCATCTGTCAATGCTTGATATTTGCTGAAAATTGAAGGTTGATTGGCATGCCGACCGACCGGTTGATTTTGGCCTTGGACACAAAAATTGTGTATCAATATTTCTTTTGGAAGTGCTCAAATCCATTTTGCCCCCCAGACAAACTTGTTGTAGAGTGATAGAATTCAAAACCTTCAAAGGAAGTTAAGAAAAGTATCAAAATTCCTACAAATTAGCATAAAAACCTAAGTAGATCAAAACATAGCTATTCCTAATGAAAACTAAGCTATATGAATGCTAAATTAGACTAATAATGCAACTAAAACTGGGATGAATATGCATTCATCAATTGTCTAGAGCCATAATAAATGTTAGGCTAGTAAGTATCCTAGATGACCTAAGTTGATGATGATGATGATGATGCTAACAATGGAGATGATGATGATGATGATTATGATGATGATGATTATGAAGATGTTGACGACGATGACAATGATGATGATGATGATGATGACAGTGATGATGTTATTGTTGTTGTTGATGAGGATGATGATGATGATGATGATGATGACGATGACGATGACAATGACGACGACGATGATGATGATGGTGATGATGATGAGGATGAGGATGAGGATGAAGATGAGGATGATGCCGATGTTGATAATATAAGATTCCTTCAATATGGGTTGAGTGTTTTTTGGAAAGGTTAAGTATGTTTTGATGACATGAAATGAGTTTGACCATGCAACCCTAGATAAACCTTGTATCATGTATGGAACATATGACTTGGTTGATGTGCTAAACATAGCTATTTGGTTGGCATGCTTGCTTGTGCCTAGTCTTGTAAATGTTGAGATATGATACGTGAGATATGGTTCAGGACTAACATAGGACTCAATCTTTTTACAATGAAGGACCTTTATCCTAGGAGATACGATAAGGGTAAATATCTTGATATGAGTCAACCTGACATGGGAGAATGTCAAAGACTTAACCTCTCAAATACAGAAAATATGAATGATGACATGCTTGATGATGAGTCCCTAGCTAGACAACTTTTAAGTATATGAGTTGAGTCACCTAGTGTGTGGTTCCCTTAAAAATGTTGAACCCTATATTTTCTATGAAAAAGATCTAACCCTGGAGACAGAAGCATCTGATAATATGTATGTTAGCAATCTAGGTGAGGGAGATGTCCCAAGACCCTTAGGTGATGTATATGATGTGTGATCTCCATGACAGACCTCATACTTAGGTTAGTGGTTGTGTGTGAAGGTATCTAGTGGTTGCCCTTGTTTTTGAAAGATGGTTAGAAATTATTGTTATGGGTAGGTGGTTGTAGTTAGCATGTCTTATTGGACATACATGAGACCTATCTTGAGTTTCTTGAGCTTGTGGAGCTCCTTTGAGATACACGTGAGATAAGTATGCTACCTCATGTTAATGATAATTTTGATCATCGAATGATGCTTGATACATGAAATATCTCACTTAATCTAAAGCTTGATACATTGATGATAAGCCATTCTCATAAGCTAGACCTAATATAAAGTCATACCTCATCTAAAAGGTGTTGTATTGTAAGTATGAAGTTGAGATGATGATACCTTGAGATATTAAATTGAATAATTATGTGCTTTATGTCATACCCAAGATGAAAAGAAATGAACACAACTGATTAGATTTGGTAGAAATTTGGGGGAAAACTAAAACATGTATGAAATCGAGCATAATGATGAAGTACACGTTCAATGATAATAAAATTTGAAAGTCATGATGATGGGCATGTTCGTTTGAAAATTTGATAACATAGATTTTGGTAACACACCTTGGGCTTGTATGGATACATGAATAAAACCCTAATGCAACCTAGGTGTTCACCCCATAGTGGTGGATGTCTTAAAACCTAGTTTTGGTCATTTGAACATAATCATTATGAACGTCGTATTCTTGAATTTGATCTTAAAGGAATATCAAGGAAGAAATTTCCTTTAAGGAGGGAAGGATGTGACAATCTGACTTTATTCTCTTCTACATTATAGTATTCCTCTATCCTAATGTGGTATCTTTCTTAAATTGATATCAATTTCATAGTTTAGTGTGGTGGTACTCCAATCTGATCACACTAATGCTCAATTTTACTAAATATGACATTAATTTGCATTGTGAACGATGTATCATTCCTTAACATATCACCATCACGTAAGATATTTTAAAGATGACAACTATAATAACCTTGATTCTTAACATATATATATTATGTTGTATATATTTAAAGTGTGAATCCAAGGGCTCAAAAATTGCTTCAATCGGGCCATTATAACTCAAGTTATGCCTTTTCAAATGAAAATGTACTTTGATTTAATGGATTTCTTTTGGTTTTTAAGCCCTATTGGGCACAATACACCATGTGTGACCCAATTGAATGGGCTCTCCCTCACCTGGACTTATGTTTCTTTGGATCCATCTTGATTGTTGCATCTGCATTCATAGATCAATCTCAAAAATCCAACATCCTAGAAGTTCTCCCCTTCCTCCAACTGTACACTGTAGCAAAGCTACAGTGTACCCGATGAGAGATGCACCAATCACCTTCCTTCTCTAGCCCTTTTGAACAATCAAGGCCCCCAAACACTTTATTTTCTCTTTCTCTTCCCTTGCTTTCAGCCCCTTTGGTTCCCTAGAGAGCCACCACCCACTCATTTTCCTCATCACTACTTCTACATTAGTTTTAGCATGCCACTTTTGGGCATTTTCATCATAGGAAACCCCCACCCCAGGAGAGGTCATGTTAAAATCCTCTACCCCCTTTCGAATTTGAAAGGTTCCTCCTACGGCTTCTACGACACAAAATAATGATCTTTAACTATAAAAAAATATGTAGCAAAACCCCCATATTTTGTAGCTAAAGTCTTTAGCTACATTTTTCTTTACATATACAAATTGTAGTATATGCTCATATAGCTAAAGGATTTAACTATATTTTTCAAATATTTAGTTAAATTATCCATTCACTACAAATACATATGTAGTAGAAAATGTAGTAGATATTGTCTTTATATATTTAAATGTAGGTGTAATTGTAGCTAAATGTATAACTACAATTGCATATGTAGTCAGTATGTAGCAAATAGATAAAATTACTACATTTTATGTCTAATTAATTAGTAGGGAAAAGGAACAATTACTATACACATATATATGTAGTTAGATTATACATCAAGATACATATGTAGTGCCATTTATTACACATACGTCAAATGTAGTTAGATAATGATATATTGTACAAGTAATTAGAACAAGTTGTGCTTATATGAAAAAAATCATACTTTTATTTATAACAAACAACAAATGTACATGGGGAGGACATATACCTTGCCCCTATTACACAATGTACATGAAAAAAGATAAACACTTGAATACAAATTGAATCAATTTTCATCTATTTTTATGATACCATATTCTAGTCAATACAAGGCATCAACCTTCATAACATTGATGTAATCAATAGTTGGTGACCTTCTACAATAGCTTAACCTTTTTGTTTATGTTGAGCTCGATCAATCTATGTAGCATATTAGAAAGCATGTGACTTTGATCCCAACGAAGAAGCTTTGAACACATAAACATTGGGTGAGTATGTTGGGGATTTAAGAGAACCTCACTATGGTTTTGTAAATTATTAGAAAGCAAGAAGTGAAAGATCTAATGTATGTTCACTCACATAGATTCATTTGTAAACCCATGCATGCTTAGTTATGGTGAAATAAATCTGGTCATGTTCTTGCTCGGTGAAATGGACAAAGCATTCAAATGGATGCTACTCACTACATATATAGGTGTAGTGCTCTAGCCAACTTGCCATGATACCATGACTCTGATTATACACCACTACAACATGTATTCACCTGCCAAAAAGGAAAGAAAACCATTCAATGTGTAAGAAAACCCTTTGATCCAAGTTAGACAAAGCTTTCATTCATGGGAACAAGACTTAGGGGAAGAACATTAGATGGGTATTAAAAGATGTTTATTATATTACTAATTTCATTTTTTTGGTGGGAAGAACCCCTAACATTGTGGTTGTATAATCAAACCTAGAAATAAAATACTTTCACCTTTCAAGTCATATCCATTTTGAGTCATGTCACCTTTCTGTATTACCATCACTAGTTCCAAAATTACTCCCAGAAAACCTACAAAAAACCTCCACTACCATTTTATTATCAACTAGCCTCCACTACCATTTCATTATCAACTAGCCTCCACTGCTTTTTTCACTATCAACTAGCCTGCACTGCCATTTTATCATCATGTTCCAACATGTATATAGGGTAAATTTATATGATTCATGCTCCAAGAGATATAAGGTAAGATGAAGGTGCCACTCAAACTTGGGATGCATTGTTCATTTCTAGAGACAAATGACCTGATACAGACTTACCTTTAGGAAGGTTGGCAGTTACGACTAGATGTCCCTACAGACTTGTAACCTGGAATTTATACATGTTGATAAACAACAAGAGGTAAAAGAAAGGTAAATAGATAAAACACAATAGATTATAAAGAAACAACATTTTAAATGTACCTTACAAAAAGAATGTTTACGGTTAAGGGTTATAAAGAGATATTTTGAATATCTACATCTCAACCAGAATGTGACCCATGATAGAGTTAAATGGAAAAGAAGGACCCATATAGCCGACCCCAACATAGTTGGGATTGAGGCTTAGTTGATGATGATGATGATTACAGAAAGAATGTTCTATATGAAATATTGTACTGGAAACACTATAGAACCCATCCAAATCCTAGAGACGTAGTGGGCATTATTAGAAGTCTAAGTACTGAAATCTATATCTTCATAACTAGAAGATTTAAAGGTAGAGAGTGTAGTGACCCTAGAGAGGAGCTTGGATTATGAGTTCCTATATGAGTATCAAATAGAAAATATTGTGAACAAAATCCAACTAGGATTCTGAGTTCTTATTTGAGTACCCAACAAATAGTGTTGTGAACAACAATCCTATCCTTGCCAACACCAACAGGCAACATGGAGGCTGGTGTTTGGGCATTTCCAGACTAGATCAAATAAGACTATCAAGGGAATGATACTCTTGTTATAAAACAAATATATCAAGTAGAAAGGTAGACAAACCCGTCATCATGTCATTGAAGGTAAAATAAACAATTTCAAGAAAAAAATGACAAGGAGTGTATTTTCAAAATCCATATCATCTAAGTTCCAAGATTCATATCATATTTACCCAAATTTCACTTACTTCAATAGAACATTTAGGTTTAGTATGTATCAAGATCATTGTGTGGGTGAACTTTATACAATATTTTAAGATATTCACCTATGAAAAGTATGAGCTCATCATACTAGGATGATTACCCAATCCCTAATCCCTACTTATCCTATAAGTCCACTAATGTACCCTAGGATGTTTTTTTATTTTGATGATGCTTTGACGAGAAATCAACATATTTGGATCAAATAAATAAAAAACAAAAGAGAATTAGTACCTTTTTTCCTAATCATAAATTCATAGGAAATTCATTGTTTATCAGACAACCAGACTGAAGATTTTCTTATGCCCTACTTAGAGATTGACAAAGTTTAGATGGAACTACAAACCTAGCCCAGTGAACCCTCTTCATCTAAACTTCAGTAGATCATACTTTTGGTGCTCAAATTTCCATGCACTTATAAAGACTAGAAAGCCCAACACCAACTCCATCACATTGTTCCTGCAAGCAAATAATATGAAACTCAACACATTGCATTTTGCATGCAAACTAGTATAGTAGTGACATAATCAAATATCACCACTACTACATTTTTGGCCAGTAACGTCACTGCCCATAGCGTCGTTTTTACTATAATAACCGACCTAATAGATTGTTGCATCCGTTTTATCATAAAACTGACCTTATAGGTTTCCCACCCCGAAAATTCACGTGATTTTGGCTTCGTGCCTCGATCTATTGGGTCGGTTTTTTAAAATAACCGATGCTATAGGGTCAACAAAAAACACGAGCACCGCTTTGGAACTCTAGAGTCGGTTTTTATATATAACCGACCTTACAGATGCTGACCTATAGCGTCGGTTCTGGTGCAAAACCGACCCTAAAAGTATATTAAAAAAAGGCGCCTGGGCTTAACCTATAGCGTCAGTTTCTTAAGATAACCCACGTTATAAGTCAGGTCTATAGCGTCAGTTTTCTTAAAAAACCGACGCTATAGGTTAAGCCCGGAGAACATTTTTTTAGTAGATGTTTATGGTCAGTTTTTACCCAAAACCGACGCTATAGGTCTTCTATTATTGCACATAGCAGCCTGATAGTAAGGTTTAGGATGCCATTTTCCGCTGCATCTTCCCCGTTTCTACTCCCGCACCCGAAGAAAAGCAACGCCGCCTCTACAAAGGTGACCTCTCACAACCATCTCCATGTCCGAAAAGAGGAAAACTAGTGTCATTTTCTTTGGACGATGACGCCCAAGTTTCTTACCACCATCTTCAGCGACGATGATGCTCGTTACCACCATCTCTAGCGCCATTTCCTTGGACAACAACGATGATGAAGTTGCATCTCTCTCTCCAGTGCTTTCTTCCTTGAAAAGTGACGACGCCTTAGGCATTTCAAAGGCTGTGAACATCTCTCTCCGGTTCTTTTCCCACACAAGCTCCCTCACTGACCAGTTCTTCTTAAGGTATTTTCTCTCTGCCGCCTCATCACTCCTCCATTTATATTTACTTTCAAGCAACTGACCAGGTAGCACGGCCGTGCTGGGCAGCACGACCGTGTTAGGAGCAGTAGCAAATTCAAAATTGACAAATTTTGATGATTCTGCAACTCAGCCAACATGGCCGTGTTGGACAGTACGGCCGTGTTGTTTGCATGGCCATGCTACCCAACACTGCCGTGTTGGCTGAGTTACAGAATCATCAAAATTTTTCAATTTTGAATTTGTTACTGTTCCTATAAATTGATATATACTGACCCCTAATTAATACATTATAATAGAATTGAATCATGCATTTATGTTGTTGCAGGTGCTATTGACTTGTTGTTGACTTGCATATATTTCTTTTTCAGCTTACAAGTGAGGTATAATATTCTCACTCTCCCAATGTGCCATTTTATTTGACTAGTAAATCAACCAATAATAAAAATATGTATTCATTCATATCTACATTTTGTTATCAATCACATATGTAATCATTATATATACATTCCAAAAATGTGAGGGTAGACATTGTGTATTCTCAGATTGATACTTTAGGGTTTATATATGATATCATCGATGCATGATGTTTAACTTAATATATAAATATGACAATAATACATTTATGCATGTATCAACTTAGAAACCCGTTCAAAATTTAGTCCCCGGTTTGGGACTCTTTTTGGATATTTAATCTCACTTAGGATGTAATTGTATAATGTATGTTTAGTTTTGAAGAAAATTTTAGTAGTATTTCCTCATTTGTTCTCTGGGTACATATGTGAATGGTTATTTATCATTTACATCGGTGCACTTGGAGAACTTAGGGGAAATGCTGCTAAAATTTCTTCAAAACTAAACATACATTATACAGTTACTAGTGAGATTAAATATTCAAAAATGAGATAGGTGGTACACTTTAGTATAAAAGTAATTAACTTCCTATCAATAAAAACTTACAACTTATAGTATCAATATTAAATTCTTGATTTTATAATTAATTTTTAATGTGATATAGAAAATGGATCAAAGTTGGATGTCTATCAAGAACCGTTGTAGTCTAGAGTTTGCCAAAGGTCTTGATGAATTTATCAGATTTGCTGAGGAACATAGGAAACTACCTACAGATAGGTTCTGTTGTCCATGTAGACATTGTGGTAACAATTTGAAAGTTGATATTGCTGAGGAAATTAAGAATCATGTCATATGCAATGGGATCATACAAGGTTATAATGAATGGTATTGGAATGGAGAGAAAATTAATAATGGATAAGAAAATGTCGATACTAATAGTTGTGGCATAGAAGATATAGATAATGATGATAATTTCAATGATGAACTGATTCAAGATGATCCAATTATGGTTGATGAGATGCTACGTAGTTGTCGGGACAATGTCAATATATGAATCATTTTTGTTATGAATGTGTGGTTTGGAATGGTGATGGTTGAGCATCAATGCTCCCCTCTCCCATATCTTATTCTTGTTCTTCTATTTTGTTCTGTTCAGTTTCTGCAGAAATTTTAAAAAAAAATTCGACCATATAGCGTTGATTTTCTTAAAAAATCGACCATATAGGTGTCTTGGCCGTTCCGCGTAGAACGACTGTGCTGCATAAAATGGCCGTGTTGGGATGAGATAGAACGGCCATGCCGCGTAGCACGGCCGTGTTGAGATATGGTAGAACGGTCGTGCCGTGTAGCACGACCATGCTAATATAAATTAACATGACCGTGCTAGGCGGCACGACCATTCTACCTCATCCCAACACAGTTGTTTTATGCAACAAGGCCGTTCTACACTGAACGGCCAAGACACCTATAAGGTCGGGTTTTTAAGAAAACCGACGCTATAGGTCCATAGAAATAATCTTTAAGGTCAGTTATTTATTAAAAAATCGACGTTATAGGGTTCAAGTACAATTTCATTTCTCATTTGGGTTTAGTTTTTGAGAGCCTATAGGGTCGGTTTTTACTATACAAGGTCGGTTTTTTTTTGTTTAAAAAACCGACGCTATAGAGCAATTTCTGTAGCGACGGTCACTTAGGTGTCGGCTGAAAAGTGGCGCTATAGGCTTAAAAAAACTGACGCTATAGACCATTTCTGTACTAGTACACACATAAGAAAGCCATAAATTAACCATTTAAATACTGAATGAAAAAGTGTGTGTAGGATGTTTCATGTTATCTATAAATGATGTATAAATCCTCTCTATTATCTTCCTATTTGTCTCAACTTGAGGATTGTCAAAATATGCTTAGAAGGGTTATAGCATATACTACAAGATGGTGGGGCTAACAGGTTCATGAGTATTATTGAGGGAATAGATTGAGAACCTACAAAGTCATGACAAGATTGAGATATACTAGAAGGATATGGAAATCCTTGAGACATATTGTCATGAAGAGGAGTAGCATGCCATGATAGGAGGTGAATCTAACAATTTTCATTTTGGTAATAACAACCCAGCAAGTCCTTCATGTGGATTCCTATATGGTTGTCATTTTGTTATTACAATTGAGCATAGGTACATGTATATAAGTCACATTTTGCTTCATAAAAGGATGTCATAGTACTGTGAGTTGCTTGGTATGAACATAGTAGCATACCTTGAGTTCTTGAAGCAGATAGTCATGTAAAGACTCAAGAAATACAAGTTGACATGAGATTTGCACAAGCAACCAGACCTTACCTAGAAACCACTATAAGGATTAGATCATCTTTTGTTGTAAGAGAGAAGCACCAATAACTACTCTTAACAATGTGACAGTGTAACTCCTAGAATTCAATGCTTCAAACAGAGGAAAACCACCAATAATAGTTTGACCACCAGTCAACAAAAAAGAAGAAATTGATGGAATCACATAGGAGCAATTCTGAAGCATAATTCTAGATCATCAACATCTTCAACAAAGAATCTTGAGCATCAGTGGTAACAAATCGACAAGAAAAATGACTTTAAGACAAAAAACCGATCTACTATAGTCTTGGAGAGACATAATGTTAGAGTTCAGTTTGAAGTGAAGGTTAATTTAAAATCAGAACAAAATTCAATCTGCTGCATATTACAAACCATTTTTTTGACCTTGCCTATTGAAGATGAATATAAAACAACTAGGTTTATTGGCATCCACACATTTCAAAGTCGTGTCATCATTTGTAGAAATAAAACATACCTGGACCACAAGGTTGTGGTTCAGTGTTTAATAGAATTAGGAGGTAGCTCAAATGTCTAACATTCAATTCCAGCTGCTTTGCAATATGATCCAATTTTCTTCTTGGCTTGAACCCCAGTGGATTTCACTATCCCTTGATTACCTACCCCACTCATGTTAGGCTTTTGTAGGGTTACACGTCTGAAGATGTGGTGAAGTTTATGTTGGAACCACTAGTAGGTGGCAATAAGACAAAACCCGATGTTGTTATCTAGTTTATATAGGTTGGAATCCATACAATACATGCCTTGGGATGGGACCAGAGACATGCTAGATATTGAACAAATAAATAAGAACACATTTCTTTCATATTGAATGATTAGGAACTTGAGACCACACTATGTATGTTGTGAGGTTGGGGGGATAAATCGAGTAGTATTTCTAGGTCCATATCTCCTTTGAAACTTTTATAAGTCATATAGATCAACATCTGTGCAATAAACCATATTATCAAGTAAACAATAAGATGATGAACTTAGTTCAAGGAAGGCATAATATCATCAATCCCACATGGTACTACAAAGAGGTATCCACGTTCAAGAGCACACACCCACAATTTTCTTTAGTTTTAGAATCAAATAATTGTTTGATGCAAACTCAAAACAAACTAACAATACACCATTTTCAAAGTTTCCATGGTTTAAGGTTCTATATAGTGCTGCAGATGCAATACAACTATATTATGGTTACCTTTACTTTTGCATTTTAGCTTGAGATGAAAGGATTATATAATGAGTATATTCAAGAGGAATATACATGTTTTATACTCATGTAGGGATGAGTGATGTGTTTCGATATTGCATAATATTTTTTTTAACCTTGTGAATAGATATTAAGGTATAATGTGATCTAAAAATTGATTATTAATGAAATGATGTTTGTATTACATAAAATTGTTTAAAAAAGGTAAGTTCCTAGATGACAATGATGCTTGATGGACAACAATTTGTTGTTTCAGTGTGCTTGCAAGAATCCATGTTGCCATGGATGTAAGACAATGTTCTATTTAGCTATCAATATAAATGAATAAGAACAATAACAAAAAAAACCCATACAACCAAAGTAACTCATTTCAACTTGAAATGAAATAGTAGTTATAATATTCATAATAAGTATAATAAAGTGAAATGTGACAAGAGGTGTGGAAAGCATGCATACAAAAACACATTTGATGATATAACCATAGTGTAAAATTCAACTTGACCAAACAAAGATGTATATATAAATCCAAACGATGAACACAAAACCTTGACGTATAATGGTGGATTGTGTTGGTTTATCTTGTTCTAATGTTTGATCACACAATTCACAATATCGAGACATTCTGGAGACCCACAATGAGATAGATTTCGTCCTATTTGGTATTCAAAAGTAAGGATCAAGAGACACAACATTCTAGAGGATTAAATTTATGATATATAGCTAGTAGATTATGTACATTTTGTCTTAAGGGACACTCTTTATTGTCACACTTTAATATAATGTAATTATTATTGTGTATAATGCAAAAAAATAACAAGTGATATACTAACAAGGAGGATAGGAGTGTATTTCAAATTGAATTAAAAATGGGTATTTTATAAAGTGTAAAACTCAAAATATAACTTGTATATTATGCGACATGCTCATCTATGCAGTTGATTCCTGTAATGAACCAATAGTTGACTAAAATTATTCAATGTGTGTTCTTGATGATGTTATTAGGTATGTATAACATCAAATATTTCACAATAATTATAAATTCTCCTTGTTAGGTTGGAAACTATACTCTTACTTCTAATAATTGTCTCAAATATGTGGTCATGTTAAGTCTTATTTATGATATCCACCAATGCTTTTAAATTCTAAATCATCATTTAGAGGATCTACATTTAATGTGTGAGTGTGAGAATGATAGAAATGAGAAAATATAATCATAGAGAAAACTTCAAAAGCTACCTTGTTGTCTCTAATTTTCATATCACTCAATTCACAAGGCATCAAGTTGACAACAGTGCTAATTTGATGTTGAAATGCCTTAGATTGTGTGTAGGAACCACACTGAAGAAGCTAGCAGATGGAGAGTTCACATAGAAGTAGGGGCCAATGAAGTAGAGATGATAAGATTAGAAGGCATAGAAGTTGTACACTCAGGACAACACCTTCATAGAGAGGTACATAAGAAAGAAGCAAATGCAAAAGAACAAATGTACCATTAACAAACAATAGTTGAAAAAGACAATCATTGGTAGTGATAACGATCTTCCATCGAATTATTATAATCACTAATTTTTATATTCCATATGGCCATGTATGGCACACAGATAAAAAGTAAAGAGGTTCCTTTGATGTTGTGGCATTTTAGATATTCACAACAAGGTCATATTGAAATCCAACTTTAAACAAAGATTTATTGTGCTATCAACTTATTTGATAAATTCATATGTGTGTAGTATATAACATGTTTATATAAATATGATTGACATTGTATTACATAAAAGATTTAAAACATTGTACAAATAGTAGGGAGATGTTCCGTTCAAACCTCATAATATTTAGTCTAATAAATATAGTTTTCTTAAGATGATTACCCTGTAGGCATTCTTCAGGGAATTATTATTGCATCTATGATATCTATCTAGGTGATAGCTGAAAGAACATGAATCTACTATTTTTTTTGAATGAAAAGCATTATTTACATTACAAGTTAATGCCTTGAATAGTAGTTGGGATCATTGATCTTGTATCGTAAAATTTGATTGAGTAACACAATTATCCATGGTGATTACAAAAGGAAACAAACTAGATCAAATTGGTACGTAAATCAAAAGGTATTAAAATAAAAATAAGGTCAAGAACACCATTACATCATCGAGTATGATTTAAGGAACTTAAAACTAACAAATGATATTTCAAATGGACAAACCTTGTATTAAAACTACATCATATCATGTGCCTCTTAACATTGATATTTTCATCAAACCACTCCAGGAATCTGCAGGCTCAATTGCATTAAATGGATATAAGAAACTCTAAACAACTACTGTTAGAATAATGAAGTAGAGAGGAAATATAACATATAGATAATTACAAAAAAAATTATGCCAGATTTATGTATTAGAACAATAAAAATTGATACTTCCATGTATCATCATCATATAAATTTTGTTTAGTATAGTTTTCATCAGCCCACTCTAGAAGAATGAGGAAACAGACATAAGAACATGATTTCAACCTATATCAGTATATAAAGAACTAGAAATAAACATTCATTAGAACAAAGAAGTAGGAGGAGGTATTTATATGAGAAATTACATGATATTAACCATGTATTAGAAGGACAACCTTTATTGCCAAAATATTATCATCATAATCCTCACCTCTTAATATTATACTTTTCGTCAGCACTCTTAAGATTTTGGGTCATGCAATGACAGACAAAATATACCATCACATGACAAGCAGATAAAATAGAGCTACCTACAATAGTGGCAGCAAAATTAAATGTAAAAATTGTGACCTTGACTTCGGTGAACAAAGAAGCTTCCAAGAAAGACCACAATTCATGTGTGTTGTCGTCTTCTCTTCTTCTCAATATTAGCAGTTCTAAAGCTCCAGTTGTTTCAGTGAATCTCCTTTGCTGAAAATATTCAGAGTTTCAGACATGGCGATCAGAAAGGAAAAGGTTCAAAACCACCAATCAGAGAATAACTAGTAGATTCAAGTAGGTTAATAAAGATTCTAAATATTTCTGATACATTTACTTTTTTCCCTGACGCTAACACATAATTACATACACACCAGAACCTTAACTGTCATGGTTCTTTTTAGTTCATGATTTTGAACAAGAAAGCTTAACATCATTCAACAAGACCAATTATTCATTTTCCAAAGCACCCTATCACCAATGTTCCTCCAAATAGCTGCTAGCTATTCAAACAAAGTGGGATACAATCTGAGCACTCGTTACCAACTATGCTAAGAAGATCCAATCCATTCTTACATCATTGTCCACTCTACTGTTTGGTTCGTATATCAAATGAGCAATCCAACTGAGCAGAACATGTAGTAATGTTATTTCTATAAATGAAGCATCCATGGAACCAAGAACAAGTGTACACTACTAGCTTGGGGAAAAAATATATATACAAACCAAATATAAAAATACATAAAAGAAAGCAAGGAAGGGTAGTGCGAAGCATGCTTCCAGAAACTACTAGTATTAATATGATGATCATCATCATCATCATCTAAGCCTCAATCCCAACTATGTTGGGGTCGACTACATGGATCCTTCGTTTCCATTCAGCTCTATCATGGGCCATATTCTGATTGAGATGTAGAGATTCAAAATCTCTCTTTATAAGCTCATCCCATGTTAATTTAGGCCCTCCTCTTCTTCTATTTATAGTGTTTGGCTCAATAGCATTGCTTCGTATAGGCGCACTAGTAGGTCTGTGTTGCACATGTCCGTACCATCTGAGTCAGCCCTCACACAACTTGTCCTCAATGCTCGCCATCCCCACTTTATTCTTGATATAGTCATTTCTCAAACGATCTTTTCTTGTCTTCCCACACATCCATCTCAGCATATGCATTTCAGCCACGTTCATCTTATTGAGACCTTGTTTCTTCACCGCCCAACATTCACTCCCGTAGAGCATGGTTGGTCGTATAACTATTCTATAAAACTTACTTTTTAACCTAAGAGGAATCTTCTGATCACCTAAAACTCCAGTTGCACTCCTCCATTTCAACCATCCTGCAGTGATCCAGTGACAAACATCATTTTAGACATCCCCGTCTATTTGAATAATAGAACCTAAGTAATGAAATTTGTCACATTTTGGTATATCTACTCCGTCCAAATTGGCTCCATCATTCGCACTGCGCGATTGGCTGAAATTGCAATGCATATACTCAGTTTTGCTCCTGCTAATCATCAATCCATTTGATTCCAATGCCTTTCTCCAACATTCAACTTTATCATTCAATCCATCTTTTGTTTCGTCAATCAAAACAATATCATCAGCAAATAACATACACCAAGGAATATCATCCTGAACATTCTTTGTTAACTCATCCATAACCAGAAGGAATAGATATGGGCTGAGTGTGGATCCTTGGTGTATCCCAATTGTAATAGGAAAAGTTGGTGTCTCTCCTCCAGGAGTCTTGACACTTGCAGTAGAGCTATCATACATGTCTTTAATCAAGTCAATGTATTGGATAGGCACACCCTTTTTCTTCAAAACCATCCACAACACTTCTCTGGGTACTCGATCATAAGCCTTCTCTAGATCAATAAACACCATATGAATGTAAGGACCCTGACCTGCATTTAGGGTTTACCCTATTTGTTTTGCCTAACCTTGATGGTTTGATGCTTGCTAATCACCTTTGGTGGTGATTAGGGTTTAGTTATGCTCTGTTGGGAGTTAGAGGGGCTACTTGCAAACAATCCAAGTTTAGGGTTTTGTGTGCAAGTTTGCTATCTTGTGAAATGTTTTCCTCTCTTTTCTTCCTCTAGGGTTGAGAAGAAGGATTGGGCTTGTGGTTTGAGTTCTTTGGGCCTGAGTTGAGCTTGTTTGGGCCTTGTGGTGCTTTGTTGGGCTTGCTTGAGCGTTGTGTCGGCCAAGGCTTGCCTTGTGTCGTCCAAGGTGAGTTTGTGTCGACCTAGGGTGAGTGTGTGTCGTCCAAGGAGGTTTTGTGTCGTCCAACATGGTGGTATGTTGCCCAGTAGCTTGGTTGTGTCACCCAGCAGAGCTGATGCTTGTGTCGCCCATATTGATTGGCCTTGGTTGGTGGACACTTGGTGCATATCTTGGACAAGTGTCTCTTGGTGTGCTAGTGTGTTAGCTTGAACCCTAGGACAAGTGTCCCTTGGGTGGACGACACATAGCATGGTTGTACCTTGGTTTCTCCTCCCCTTCTTCCTATATAGGTGTCTCTTCTCCATGCCTTAGTCTCCTTTCATCTTTTTGTCTCTCCTCCACCTTGAGTGCACGATACCCCTCTCCATCTTGCTTGTGTTGGCCGATACACTCCCTTGGAGTTGAAGTGGTGGCCGATACACCTTCCTGGAGAAGCCTGGTGGACGATAGCTTTGGACCTTGGAGTGCTTTGGAGCGTGGAGCTTAAGGCGGGTTGCATAGCTTCTAACCCTAACTCCATTACCTCTAGCTATGTTCTTGTTGCATGTTAGTAGCTTAGCTTAGTTCCCTACTTTTATACCTTGCTTGTGTAACTTTGGTGGCCGATCCCCTTCTAGGGTTTAGGGTTTCCTTGTGCTGGAGGTAGGTGATGACCCCTGTTGGGCGACATCCTCTCTTTCCTTGTGTTGGGCGACATGGAAGGTGTTCTTGGTGATGGGCGATACCCTTGCCCTTGTGTTGGGCGACAGGGTGAGCTAGTGTGAGTGTTGGCCGATATAGTGACCCTTGTTGAAGGTTATGGTCCTTGTGTTGAGCAACACCTTTGTTCTTGTGTTGAGCTTGATGGTCTATTGGTGTTGGGCGACATGGGTACCTTGGGATGGACGATATGATGGGTGCTCTTGAGTTGGGTGATCTCCTTGTCCATGTAGTGGGCGATAGGGCCATGTATGGCATGTGTGTTTAGGGTTGGACGATAGGCTGGAGTGAAGTGTTGGTCGATATAATGACCATGTTGGGCGAGATGGTTCCCCTTGAGTTGAACGACACTCTTGTTCTCTTGATAGACGATAGACCAGGTATGGTTCTTCTTGTGTCGGACGACATGGCCATGTGTGGCTGGTTTCCTTGCCTTGAACGATAGACCATGCATGTTGGCCAATGGATGTTGTTGTGTATCAGACGATACATCTTGTTGTGTTGGCCGATATGGTGAGCATGATGGGCGATATGGTTGGATGACACCCTCTTCTTTGTGGTGAACGACAGACCTAAGTCTCTTGATGGTTTGTTGGTGCTGGCTGATAGCTATGCTGGCCGATAACCCTAATGGCCGATAGCCATGATGGGCGATAGATTTGAGTGGTGATGGCCGATAGGGTTGGATGTGTATCAGCTGATAGGCCATGACAGGTTTTAGTGAGGGTTGATAAGAGTTATGGTGAGAGTCTTGTAATCCTATAGTAACGGTCCTTTGTGATGAGGAAGTGGTTAGCTATGCACCAATAAACAATGGTGGTGTCTTGTTAGTAATAACAACAATGAGTATGATGCCTTGCAATAATAACAATACTAATACTAGTAATGATTCCAATACTAATAATGTGGGTAATGATGATAACGGTAGTAGTGATGATAATGAGGAAGGTAATGGTAATAAGATGCATGATGTGATCCTTATGCTTATTTGTTAATAATAAGGAAGATGATAGTAATGATGTCGATCATAATAAAGATGGCAATAATGATAGTAATGATATGGATGAAGTAATCCTTGTACTTAATTGTTAAATGAGAATGGTGATAGTTACACTAGTAGTTGCATGATGATAATATTGATGATAGTGGATGATAACAATAATGATGATGATCTGTGCTATGCTTACTACTGATGATAGCTATATCATTCCCTTTTTATCCTAATTATTATAATCATCGGTATAATACCCAAAATAACAAAGAGCATGTAATGCAGAGTGTTATGAGACATGATTAAAGGATATAATATATATACTGTCATTTTGTGTGAATATTGCACTTAAACCTAAATGTCACCCTGTGTTGATGATATGCATTTTTAGTTATTCTGATTGTCTATCTACATCAAGAATGGTAATGATAGTAGCATAGTTATAGGCATAAAGTGATCATCATGTTTATCGGTTATTGATAAGAGGAATAGTGGTAGTTATATTAGCATATTGTTTGATGATGGTAATGATAACGTTTGACCTTTTATATCTAAGCATGACTATATGAATGAGGTAATTTCCTTGAATATCTGTGTAATGCAGAGACAAGGATAGATACATAAAGCAGTTGCCTTATAATATGCTTTATATACCTAATCACCAGATAAAGTAAGGTTGACAAGTATAACATCTTGAATATCATCTCATGTTAGTAAGCATAATCCTTATGATGAACTACGATTGTTGAATACACTAACCATGCAGATGCTGCTTAGCCATGTAAAGGTTATGAGACATATGGGATGAATACATCACACTAACATTTATTCTTGTTGAATAAGTTACATGTATAATGTTTTCGTTCCATGATATCGAGGTAAGCTCTGTATAGCAGTAACAATACTTGATGAGGAATTGAAATCCCAGGGCATGTGATGATCCTCGAGATGGATCTGGAGGGTTGGCAAGAGACCAAGTGACAACAGGTGATGTTGCATCCTTGAGATGGATCAGGTAGATGTAATTATAATAATAGCATAATGATCAAGTTTATCTTTGTTTACCTTTTGATATATCTTGCATAAATACTAAATAATCACAGTGGAATCATAGCATGTAGTTGCATTGATCATAGATTCATCATAGTCAGTAGTTGATAATGGTAAACGGGTTTACTTAAGGGTTAACCCGGAATGCATATCGTCGAATAGGCGGGGGTGTTTCTAAAGTAAAAAGGTAAGAGTACATCTACAGTTGTAGACAGTAGGGTGTGGAATTAGGTTGTAACACTGCTATGTGATGAGCATGGTGAACAGGCCCATGGCTCGGGATACGTGATGAGTTGAGCATGGTGAACAGGCCCATGGCTCAAGTTATGTGAGATAAGGAGCAAGAATGCGTTCATGCCGTCATATAGTAGTTTCTATGACAAAACACAGAATATTGGTTAAGGCCTCGTTTATATGATTAATCTGTTCTATCTTAATCCCCAGGTTATGTGACAATATATCTTGTTCGGATAATCCAGTTACATAGTGATATATCTTATCTTGTTAATCATGTTCCATTGAGAGGTATTTTGGTTATACGCTTCCATACAGCTGGTAAGCTTGTCGGTAAGAATAGCTTTACTTTATATAGCCTACTCTTGTCATATCTGATGTCAATTATCTACTATTATAGTTTATCCTGTGGTTCTGTAGTTGCGGTGGGGAGTTATGTTTCCCATTGGGACAATTGTTCAATTGTCTCACCCCGCTGGTTTAACCCTCTTTTAGGTGGTCGAGGTAGACGTGGTCGTGGTCGTGGTGTTGCGGCTGAGCAGCTTGAGGAGCAGTAGAAGGCAAGCGATGGACATGCTGCTATTTTGGATGTTTTTTAGTAGTGTCTAGAGTCATCCATGTACTCTCAGGTCCTCGGCAGTGTTTTGATGATGTTTCACGATAACCGATCGATGTTGTTGGTATATCCTGCTGTTGGCTGGATGTGGGCCTTTCTGTATATGAACGGGTGGTGAACTCATGTGATAGATGAACAGCTGTTTCTGTAGGCTGTAGACACATATCAGAACTCGTGTATGTATATATATGACATGTTTCTATGCAGGATGAGGACTGGAAAGTAATAGTGTCACAGTTTGGCAATTTTCTGCAGTCAGTTTTAATTAACCCGTGTTTTCATAATCTGTGGTTATGGTGATTTCTGCAAGTTTTCGCGAAACACCTCGTTATCTGTATGATAACGGGTGATGGAGCTAGAACTTACACCAAAAGATTACTCTTCCAATGGAAGTCCTAATATGCACCAAAAACCCTAGGGAGTTGATGTCCTCTCTAGGTTTACCTACAACTGGTGCTAGATAAATGCTCCAACCCCACAAGAGTGTGGAAGCCTTATCATAGTACAAATTTAGGATCGAACCCAAAGGACGATGTTAAGAATCTGAGTGTCTTTTTCTTGTTTCATATTAATCTAAGTTAATCATCTAAGACCAGAAGTTTGATTTGAGTTATTTAACCTAAAATGTGCAAAAGTAAAGGCAAGAATAAAAACTAGTTTAAGGATTAAAATCTAAGATTAGCAAATGACGATGGATCACTGGGGTGATGCGGGTATTCGCCACCACTACACATGAATTGTACTTGTACCGAACATAGCAAGACTTGTAAGCAAGATACATGGATGTTGTACAATACCGATGTCTTATAGGACAAGAGTAATGCACACATCCTTCATGGGTTGAGTAACTCTCATCCGATACGTATCTATGTGTCAATGAAGATATGTAGTCTCCAAAGAGAAAATCTTACTCAACCTCATGAAACGTGCATCGGAAAACTAACAAGCGAGCGATAATTACCAAATCGATTAGTATCCTTATAGACTATCCCTCTTTCGAGGATATAGCTACGAGAAACATGAGAGTGTTGCAACGTCAGCCATTCCCAAACGAATGGTCAAGTACTTTGCACCACTCTCTCCTCAGAGTGTGTTCCTCGACCTGTCAAGGTTGTTCTTTTGTACGTCAACTGATTCCATTTCATAGTACAAAAGTACAACGATGGAGGTGAGTTTACTCCACTCCTTAAAAAGCGTTCCTAGACACCGAAACGGATGCGCGGTGGATACACACACCAAAAACCAACACTAAATCGATATTCGAGTCTCAAGAGCAGTCGTAGACAAACCACAACGAAAGACAATAAATGCATACAGGAACGCGGCCAACATTGAAGCATGTATGGAACAATTTAGTATTGAATCGGAATGATAACATCTTTTTAGTACAAGTTACAAGACACGGGCAGCGGGGCTAATCTCCGTGCCCCAGTGGATGGAACTACTCGCTCCTCATAGAGGAAGAAACAAAGAAAGAGAAGAGAGAGAAAGAAAGCATCATCGGAGCAGAAGAGTAGATCTGTGACAGCTCGGTGTAGATCGTCGCAGTCTTCGGGACTGCTCCGTTGTGGTCGATGACGTCCGTCTCTCTACCTCGATCCTCGTGTCTACCTCCGAGATTGCATGGATAGAATGAGGTGGAGCAATGATGGAACAACGATGGAGGTTAGATGGCAATGGAACAGCCTTCTAGATCTATCCCCAGTCTAGCTACTTTCCAGATCTGTGCTCAGACCAGGATCCTGGAGCTGTGTGTGAAATTTGGTCAGAAATGGTGCTCGGGCACCCTGGCAGCATCCCAGACTGCCCCCAAAACAGGGACCCTGCTGGTCCTATTTATAGGCCTTGGATGACTAAACGGTCTTGAGACCGTTTGGTGTCAAACGGTCTTGAGACCGTTTGGTATCAAACGGTCTTGAGATCGTTTGGTATCAAACGATCTTGAGATCCTTTGCTACCAAACGGTCTTGAGACCGTTTGCTGCCAAAAGGTCTTGAGACCGTTTGCTACCAAACGGTCTTGTGACCATGGTGCCAAATGGTCTTCTCTGAGATCAAACAACGTCCAACAACCTCGATTATCCATTCTTGCAAACGATCTGAGATCGATAGCTCCTCAAAATGATCTAGAGCCGTAAGCACCTCCAAATTGTTTGGGACTTCGTGCTCTTCCAAGCAGACTGGGGTTGCGAGGCATTGCAGGTCAGAAATGCTCTAGATGAGGAGGGTGATGGCGGTGGTCATGGAGTCTCAGAGCAGCAGGTTGAAGAAATAGCAGCGTTGGGAGGTAGGGGACAACGCGCCACGGCCGTGTTGAGGTACCACAGTCGTGGTGATGCTACTATCCACGGCCATGCTGCCTTGCACGGGCGTGGTGGGCGAAAAAAATTGAATTTGTGAAGTTGGGCCATGGCCGTGGCGCCCCACCACGGTCGTGGTGAAGCTACAGCTCCACGGTCGTGGCGCCTTACACGGCCGTGGCGGATGAGGACTTGGCCCTGTGAGCGATGCGCCTCGGTCGTGGCGAGACCATCACGGTCGTGGCCGATGAGCGCCACAGTCGTGGCGTTTCCGACACGGTCGTGGTGAAAGGAGGCTTGACCCTGTTGATGGTGTGACACGGCCATGGTGTGGTAACACGGTCGTGTCTGTGGCTATGGAGCACGGGCGTGGCCGTTCACCACGGCCGTGGCGAGTTCTCTACTTCATAATTTTGACTATTTGCTGCACAAGCCTGGGGTTTTGAGGACAGAATGCACAGTTGATGTTTGATTGGATGATTGAGGGTGATCTGCAGAGGGAAAGGAGAGTGTGTAAGGGATAATAGCATCAAATGAGCTAGTATTTAAGACTATTTGAGCATTATTTATATGGGAATGAAGAAATACTCAAAGTAAAGCAAAGCAAAGGTAATTTAGTCATAATAAGGTATAAAAGCCCTAAAATTGGCGACTGTTGGTGACTGTAATGATGAATGTGGAGGATTCATCACCACACCGAACTTAAGCGTTACTCGTCCCGAGGAACAGATTAAAACTTAAGACAGTCGACAAAAAGCAAAAATTAGGGCAAAAACGTCGGAAATCCTTTGAATTGGTGACCGAGGATGGATCTGGAGGATTCATCGCCACACCGAACTTAAGCGTTACTCGTTCCGAGGAACGAAAAACTTAAAACAGTCGCCAATGAAATCGTTTATCTTGTGATTGCCTCATCCTATTGTCAAATCGTAGTTTTGTTCATGGCTCAGATCGATACAACATCAAAGCTTCCTTAGATCACGGAATACATCTTATGATATCCTCATTTTTTAGTTTACTTTGCTAAAGTACTTCCTTCTCACTCTCTGTTGTATCGGTCATGTTAAAGAGTTTTATGAGACTTTGAACAGACCCACAGAATCAACAAAATGCATATGATATGTCACTGGTGTTGAAAAAAGAAAGAATGGGGGTGTGATCAAAAGATAAGAGTCTCTCCTCTGATTGAATCAAGACTCTTAAAAATTGTTGACTCATCGAGGTACTTTGAATGATTTATGCACAACTCTGGTTGACTTAGCCTTACACCTGATTTTTTTTCTAAAGGTGACTCAGAGGGGTGCATAGTTTGGCTTAAGGCTTTTGTCTATTTTACCTCTTCGAGAAGAGGTAAGGGGTTATTTTTGGATCCTTAGGATCTCACTACCGGTCATGACACATCTGCCTTTATGAGGGCAGCTAATGTACCGGCCGAGCAAGACCTTTATCGGTTATCCTTATTCAGGGCACAACTCTCATGTTTTTATTCACACTCTGGCTTTTATTCATTCTCACCTGGCTTAGGACAAAGGGTATTTTTGGATTTTTGCATATTTGGGCTGCCAGGCCTCTTTTTGGAATAGGGGTAGATTTTTCACCAACCTCAGTATGTGCACAATCTTCATTGTATACTCTTTGAGAAGGTGGTACGCCCCCGTTATGTATTGAGGGGTATGGAAGAAGTGATAGTGGAAAAAGAGGTGTGGTGTACCACACCGAACATAGAGTTTTGCAGAGGTGTGGTTCACCACACCGAACTTAAAGTTCGACCAAGTTCTAGTTTTCACTAGAAATGAGTGTGGTGTGCCACACCAAACTTAAGATTTTGGCATGGTTAGTGAACAGAGGGGTATGAAAATGAAAGAAGAAGTGTAGAAAAGAGTTCAGATCATGATGCAGTTTGCTTAGCGATTCCATGCGACGGGTTTCTATTCTCCATCACACTCTGCTCAAAAAGAGACACGATGAAACATCAAATGAGGAATCCATACAACAGATCCATTAATCAGATAAAGGCGTGATGTATTTGATCTATCTCAGCTGTATTGAAGTATATCATCTTTTTCTGTTTTAGGGTTTGACATTAGGATTCATAGACTATTCAAGATGAAAAACACGCATTGGCTAGTTTCAAGCATTCTTTTCTTTGGGAATTTGTAATGAAAAGAGGTGATGATCACAGATTCAAAGAAAACCAAAAGCCGACTAGATAATGTCTTTATTTTTCGGAAGATGATAGAAAGGCGGAAAAATTATGAGAAAGAAACTAGAATGGAAAATAGGAAGCAGTAAAGATAAAGGGTGGGGTGAGAGTCATACCACCCGCCCTCCACCTCGAACTCATAAATTCACTCATTTCCGAACAAGAATTAGGTTCGAGGTGGAGGGGAAAGGTTGCACAATGTTAACCCGGCGATCCTCTTAGTTGGAAGAAGGTCCGGAAAAGATGTCTCATGATAGCCGGAGTCGAGAACGAGGAAGTGGTTTGAACAACCTGTTGATTGGATGGTTGTGGCGACTCAAACGAGTCTTCTGGATGACTTGGATGTACATTTCTTTCGCCTCGTTGTCCTTCTAGAAGTATCCAGAGACCTTCCCCCATCAGCGAGGGAGGTGAAATATAAGCAGTCAAAACTGGAGGGCTATGCGAGAAATCAAGGTTATGTCCACTTGTGCCCTCCAGTTGTGGCTCACCCTCAAAGTTCAAAGTAAAACTGCTTTCTTCAAAATCTAGGGTGACTGATTGAGGGTCGGCCACTTGAACTTCCTCCTGTCCAAGATCAGGTGGTGGATCCAGTTTTGGCTTCATTTCATCACCTGGATTTTCTTGTGTGGGATATGGTGCCTAGGGTGACGTTTCTTCTTCAGAGGAGTTATTTTGAGAAGTATCATCATCTTTATCAATGTTGAATTTGGTAAGAGCGTCGTTCTTCTTTTCAAGGTTTTGTTCAGAATTTTCCTCGTAGAGCATCCTTAGTTCATCCAAGTAACTAGAAGAGGATTTGACTGGTGAAACGAACTCTTGCTCGGGTAAGGGATTCATGGGATCTTGAGATAGAGGTTCCAATGATGTCTCTTCATGGGAGGGATTAGTCCATGACATGTCGTTTTGAGGGCTAAAATCCCCTGATGAACCCATTTCTTCGATATTGTGGTTGGTGTATACCATTTCTGGGTTATGTTGTTGTTCCAGTTCTTCTTCATAACACTCCTCCGATTCTATTGAGTGCTCGGGAAAAGTTTCTATGGGAGGAATGGAATCTAGCTTAGGTAATGGACACATCTCAGTTTCATGAATATCAGGAAGGGCTTCTTCAGAGGGGTGTGTGAGTATAGAAGGATAGGTTTGTGACTTGTTGTCTTCCCAAGGGTCATTACAAGAGTTCACGGTAAAACCGTAGTTCATTCTAAAGTCAAGAGATGGCTCATGTTCCTCTTCATAGTGCACTATCGTCTCATTCAAGTGACTAGAAGGATATCCAACAGAAAGATCATGCTCTTGTTTGAGGACTGGCTCTGTCCGGACTTCTTTTGCTGGCGGTAACTTGGGTAACATCATCTCATGAATAGGACCGGTCATAGGATTGTCATCTTGAGACCCGTCATCCTCCCTTGATTCTGTTTCATCAGTGAAAGTGGTAGGGTCCATTTCTGGATCAAGATATTGATCAGTCCCATCCTCGAAGTTTGTTTCTAGATCAGTCGAATGATCAAAAATTTCTTCACAAGGAAAAATCAGATCATGTTCCAGAAATGGAGTCATTTGAGTATCTTGCAAAAAGGACGTCTCCTTATCTGAATCAATCACATATTCATCTAAGTCTGACTGTGGAGGAGTGTAGGGTTCTTGTAACGTAGACCCTTTTTCTTTGGAATTTAATGACAAGACAGTTGAAGTTGATGAATATTTGTCGTATAAGGAGTCAATCATTGCTGATTGCCCCACAATCCTTATGGTTGGATCTGGATCTATGGAGGGAGAAGATGGACATACACTAAAATTTATCCCCAAATTGTCTTCCAATTGTAGAAAATCTTCAGATTGGCTACTCATTCTTTCATCTAAGAGCATAGTGCATCAATCATTATTCGAGTCAGACCTTGGCTCGGAAAATGATTCTTTTTCTTGTGATGTTGTGAAGGAATCATCCTTGAGTTCAGTCATTAACTCTGGGGATGATTCCTCACCTTGCATTGATGCTTGAAGATCATTGGAAGGCACCCCGCACATGATGTCATAATCATCATCGTAATCTACATGTGGACCAGGGATGAGCTTAGTTAAAATTTGTGGCTGTTCTATATGTCGGTCAGAAGCATTGGCAAGTTGTGCAAGTTGATCAAGATTGTCTATCAACTTCTTGATCGAGGCTGTCTGATCAGCTAGTTGTTGAGCCATTGATAATTGTAAAGCTCGTAGTTCTTCCATCGATGTGTGTTTCTCTTCATTGAAAGGCTCTTCGCCACACCCGTTGGATTGATCATGATAATAGCCCTCCTCATCATAGTATTGATTTGCGTTGTTTTCCAAATTCCCTCCTACAATGCAGTCTATGCTTCGAAATCCACCACAGTTAGATTTCTCATAGTAGCCCCCTGGTTGATACGGATTATAACCTGTGTTATATCCATAGTTGTATGGAGTGGCTGCTCTGAGTTTCCCAACTATGTGATTTGTGATTACTTGGCGTAATACCATCACGTAGTGAGGATGAACGTTGAAACAGTTGATCGACGCATGAGAATAGTCGCCACAAAATTGACAACTATTGGTTAGTGGCAATGACTGCTTCATTTTTGAAGAGAATTGGTACCTGGAATCAGAGAATGAGTTTATTAAGTTTGACCAACCACTTCAAATCCAAGATGATATGCAAGATTAAGTCCTTTACTTTTTAGGTTTTTGAAGAGAAAAAAGAAAAACCCTAGAGAAACCTAAATCAAAACGAAATTCGAAAAAGACGATTCTTATACCGTTGTCCCCGGCAACGACACCATTTTTTGATGGAGCTAGAATTTACACCAAAAGATTACTCTTCCAATGGAAGTCCTAATATGCACCAAAAACCCTAGGGAGTTGATGTCCTCTCAAGGTTTACCTACAACTGGTGCTAGATAAATGCTCCAACCCCACAAGAGTGTGGAAGCCTTATCATAGTACAAATTTAGGATCGAACCCAAAGGACAACGTTAAGAATCTGAGTGTCTTTTTCTTGTTTTGTATTAATCTAAGTTAATCATCTAAGACCAGAAGTTTGATTTGAGTTATTTAACCTAAAACGTGCAAAAGTAAAGGTATGAATAAAAACTAGTTTAAGGATTAAAATCTAAGATTAGCAAATGACGATGGATCACTGGGGTGATGCGGGTATTCGCCACCACTACACATGAATTGTACTTGTACCAAACATAGCAAGACTTGTAAGCAAGATACATGGATGTTGTACAATACCAATGTCTTATAGGACAAGAGTAATGCACACATCCTTCACTGGTTGAGTAACTCTCATCCGGTACGTATCTACGTGTCAATGAAGATATGTAGTCTCCGAAGAGAAAATATTACTCAACCTCGTGAAACGTGCATCGGAAAACTAACAAGCGAGCGATAATTACCAAATCAATTAGTATCCTTATAGACTATCCCTCTTTCGAGGATATAGCTACGAGAAACGTGAGAGTGTTGCAACGTCAGCCATTCCCGAATGAATGGTTAAGTACTTTGCACCACTCTCTCCTCAGAGTGTGTTCCTCGACCTGTCAAGGTTACACTTTTGTACGTCAACTGATTATATTTCATAGTACAAAAGTACAACGATGGAGGTGAGTTTACTCCACTCCTTAGAAAGCGTTCCTAGATACCGAAACGGATGCGCGGTGGATACACACACTAGAAACCAACACTAAATCGATATCCGAGTCTCAAGAGCAGTCGTAGACAAACCACAATGAAAGACAATAAATGCATACTGGAACGCGGCCAACATTCAAGCATGTATGGAACGATTTAGTATTGAATCGGAATGATAACATCTTTTTAGTACAAGTTACAAGACACGGGCAGTGGGGCTAGTCTTCGCGTCCCAGTGGATGGAACTACTCGCTCGTCATAGAGGAAGAAACAAAGAAAGAGAAGAGAGAGAAAGAAAGCATCATCAGAGCAGAAGAGTAGATCTGTGACAGCTCGGTGTAGATCGTCGCAGTCTTCGGGACTGCTCCGTTGTGGTCGATGACGTCCGTCTCTCCGCCTCGATCCTCATGTCTACCTCCGAGATTGCACGGGTAGAATGAGGTGGAGCTATGATGGAACAATGGTGGAGGTGAGATGGCGATGGAACAACCTTCTAGATCTGTCCCCATTCTGGCTGCTTTCCAGATCTGTGCTCAGACCGGGATCCTGGAGCTATGTGTGAAGTTTGGTCAGAAACAGTGCTCGGGCAGCCCGGCGGCATCCCGGACTGCCCCCAAAACAGGGACCCTGCTGGTCCTATTTATAGGCCTTGGATGACTAAATGGTCTTGAGACCGTTTGGTATCAAATGGTATTGAGATCGTTTGGTATCAAATGGTCTTGAGACCGTTTGCTGCCAAACGATCTTGAGACAAATGGTCTTGTGACCATGGTGCCAAACGGTCTTCTCTGAGATCAAACGACGTCCAACGACCTCGATTATCCATTCTTGCAAACGATCTGAGATCGATAGCTCCTCCAAATGATCTAGAGCCGTAAGCACCTCCAAATTGTTTGGGACTTCGTGCTCTTCCAAGCAGTCTGGGGTTGCGAGGCGTTGCAGGTCGGCAGTGCTCTAGATGAGGAGGGCGATGGTGGTGGTCATGGAGTCTCGGAGCAGCAGGTTGAAGAAATAGCAGTGTCGTGAGGTAGGGGACGATGCGCCACGGCCGTGTTGAGGTACCACGGTCGTGGTGATTCTGCTATCCACGGCCGTGCTGCCTTGCACGGGCATGGTGGGTGAAAAAAATCGAATTTGTGAAGTTGGGCCACGGCCGTGGTGCCCCACCACAGTCGTGGTGAAGCTACAGCTCCACGGTCGTGGCACCTTACACGGCCGTGGCAGATGAGGACTTGGCCCTGTGAGCGATGCGCCACGGTCGTGGCGAGACCAGCACGGTCGTGGCCGATGAGCACCATGGTCGTGGCCGATGAGCGCCACAGTCGTGGCGTTTCCGACATGGTCATGGTGAAAGGAGGCTTGACCCTGTTGATGGTGCGACATGGCCGTGGTGTGATAACACGGTCGTGGCCGTGGCTATGGAGCATGGGCATGGCCATTCACCACGGCCGTGGCAAGTGCTCTTTTTGACTATTTACTGCACAAGCCTGGGGTTTTGAGGACAGAATGCACAGTTGATGTTTGATTTGATGATTGAGGGTGATCTGTAGAGGGAAAGGAGAGTGTGTAAGGGATAATAGCATCAAATGAGCTATTATTTAAGACTATTTGAGCATTATTTATATGGGAATGAAGAAATACTCAAAGTAAAGCAAAGCAAAGGTAATTTAGTTATAATAAGGTATAAAAGCCCTAAAATTGGCGACTGTAATGATGAATCTGGAGGATTCATCAACGGGATGTGTTGCCACAAGTTTGGTATCAGAGCTATAGGTTCATTGAGTCTACAGGGATTTAGGATTAGGTTGAGTCTGTTCTTATGAGTTTTCTAGGTCTTCTTACAAAATCTTCTGCACTCAGTAGAAGAAAGGACAATATGTCTGGAAACCATGAAGAACATGCTCCCGAGCTTAGTTATGTTGCCTCAGTTGATGGAGCAGAAGGGCAGGCACATGAAGATTGGGTGCCTGAAGCTCCCCAATTTAACCCAGCCATACTTGAACATCCTGCTTACCAACAACTTATGGGGCAGTTAATGGCTATGGTGAATCTCATGGTTGGGCGATTACAGGTGCCTCCTCCGTGAGCACAGGTTCCCCATGGAGAAGCATCGGGTATTGGGAAGACCTTCGAGCGTCTTCTTTGAGTTGGAGCTTTGGATTATGTAGGTACGACTGATCCAGCAGATGCAGATCTGTGGCTGACAAGTCTTGAGAAGGCTTTTCGGATTCTTGACATCCCCGAAGCAGACAAAGTAAAACATGCGGTCTACCTCCTAAAGGGTAGTATTGGTCACTGGTGGACCATTGAGGAGGAGAAGCGGCCTGGTGAGGTGATCTGTTGGGAAGTGTTTCAATGCGAGTTTGTCACCCGATACTTTCAGAAGATGTATCTGGATGAGAAGGTTAGTCAGTTCGAGAACCTGAGACAAGGAACGATGAATACCACTGAGTATGAAGATAAATTTATGGATTTGTTGAGGTTTTGTCCTCACATGCGGCAACAAAGGAGGAACGGATCAGGCGCTTTGAGAAAGGTCTGAGTGCGGAGTTAAAAACACATGTTTCTGCATTGGAAAATTGGGAGCGGTTTGCTACATTTGTGGAATCTGTTCGAAGGATTGAGGGGTCAGTACGGGAGAAGAGAGAATCCATGCCTCACCAAAGACCTACTCAGTATCAAGGATAGAGGTCTGGAAGCTTCAAGAAACTGAGATTTTCTACATCACCAGTATCATCCAGATTCCATAACCAGACGCAAAGAACGATGAGCGGGAGTAGGGATCATAGTAATCTTCCAAGTGGAGCCCCCGACATAGCATCGACATCGGTAACTGGATCTCACAGACCCTATCTTGCACCCAGGATCTGTTACCGATGTAGACAACCGAGACATCTAGTAAAAGATTGTCCAGACGGAAACTTGATGATGACACAACCCCAGGGGCAGAGTCAGCATGACTCTCAAAGGAGACAGCTTCGTAGTAATGATCAAGGGTGTGGACTGACGTCCCAGTCAGGTCAGATAAAATATATTCATTCTGATGTTCCATTTTCTGTTTCTATGTGATAAAAATAAGAAAGTAGATGTTTTTGAACTTCCTTTAGTCAAGTCCTATAAGGACACAAGTAAGAAGAAAATTCACATTTTTTTTAAATGTTCCTTAATATGCTATGAAATCTCTCTTATCTGTGTGATAAAAGATGAGATATAGAAGTGATGCCTGAAGAAAATCCAAGAATGAAGAGCTCTATGTGAATACTGATATGAAAAGTGTGGGGTAGGATAGAAATAAGGTGCATACTACCTAATCTCAGTACTTGTATACCCTGGCCAGGTATATGATTATTGTAGATAAGGCAAGTATGGAACTCTTAGATTGTTATCTCTCTAGTTACACTGATTAGGTAATCATTTTGGAACAATCTAGGAGTATAATACTATAAAGCGGGAAAAGCTAAGTGAGCATTCCTAATTAAATAACAAAAGCTAAGTGAACATTCTTAAGCAGAAAAGCTAAGTGAGCATTCCCAATTAAATAAAAAAAGCTAAGTGAGCATTCTTAAGCGGAAAAGCTAAGTGAGCATTCCCAATTAAATAAGAAAAGCTAAGTGAACATTCTTAAGTGGAAAAGCTAAGTGAGCATTCCCAATTAAATAAGAAAAGCTAAGTGAACATTCTTAAACATGAAAAGCTAAGTGAGCATTCCCCATTTAAGAGAAAAGCTAAGTGAACGTTCTCAATTAAGCGGGAAGGGCTAAGTGGACATTCCCGATTACAGAAAACAACTAAGTGAACACTCTCAATAGGAAAGAGCTATGTGAACAATCCTACTCAGGAAGAGTTGTGTGAACATTCCCAATATAGAGGAAAAGCTAAGTGAGCATTCCAAACTAAATATAGTTTTAAGATGAGTGAACCTTCTCAGGCAAATAGAGGATGCATAGTGGATAGATGATGCAATATAGTTGATCAAAGTTTGCAGCAAAGAGCGTGATGGGTTTCATGAGCCCGAGGAAGGGCTAGTCTGTTATTATAATCGGATAGTTGTTCCGAGAGTTGATAGGTTGAATTAGTGAGGCTTTGTATGAAAGGAAGGGCAGATCATCTTGGTGATTGGTATGAATCCGGAAAGTGTCAGATGATAGGTCCTGAGTTAGTAAGATCAAAGTGATATAGCAATAGTCGAATGTAGCACGGTGCAGACAGGAGTTTTATGCAGACAATCGCCGATGACCCTTGGAGTTCCAGGTAGGAGACAAAGTGTACCTTTAAGTCTCGCTGTGGAAGGGTGTGCTAAGGACGGGCTGGAAGGGTAAGATATCTCCCAGATATATGGGGCCTTACTCAGTCAGTGCACATGTTGGCAAGATAGCATATGAGTTAGAGTTGCCTCCAGAATTGCATAGGTTGCATTCAGTTCTTCATGACAGAATGCGGAAGGGAAGTCATCCAGGTTCAGGTAACAGTGATACAACCAGTTGAGGTTGAGCTTGATACAGATGTGACCTATGAGGAAGGACCAGTGGCGATCCTTGATAGAAGGATCAAGAAGCTGAAGAGGAAGGACCTGGCTCTTGGGAAGGTTCTTTGGCAGCATCGTGGCATTGAGGAAGCCACGTGGGAGCTTGAGGAAGAGATGAGGAGGAAGTATCTCTCGCTTTTCTCTTCGGATTTCGGGGACAAAATCCCTTAAAGGGGGTTAGCTTGTAAGGACCCTGACCTACGTTTAGGGTTTACCCTATTTGTTTTGCCTAACCTTGATGGTTTGATGCTTGCTAATCACCTTTGGTGGTGATTAGGGTTTAGTTATGCTTTGTTGGGAGTTGGAGGGGCTACTTGCAAATAATCCAAGTTTAGGGTTTTGTGTGCAAGTTTGCTACCTTGTGAAATGTTTTCCTCTCTTTGCTTCCTCTAGGGTTGAGAGGAAGGATTGGGCTTGTGGTTTGAGTTCTTTGGGCCTGAGTTGAGCTTGTTTGGGCCTTGTGGTGCTTTGTTGGGCTTGCTTGAGCCTTGTGTCGGCCAAGGCTTGCCTTGTGTCATCCAAGGTGAGTTTGTGTCGACCTAGGGTGAGTGTGTGTCGTCCAAGGAGGTTTTGTGTCGTCCAACATGGTGGTATGTCGCCTAGTAGCTTGGTTGTGTCGCCCAACAGAGATGATGCTTGTGTCGCCCATATTGATTGGCCTTGGTTGGTGGACACTTGGTGCATGTCTTCGACAAGTGTCTCTTGGTGTGCTAGTGTGTTGGCTTGAACCCTAGGATAAGTGTCCCTTGGGTGGATGACACATAGCATGGTTGTACCTTGGTTTCTCCTCCCCTTCTTCCTATATAGGTGGCTCTTCTCCTTGCCTTAGTCTCCTTTGATCTCTTGGTCTCTCCTCCACCTTGAGTGCACAATACCCCTCTCCATCTTGCTTGTGTTGGCCGATACACTCCCTTGGAGTTGAAGTGGTGGCTGATACACCTTCCTGGAGAATCCTGGTGGATGATAGCTTTGGACCTTGGAGTGCTTTGGAGCGTGGAGCTTAAGGCGGGTTGCATAGCTTCTAACCCTAACTCCTTTACCTCTAGCTATGTTCTTGTTGCATGTTAGTAGATTAGCTTAGTTCCCTGCTTTTATACCTTGCTTGTGTACCTTTGGTGACCGATCCCCTTCTAGGGTTTAGGGTTTCCTTGTGCTGGAGGTAGGTGATGACCCCTGTTGGGTGACATCCTCTCTTGCCTTGTGTTGGGCGACATGGAAGGTGTTCTTGGTGATGGGAGATACCCTTGCCCTTGTGTTGGGCGACAGGGTGAGGTAGTGTGAGTGTTGGCCAATAGAGTGACCCTTGTTGAACGATATGGTCCTTGTGTTGAGCAACAGCTTTGTTCTTGTGTTGATCTTGATGGTATGTTGGTGTTGGGAGACATGGGTACCTTGGGATGGATGATATGGTGGGTGCCCTTGAGTTGGGTGATCTCCTTGTCCATGTAGTGGGTGATAGGGCCATGTATGGCATGTGTGTTTAGGGTTGGACGATAGGCTGGAGTGAAGTGTTGGCCGATATAATAACCATGTTGGGCGAGATGGTTCCCCTTGAGTGGAACGACACTCTTGTTCTCTTGATAGACGATAGACCAGGTGTGGTTCTTCTTGTGTCGGACGACATGGCCATGTGTGGCTGGTTTCCTTGCCTTGAACGATATACCATGCATGTTGGTCGATGGATGTTGTTGTGTACCGGACAATACATCTTGTTGTGTTGGCCGATATGGTGAGCATGATGGGCGATATGGTTGGATGACACCCTCTTCTTTGTAGTGAACGACAGACCTAAGTCTCTTGATGGTTTGTTGGTGCTGGCCGATAACCCTAATGGCCGATAGCCATGATGGGCGACAGTTTTGAGTGGTGCTGGCTGATAGGGTTGGATGTGTGTCGGCCGATAGGCCATGATAGGTTTTAGTGAGGGTTGATAAGAGTTATGGTGAGAGTCTTGTAATCCTATAGTAACGGTCCTTTGTGATGAGGAAGTGGTTAGCTATGTACCAATAAATGATGGTGGTGTCTTGTTAGTAATAACAACAATGAGTATGATGCCTTGCAATAATAACAATACTAATACTAGTAATGATGCCAATACTAATAATGTGGGTAATGATGATAACGGTAGTAGTGATGATAATGAGGAAGGTAATGGTAATAAGATGCATGATGTGATCCTTATGCTTATTTGTTAATAATAAGGAAGATGATAGTAATGATGTCGATCATAATAAAGATGGAAATAATGATAGTAATGATATGCATGAAGTAATCCTTGTACTTAATTGTTAAATGAGAATGGTGATAGTTACACTAGTAGTTGCATGATGATAATATTGATGATAGTGGATGATAACAATAATGATGATGATCTGTGCTATGCTTACTACTGATGATGGCTATATCAGTCCCTTTTTATCCTAATCATTATAATCATCGGTATAATACCCAAAATAACAAAGAGCATGTAATGCAGAGTGTTATGAGACATGATTAAAGGATATAATATATATACTGTCATTTTGTGTGAATCTTTCACTTAAACCTAAATGTCACCCTGTGTTGATGATATGCATTTCTCATTTATTGTGATTGTCTATCTACATCAAGAATGGTAATGATAGTAGCATAGTTATAGGCATAAAGTGATCATCATGTTTATCAGTTATTGATAAGAGGAATAGTGGTAGTTATATTAGCATCTTGTTTGATGATGGTAATGAAAAATTTTGACCTTTTATATCTAAGCATGACTATATGAATGAGGTAATTTCCATGAATATCTGTGTAATGCAGAGACAAGGATAGATACATAAAGCAGTTGCCTTATAATATGATTTATATACCTAATCACCAGATAAAGTAAGGTTGACAAGTATAACATCATGAATATCATCTCATGTTAGTAAGCATAATCCTTATGATGAACTATGATTGTTGAATACACTAACCATGCAGATGCTGCTTAGCCATGTAAAGGTTATGAGACATATGGGATGAATACATCACACTAACATTTATTCTTGTTGAATAAGTTACATGTATAATGTGTTCGTTCCATGATATCGAGGTAAGATTTGTATAGCAGTAACAATACTTGATGAGGAATTAAAATCCCAGGGCATGTGATGATCCTCGAGATGGATCTGGAGGGTTGGCAAGAGGCCAAGTGACAACAGGTGATGTTGGATCCTTGAGATGGATCAGGTAGATGTAATTACAATAATAGCATAATGATCAAGTTTATCTTTGTTTACCTTCTGATATATCTTGCATAAATACTAAATAATCACAGTGGAATCATAGCATGTAGTTGCATTGATCATAGATTCATCATAGTCGGTAGTTGATAATGGTAAACGGATTTACTTAAGGGTTAACCCAGAATGCATATCGTCGAATAGGAGGGGGTGTTTCTAAAGTAAAAAGGTAAGAGTAAATCTACGGTTGTAGACAGTAGGGTGTGGAATTAGGTTGTAACACTGCTATGTGATGAGCATGGTGAACAGGCCCATGGCGCGGGATACGTGATGAGTTGAGCATGGTGAATAGGCTCATGGCTCAGGTTATGTGAGATAAGGAGCAAGAATGAATTCATGCCGTCATATAGTAGTTTCTAAGACAAAACATAGAATATTGGTTAAGGCCTCGTTTATATGATTAATCTGTTCTATCTTAATCCCCATGTTATGTGACAATATATCTTGTTCAGATAATCCTGTTACATAGTGATATATCTTATCTTGTTAATCATGTTCCATCGAGAGGTATTTTGGTTATATGCTTCCATACAGCTGGTAAGCTTGTCGGTAAGAATAGATTTACTTTATATAGCCTACTCTTGTCATATCTGATATCAATTATCTGCTATTATAGTTTATCCTGCTGAGGTTCTGTAGTTGCGGTGGGGAGTTATGTTTCCCACTGGGACAATTGTTCAATTGTTTCACCCCACTGGTTTAACCCTCTTTTAGGTGGTCGAGGTAGACATGGCCGTGGTCATGGTGTTGAGGCTGAGCAGCTTGAGGAGCAGTAGAAGGCAAGCGATGGACATGCTGCTATTTTGGATGTTTTGTAGTAGTGTCTAGAGTCATCCCTGTACTCTCAGGTCCTCGGCAGTGTTTTGACGATGTTTCACGATAAACGATTGATGTTGTTGGTATATCCTACTGTTGGCCGGATGTGGGCCTTTCTGTATATGAACAGGTGGTGAACTCATGTGATAGATGAACAACTGTTTCTGTAGGCTGTAGACATGTATCAGATCTCGTGTATGTATATATATGACATGTTTCTGTGCAGGATGAGGACTGGAAAGTAATAGTGTCACAGTTTGGCAATTTCTACAGTCAGTTTTAATTAACCCGTGTTTTCATAATCTGTGGTTATGGTGATTTCCGCACGTTTTTGTGTAACACCTCATTATCTGTATGATAACAGGATGTGTTGCCACAATGAAGATCTCTTTTGCTTTGTCTATACTTCTCCATAAGCCTCCTTATCAGAAAAATAGCATCTGTTGTTGATCTTCTAGGCATGAAACCAAATTAGTTGTTTGATACCTACATTATAGATCTTAACCTCTGCTCAATAATCCTCTCCCAAAGCTTCATCATGTGACTCATCAGCTTGATACCTCTATAGTTTGTACAGCTCTGAACGTCACCTTTGTTCTTGTAGATTGGGACTATAATACTATTTCTCCACTCATCTGACATCTTCTTGGTCTTCATGATCTTGTTAAAGAAATTTGTTAACCATGTAACTCCCTCATCCCCCATACTCTTCCATACATCAATGGGAATATTGTCTGGTCCGCATGCCTTTGTCATTTTCATATTTTTCAAAGCATTCTTGACCTCAAATGGTGAAACTCGTTGTGTGTAAATGATATCTCTTGTATTCATGTCACACGAGTCACTAACATTATATGCAATATCTCCATTGAAAAGCTTATGGAAGTAATTTCTCCACTGGTTTTTGATATCATCCTCCTTCACCAATACTCTACCATCTTCATTCTTTATGCATTTTACTTGACTCAAGTCTCTTCCTTTCCTTTCTCTTATATGAGCCATTTTATATGTATCTTTTTCCCCTTCTCTAGTGTCCATCTTCTTATATATATCATCAATGTATCTAGACCTTGCCTCCCAAACCACCTTTTTAGCTTCTTTCTTTGCTTGCTTGTATCTTTGGAACGTTGCATCATCTCTAGATTTGGGCAAGCTCCTATAGATCTCCCTTTTCAGTTTAATAGCCTTTTGTACTTCATCATTCCACCACCAAGTCTCCTTCTGTGGAGGTCCACAACCTTTAGACTCCCCCAAAACCTCTTTGGAAATTTTTGTTATGCAGGAGCTCATGTTATTACTTTTAGAAGAAGAGGAAGGCCTAAATTAACATGGGATGAGCTTATAAAGAGAGATTTTGAATCTCTACATCTCAATCAGAATATTGCCCATGATAGAGCTGAATGGAAACGAAGGATCCATGTAGCCGACCCCAACATAGTTGGGATTGAGGCTTAGATGATGATGATGATGAGGAGGAGCTCATGTTATGCCACATAGTGTTAACATCAGACTCCAAGTTCCAAGTTACCTCCTTGACGAGTTTATCATGAAAACTCAATTTCTTTTCTCCTTTAAGATTCCACCACTTGATCCTGCTATCTTGGTTTCCGTTATGTTTGCCTTTATTGATCTTCATGTTAATATCTAAAACTACCAACCTATGTTGGGTCATGAGTTCTTCACCAGGAATCACTTTACAATCCTTGCATATGTTACGATCCACCCGCTTTGTAAGGAGGTAATCAATTTGGCTACAGTTGTGCCCACTCTTGAAAATAATCTTATGAGATTCTCTTTTCTTGAAATGGGTGTTTGCCAAAATCATATCATATGCAACTGCAAAATCTAATATCCTCTCTCTTTCTCCGTTCCTGTTGCCATATCTAAAACCACCATGAACTCTCTCAAATCCAGCATTACCACTCCCCACATGGCCATTTAAATCACTCCCAATAATAATCTTCTCCTCGATCGATATTCCTTGCATCAATTCATTAATACTAGTAATCTTAGTATTAATGCATAAAGAAATAAATAAGGAAAACCTGACCGGTGTGTGTCGTCCATTATCATTCAAGTTGGACAAATAGAAAAAGGTTAACAGGGAAAATAAACCAATCATCGAATAGACATTATCATCATCCCTTCACATTATGGTTTCCCATATGGAACCTGTTGGGAGAGTGTTCGTAGAGTACTATCATAGAATAATCAAACATATAGAGCTCGACCACTTCGTGAGACACCCCTTCCCTCGTCGAGCACTCCACTTCCCAAGTATCCTAACCCTTCTATTTGTTGGGGTTAGAAGAAAGATACATCTTCATTGGAAAGATACATCTAGTACCGAAGAGGACATCTCCTTCTTTGACATCACTTACTTAGGATATGGCCACTACAGGAAAAATGTCCATTAGTGGCATTTATTCTAGTGGCTTTATAAAAAAACCACTATCTTTCTAATATATATGAATACCTCTAAATCACCTATTATAGAGTTTCTAAAAAGGACATAACATTAAAGGCATTTTTATTTTTAATTAATGGCAATCTTAAATTGCCATACCAAATTAGAAAAGTACTTGGTAACACAATATTTACTTCCCGCTCCAAGTTTCCCCCTTCCCGCTCCAAAAATCGCGATAGTCTGGTTAATCTAATGCTTTTCTCTTTCCCAATTGATCTAGCTCTCCGCTCCTCAGACCAGCACGTGGAGCATCCTGGCTGATCGTCACCCTAGCTAGGTGCTGGTGGAGACTTCTGGCATCTGGCGAGGGAGTGTGGGTGCATCTATCTTGCAGACTGATCATTCTCTTCTTCAGTGGATATCCTGCGAGGGGGGTCCTCTCCACCGACGAGTGGAGACCGATGCTGGAGGACTGCTTCTTTTTGGTCCGGGTGCGGCGCGGAGCCGACGACTCAGGGAGCAGGTCAAACATGCCCCCTCTACTCCAAAACCTCCTCTCCCCAACTCCCTGCCACTATCCTTCCATCTCAGTCTTCCAAGCGCGCTTCCTAGCTTGAAAGACCACCCAGGGTGTGATGGGGTTGGGGAATCAGTCCCCTACATACCTGGGTGATGGTGGCCGGCTGGATGGGGATACTTCTCCCCTTTCTTTGATTGCAGGTGAGGAATCAGCGATTGTGACCCCATCCTCCTCTAATCAGGTGTCAGACTGGCTGCTAGAGTCATTGCCTGGGGTGGGAGTGCCCAAGGGGTGTTTTAAGTTATGCCTCAAACACAAGGTCATGTTGAAACAGCTGGTGTGTAGAGCGGTTGTGGGGGCTCACTGATCACATAAGGTGAAGATGCCTCAAAGGAGGCAGCAGTAGATGGGATGGCCGACGTAGGGGCACTTGAGGTGGTGGGGGATCCATCCCACTCCTTAGTTGAAAGTGATTTGTTTGTTGCGGGGTCGTTCTTCCTGGTAGGTGACCTCATCGTCCCTTTCAGTTGGGAGACTGGACCAGAGGGTGTTGGATGAGGTGATGTTGAGAATGCACAATAGCTGGCATCAGATGGGACTGGGGTTCGGTCACCCCCCTTTGCAGGAAGAAACACAGTGGTGTGCAAATAATGGTTTTTCACACAGAGAGCTTAATAATTCAAATGTGAGTAGTGAAGATTGCTTGAAGGTTACAACTGTGTAGATAGGTCCCAAATTAGATACCGCCTTCTTAATCATCACTGTTATACATCTATACATATGAAGGTTGAATGGTAGTACTGCAATATATGTGTTCCATCTCTGTGCAGATAGGTCCAATTTATGGACGACAAGTGGTCTCTTTAGATGAAAACTCAATAGAGAAATTTGACAATTGTCCTTCAGGTTGGTCAACCAAAAAGAATTGAAATTATTGATTTTCTTTATTTGCACGTTCAGAAGAAACTAATTCTTCAGGTTGGTTACCTTTACATGTTCGAACAAGGAGCCTCACCTCTTATAGAGCTTACAAAGAACTTTTGCCAACCCTGTTGAGGATTGGGATGTGGAAGCTTGATGTGGTTGCCACCTGTCTTATGAGTAAGGATTTCCTTTACTATAGAACCCTTCATATTGGGGATTTCCTTTAGAAAATACATAACTTATGTATGGATTTTAATTACAATAAATGAGTCATCTCTTCCCCTCTTTAATTTGCATTTGCTATGTGTAAGCATGAGAAAATCACATCCAACAATAGAGGGTGGGAGGGACAAGAATTGCAATTCAAATGTAAAAAATAGAAAATTATATAGAAGACTACGAAAATAGATTTCAACCAAGACCTAGTACTCATGTATATCTTGATTGGAACTCCATTCTGATTTTCTTTATGCAAGCACACCCATATGGTACTTTTTTAGAATTTGTGAATAAAGTACTGCATGAAGTTTCTAATAATATTATTTTTGAGAGTAAAACTTTTGATTTAGTGCAGAATCCGACAACTAAATGACTACAACGTTTAGATTACATTGATTTTTCTTCTTTTGTGATACGAGCTCTTACTCGATTAAATCCACCCGTTGAACAAAACCAAGCATGTATATCTTTCCTTAAATCTAGATCAGGGACAACAAAATCTTTCAAATGTTTCTACTGTCTGATAAATTTAAATATCTGAAGTTGAGGTGAGATGTAGACTTGGTAATTGTCACAACATTTTATTAGTACTTAGTTATGATATTTTATTTCTCTCCTCCACTTTGTTGATAGGAAAGGTTTGGGGACAATATGTAATCAACTTTATAAGAATGGTTACTTTCTTTTATTATACCTACCTTCACACTCCATCATTGAAAATAAAACTCAGTTTGATCACTAGCCTTAGTTAGTAAACTAATGTCTTTAGTTATAAACCAGTCCCTTTATATTCCAGTTCTAGATGTAGGGCCATGACATGTTGAATTGTTGAGAAAGACTCGTTCATGAGTCTCAAACTTATATGAATGTCAAGATGAACATAGGAAAATCTATACTCATTTGTGATGAGATTTCCTTATGGGGGGATAGAGGATCTGGTTAGTAAGGTGGGACATCATTGCAATTCATTTCATTTATTCAACCCCTACAATTTCCTTTGGGATTAAATGTCTCGTATAGGGATTTTCTAATAAACAACTATGATGGAGCTATTCTTAAGTATGTTGCTTCTACATATTACTTCATTCATCATGCAATGTATAAAAGATGATGTTTTATCAAATCTCCTAGTTCCTTCTTTGCCTCACCCCATTCCTTTCTAAATACTCTAACATTCTCCTCTAGTTTCCTTCTTTCCTATTGTAACACCCCTCCCTAGGGTTTCGTACATAACCAGCGGAAGCACAGCCTAATCCCCAGCATTATCCATAATGTGGGGTACTTGGCATTTTAGGGAGGGTTGTCACAAAAAGGTAATCATTGAAAGTAAACAAATAATTCACCATTGAGATTCATACATTATTATATGAATAGGAAACTACAAGCAACAAGTCTAGAATTCTATCCATCCCTCAACATGGGAAACTAAGCATAACAATAAGTGACTCTATATGATTGGATCACCTAGAATGGATGGCACCCCACCAAATAACTCTTGGATGTCCTCTAGTCTTGGCTTGCTCTTCTTGAGTCCTTACTTTCTCCAAATCCTGGGGACATCGCGTCCCCAACCATGCAAAGGGAAAAACAACACATCAGTAAATGGTACTGGCACTTTATAATAAGTGAAAAGTAAATATACTTGACTTGTAAGAAAATTGACATGAATTAACTTTAGCATTCTTGAATCATCATTATTAACATAAAGAATTGAAAAGAAATCTTATGCGTCCCTCTGTGATGCCCCCTTAGGAGCACATGATTGCTAAGAAAGCCCTTGATGCTAGGAAATCCCTTGACGACCCTTTTGAGGTCCATGATTGGGAGCATAACAAAAATATTTCAATTCCAATTACTTGGCCATTAACTTAATGTTGACATTAACATAAATCATGATTCTTTAAACTTAACATGAAGGGATTTCTCCCCATTAACATGGTATATCAAACATGATGGGTTCTCTCCCTATTGATCATTAACATTATTTTCATGAGTCTTTCATGATAAACAATAATCATGGTGAACATTATAACATAGGACATAGCATGTAGAAATCAACAATCAATAATATAGTGAATTGTGACTAAAGCATTAAACTTGAAGAAGTAATATCTATTTCATATTTAACATGCAAGCAACCATAAGTATTTGTGCTCAGCATCATGTCCCGTTTACCTTGGAGCAATGTAGATCCTAAGATTATATCTCTGATCCTTGGGGAAGCGCCTGGATGTGATTTACAAGAAAAATAGGCTAGTCTACTTGGAGCGAAGTTGATCCTAAGATGATCTCTCTAATCTTTGAGGCAATGCTTGAATGTGATTTGCAAGAACATAGGCTAGTGTGATTTTTTTTTCCTTGGTATGCTAGGATCACGGGGGTCCCTTTTATAGGTGTTAGGAGTCTAGAACTTTCTAGTCGAAGTGGATTTAATTTTTTTTAATATCTTTTGTCCATTAATTAAACATTGGAATTATCTTAACTCCATTATAATAAAAGGCAAGACTTTGTGAAAAAACATGTTTCTCTTTGTTAATTACTAAAATCCAACTTTGTGGTTAAAATAATTATCTTTTGTTTGTGAATTTCCTTTATCCTATTTCATATCTTTTGTATGAGATATTTAAGAGAGAATGTATTATTGTTTGCTTTTATTTGTTTATCAAAAATATTACATTAACTAAATTACCATTACATTTTATTTGTCATCACAAAGAAAGAGAGAAAACATGAGAGAGTTGTACCATTCCTTACATAATTACCATAGTGTCTTATTTCCATGTATATATGGCTGAGACACATTATTTCATTTTATAATAAAACAAATCACTAGGTGAAGGAAAGAGAAAAAGAACTTTATGTTACATCTACATGCACTAGTTGTAAAGCAAGAGTATACAATGTGATTTCAATGCGTTAATTAAAAATTGTTGACTACAATTACTCATTCTCATATAATTCACTGTTGTTTACAATAATGTTATAACTATGTAACAATAAACCATTTTTAAGTGTCCATATCAATTACATAAATTTTATATCTTCTCATCCATAATGACATTTTCGTTTTCATATAAAGCTTCCTAGTAGTGTTGGAAAAGTGACGGGTGAAAACCCACATTTTTGTAGTCTCAAATTAATATATGTATCACATTGTATTCAATTATTCAAACTTTGGAATGTTAAAAGAAAGAAAATAATCAAACTCTCCTTATAGATTCCCTTCTACTATTTTAAACATATGGTCTCATCTTAACTAATTTTGATCAACAATTAATTAATGTTTACATTGCATGTGTTAAATGGATTGACATTGTGATTTATATTTATTTGAGAGGTCAAACGAATTTTAAACAAAACAAAATGTAGACCACACATTAATTACATACTCTAGATCCTTCCTAGTAAATAAAATTTGAATTTTGAGAATCTTTTATTCACAATGTCCATATTTGTATATAATTAATTTTCATGCATTAAAAGGTGAGTAAATGTTAAAAGATTCTCCTTAATTATTTCTTTGACTCTAAAAATGAGATGATGAATATTTAATCACATTTAAGTCTATTATGCCTTTATGGAAAATTTTATTGAAGAAAGAGACTCGAGAGAAGATAATGTTACATGTATTCAATAGGGGAAAGCAAGTAATATCCACATCATGTGATTGATGAATATTCTTTTCCATGCATCCAAAATTAAGCCATTACTTGCATTGCATTAAATGAAATGATATTCAAATCTTGGTCCATCTATATTCAAATCTCTCTCAAATTAATTGGGAGGTCAAACATGGTTCAAACGACTTCAAATTTGAACCATAGGCAAAATAGAGGGTCTAGATTATTCTTGTGAAGTTAATTTCGTTTTTAGGCATATCTTGGTCCATAACTTCTATAGTGGCCATTAAAGGTAATATATTTTGAAAAGATCTTTTATTATTGAATTCATTAGTCATAAATCTAAGATTACTATTAACTAGTCACATTTTTCACCTTATAACTTTTCTCTATGCTTTATGTCCATTTTTTAGGAGAGAGAAAATGAAAGGGATTAATATGAGTTGATGGATATATTTAATTCATATTTGAAAATGAAATATGACTTTGGCTATTATCTTAAGTTTTTCTCATCCTATTTTTTTATAAAAACAATCATTATAGGAATTTTGCTTTAAACCCCTCAATTGTTATTGTTTAGAAAAAAAACTTCATATTAAGTTAAAATTAACTATGAAAATTGGGATGTGACACCTATGGTTTTGTCTCATGCACTTCCTAAACACTCTGAATGATCTATCGACTGTTTGAATTCTATGAACTTGGTCTAATAGACTTTGAATTTTATCAACGATTTTCTCTATGAACTGAGAAGTACCTCCTCCTCACTTTGTAGAATTTAAATATCTACTAGTTTTCATCAGATGTATACAATAAATGTATCCTTCACTATATTGTTGGGTTTGATCTTGTTCATTTCTGCCATTAAATAGTAATGCAATAATCTTTGTATCTTCACAGCTGTGTGATTTTGCAAAGAGGATTCCCTCTACATTTTCTTTGATTGTACCACTACTGAAGGCCTTTAGTAGGCTATTAACATGAGCTCACTACCTAGTGATGTTCCTAGATCCAGCATGTCACTGCTAGAAATGGATTTTGAACAAGTTTGATACTAGTGTTATTGTAAAGATCATTAATGTATGTCTCACAGCCTGGAGAATAGAAACAGATTCATTTTAGTTGTAAACGGTAGTCTCCACCTTAAGCTATTCTCCAACTTGCTTGCTTGGGCTAACAATCATCCAATAGCTACCTAAGAAGTGGTCCAGATGTTAGGATGTTCACAGGGGTTTTCGGTGAGGAATCTGAAGAATTGGCATTGTACTTGTCACTACTTTCTTGTAAAGAACTCTACTTGTTTTTAGACCTTTGAGACTGGTAGTTATGTGTCTCACCTATTCAATTGGCTTGGTGCCAAAAATATAGATTACTACTGCCAGATTCTTAGCTGTGATTACATGATGAATGAAGTGAGTTATTTTAGTCATTTTGTAGATCTTCATCGGGAGGATTTGTCTCCTATCCTTTACTCTATCATAGGCTAGTATATAAATGTATGGAACAAAAAGCAGAGAAAATTTGTCCTATTCTGGGAGTTTGAATTAAAGGTGTACTTTCTTTGCTTCTCTTAAATGCAAATGATGCTATTTTCTTTCTATATGATATAGTACTGACTTAATCAAACTTTATGCACATTTGTTTCTAAGTCAAGGAAGTTTTTGAGTCAAAATTCAATATATAGATTAGTTGGTTGAGATACAGATCCATGGGAATAGAGTATTTAAAGATGCTAAACATGATTAGTTGTTGACAAGGAACTTTCCCATTCTCATTAGGTTTCCTCTACTTCCTCCCTGACTCTTCATTATGGATTGCCTTCTTTGATGAGTATTCTGCTCCAGGATGACAAAATGTAAATGCTTAAGAGTCATTTTTACAGAGGTAGCTGAAGTTTAGTTAGATCAGTCCTTGATGAATTACCTACTTATGCCATGGTTGTTTTCAAGCTTTTAGTTGATGTCATGCATATAGATTTAACAAGATGAAGAACGATTCTTTTTGGTAGAGTGATCTTCATCATATTGGTAGTATTGCTTGCCAAGGTAGTTTATTTTCCCAAGAAAATCATAGAAGTTGGGTTGGTTTATCTGAAAGATCCCAATTTGGCCTTACTAGTAAAATGACTTTGGAAAATTAATTCTTTTAAAAATCAACTGGGGGATAATCTTTCAACAAAATATTTCCTAAATGCAAAATGGTGATCTGAGTTGAATAGGCTCCGATCCCCAGTTTGGGCTACCATTCATCAATTTTTGTCTATGTTAACCTTTAAAAAACTATGTATCAGAATAGAGGAATTCGATCTCCTTGTGTATGGATAGATGGTGCACAGGTACCAACCTACAGAGAACTTTAACTTTTTTGTTGTGTAATTATTATCAAATTCACATGTATAATCCTCCTTTCCTTGACATTTACCTTTAATGTGGTAATCTATGTTGATCTAAACGAGGCCTTACATGACCAAACTAGACCTAACTCCCCCAAATTAGACCTGATTCCCCCAAATCAGGCATGTTTTCCCCCAAATCAGACCTAATCTACCCTAAATTGATCCCGTTTGGAATGAATCAGACCCAATTTAACCATAAAATGACTCGATTTGATCAAATTCAGATCTATTTTATGCTAAATTAGCATTAAATTGGCTTAATTTGAACCACAAAAGGCAATAGGAAACAACATAGATCAATTAGGGGGTTGGGTGCCTAGTTTGAGGCAGGTTGACTTAAGCCTAAGCGCCGCCCTGGCGGGTTCCTATACAACTATTATAACCCCATTATCTAAAGAATGTAAGGAGATTTGTAAATCTCTTTCTAAAAGATAAATGAAATCAATGGTTGATTTGATGAGTTGATTTGAATGAATTTCGTTAATGATAGCTTTGTGTGTTTTCTTAATGGGCCTTATTGGCCATTAAGCCCAATTGAAAGAAAAAGAAAAAAAAAAGAAATGAAAAAGGAATTCAATTGGATAAAGGAATACATAAGAAAACAAAATAAAAGAAGAATAAAAGGCTAAGGAATATTTTCCATAAATATAATTTCAAAATATGAAGGTTCCTTGGGGTTCAAGGAACTCATGATATTAATATAATGGCAAAGGAAATAGGAAGGATGTGGAAAATATGAATAGATAGGTGTTTTCTTGGGACTAAAGAAAAGGAACCATTTCCTTGAGATAATGATCCCAATTTTTGTAGGATGAAAGATAAAAGCATAAACGAGGTTCCCTTAAAATTTGAATTAAAAGGGAGCTCTAATCTGGGAGTTATTGCTTTTTCAAGTTATCCTCAAAATAGGATTTTATCTTGGAATTTAGGAAATCTTTTTCCTATTTGGTTGAGCACAATAGATGTTTACCGTTGGATCTCAATCCAACTGACGCTTCTCATCGTCAAAGTCCCAATGGGATGCAGACTTAGCACATTTACAGGGGGGTTTCCCCATCATTTTTCTCACTATCTGATGGATGTGCAATCTTGGAAACACTTCCATTGAGTTCAGGAGAGGACCCCAAACCATCGCAACCCTAACTTGTTAGTCTTTGGAAGCTTCTACACGAAACACCCAATTGGGTTGTAGTCTTGGTTGGCGGTAGGGTTAAGTTAACCCTAAAAGAGCCCCTACGCCCTATAAATAGGACCCCTCCTGGTTGCTTTCACCCTCATGAACCTTGGCGGAAGCTCCCTAAGTCCTCACGACCTCTCCCTCTCTCGAATGCTCGTGCTCCGACGAGAAACCATAGTGGTACCGCCACATCATTTTGAGAAGAAAGGGAGGAAGATGAGGGTACAAGGACCCTTGGATCAGGGCCCATCGTGGACCGAGAAGAATCCAGCGGTTTGGTAGAGAGGAGGGCACACGCGATCATGGAGTCGGGGTGTGTCACGAGGTTCGTTTGATCCTGGATAGTCCCAACAGACTATCGATCTGACGAACAAGGGCCGACGCACCTAAACTTACCCGCTTAGTGATGGAGTTTTGCAACACCACTAAAAATCCTAAGGTGATGAATCCTTAGGTTTAGCCTTGCTAGTACTATGGTAAGAACTCCACCCACGTGTGTTAAGACACGCGGAAGTCTTATCGTAGTATAGTTAAGGGTCGAATCCTCGGGACAACGGTCTTGACGAAGTCAAGATGGAAAACGTTTTAGTTCTACTTAACTACTTAACAATTGATATTTAGATCGAAAGTTTGATGTTGGTTTTAAAGCTAAATGTGAGGAAAGTGAAGCAAGAAAGTAAAGATTAAGGTTGTAAACAATTGATAAAAACCACTAGGATGTTGTCGGGTTTCACACTACTACACCTGGATCAAGTCATGCAACATAATAAAACAACCTGCAAAAAGAGTCAAATCAGTTAGTATCTTGTAGTCCTAGCTTCCTTTCGGATAACTAGCTACGAGAAGCTTGGAGTATTGCAATGCCAGCCATTCCATAATGAATGGTCACATGCTTTGCATTACTCCTTCATGAAATGTGTTCCTCGACCTTACCAAGGTTGCACTTCCATACGTCAACTGATTCCATTTCATAGTATGAAAGTGCAACGATGGAGGTGAGTTTACTCCACTCCTGAAAACACTTCTAGACACCGAAACAGACATATGGTGACTACATACATCCATAACCAACATTCAATCGATATTTAGATCTAAGGGTACAAACGTAGACAATTCATACCAAAAGACAATATGTAATACAAGTTGATGATCAAGCAACTAGTATTCATTAAGCGATTGAAGTCAAACTGAAAGGAAGAGTATCTTTATTACAAGTTATTGAATTACATCGCATGAAATGAAAACATGGGTAGCGGGGCTACTCCCCGCACCCTAGTGAATGAAACTACTCGCTCATGGCAAAGGAGGTGAGAAGAGAGAGAAAGAACGTCATCTCCACGGAGGAGGGAAGGTTGAACCCTTGGTGAAGAGAGCAACGATCTTCGCACTTTGTGGTTGCTTTGATGAAGGATTTTCTCTTCCCACCTTCTTTGTTGAAGAGATGGAAAGAAGAGAGAGAAGGAAGCTTGATGATGAGCACGGATCCCAAAACTGGCAGCCTTGGGGCAGTGGACAGAAGATCAGAGTGCTCTGGGTCTGGAGAGGCAGCCTTTGGGCGTCTTGGAATTCGATCCCCTTGAAGTGGCCCTTGAGGTCCTATTTATAGGCTTCAAGTTGAGCCCAAACGGTCTTGAGACCGTTTGGTCTCAAACGGTCTTGAGACCGTGAGGCTTCTCGCGGTCTTGGGACCGTGAGGCTTCTCGCGGTCTTGGGACCGTGAGGCTTCTCGCGGTCTTGGGACCGTGAGGCTTCTCGCGGTCTTGGGACCGTGAGGCTTGTCACGGTCTTGGGACCGTGAGGCTTCTCGCGGTCTTGGGACCGTGAGGCTTATCGCGGTCTTGGGACCGTGAGGCTTGTCGCGGTCTTGGGACCGTGAGGCTTCTCGCGGTCTTGGGACCGTGAGGCTTCTCGCGGTCTTGGGACCGTGAGGCTTGTCGCGGTCTTGGGACCGTGAGGCGTCTCGCGGTCTTGGGACCGTGAGGCTTCTCGCGGTCTTGGGACCGTGAGGCTTCTCGCGGTCTTGGGACCGTGAGGCTTCTCGCGGTCTTGGGACTGTGAGGCTTCTCGCGGTCTTGGGACCGTGAGGAGTCTTTGTGAATTTTTTTTGTGTTTTCTGTAATAAAAAAAGAGGAAAAGTTAGTTTATTGATGTATCTGCAATAAAGTAAGAAGTTTTAATGATTCTATTTAGTTTATCTAAGAAAGAGTATGGAAAACTAAAGATAACTAATAAGATAACGTCACAAAATGAGAGGTTATCACCCCCCCTAACTTAGAGTCTACCTTGTCCTCAAGTTAGATAGAGCTAAGGCATGTAATGGTGAGGTGATTTTATTTGATTAGGGTTTCCATACTCATGCTTCAATTCTAGGTCAGAGATCTACCGAGGTCTTATCAGGGCTTCTGCTTACACTAACTCTTTCGAGTATCAAAAGTTGCATGGATCTCAAGTTCCTTTTATATCGTGAATCTCGCATTGGGACCACCTTTCTTAATGTGTGCATGTCATCGACTCCAATCAGTTTTATACTTCTTTGGAGAAACCTACTGGTAGCTAGGGTGGGTATGAGGGCTGGCTAAAAAAGCTTATTGTGTAACTCCCCCTTCAAGTGGGGAAAGGTTTGTCTATGCTTTTTAGAAATTCACTACCGGGCACGACACATCTGCCTTTATGAGGGCAGCTGAATGTACCGGCCGGGTGAGCTCTTTTATCAGCCTTATCATATATTAGGAAACCTTAGGATCTCATTACCGGGCACGACACATCTGCCTTCATGAGGGCAGCTTTATGTACCGGCCGGGTGAGATCTTTGTTGGCTCTTCATATAGGTCCTTATGCATGGCACAACTCTCATGTTTTTATTCAGCACTCTGGCTTTTATTCAAATCTCACAGGCTTGGGAAGTGGGTTTTGTTAGGGTTTTTGATTGGGCGGCCAAGCCTCTTTTATTGAAAAAAAGAAGAAAACTGTTCTTGGGGTTCTTGACATGCACTTGGTGGTCTGCTCGCGAGATTTTCTTGATTTTGGATTTCCCTGATTTCCCTCTTGACTTTGAGAGTATTCGGTTCGCTTTGGCCCTGAAGTTGACCTGTGAAGAGTCTGAGATAGAATTGAAGCAAAAGTATAGAAACCACTAGTGAATGAATTTTATGGATTCGCCATTTCAAGCCTGTAAGCTAATCTTATTATTTATATGAGGACTACTTTATCTCTAACTTAGGTAAGGGTGATACTTTTCATGATGAAAGTTATACTTAGAAGTTGTTTTATTGAAAAAGAATACTGGAAAAAGTCTAAGTACGAAAAGAAAATTTGAAAACGATGTGCGGAAAAGAAAAGAAAAATGAGTTAGAAGAGTTGGAGAAGAATGATACCTCGCCCTTGTCCAGTGCACTCCCCCCTAACTTATCACGCACTCTGTCCACAGAGTGTCAAAGGGATAGGATGAGAGGTGCATGGACAAGGGCATTTAGGCGTCAGTTAATCCTGAGCTTGCCCCTGGTGCTTGGAGGAGCTTAGCTGTGAACTGTCCACATAGGGCGTGATAGTCTACGTCAGTCATATCCTCTACTGGTTTCTGAAGAACTAGGATGGTGTACATCCAGTAGAGGACATGGAAGCCGCAGTCGTTGGATTGTCGGATTTGCTGGGGACACTTGTGGCAGAAGGAAGGGCGGTGAAAGTGTTCTTTGGCGTAAGCTTTTGTGTGCTGACTAAGGAGATCAATTAATCTTTCAGCACATTCTTTTGCCACTACCTCTGTGGGTGTTTTTGGCGTTACGACGTAAACTTTCTGTCGTGGGTTGTACTGGCTATCGGAACTGTTATAAATTGTAATTGTTCCATCCGGTAGGTTTGCTGCCAGAAGTAGCCAGTGTTCATGGTAGAGGAAGGGTAGCATGATGAACTTCGGCGTTGTGTGTTGTAGATATGAGATTAGTGTTTCAGCTGCGCCGAAGTTCTTTAGCTTTAAAAGATCATCCTTCAGATATGGAGACGCCATGTATGCTGTGGGGTGATCTTGTCCGATTAGAAGCTGATAGGCGGACATAAGGCCAACAGAGAGGGATCCTTTAATTTGTAAAGATTCTCGCAGAGTGTCTGCCATTATAAGAATGTCACCAGACATGAAAACGAGCTCATCATTCGCGGCAGAAAGCTTTGACATAATGAGCCGTAGTTCGTAGCTGGATAGGCCGTTGCAAGCACTGAGATCAAAGTCTGGAAAAGATGGTGTGATGGCAGACAACGGGTTGCTGGCATCTTTGCTTTGCTCAGTAGCGGAGGCCGGTCCTTTTGATTTCTCTGACTCTTATAGAGTTTGGCGGAAGGGTCGCCGCAGTGGTCGTTGGATAGCAGAGAAGAGGTAGCGAGGGACATCATCTGGTGCCATCGTTAGGTCCTTGAAGAACCGTCTATCGCAGATGAGTTCCATCGCATAACGTCCTCTCAAGGAATGAAAATCTTCAGTGACCAGGGCAGAGAAAGGGATTTCTTGGTTAAGTGCTTGGATGTGACGAATGGTGCAGAAAGCGCAATCCCCGGATCCTTCTGCGGCTTGAACTGGTGGGTTTATAATTTTGAACCAGGGCTGGCACCAGTCTTGGCGGAGAGATGGGCGTGCAGCCCAAATTAGCTTAAGTAGCCGAAAGGGTATGCATCTTGCTTCGCCGGCTGCTTCACCCACAAAGTTTATCGTACCGGCGGGTAGCTCGGTGCTGCAGAAGTTATAAACTGTGGCGTCCCGAGCCTCTATATCGACAATCATGGCTAGCCAATGGTTTAAAATTTGGAATGGCACAGTAAGATAACGTGCTCGTCGTGCTAGCCCGATACGCAGACGTTCGATGGATTGTTCTTGGATGTCCTTGTATAGGAGGCCCAAGGATAGGGCGGGTGAGGCATTGAAGACAGGCTGCTTCCTTTTGTGGCTTCTGTAAATTTCGATACAGTTGGCGAGGAGGACACGGAAGATAGACATTGGCATCGTCGACCCAGGTCGCAGGATTTTGCGAAAATCTTCATGTGTCAGCTTGCGTTTCGTTTTAGTGTTGTGGTAGATAATATCATCTCCTGCCTTTGTATCGTCCACGATAGTATTCAGTATAAAGATATCCTGGGCATCTAAAGTGGAAATGGCCGCCATATCAAGGTCATGCATTTTGTGCGGCAGGGGTGGTGGCGGGGGAAGCTCCTGTAGAGGGGGGGAAGGAAGTACTTCTGGAGCTTCCTCAGAGCCAATAGTATCGTTGTCTGAGTTCGAGGCAGAATCGAGCTCTTCATCAGTATCCAATTGCACTCGTTCTGACTTGTACTCGTCGAGGGGTGAGGTTGCCGTCGTGGCGGCCGCTGAGAGGGGAAAGACAGCTGTTGTAGGAGGGGTGGCGGAGATTCCGATTATGCATTGGTGGAATTCGGCGAAGGCTGCTTCTTTAGCAGCTTCTCCGATGGATCCCATAGCAGAGTAGTCAAGAAATTGATCCCCATATGATATATTAACATTATCATGGTGTGGGGAGTTGGGATCCTTATCACCGTCATGGTGATCTGTTTGTTGTCTGGGTGCTGCTCCTTAGGTTGGACCCTCCCCAGCATCATCTGGTTTGTCAGAGTCTTCATCTGAGGAGGTACTGTTGGTGGAGTCTGCTGAAGAATCATAATCGTCATCATTATTAGCAGCATCTTCATCGTCGTTAGTTGTCTTCATTTGTGCTTTCTTTTTGCACAGACGATGGATGGATTGGAGTTCATCATAAGCCACTTGCACGTGCTCGTGTGTTTCGAGCAGTGCTTTGTGGGTTTCTTTAAGATCTAGAAAACGTTGTTCAGCCGAGAGGAGTCGTGCTGTGAGATCTGTTACTTGAGCTCTTAGCTGAATGAGCTCAGTATTTGATGACTCCTCCTGGCGATTATGTAGCTGCGTGAGGGTGGTGGTGATGTCGTCCAGGCGCGTGCTGAAAGCTTGTTGTTGTTGCTGCAGCTCGCGTAGGGTTTCTGGCAGAGGTAAAGTCTGCGCGGAAATCCTATCGACTTGTGTTGCCAACACTTCATGCTGGCGTTGTACTCCCTGGATCAACTTGGGCAAGTTGTTGCAGTGGCCGTCGATGTGGTCGACTTGCTTGGCCACTGAAGATTGACGTTGTTGGATTCCTTGGAGGATGGCTGGCATGGTGCGGTTCTGCTCGCCGATCTGGGCAACCTGCTTAGTTAGACCCTGCACACATGAAAGAATAGAATTTAAAATGTTAAATGGGTCGGTGAGGAGGTTTCGGATGGTGTCAAATTGACGTCCGAATTCCTCACCGACGTTAGTAAAAGGGACCCCAGTGATTGAAGGGTGAGGTGGCTGGGGTTGGGGTGGAATGATTGTGTCATGCGGAAAAGACACAGTTGATGGACCCGCGAATTGCGTGGTGACTGTAGATGGAGTCACTAGCGATGTCGGGGTGGTGGAGGATGGAAAAAATGGTGGCATTCCCGAAGATGGAAGTGGATTCGGGAATGTTGATGGAAAGGCGGTGGATGTGAAGGAGGAGAATTCAGGCATTGTGGTGGAGAATGGGGTGCCCGAAGTAAAGAAGGGTGGAGGTGGTGGAGGGGTGGTGAAGGAAGGTGGAGCGGAGGAAGATTGAAGGGTGGTTGATGGTGGTGGGATGGTGGATATTGGGGTGGTGGAGGGTGGAGAGGTGGTATTGAGCTCGGCATTTAGACTCATTATAAAAGAGTCTAGTGATGAGGATGTAATGTGTTCTTCAGGGAGGGGGGGTTCAGGTTCAGGGTTAGGTTTCGATGTGGGTGTCCCTGACAGCTCATGAGCTTTGACGAGCCTTCTGGAAGGTCGTTTGACTAGGAGCTTTGCGGTTTTAGCTGCCGGGGCAGTTATACTAAGCTCTGCCTACCCTGCCTTTTCTTTCTTTTCTCTGGCTTTGAGTGAAGCGATGATTTTGGCGATCTCATCTTCAGTGAACAGGAGCTTGTCTTTATCATAGTCAGCAAGCTCAGGAAGTGGCAGCAGGATTCGTGAAGATTTTGTGGGGCAGAATACGTAGTGCAGCCTTCCATCCTTATCCTTTAAGATGTAAGAGTTCTTTAGTGTTTGTTCATTGGTAAGAATGTCGCCTTTTATTGGGCCGCATTTGGGTAGAAGTCTATCCATCTTGAGATATTTGATGATAGATGTCATATGACCCCCCGTGCAGATTTCTTTTCCGAGGGCGAAGGCGGAGAGCTTGATCAGCATGTTCCGTCCAATGTTGACAGGCAATCCGTTGAGGACTGACCAGAGGACAAAAAGGTCGGATATGAGAATATTTCCTCCTTCGGATCTAGGGAAAAGTGCGCCGACGATAATTTTGTGTAACGTGCGCACTAGGCCAGAATGAACATTGGAGGCCTTGCTTGTCCTTGCATCGAAGGTTGGTAACCCCGTTAATGACTTCCAGAAGTTATGCTTGTTGAAACTGGGGTGGTCTGTACCAGCAGCTTTGGCTTTCTTCAGCTGGTCTTTATTGTCGATGAAAATTTCGTTCAAGACATTTTCGGTGATGACTACCTCATTGTTGAAGATTCTGGAGGTTATTCTACGGTCACCACCGTCCCTTTCTTTATGCAAGATGTCCACCACTTCTTTGTTGAAGTAGGTGAAGAATTCAGTAGTTGGCTCAGAGTAGGAAATTTCCGATACAAAGCAGAGCCTGGAAAGGTTAGAATTGTCAAGAAGAGTGAGGATTCTGTGGTAGATCCCCATCTTCATCAGTATGCTGGGGCAGGCATACTTGGTTGGTTTAAGGAGTTGGCTGATGGGGGGAATGATTTGGAGGTGAAGGTTCTCGGGTGGTGGTGCTGTGGTGGTGATGGGAGGAAAGATAGGAACAGTTATTGTGGCAGGGTTGGTGATGGTGGTGGAGGGTGGTGGGATGTACCCTGCTAAGATTTGTTCTCTTGCACAGGCGGGGTGGACCTGCTTCCTGGCTCTCTTCTTAGATGTGGGATCAGTTGTTGGTTCTTGAGCCAATCTCTTCCCCTTAGATTTTGTAGTGGGGGATTCTTTCTCAGGGGAAGGCTGGTATTCGGAGGCCTCGTCGGATGAGGTCTCTTCGACCTCCTCGTCAGAAGGTTCTTCATCTAGGCAGCGGTTGATTCGCTTGATGTCCTTCATGACAGCAGTCAGGTTTACTTCTGCTGGGACTTTTCCAGTCCTTTTGAAGTCGTCAACTAGGCTTTGCAGATTTGCTCGTTCAGCAATGAGCTTCTCTTTTGTCCAGAAGGGAGCGTCTGTTGGTCCTTGCTTAGCAGGTGAAGTCATTCTGAAATAATTGATAAGAAACAAAAGTTAGAAATCTTAAATTTTGAAATTATAACAAAGTAAAATTATTTTGAATTTGAGTTTTATTAGTTTGATTTAGTTCAAACGGTCCTGAGACCGTTTGGTCTCAAACGGTCTGGAGACCGCGAGGATCCAAACGGTCTTGAGACCGCGAGGATCCAAACGGTCTTGAGACCGCGAGGATCCAAACGGTCTGGAGACCGCGAGGATCCAAACGGTCTGGAGACCGCGAGGATCCAAACGGTCTGGAGACCGCGAGGATCCAAACGGTCTTGAGACCGCGAGGATCCAAACGGTCTTGAGACCGCGAGGATCCAAACGGTCTTGAGACCGCAAGGAAGACGATCCGCACGGGAGACGAACCACGATGCCGTTCGTTGGCTAAAAGCTGCGGAAACGATGATGGCGACAACGGCGGGAGGGGGTTCGAACGTGAGTTTGAAAAGGTGATGCGTCAACCTGTCGCTGCGGTCGGTGGGTCGGCGAAGGGGTAGCTGCTTCAGAGCTGTCGATAAGCCGGGAGCGACGACGAGCTAGGAACGACGACGACAAAGTTGAGAACGACGGCGACGAAGCCGAGTCGTCGGCGAAGCACTTGAAACAGCGACGCGCGGGAGTGTAGAGACGAAGGTCATAGCGGAATGAAACAGGAGAGTTCGAGAATTCGAGAATCAAGAAGAGGGGCGCGTAGGTGGGGGGGGTCTATTTATAGGTTTTTAGGAGCCCTCTCGGTCAGGTGACCGAGAGAGCTTAAACGGTCTGGAGACCGTGAGGGGCCTCAAGGTCGTAAGACCGCGAGGAGCCTCACGGTCTGGAGACCGCGAGGAGCCTCACGGTCTAGAGACCGCGAGGGGCCTCACGGTCGTGAGACCGCGAGGAGCCTCACGGTCTGGAGACCGCAAGGGGTCTCACGGTCTCTAGACCGTTTGACCGCAAGATCAAGAGGGTTTTTATGTATTTTTGGATTTAAAGAAAGCAAAAGAAAAAGGAGAAACAAAGATAGATAAAAGGGTGTTTAAAAACAAAAGAAAAGGCTAGGGAAGGTGATATTCAGGCCTTGGGTTGCCTCCCAAGAAGCGCCTTGGTTTAGCGTCGCTGGCTCGACAAGATTATTGCTCCGGCTATGCTGACTTTATAGGGTCATGAATCTCGATGGTTTGTCTTGATAACTTGTCTGCCGGAGTGTGGTACTTTTTTAATCTGTGGCCATTTACGGCCCTCTCTCCTCCATTATCGTCAATAATAATGACAGCTCCTGTCGGGTATATATGTTTGATTGTAAAGGGACCCGACCATTTGGTACGCAGTTTTCCAGGAAACATTTTTAATCTGGAGTTGAATAGGAGGACTTTGTTTCCGACGATTATATCTTTTCTTTTGATGTGGCCATCGTGCCACATCTTAGTTTGTTCTTTGTAGATTCTTGCGTTGTGGTAGGCTGTCATTCGTAGTTCTTCTAACTCTTGGAGTTGAAGTTGTCGGAATTCACCAGCACCTTTGAGATCGAAATTTAGTTGCTTAATGGCCCACCAAGCCTTATGCTCTAATTCAACTGGCAAATGGCAAGACTTCCCATACACTAATCGAAACGGTGTTGTTCCGATGGGTGTTTTGAAAGCTGTACGGTAAGCCCATAGAGCGTCGGATAATTTGGTTGACCAATCAGTGCGGTGTCGATTGACGGTTTTTTCCAGAATAACTTTAATTTGCCTATTGGAGACTTCAACCTGTCCACATGTCTGTGGGTGATATGGTGTAGAAACTTTGTGGTTGACTCCATATTTTCTTAATAAGGCTTCAAAACTCCGTTCCAAAAAATGTGATCCGCCGTCAGATATAATCGTTCTTGGGACGCCGAATCTGGGAAATATTATCTCTTTAAACATCTTGATAACTGGTTTTGAATCGCAAGAGGTGGTTGGTAGAGATTCTACCCATTTTGAAACGTAATCCACAGCAACCAAGATATACTTGAATCCATAAGACGAGGGGAAAGGGCCCATATAATCTATTCCCCAAACATCGAAAAGTTCGATTTCTTGCCATATGTTCAATGGCATTTCATTTCTTCTGGTTATTCCTCCGGAAAGTTGGCACTTGTCGCATGATCGCACATATTCATGTGCGTCTTTTGCAATGGTGGGCCAATAAAAGCCAGATTGCAAGACCTTGAGGGCTGTCTTCTTAGAACTCATGTGCCCCCCAGTAGGGCCTGAGTGACAGTGCTCAAGGACCGGAGTGATTTCTGTCTCTGGGATACATCTACGAAAGAGTCCATCTGCGCATAAGCGAAAAAGGTAGGGCTCGTCCCAGAAATATTGCTTAGCGTCGTGAATGAACTTCTTTTTATCGTGATAAGATGCGGATGGGTGAATGATTCTTGTTGCCAAATAGTTGACAATGTCAGCATACCAGGGAAATCCATTGGAAACTTTCATTAAGTGGTCGTCTGGGAGGGAATCTTGGATAGGAACTTTGTCTTCATCCTCAACTCTAATACGGCAGAGATGATCGGCGACGACGTTTTCCACTCCGCTTTTGTCTTTAATTTCCAAATCGAATTCTTGGAGCATTAGCACCCAGCGGATAAGTCTAGGTTTTGCGTCCTGCTTCTGAATTAGATATCGTATAGCGGAGTGGTCAGTGTAGACAATGACTTTAGCTCCTATCAGGTATGAGCGGAATTTTTCGAATGCGTAGATGACAGCTAAAAATTCCTTTTCTGTAGTGGTGTAATTTTTTTGTGCTTCATCCAGCGTTTTAGATGCGTAGTATATAACATGGGGTTTCTTGTCGATTCTTTGCCCTAAAACGGCCCCTATGGCAAAATCGCTCGCATCACACATGATTTCGAAAGGTAACGACCAATCTGGAGCTCGTAATATTGGTGCAGAAATCAGGGCATCTTTCAGAGTTGTGAAACTTTGCAAGCATTCTTGGTTAAAGTTGAACTCTGTATCCTTGGTCAGCAGTTGTGTCATGGGTTTTGCTATTTTGGAGAAATCTTTAATAAATCTTCTGTAAAATCCAGCATGTCCTAAGAAGGCACGGACTCCTTTTACGTCTTTTGGTGGCATCAATTTTGAGATAACGTCAATTTTTTCTTGATCCACCTCGATCCCTCTGTCGCTCACTCTGTGTCCTAGAACAACACCTTCTGTTACCATAAAATGGCATTTTTCCCAATTTAAAATGAGGTTTGTTTCCTCACATCTTTGTAGGACTTGAACCAGGTTGAGCAGACAGTTGTCGAAGGAGTCTCCATAAACTGAAAAATCATCCATGAATACCTCCATTATAGACTCTATCAATCCCGCAAAGATAGCGAACATGCATCTTTGGAAAGTAGCTGGTGCATTACAGAGCCCAAATGGCATTCTTCTGAAAGCGTACGTCCCAAAGGGACATGTAAAAGTAGTTTTTTCTTGATCGTCTGGATGTATCGGGATTTGGTAAAAGCCGGAATATCCATCGAGGTAACAAAATAACTTCTGATGAGCTAGGCGCTCGAGGACCTCATCTAGGAAAGGCAGGGGGTAGTGATCTTTTTGTGTTGATTTATTAAGTTTCCTATAATCAATGCACATACGCCACCCTGTAACGGTTCTAGTGGGCACCAGTTCGTTTTTGTCGTTAAGAACAACGGTGGTTCCCCCCTTTTTAGGGACCACCTGCACTGGGCTTACCCACTGAGAATCAGAAATTGGGTAGATAATGCCTGCCTTTAGAAGTTTGAGGACCTCGAGGCGAACCACCTCTTTGAGGTTGGGGTTTAACTTTCTCTGGTGTTCTCGTGATGGTTTAAACTCTTCAACCATGGGCAGTTTGTGCGTCAGATCAGTCATTTTATAGCCAATTGCTTTCTTATGCTTCTTCAGTTCATCGAGGAGTCTGTTTTCTTGATCATCCTCCAGAGTGGAGCTGATGATTACTGGACAGAGCTTCTCATCATCAAGAAAAACATGTTTAAGTCCCTCGGGTAAGGCTTTCATTTCTGGAGCCTTAGGTGGCTCAGTGGCTTCTATAATTGTGATGGCTTTAAGTTCTTCAAACGTGGCTGTCGGAGCTTCTTCAGCTTTTTCTAAGTATTGCAGGCACTGTTGTACTAGTTCACTGGCCGAGAATTCTACATCCGGATTTGTAAGAATATTTTCCAATTCGTCGGATGGTTCAGACATTTCTAACTGGGACATTTGATAAATAGCATCCAGGAGAAAGACTTCCTCTTGAATGCTTGGACCTTTCATGTTGTTTAGAACTCTGAACTGGAAAGCCTCCCTCCCAAGTCTCAGAATAATAGTTCCTGCTTCGACATCAATGAGAGCTCGGGCGGTAGCTAGGAAAGGTCTTCCAAAGATTATCGGATATCTCAGGTCTTCTTGTATGTCCATAATAACAAAATCACACGGGACATAAGAATTTGTTCCTATTCTAACAAGGATGTCTTCGATAATGCCAAGAGGGGAAGTTATGGTAGAGTCGGCTAACTGGATTGTCATAGTCGTAGGTAACAAATCAGTGAAGCCTAATCTTTTACACATTGAATAGGGCATAATAGATATGCTTGCTCCTAGGTCTGCCAATCCTTTCTTGCTGGAGCCATTTCCAATGGAACACTGAATGCCGAAGGAACCTGGGTCCTTCTTTTTCTTTGGCATTTTATTAAGCAGAATATCTGAAGTGGTCTGAGCAAGTTTCACTGTTTCATGCTCCTCTGTCATATACTTTCTCGACAAGAGGGTTTTCAGGTATTTTGCCCAAGCGGGCACTTCGGAAAGGGCATCAAGAAAAGGAATATCAATGTATAACTTTTTCATAGCTTCTTTAAATTTTTGGAACCTAGTGTCCATTTTGGTTCCTTTTAGTCTGTCTGGGTAAGGAATTCGTGGTGGGACTTCTGAGATTGGTTCCTTTTCCTTTTCGTTCTCTGTAGAATTTTCTGTTTCTCTGCTTGAATTCCCTGTTGGGGAAAGGATGGCTACGTTATCATCATCATGGTCGATTCTTGTGACATCAGGCAGGACACAACCAGACCACGTGGTGACGGCATTAAGTTGTTCTGGTCTGTTTGGGTTATGACGGGGGTTTGCCTCTGGTTGCCCAGCAAAAGTGCCGGCTTGAGGTTTCAATTGAGCGGCAATCTGCGCCAGTTGGGCTTCTACGGCTTTTTGTTGAGCTTGTTGGTTTGCAAGCATGGTTTGTTGCGATTGAAGCATTTGTCTAATCAAGGATATCTCATCAGATGATTGGGGAGGAGCACCCCTTTGTTGATACTGAGTGACTTGCTGTCCTGGTTGTTGTAGAGGTGCAGTTAACTGTGGTTGCAGGGGCTGCTGCAACTGGGGTTGCTGTGGCTGCTGCAACTGGGGTTGTTGCAATTGAGGGTGCAGTCCTGAATGGGCATATTGGTAAGAAGGATTTCTGGGATAGTTAGATCTTTGAAAACCTTGTCTGTAATTCCCTTGATTGAAGTTATTCTGAAATCCTGGTGGTTGTCTATTGAAAGATCCACCTTGTGCCTGTTGCTGTGGGTTGGCAGTCCCTGCAGGATTCCCGTATTGGAAACCAGGATGGTTCCTTGGTTTGTCTGGGTTGTAATACACTTGGCCAGGTATTGAATGTATGGAGTTAACTTGCTCTGGCATTTGATCTTCGGGATGCTCGATGATGGGTTCATATTGCGGCATAGGTGGTTGTAAATCCATCATGACATTGTACAACAATCCACATGATAATGTGGGATGATCGGATGCATGACAGGCTTCACAAGTTCCAGTAGCTGCCTTAACTTGTTGAACCTGAGAGCTTTTCTTCTTATCATATTCCCCGAAAGAAGTTTCGAGGGCTTGTTGCTTGCTAGCAATAGTCTTCAGAGCCTCAGCAATGGCCTTGAGTTCCATGGATTCTTCCGCTTTGTAAACCTTGAGAACGCCTTTGGGTTGGTTAGATGACCTTCCCCAATTGGATTGGTTCTCGGCCCCCAGTGTAACTATATTCCAGGCATCTTCATAATTCTTTCTCATAAAGTTTCCTCCAGATGAGGAATCTAGGAATTGCTTAATATCATCACTTACTCCTCTGTAAAATGTTTCTATTAGTTGATTTTGAGAAATGCCATGGTGAGGACACTTTCTGAGGAGTTCTTTGAATCTTTCCCAAGCTTCAGCAAGTGTTTCTCCAGGTAGTTGGGAAAAGTGATTAATTTGGCCCCTAATCTCATAGGTTAGCGAAGGTGGGAAGAATTTCTCAAGAAACTTCTCTTCTAAGGGAGTCCAGGTAGTGATGATGGGGTGTCTATCCAAAGCGTTGTACCAGCTTAGTGCTCTTCCAGACAAGGTGAAGTGAAAAAGGTGTAACATGATTGCTTCCATTGCAATTCCTGCTTGGGGTACAAGTCGGCAGAGTGACTTGAATCTCTTAAGGTGATCCATGCAATCATCTCCGGGTGCTCCGGAGAAAGAGATGCCTTGCATGATCTGGATCCACTGCGTCCGAATTTCAAAGTGTGGTATGTTAATAATCGGTGGTCGGACAGGATGATCGTCTTCATAATTCTTTGGGACTGCGTAGTCCCGAAGTTGCTTGTTTCTTAACGCAAGTTGAGCAGCAGCATGCTCTGCTTGGATGCGGGCTTGTTCCTCAGCTCGGATCTCAGCTTGCACCTGAGCACGAGTGTCGGCAATAAGTTGTGCTCGTTGTGCTGCTATGGCGGCGTTGACTCTTTCTGCAACAAGGCGCTGCTCTTCGGCCATCTGTCTGGCTCTTTGGCGGTTAAGTCTATTCCTTCGGTGAAAACTTCTTTCTACCTCAGAATCGTATTCTGGTTCAGGGGAGAATCCGATGCTATGCGGGGGTTGCATACACGTTTTCTACCTGAGTAGAAGGAAAATCACACGTTAGGATAATGGAAGGAAATGAAAAAGATCAAGAAGTATTGGAGTTGTTATTAAGAAAAAGTGTAAAATCCTAATCAACCAAGAAGTTGGTAAGTAAAAACTAAAAAGTTCCGTTGTCCCCAGCAATGGCGCCAATTTTTGATGGAGTTTTGCAACACCACTAAAAATCCTAAGGTGATGAATCCTTAGGTTTAGCCTTGCTAGTACTATGGTAAGAACTCCACCCACGTGTGTTAAGACACGCGGAAGTCTTATCGTAGTATAGTTAAGGGTCGAATCCTCGGGACAACGGTCTTGACGAAGTCAAGATGGAAAACGTTTTAGTTCTACTTAACTACTTAACAGTTGATATTTAGATCGAAAGTTTGATGTTGGTTTTAAAGCTAAATGTGAGGAAAGTGAAGCAAGAAAGTAAAGATTAAGGTTGTAAACAATTGATAAAAACCACTAGGATGTTGTCAGGTTTCACACTACTACACCTGGATCAAGTCATGCAACATAATAAAACAACCTGCAAAAAGAGTCAAATCAGTTAGTATCTTGTAGTCCTAGCTTCCTTTCGGATAACTAGCTACGAGAAGCTTGGAGTATTGCAATGCCAGCCATTCCATAATGAATGGTCACATGCTTTGCATTACTCCTTCATGAAATGTGTTCCTCGACCTTACCAAGGTTGCACTTCCATACGTCAACTGATTCCATTTCATAGTATGAAAGTGCAACGATGGAGGTGAGTTTACTCCACTCCTGAAAACACTTCTAGACACCGAAACAGACATATGGTGACTACATACATCCATAACCAACATTCAATCGATATTTAGATCTAAGGGTACAAACGTAGACAATTCATACCAAAAGACAATATGTAATACAAGTTGATGATCAAGCAACTAGTATTCATTAAGCGATTGAAGTCAAACTGAAAGGAAGAGTATCTTTATTACAAGTTATTGAATTACATCGCATGAAATGAAAACATGGGTAGCGGGGCTACTCCCCGCACCCTAGTGAATGAAACTACTCGCTCATGGCAAAGGAGGTGAGAAGAGAGAGAAAGAACGTCATCTCCACGGAGGAGGGAAGGTTGAACCCTTGGTGAAGAGAGCAACGATCTTCGCACTTTGTGGTTGCTTTGATGAAGGATTTTCTCTTCCCACCTTCTTTGTTGAAGAGATGGAAAGAAGAGAGAGAAGGAAGCTTGATGATGAGCACGGATCCCAAAACTGGCAGCCTTGGGGTAGTGGACAGAAGATCAGAGTGCTCTGGGTCTGGAGAGGCAGCCTTTGGGCGTCTTGGAATTCGATCCCCTTGAAGTGGCCCTTGAGGTGCTATTTATAGGCTTCAAGTTGAGCCCAAACGGTCTTGAGACCGTTTGGTCTCAAACGGTCTTGAGACCGTGAGGCTTCTCGCGGTCTTGGGACCGTGAGGCTTCTCGCGGTCTTGGGACCGTGAGGAGTCTTTGTGAATTTTTTTTGTGTTTTCTGTAATAAAAAAAGAGGAAAAGTTAGTTTATTGATGTATCTGCAATAAAGTAAGAAGTTTTAATGATTCTATTTAGTTTATCTAAGAAAGAGTATGGAAAACTAAAGATAACTAATAAGATAACGTCACAAAATGAGAGGTTATCACTTAGTGGAGTTGATTGACGCAGAGCATCAGATCGAATCGGTGGACCAGCGACACAGTGATCCAACGACTACAAATTGGTAATTCCTCTTCTCTAACTGAAATTACAGAAAAAGGTTTTTCCTTGATAAAATCATAGAAATAGCTAGGAATCTCTGATAGAAAAACTTTATATATGAAAATTGTATCGAAAAATATGAGGAACAAGATAAAAATGATTTTATAACTTAATTCTATCTTGTTTTACAAAATATCCTTAACTTGGTAGAAGTATGTATTAAAAGGATAATTAGAAACCCTGATTGAATATAAAGGGTGAAACTTTATAGATTAATAGATTAATTTGAAATGTATTAACCTGTTGATTTCTAAGATAGAGTTTTTATCTGTTTTGAATGCAAAGTTGGTTAATTTAGGGTTTTACTCTATAAATAAAGATGATACATGTAGAAACCCTAATTTTGGGTAAAAGAAGAGGAAAACTATAATTATTTCAGATTAAGGAAGTGAATTACTATATGATGATCCTAAGACTGTTAGGAATATTACAATGAGAAAATTTAAAGGTTTTAAGTAGATTTATTGAATTAGGGTTCATAATGTCAAAAGTGGAGACAAAACCCTAATTTCAAAGGAAACCCTAATTTTGGAATAGAAATCCTAAGGAATAATATGAAATTGGATAAGTTTTGATAAAAGGAAACTTGTACTTTTATTTCCAGATTTCTATTCATCTTTGCTTGCTTGATTGGATTTCCCTACATATTTGATTCTGTCTTGAAATCTGCAATCAAAGGTATGTGGTTACGTTTCTGAATAATCGCATTAGTTTCACGATAATTCTCAGAGATTTAGTCGGTTGTTTTAAATAAACTACTTGGATGACTTTTATTTCCTACAACTATAAAGTGACTATGATTATCACTATTAATGTATATATAACTGGCTTAGATCTGAATCCATCTCTGTGGCTTGTAAAGGCTAAAAAGGGGTAACCTAGAGTAAAGTCTAGGTTATCGTGAGTTAGAAATTGGGCTACCCACGTGTAGTGCCATGAGACTCTTTAGCATGCCATGAGTTAAGGAGTTATCTATCTAAGGATAGTGCCATGTGACTCATCCCTAGAAACTGACTCACCTATTAGGTGGGATCATGAGGGGTATAATGGGGATCTACCATAAGGAAGGTAGCAACCAAGTCCACTGTAGGGACAATGCAGAGGATAGGGTGTGCATGGATCATGCAGTTATATTTAAAATGTAAAGTTGTTTGTTAAACTGTAATTGACTGCACTAAGTTGTTATGAATAATTACACGTTTATTGTTTTTACCCACATACCTACTTTGTGCTGACCGATGTTTTGTTTGTCAGCATTTTAGGTACAAAAACCAAAAGGACAAATAGTAAAACGTCATATTGTGAAATACATGAATTAAAGTTCAAGGAGGATTAGTTAGAGTAGAACTCATATGTGGATAGAAGTGTAGAAATCCAATTTTTCAAAGGTATGCAAAATTTTTATTTATTACAGCTTTTCAGTATAGTCTGGTAAAGTTTGATAATTATTAATGTTTATTTATCGAATCTTGATCCGAAAAAATTGGAATAATGACTATGACCTCCTGGTCTCCCTTAATTTGGGGTTACTGGAAGGCGGGGTCGTTACATTTGGTATCAGAGCCAAGGTTCCTCGCTTAACCATTAATATTTATTAAATCTTACAAACTTGGTATAGAACCCAAGGGAGTTATTAGAGGATTATCCGAAAGACCGAGGTGTCTAGAAAAGGATCACGACTGGGGGCTGGAAATATTTTCCTCCGCATCGCTAGTCAAAATATGACTCCCGGATCCGTGTGACTGCCTAGCCAAAGTCTTAGGGTATGATTCGAAATAATATACCTTTAGGACTCTCTCATCTTATTCATCCCTTCTCATCATGTATTTTATTAAGGATTTTAAGAGTTAGGGTTTTTCTCTCTCTTCCCCACCCTCATGTGGTATGGGTAAGTAAGTTAAGGATTAAGGAATCCTCCATCAAATTAATAAAAGATACATAATGAGACATCATTGACATAAGTATAATTGGTTTAAATATAAACTAAAGGTCTATTTGTTATTCTTATGCAGATGGCTCGTAAAAAGATAGTTGCTATTCCCGAGAGCACTGGGAACCCAGCTATGAGTGGTTGGACTCCCCACAAGGGAAAGGGATCTTTAGAGAAGAGAAAGAGGAACCATGATGGTGAATCCTCTAAGAAGAGGAAGAGACCCGAAGAAACCACTCATGAGGTCCCTAACCCTAACCCGATACCCTTCAGCAACCTTAACCAAGAAGAAGACCAAGGGTACGAGGAGAAACATGAGTACGAGGAGGTGGCTCACATGGAAGAGGACCAAGCTGGTGGTCCCAAACCAACCATGATGATCCACACCCCTGCTGCTTTGTGGATGGAACAACAGAAGAAGTTGACAGAGGCCATAAGTGCTTTGTCCCTCCGAGACTTTGCTAGAGGTGAAAATGGTGAGCCGCTTCTTATTCATCCTCAACTAGGAGCCACTATCTTAGACTTCGTCAAGCTAAATATTTAGAAGTTCTGGGGAGAAGATAAATCTGAAGTAATCGACAAGGCGGAAGCTTGGTTGCTTGCAGTCGAGAATGGATTATGCATTCTTGAGGTACAACCGAGTAAGAAGGTCCTCTTTGCTGCACATCTACTGGAAGGAGCAGCCAAGATATGGTGGGAGACTCACATCCTAGGTCGAGACCTGACTGAGGAACCAGTGGTATGGGCGGACTTCAAGACGATCTTCACCGCTAGATTCATCCCTGTCTTAGCTAAGAACGAAAAGGAGAGGGAGTTCACTAACATGACTCAAGGAAACTCTTCAGTGGCAGACTTCGGGTGCTGGTTTTGAATCCTGGAGATTTCGGGCATATGGTGGATGAGGAAAGAAGGTTGGATCATTTCATAGAGCGACTTCACCCTGCCATCAAGCCCCATGTGTTGGCAAGTAAACCTAACACCTTCACCGAAGCATACAACACTGCTTTAGACATGGAGAGAACTGTGATGCGTGCTCAGTTTCCACCCAAGGGGTACCTAGGTTTCACTAAAGGAACTCAAGGTCAGAAGAATAACCACAAGAATGGTCCAGGATGTCATCAAGCTAAAGGAAGACATGGAGTAAAAGGGAAACCCCGTCAAGAGAACCAACGACCTCCTTGTCGCACCTGCGAAAAGGGGCACACCGGTGAGTGCCACTACAAGAAGAAGACATGCTTTCAGTGCCATCAGGAAGGACACCTACAATCAGTTTACCCTTTGCCAGATCCAACAAGACCAGGACAGGTAGCAGCCCCACCAGTAGTAGCTCCACCTATGGCAGCTCTACCTATAACTGCAACCCCACCTGCTGGAGAGAGAAGACAAGATCGGGTGTTTTCCATTGATAATGAGGAAGCTCAAGCTAATGTGAATCGGTTGATCGAGGGTAATAACCCTTAGAGTTTTCTTTTATGTTTTAAGTTTAAGCATGTAATGGTCTAATGTATGGTGAAAACCAATGTAGGCATGCTTTAAGTCATGGGACATAATGTAAAAGCTTTGTTTGACTCTGGATCTACTAATACTTCCATTTCGAGAAATCTTGCAACTATGCTTTGTTTGGATATCAATGATTTAGGGTATGTCTTAGATGTTACAACCCTGAGTGGTCGGATCTTTCCATCTCTTTTGAGAACTCCGACGATACCTGTGAGATATCGAGATCATGAGTTTCCTACAAACTTTATCCTTCTTGATATGAATGACTTTGATGTGATCATTGGTATGGATTGACTTTATACTTATAGGGCCAATATTGACTCTAGGGAGAAGAAAGTGATAATTAAGAAACCAGGTCACCCACCTTTTGTCATTAGGGGTAGGAAAGATGCCACCACCAGCCTATATGTGTCAGCTTTGAAAGTAGAGCGGATGATGAGTAACGGTTGTCGAGCTTTCCTGGAAGTAGTTACCGAGCCAGAGCCTAGGGTGCAACCATTAGAGGAAATAGAGGTAGTTAGGAGCTATGCAGATGTTTTCCTGATGATCTACACGGGATTCCTCTCGAGAGAGAAGTAGATTTTTCCATAGAGCTAGCTCTTGGGACAAGCCTTATTTTACGAGCACCGTATAGAATGGCCCTTGTGGAGTTTCTCGAGTTGAAGAAACAATATCAAGAATTGCTAGAGAAGGGTTTTATCCTCCCTAGCACATCACCATGGAGAGCACCAGTTCTTTTTGTAAAGAAAAAGGATGGTTCACTCTGAATGTGCATTGACTACCAGATGATCAACCATGCTACCATTAAGAACAAATACCCTTTACCCCAGATAGATGACTTGTTTGACCAGTTGAAATCAGCTCGAGTCTTCTCCAAGATCGACTTGAGATAGGGTTACCACTAGTTGAGAGTTAGGAGTGAGGACATCCTGAAAACCACTTTTAGAACCCGGTATGGCCACTATGAGTTTGTGGTTATGCCTTTTGGTTTGTCCAATGCACCCAGTGTTTTCATGAACCTTATGAATAGTGTGTTCCAACCCTTCCTTGACTCATTTGTCATAGTATTCATAGATGACAGACTGGTTTATTCAGATGATTTAGATCAACACCGAGACCACCTAAGTAAAGTCCTTGATATCTTGAGAAGGCAGAAGTTTTATGGGAAGTTCTCTAAATGTGAGTTTTGGATAGACCGAGTCATGTTCCTCAGACACATCATCTTAGGAGGAACGATCACCGTAGATCTAGCTAAAGTGTTGGAAATACGAGACTGGCCTGCATCGAAGAACCCCTATGAGATCTGAAGCTTCTTGGGGTTAGCAGGATACTATCAATGTTTCATCAAGGATTTCTCAAAAACCACCCTGCCTTTGACCATGTTAACTCATAAGGATGTGAAGTTTGTGTGGTCTGATGTTTGTGAGGCTCGTTTTTAGGAACTGAAGGAGAAGCTGACCACTGCACCAGTTTTGACTCTACCATCAGGAAATGAAGGTTTCATGATTTTCACCGATGCATCAAAGATGGGACTTGGCTGTGTGTTGGAACAGAATTGACATGTTGTTGCATATGCCTCTCGACAACTCAAGCCCAACGAGGTGAATTACCCGACACATGACTTAGAGCTAGCCGTTATCATCCATGCATTGAAAATTTGGCAGCATTACCTGTATGGTGCTACCTTTGAAATCTTCACCGACCATAAGAGCCTGAAGTACCTTCGGATACAAAAAGACCTGAACCTACGACAGCGATGATGGATGGAGTACATGAAAGATTACGACTTCACCATCGCTTATCATCCAGGAAAGGTGAATGTCATAGCAGATGCTTTGAGTCAGAAACAACTCAGGTGTGCAACAATTTTGTCCAGTCAGTGGAAGAGTTTAGAAGAGCTGGTAGAATGGTCTCCCCAACTATTTGATGATCGAGTTCGTTTGGCCAAAATCCAGATACAATCGGAATTATTGAGTGAAATTGTAGCATCACATGTGGCTAGTGGAGAATTGGACAATATGAAAGGTTTGATGGAGAAGCCTCAGACCCATCTTTCATTGGGAATAGATGGAGGAATTAGATTTGAGAATCACATATGGGTTCCTGAAGACTCACCGTTAAAGGAACGTATCCTATAGGAGGCTCATGGTTCTAAGTACACAGTGCATCTGGGAACTATTAAGATGTTTAAGGACCTACAGAGGTTTTTCTGGTGGCCAAGAATGAAGAGAGATATTGCGACGTATGTGGCCAGCTGTCTTACGTGCCAAATGGTGAAGGTTGAACACCAACGACCCGGTGGACTGTTACAGTCTATAGAAATTCCAGAATGGAAATGGGAGCAGATCACCATGGATTTTTTGGTTGGTCTACCTCGGACTAAGAAAGGTCATGATGCTATATGGGTTGTGGTAGATCGCCTTACCAAGTCAGCACACTTCCTTGCCCTGAAGACCACTACCAAGGTGTCAGATTTAGCTGAGTTGTATATCAGAGAAATAGTGCATTTGCATGGCGTACCTGGTTCCATTATCTCTGATAGAGACCCAAAGTATACTTCCAAGATGTGGAAGCAGGTTCAATAGGAACTAGGTATAAAGTTGAAGTTCAGTACCGCTTATCACCCCCAAACATATGGTCAGTCAGAAAGGAAAATCCAGACCATAGAGGATCTGTTGAGAGCTTGTGTGCTCGATTGGGGTGGATCATGGGATCAGTACTTACCGTTAGTTGAGTTTGCCTACAACAACAGTTACCAAGCTAGTATTGGGATGTCTCCGTATGAAGCTCTGTATGGGAGACTGTGTCAGTCACCACTTCACTGGGATGATGTTGGTGAAAGGACCTTGTTGAGGTCAGATGAACTCCAAGTGTATGCTGATAAAGTCACTTTGATCAGGCAAAGGCTAAAGAGAGCCCAGGATCGACATAAGTCGTATGTTGATGCGAAGCGGACTGATGTGCATTTTGTTGTGGGAGAACATGTTTTTTCTGAAAATCTGACCGCTCCGAGCTATAGCTAAGAACAGAGGAAAGTTGAGTCCCCGATACATGGGTCTGTTTGAAGTATTAGAATGGATTGGTGAAGCCGCATATAGATTGGCATTACCCCCTTAAATATAGTATGATGCATGATGTGTTTCACGTGTCCAATTTGAAGCGATATGTGTAAGATCCGAGCCATGTGCTGAGCATTGAACCCATTGAGCGTTAAGGAAAGCTAACTTATCCTGAGTTACCTTTGCGGATTCTAGATACCAAGGTGAAAGATCTCAGAAATAAGAATATAGAGATGGTAAAGGTTCTTTGGAAGCACCATGGAGAGGATGAAGCCATATGGGAGCTAAAGACAGACATGGAAAAGGCATATCCTCATTTGTTTGCTTGATTGTTGAATTTTGAGGGCAAAATTCCTATAAGGAGGGGAGGATGTTATAACCCCATTGTCTAAAGCATGTAAGGAGATTTGTAAATCTCTTTCTAAAATATAAATGAAATCAATGGTTGTTTTGATGAGTTGATTTGAATGAATTTCATGTATGATAGCCTTGTATGTTTTCTTAATGCGCCTTATTGGCCATTGAGCCCAATTGAAAGAAAAAGAAAAAAAGAAATGAAAAAGGAATTCAATTGGATAAAGGAATACATAAGAAAATAAATAAAAGAAGAATAAAAGGCTAAGGAATATTTTCCAAAAATATAATTTCGAAATATGAAGGTTCCTTGGGGTTCAAGGAACTCATGATATTAATATAATGGCAAAGGAAATAGGAAGGATGTGGAAAATATGAATAGATAGGTGTTTTATTGCGACTGAAGAAAAGGAATAGTTTCCTTGAGATAATGATCCCAATTTTTGCAGGATGAAAGATAAAATAATAAGTGAGGTTCCCTTAAAATTTGAATTAAAAAGGAGTTCTAATCTGGGAGTTATTGCTTTTTCAAGTTATCCTCAAAATAGGATTTTATCTTGGAATTTAGGAAATCTTTTTCCTATTTGGTTGAGCGCAATAGATGTTGACCGTTGGATCTCGATCCAACTGACGATGCACATCATCAAAGTCCCAATGGGATATGGACTTAGCACGGTTACAGGGGGATTTTCCCCATCATTTTTCTCTCTATCTGATGGATGTGCAATCTTAAAAACACTTTGATTGAGTTCAGGAGAGGACCCTGAACCATCACAACCCTAACTTGTTGGTCTTTGGAAGCTTCTACAGGAAACGCCCAATTGGTCCATGGTCTTTGTTGGAGACATGGTTAAGTTAACCCTAAAAGAGCCCCTATGCCCTATAAATAGGACCCCTCCTGTTTGCTTTCACCCTCACGAACCCTGGCGGCAGCTCCCTAAGTCCTCGCGACCTCTCCCTCTCTCGATTGCTAGTGCTCCGGTGAGAAACCACAGCGGCATTGCCGCATCGTTTTGAGAAGAAAGCAAGGAAGATGAGGGTACAGGGACCCTTGGATTAGGGCCCATCGTAGACTGAGAAGAATCTAGTGGTTCGACAGAGAGGAGGGCGCGCACGATCGTGTGAGTGGGGGCGTGTCACGAGGTCCGTTTGATCCTGGATAGTCCCAGCGGACTATCAATCTGACGAACCAGGGCTGACGCGCCTAAACTTACCCGCTCAGTGGAACCAATCGATGTGGAGTGTCAGATCGGATCGGTGGACTAGCGGCATAGTGATCCAACGACTACAAATTTTTGGTAATTCATCTTCTCTAACTAAAATTACAGAAAAAGGTTTTTCGTTGATAAAATCATAGAAATAGCTAGGAATCTCTGATGGAAAAACTTTATATATAAAATTTGTATAGAAAAATATGAGGAACGAGATAAAAATGGTTTTATAACTTAATTCTATCTCGTATTACAAAAGTTCCTTAACTTGGTAGAAGTATGTATTAAAAGGATAATTAGAAACCCTGATTGAATATAAAGGGTGAAAGTTTATAGATTAATAGGTTAATTTGAAATGTATTAACCTATTGATTGCTAATATAGAGTTTTTATCCGTTTTAAATGCAAAGTTGGTTAATCTAGGGTTTTACTCTATAAATAAAGATGATACATATAGAAACCCTAATTTAGGGTAAAAGAAGAGGAAAACTATAATTATTTCAGATTAAGGAAGTGAATTACTATATGATGATCCTAAGACTTTTAGGAATATTAAAATGAGAAAATTTAAAGGTTTTAAGCAGATTTGTTGAATTAGGGTTCATGATGTCAAAAGTGGAGACAAAACCCTATTTTCAAAGGAAACCCTAAAATTGGAATAGTAATCCTAAGTTATAAGATGAAATTGGATAAGTTTTGATAAAAGGAAACTTGTACATTTATTTCAAGATTTCTATTCATCTTTGCTTGCTTGATTAGATTTCCCTGCATATTTGATTTTGTCTCAAAATCTACAATCAAAGGTATGTGGTTACGTTTATGAATAACAGCATTAGTTTCACGACGATTCTCGGAGATTTAATCGGTTGTTTGAAATAAACTGCTTGGATGACTTTTATTTCCTGCAACTATAAACTGACTATGATTATCACTATTAATGTATATATAATTGGCTTAGATCCGAATCCACCTCTGTGGCTTGTAATGGATGAAAAGGGGTAACCTAGAGTAGTTTCTAGGTTATCGTGAGTAGAAATTAGGTTACCCACGTGTAGTGCCATGAGACTCTTTAGCATGCCATGAGTTAAGGAGTGGGCTATCTAAGGATAGTGCCATGTGACTCAGCCCTAGAAATTGACTCACCTGTTAGGTGGGATCATGAGGGGTATAATGGGGATCTACCATAAGGAAGGTAGCAACCAAGTCCACTGTAGGGACAATGCAGAGGATAGGGTATGCATGGATCACACAGTTATATTTAAAATGTAAAGTTGTTTGTTAAATTGTAATTGACTGCACTAAGTTGTTATGAATAATTACACGTTTATTGTTTTCCCCCACATACCTGCTTTGTGTTGACCGACGTTTTGTTTGTCGGGATTTTAGGTACAAAAAACCAAAAGGACAAACATTAAAATGTCATTTTGTGAAATACATGAATTAAAGTTCAAGGAGGATTAGTTAGAGTAGAACTCATATGTGGATAGAAGTGTAGAAATCTAATTTTTCAAAGGTATGCAAAGTTTTTATTTATTATAACTTTTCAGTATAGTCCGGTAAAGTTTGATAATTATTAATGTTTATTTGTCAAACCTTGATCTGGAAAAATTGGAATAACGACTCTGACCTCCTGGTCTCCCTTAATTGGGGGTTATTGGAAGGTGGGGTCGTTACAACAACACAAGACTAGAGCTGACATTACTACTGTTGTTGGACTTATCCATAGATATCAAGATAAACCTCGACAATATCACTGGGATGCTATCTATCATATCCTTAAATATTTGAAAAAATCTCTAGGGAACGGATTATTGTATCGTAGGCATGAGTATTGCAAATTCACTAGATACTCTGATTATAATTATGTTGGTAGTAAATGTGACAAGAATTCTACCTTTGGTTGTTAGACTTTGTTGGAGGCAATCTTGTTACATGGCACACTAAGAAGTAGACTACGGTTGCTCAGTCTAGCAATTAAGCAGACTATGGTTGCTCAGTCTAGTGATTAAGAAGAATACATAGCTATGGCTCATACTACTTTTTTGGAGGCAATCTCAACATTAGGAAGATCTAGAAACACACATAATCATACGCCACAACAACGTCAACAAGAGAACCCACACAAAATAATGTATCACTGCAAAGACAAAGAGTGGATCACGAGCTATTGAAGATTGTTTGGTTGGCTACTGGTGTTGGAGATTGGAGATGCCCCCTCCCTCCCATCCAACACACATACAATATGATATATAGCTTTAAATGATCGTATGTTACTTCAATATATACATACCTCAATAACCACAAAGGTGAACCCTGGGCACGACCAAGGACATATAGGCTTAATTGACTACCTTTCCAGGTAGGGACACTATTGGGGAGGGAGGCGTTAAGGGCCCACATCCTTGATCTAGGGTGGACGACCACCATCAAATGATTCTGTTGGCACACTACAACTATTAGACACCTGTAGTGGTTGGCTGGCCTCAACTACAATAACATACGGTGGTGCATCTACCATAACACCCTACTTAAAAGGAAAAAAAGGAGGAAAGAGAGAGGGGGGTTGCTGCTATGATACTATGTGAGAAAATAGTATTCAACTTGATACCTCGGGCTTTTACACACTACATGATTATATTGGAATCCAAGCAAGGCACCACTCTTTGATTACATAATGTGGGACCATTACTTATGATGTTCAACCCCAATAGACCCATTAACACAACAATTTCAAGAATCAACATACTGGATATTCCCTCAACTAAAATCTATAAATGGTGACGATGGATGATAAAAGCAAAAAAAGGTTACATCTATTGCTTTCTATCAAAGTTTCTGCTATATAGATAAAATTCTCACCAGCATGCACCATTACATTGTTGTATGTCTACTTTTCCTACAATATATATACTAAGCTTGGCATGTCTAGTATCTAATTGTTTATTATATATGAAAATGGATTTTAGTTGTCCTAAAATTGGAGTTTAATTGGACTGACTAACTTATATTGGATACTTGGTGATTCCCTACCTCCCGACAACCCTTTACTCATGATATTATAGTTGGTTCCTTGCATTTATAGATATTTCACATGCTGAGAAGGCCACACCCATCTCTCATGCATCCAAGTGTCTCCCTTCTATTCGTTCCAATACAACAATCCCAAGACACTTCATATAAATGGAAAAGTTGAGTAAGTTATCTTGATAATCTATTACGCTCGCCTAGTATTAATATCTTGATTCATCTCCTTCTGCTCCATAATTGTAATATTTATTTTATAACAATTATCATTTCTAGACCCTTTTCAAGTTGATTAAGATTATAATTGTGAATCTGAGCAAAAAATGTGGGATACTTAATGTGATGCAGTTCTAGTAGTTGGCTCAACTTAATGAAAATTTGGTCAACTATTTGGCAAAAAATCGAGAATAAGATGGTTGTTTACATTGTGTATGTGTATACATGTGTCTGCTTAAGCATACATTTATGTTTGTGTATAATATATATGTATGGACATACATATTATCTATGTATTCACATATACATCGAGATGTATATGTGTGTGTGAATAACATGGAAAATATGAAAGAAGATGAAGAGTAGGAGAGATGTAACCTCTATAGTTGTAATGTCGGAAGGGTGGGAGGGATGTATGATGTAGGGTTCAGTGAGGACACATCATGAGAGTCACTATGCTTGTTACAAAAAACTAAACTTGGAGTTTCACTTATAAAACATTTTATATCAGAAAATCGAGAGATGTCGCGAAAGTCTGTAAAAAACAATTAAAGTTTGTTAAAATTATGAAAAACCACAATAGTCAGGAAAATTTCCAACCTGTATTTTATTCGAGAAGAACATTTGGCTAATCAAAACATCATGAAAAATCACGACTCTTTCCAAAAGGTCACTGACTTTGTTATCGAGGTATGGCACAAGGCTTTTACATTGGAAGTTAAACTTTTACTTTGAAGGATGTTCCTGAATCAGCTTGCTACATGAATTTTATTTATTCCTTAGACATTATGACATTAAAGTTTTTGTTTGGCAGAAGCTTTGAAGATAAATGATTTTATATCTTTCTACACTTTCTACAGTGGGCCTTTTATGTACTATTCTCAGCAGAAAGATGGTTTGCAGCCTTACTAATACTAGATAATGACGTAATTCGAGCTTAAGCATGGTGGTGCTGTTTAGAGATATTTTGAAGGGATAAATAATTCTTTTCTTTGGTCTTTTGCTAATTGGTAGATCTGAAAGGAACATAATTGGAAGATGTTTTTGCTAATCTTGCTCTTCTACATTAATTCTGAAAAGGGTTTTATCTAATGCTTTCTCACAAGAGAAACACCATCTATTTTTATCATCTTGTAACAAATTCAATAGTCACTGTAAGAATTACTAGTCCTTGTATATTAACATGGAGGACGTGTTAATATGTCATAAGAACACAACTTAAGAGTTCGCATAACATCTAAACCAATATAATAGTCACTTTAATAATCTGTACTATTTTCTGTGAGATTTTCCCTTTGTTTATAAAATGATACACTAGTGCTAAATGCTACTTTTAGATCTTGAAATTTCTTTTTAAGGCCTAGAATCATGGCCTCATAGGAGAAGTAAAAGTTATTGTAGAAGTAGAGCATGCATTGATGATCATATGGTGGTGCTAGTTGTCAGATCTCAGGTCCAGTTCCTACTAGGATCGGGTTATCATTGCATTTTTCCAGTTAGCGTAGTGGTTTGCACTACCAGGGCATTACACTGGCTCCTAAATTAGCTTCCTAGCTCGTGTTGGGCCTCTGCATGGCTTTTGAGTCCTTTAGAGAGTTGTTCCTCCTTTGTGCCTACATATAACTGTTATCGAATATTTTTCTTCTTTCTTATACGTTAACTTAATAGTTAATATGACTAATTATATATGTTCTATGTATTATACAAATTAAAAGGACAGAATCTCTAGACTGGTTGTTTTACATCTTTATCCACAATTTTCTGTTTCGACAAGTGGATCGAGTATCCGTGTTCTATGGAATATGTTCAGGTATTCTATTTTCTTCTTGCTGGTGTAGTTGGAAAAACCTTGTGTATTAATCCCTTGATTCTGGTCATGACAAATTAATAATGATTTATCAGGGAAGACTCTCACCTTGCTAGATTGCTAGTTTCAATTATAGAATCTTGGTATCAACGTGAAGGATATATCAAGTCCATGGAAAATTTGATAGAGAAGGAACTAGTTAACATTTCTAACCCAGATGAGGTAACACTCTTATATTGAACAGGTTATGAATTTAACCTATTGAATAGCATCAGCTGAATCTTGTTATAAAGCTGCACAGAAGTCCTAATTTTGTGATATTTGCACCGTGATTTCACGTCACCATCTATGCGAAACTGATAATCTCATATTCATATTCTCTAATTCTATATCATGATTCATGAATCATGACTAGTGACATACTTCAAGACTTGATAACAATATGTATACATCAGTTATATAATGGTAGTAATTCATGACGAAGCTGTCTTCCATGAGTATTCTAGAAGGATATAAGCTCTAGCGGTTGCTTTAAGTGCATTTATGAAACAACAGTGATTCATTATAGGGTAACATGATGATGGAAGGCACATTAGACATTTCTAGTTAAACTAAAATGTTTTGCTTATGAAGGAAAAAGTAAATGTGACTTCTCCAGTGACACAAGTCACTTCCTTCCGAACTATAGGGGAAAGGAAATATATCCTATAGTTTTAATATGTTGTGCAATAATACAGTTATGGGCGACTGTAGGATTGACTAATGCTTTTTATGAAAATGGTTGTTAGGTAATGATTTTCTTCAGTTCTCATGGAGTGTCTGTCAGTTATGTCGAGGATGCAGGACATCCTTACAAAGACCAAATGGAAGACTACATTGAGTTGATTATGAGGGAATTGAAGTCTAGAGGCATTGAAAATACCCACACTCTTGCCTATCAGATATATACAACCATAGATCGAGAAGTTAATTACCTGAATTAGAATTCTTTGTTTGTCTAATAGCATCATATATAAATTACAATTCGTCGATTCATTTTTCTGTTATCTTTCTGAAGTCTGAACTTATTTCAGAGCCGAGTTGGCCCTGTTCAGTGGCTGAAGGCTTATACCAATGAAGTTCTTGTAGAACTGGGTCAGAAAGGTGTAAAGAGTCTTCTCGCCATTCCTGTGAGGTATGATTAAAACCTTATTTCTTTAACTTGAATCAAATTACCAAGATGGGTCTACTGGTTATTGAAATTATTATCTACATCTAATCATATTTTTAGATGCTTCATTACACATAAATTTAACCACCAGTGCCTCTCCAATCATCTAATGCATCTTTGTTAGCGAGCACATAGAAACTCTTGAAGAAATAGACATGGAGTACAAACATATGGCTCTAGAATCTAGTATCCAGAACTGGGGCAGGGTTCCCACGCTTAATTGCACATCATCTTTCATAACTGACTTGGCAAATGTAGTGATCGAAGCCCTCCCTTTTCCTTCCACAATGGCACCCATTGTGACAAGTAAGCGTTCAGAAACAGAAATGGAGCCTTTGTAGTATGCAGTAAATATGGTGTTCGGCTCTATTTTTCCTTCCTCCTGTTGCTTTCACCAAAAATGATTTTGGCATTGCGGAAGTTTCTGGCTTAGGTAGAAGAGGGTTACTAATCTGACAGTGGATGAAACATCTTACAAGTGTTACTGACTTTTGTGACTATACACATGTTCACTAATGGGTCATATTTTATTCAATAGTAAAGATAGGTTTCTTTGATTTGTTTTTAGTCTATATTATTGGTATTACAATTGAGGATGCGAGACTTGGAATATCAATTTCCTATGATTCAAAGAGATTTGGAAATTAAAACAAATATCACTCTAAATTATCATTTCTAGTTCGCTTGATAACTAGTATAGTTGGTTCTATTTTTGTTTTAGATTGTCTATTGCGTGGATTGTAGGTAGTCTATTTCTCGATGTTCATTTTATTTTCAGCATGGGATGTTGACTTTTTTGGACGTAGCTTCGAGCTGATATCATATAGAAGCTGCCATAATAGCTGAAGACACTACAGAAACAAGTTAGCTCTAAATTTGTGAGCCATTACTCAAGGTTGATCATGTAGAGTCTAACTAAAGAAAATAATGCACTAGCTCGAAAACTAAGCTTATCCTCAGTTGGTGAAAACTCTCTTTCATGTTTAAATTTGATTTATTGTAATGCATTAACAATATATCTTATAATGTTTCTTAGGATGGACAGAAACACATTGCGATTTAACTTTACAGACAAAGCTAATGTTGGGTTTAGTTCCTCCATAGATGGTTTGTCCTCTTTATCTAATGTTGGGACTCATGTATCTCCTAATAGAAGCATTCTTGCTACCTCTTCTACTCAAGCCCAGGGCTTGGCTGTTGGTTTACCATCTTCTACTCAAGCTATCACTATGCAAGAGATGCAATAGCCTGAAAATCAAATATCTCAGGTATCCTCAGTTACAAGTGTGCATTGTATTTTAGTATCACTATTAGCCAGTAGCCATAGATTTTGATACTATCTTAGCTTAAGAATATTTACCCCGAACCTTGTGTAGAGAAGAACTGAGATGAGAACCTTTTGTTTAGTTTTCTATCTTTTTGTAGGAACACACAGTCTAACATTAGTTACACCCTAATGGTCTCATGATGTAATTGATCCATCCTAACGTTATTTATATTTCTGTAGCTACCCTCTTTATCTCATCTACAGAGTTGTATATCTTTATTCTTACATGCCGTGTATAATATGTCACATGCTGAGTACTAGTTACTTCTGCAGATCATTTCAAGATTACATTTCGAATGCTACCCTAGAATCTTTGTCAGCTATGGGTGCTAATGGAATGCCACCAGAGATGGTTAAGACTGTTGTGGATGTTATTACCAAGATGAATCCAGATGAGCTGCAGAAAATGATTCAGCTGTCTTCATCTTTGAATGCCAAAAATCCAAGATTCTCAGCGTATGTGGTAGACAATCAAGTCAAGAAGCGCCATCAAAGGTGCTTGCTAAATGGGCTGCTGAAGCTATTTCCAAAATGGGCTCTGAAGTCAGCATTCTTAAATGTAGATAGTCATATTAGGGAAGAGACAAATCCAATGATGTAGAAGTTATTGTATTGAACAGAAAAATATTATATATATGAAAGTATATCATTGTTGTTGTATTCAATCTAAGGGGCAAGTTGAAACGTCATCCCCATGTAATTTTCATTTCATTATAAATAAAAAATATTCATACTTTTGGAAAACTGATTTCGGTTGCAATTGACATTCAATTTAAAAACCTAATAATGAACTAAAAATTTAATGACTAAAAACCATGAAAATGTAGTAATACAGAACTAGTATGTCATTAGTGGCTTTTTTTATACGCCATTACACTCAATCAAAACCGTTTCATACATCAACATTATACAAAAAGTGGCATTTATATAAAAGGCAATTGATGGATAGTGGCTTTTTTATAAATGCCAAATGATGGTTCAATGGCCTTTATTTGGCATTTATTGGAAGACACTAAAGCCAAACATTTAGTGGAGTTTACAACTTACGCCACTATCTTTCTAGTGGCATTGGTACTAGAGGCATTTTTTTATGTGTCAACAAATGCCACTAAACATGTTTAGTGGCGTTTATTTTTTTTCAGTGGCATTTCTAAAAGACCACTAATGGGAATTTTTGCTGTAGTGGGTGGAAGCTTTAGTGTGATGTTACCTAGGGATTATCCGCTAAAACATATTGTAATTTGGTTTGTGGTGTGATCTTAGAAAATCAAACAGGAATTTGAAATTGTTCTAGCGGGTGGTGGTGGGAGAGATAAAAAAGTATTCGCTCAAGCACGAATAGATAAATACTAGATCAGATGTGTGGGCAGATGGCTCAGTGTATTTGATTAGTTACATATGTTTTCCTTACTCTTATATAAATTGTAAAGAGAAATAGTCTTTGGCTATATATAATGTAATTGTAGTAAGATTAAATGTAGAAAATCGCTGCTTTTTTTGTAGTGCGAGCTCTGCTCCACCCTCCTTCCCCCTTTCTTCCTCCCCTTGAAGGAGTTGTTGACTAGGCACCAGAGCTGCAACATCAAGGAAACATGTGGGGGAGCCAAACCCTTCGCATTAGCCGCCATAAGAGCTGGAAGTGTCACGATGAGGGATGCTAGCTTTGTTCATGCTCCTACAACTTAGTGCTCCACTTGCAGCTTGCCACAACACCCTTGGCAGGTGCTGCTCTATTTCTACACAGGAAATGGAGTCCCACACATGCTATTTGGGGACCAGATCGATGGTAGGTGGATAGGAGGAAACCCCATATTGCAATTAGGCCTTGTCTTGGGTTCAGCCCTAGTGGCGTCATGCCACTTTGGAGGCAGTCCACCCCACTTCAATCTTGGACGTCTCTCATTCCTTAAATCTTCATTTGACGACCCAGATAATTCAAATCAAGATATATCATGTTTTATGCATATCAAATGTTATGAATTACTAAATATTGCATACACATAATCATTTTTTATCAGAAAAAAGAAGATCTATCCACTAGAAACACCCACAAGCCCTAAATCCCAACTAAATTTATTTATTTTCCCTTCTTGTGAACTTTGGACATGAATGACACATTCTTAATGCATGATCATGATGATATTGGATCTATGTAGCTCAAATATACTTCTTGCACATCAATTCAGCTACCTTGTTGATCTTTGAGCAATATGATGACCCTAATCACCATTCTTTCTCCTTGTTTATCATCTATGTGCTAACATGACTTGTACTTTGGACTTTGATGTATAACATTGACTAAAGTTGTAATCTTGACTTAAAACAACTTCAAAACCCACCCTAACCTAAAATCAGTAATCTTGTGATGTTTTGTGACTTAAATTCCTAAGTCTACTCCCTTTTTTTCTATGATGGTACTTGTGACACGAAATACATCCATAATGACTTAAATGTTTTACTAAAGTGACTTGATTGAATTCCTCATTCCCCAAATGTGATATGGATCTTTGTGGGCTTTGATCTCCAAACCATGACATAAACACGATTAAAACGTAGCGGAAGCGAATCGGTAATCAGCGGAAGACAAAAATCACGGGAAATTAAAACTTTTCAAGATAAAAACTTGTATCCATAAAAACTCCTTTCATAAAGAGAGGTAACTGTTTACATCTCAGGATAATTACTTCTTGAGTAATTATGTACATCAGGATACAAAATCTCAAGATCACATAACACAAGACTCCAAGACCTGAGAGTACATAGGACACATAGGACTGACTCTAACTACACCACATGGCAGGACAAATCTCCACCTGAGATTACTACTGCCCCTGGTGCTGCTGCTGCTGAGACTGGTCACCTGTAGGCTGGTTCCTTCGTCTCCGACGTCCACCTAAAAAGTTGAAGCCTACGGGGTGAGACAATTATACATAATTGTCCCAGCGAGAGTTATAACTCTTCGCCAGAAGCTTTATTATAACATCAAAGATTATTTTAAACAGTAAAGCCTTCAAAGCATTCTATAACAGTTGCAGGTATAACAAGATCTCTACAATTTAGGAGATATGGAGAATATCAACATTATTGCAATGTAACATCAATCAACTAACTTGGAGTCATCTCTAACAAGTTATACTACATGGTTGATTATGTTTTACAAACAACATTATGCCCTGTGGAGATGAGGCTTACCACTCATACCCCAACTGATCGCTGAGAAGTCACATCAGTATCATACATAGGTCATTAAGAGAGCCGGATTCTCATGACCTTCACCTCCCTCAGTCAGTAAGAGGATCACTTGTAGGACATCTCGTGTCTCTACTACTATAGCTCACCAGGGTAAACTGGTCCTTCGCTATTCTAGAGTCATAGTGGCGTTCTGTACTCTCTTCATCATCAGGAGGTTTCATATTTACCTACCACTGATACGGATATCTGTGCTTTCTTCGTCATCAGGAGGTTTCATGTTTTCCTACCACTGATACGGTATGGAACTATAGTGAAGGATGGATGGATTCCACATCTACATCACTTTCCTACACTAGGATGTAAGGTTCTACACATCCATGTACCCCACATACTCAAAAGTATGTGCTCCAGGAGTTCCCTAAGGAAAACCTGTTTCACCATCACTTAATTTCTGACAATGATGGATCTATGATCAGGGCTCTACATTATACTTGATTAGTTAGGTACATTCAGTATTCTTTAGCAGCATACATTGTTCTTCAAACAATAACAATAGCATAGCAGCTATAAAAGAAGAATACTAAATGTAACATGCCTAACTCATATCAATCATTATTTCTCCTTATCCTCATCACAAGTCATCTCTAAGGCATGACCTTGATGGTATTCATGGCTCTCATATCCCATTATCAGCATAGGATGCCACTGGCAAGGCATCAGATTACTTTACTTATTCATAAGGCTAACAACATGCCTTCAAAGAATATAACATCAACATCCATACCTGGATATGATTACCTTCATATCAGAACCTGCATGGTTAATACATCTGATAAAGGTAATACAACAATAAGGAATGTACTTCCTACTCTTGTCATAAGAGTTAAATCTTTAATTCAATTCAAATAGAGTTTATTGCTCAAAAGCATGCCATTACCCTTGAATTAGGGTTTACTATTCACATTACATGTCATCACCCTTGAATTAGGGTTTACTATTCACATTACATGTCATCCCCCTTGAATTAGGGTTTACTATTCACATCAAGGTGAATTAAACTCATAACATCATCATGTATGAGTAACATCTTCATCGATACTCTTAGATTAGTTAAAGGTTCATCATTTATCATAATTAGGGTTTCTATGATCTCACACAGGTGGATCATACCCTAATTATGCTCATTTATGTGCATTGGAGATACTTTACTCGAGTTTCCACTTAAAAAGGGTACTTTCTCTTTCTAGAAGTACTTTCTCTCTCTAGAAGTACTTTCTCTCTCATCATAATGTTAGGTGATGTCAACATCACTCTAAAACAGGTTGGATTGAGGCATCATAGGCTAACATAGCCAAAAACATCATCATTATGTGATTAGAGTTACTTTCTCTCTCTAGGTTACTTTCTCTTTCATCATACTAATGGTTGATGGTAACATTACACTAGATCAAGTTGGATAGAGTCATTATGACTAAAAACATCATTCTCATGTAATTAGGGTTTGAATTGAGCAAGGTATAACTTAATTGACCCTTCAGGGGTATTTTGGTAATTCACCCCATTGATCATCATCATGGTCAAAAACCTTAGTCAAATAACCCCTTACTATCCTAGATTATCATTAGGGTTTGATTTGGGCAACATTGAACCATTTACATCATCAAATGATTGAATGAGGTCAACATTGAATCACATTGATTGATTTCAATCATTAATCATCAATTGGATTGAGATTGGTTGAAAGTGTTGACCGTTTGCCCACTTTGACCCTCCAAGACCGCGAGCCTCTTTCTAGCTCCAAGACCGCGAGCCTCTTCAAGGGTTCAAGACCGCGAAGCCTCCCATTGGTTCAAGTTAATGTTGAGACCGCGAAGACCAATTTGAGTTGAGACCGCGAGGGTCATGAAGACCGTTTGCCCTTCTTTGACCTCAGGACCGCGAGGCCCTTCATGGTCTTGAGACCGCGAGCCTCCTCTCGGTCTGGAGACCGTGAGCCCCCTCACGGTCTTGAGACCGCGAGCCCTCTCACGGTCTTGAGACCGCGAGGCTCTCATGGTCTCAGCCGCTTGGTCCTTCAACAAGGCTCAAAGATGCAACCGATAATGTCAACCCCTGCTGAAGCCCTCAAATGGTCAAAGCTATGTTGACCACTTATGGATTTAGTCAATTAAGATTATGCTTGATCACTTGGTCATTCAATTGACCCATAATGGTTAACCAATTATGGTTGAAATCGATTCAATTAGGGTCCATCAATGTTCACCCATCAACACTCAACAATGTGACTCAACACAAGGTTGAACCTTTCAATTGAGCTCCAATTGGGCCCAAACTTATCCCAAACGGTCTTGAGGTCATGTGGGTGGAGCCCACATGGTCTTAAGACCGTTTTCCCAAGATTTCATCAAATTCTAAGGTGATTTGATAGGAGTTGAACCATGATTGAACCACAAAACAGAATTTTGATTAAATTAATAACTTATTTGCAATTGGGTCCTCAATTGGTCAAAATACTCAACCCTAGACCTTCAAACGGTCTTGGGTGATTGTCCTCTCGGTCTTGAGACCGTTTGGATGAGTTCCAAACGGTCTTGAGACCGTTTTCCCATCCAATTTTTTTGGATTCTAGTGCAAATTCATCAAGGTCTGACCCATTGAGTTGATGATCATGTCAATATTTAATTGCAATGTAATTTGATGTAATTGTACCTTCAATTGGTCAACAAATCTTGACCCCAGACCTCCAAACGGTCTTGGTTGATTGCCCTCGCGGTCTTGAGACCGTTTGGTGACCCCCAAACGGTCTTGAGACCGTTTAGGTCAATCAACCCTAAAAACCCTAATTAGGTCACCATAATTTCAGTACTGATTTTATCTAGGGTTAGCCCTAGTATTCACCCTTCAACTCTTAGCCCGTTTGGAATTAGACCATAAAACTTGGTGAGTTGTTAATTAACATAATTTTGAACAGTAATCTCATACGGTCAACGCTTAGTCAACGACCTTACACGGTCTTGAGACCGTTTGCCCAAAAAGGCAATTTCAGACCGTTTGAAAATCAGCAATTAATTCATTTAAAGTTGTGACTTCAAAAGGTCATATCTCCCGATTCCTTTGGAGTTAGTCTCCCAAATTTTGAGGGTAATTAGCCTATATAATTAATAACAGATTTCTTATACGGTCCACGCTCGGTCAACGGGGCCAAACGGTCTTAAGACCGTTTGCCCTGTCGCGGTCTCGAGACCGTTTGCTCACCTCGCGGTCTTGAGTCCGAGAGAGCAAACTGTTAGGACCGTTTAAGGAAAAGAAAAGCGGTGGGTTTTTCTTGGAAATCACGCCTTCATCTTCTAGCTCAAGAACAGTACAGATATCCCACGGGTTTGCTTGCAAAATTACAGGGAAAAGTAGGGACACACTAAGAGCTATCATCAAAACGCATATAAATATGCACATAGTAAAGCATGGGTTTAGAGTTATAAAACCCGCCTAAAGCTTGCTTCTTGAGCTCCAAGCTCTAATGGCGTCCTTGAGTTCTTACAGGTTGGCCAAGGTGAAAACTCCAAGGAAGGATGAAAAGAGACGGCTAGAAAGGTAGGGTTTCAAGAGTTAGCCATGAAGATGACCTTGAATTCGAGTTTTAACCATGGAATTAGGCAAGAAGAGGGGTTTAGACCTACCTTGCACCCCTTGGTCGTCCTCCTTAGCTCCAAGGCAGTCCTTGGTCGTCTTTGGTGAAATGAAACAGTAAGGGAACGAAGGGTGAGTTCCCTTGCAACTAAGGGAAGGAGAGCTTATATACATGGGGTAGGATTTTCAACATTAGTTCATAAGTTTCCCTTAATTCCAACTAAGTCCTTCCTTTATTACTTGCTCGTCCCTTCCTCTTTATTCGAAGGACAAACCTTAACTTAAGTTATAGAAAAGAAGGCAAGGAAGAACAATCTAATAATAAAGTTCATACTTAAAGGGATATTGCACATATACCCTGATTATTCAATCACAAAGCCTATTTCTTAACTTGATAACTCAATTGAGGTGAATTCCTCATCATTTCTTCTCTAAATGATGGCAAGAGTCTAAAAAGATACTTTAGATGACATTCTTTACAAATTGCATCCCTTTATTTGGGTAAATTGCATTTTACCCCAAATTAGGGTTTCAAGCCCTGGGATTGCTTCCACAGCTGCACCTTGGTGCTCTAGCTTGGGAAATCCCTCAAACTTGGCTAAACAGATTTCTCATGATGTCTCAACATCAGAGGAACATCTCATCATGTGCAAATTGCAAGCTAACCCTTTTAACTGGGTAAATTGCACATAGGTCCCTGTATATCAAAACAATGCTACAACTTTAAAATAAAAAGGAGCAAATACTGAAATATACATTTCTGGGAATTTAATTACATGCTCAGAGTTAATCACAAAGATTTAATTACATATTTAGGCAAAACACCTAGGGTTAACTCATAACCCAGGTCAGGGATGTTACAAATTATCCACCCCTTACAAGGATTTCGTCCCCGAAATCGATAAAACATACTAAGAGAAAAGGACAGGATACTTCCTTCTCATCTCATCCTCTAACTCCCAAGTGGCTTCTTCAATACCACGATGGTTCCAGAGGATTTTCACAAGACTTATATCTTTCTTCTTTAGCTTTTTAATTCGTTTAGCAAGGATTGACATTGGTCCCTCCTCATAGGATATGTCATCATTCAATTCTACCTCCATAGGTTGTAGAACTGACTCGGTGTCTGGGTGACATTTCTTCAACATAGAAATGTGAAACACAGGATGTAACCTCTGTAATTCTGGGGGAAGCTCTAATTTATATGCTACCTTTCCAATCCGTTCAATGATTGGATAAGGCCCCATATATCTAGGAGCTAACTTCCCCTTTCTTCCAAAACGAAGGACCCCTTTCCAAGGTGAGACCTTAAGATATACTTTGTCTCCAACCTGGAACTCTAAGGATCTACGACGTTTGTCAGCATAAGATTTCTGCCTATCCTGAGCAGTCTTAATCTTATGTTGTATAACTTTAATCTTTTCCGTGGTTTGCTGCACCAGGTCAGGACCTAACAACTGGTGTTCACCAGTCTCAAACCAACACAAGGGTGATCTACAACGTCTACCATATAAGGCTTCATAAGGTGCCATATCAATACTATGCTGATAGCTATTGTTATAGGCAAACTCTATCAAGCTTAGGTGTAGATTCCAACTTCCGGTGAACTGGAGAACACATGCTCGCAACAGGTCTTCTAAGGTTTGTATGGTCCTTTCCGACTGTCCATCAGTCTGTGGATGAAAGGTCGTACTAAACCTTAGCTTGGTGCCTAAGGCTCTGTGCAACTGTTCCCAAAAACGACTTGTAAACTGAGGACCTCTGTCAGAAACTATTGTGACAGGAACTCCGTGCAAACGCACTATCTCTTGAACATACAACTCTGATAACCTTTCAGCAGAATAGGTTGTTTTGACAGGTAAGAAATGTGTTGTCTTAGTCAACCTATCAACAATTACCCAAATGGAATCATGTCCTTTGCTTGTCCTGGGTAGGCCAACAACAAAGTCCATGGTCACATGGTCCCACTTCCACTGTGATATGGGTAAAGGTTGCATTGTCCCTGCAGGCTTCTGGTGTTCAGCTTTAACTTGCTGACACACAGGACACCTCAGAACAAACTCTGCAACGTCCTTCTTCATCCCAGGCCACCAATACAGATCCTTCAAATTCCGATACATCTTGGTGCTCCCTGGATGCATAGCATACATGGAAGAATGGGCTTCTTCCAGGACTAACTTCCTCAAGTTGTCCACATCCGGCACTATCATTCTTCCATTATAACAAGCGACTTGATCTTTTGAGTCATGAAAACCATCTTGCTTCTCATTTCCATACTCAGATCTTATATGTTGAACTGCAACATCATCTAGCTGTGCTTCTTTAATCTGCTCTCTTAGGGTAGGTTTAATATGCATCTCAGCTAACAAACCGGCTAGCAATGACACCTTCAACTGTACATTGTCTTGCCTTAAAGAGATAAGCATATCTCTTCTAGAGCATACTAAAGAGTTTAGTTGTGCTCCATTCATGGTTGATGTTGCTGATTTCCTACTCAAGGCATCTGCAACAACATTGGCCTTGCCTGGGTGGTAATCAATTGTACAGTCGTAGTCCTTGATTAACTCCATCCAGCGACGTTGCCTCATGTTGAGCTCATGCTGAGAGAAGATATACTTAAGGTTTTTATGGTCTGTGAAAATCTGGAATGTCTCTCCGTAGAGATAATGTCTCCAGATCTTCAAAGCATGAACCACAGCAGCTAACTCTAGATCGTGTGTTGGATAATTCTCCTCGTTTTTCTTAAGTTGTCGGGAAGCAAAAGAAATCACTTGTTTATCCTGCATCAACACACATCCAAGCCCATTCTTGGAAGCATCACATAAAACTACATATCCTTTTCCTTTTTCAGGTAGCACTAGTACAGGTGCACTTGTCAACCTCTCCTTCAGCAGCTGGAAAGATTGTTGACACTTATCACTCCAAGAAAAAGGAACATCTTTCCGGGTTAACTTGGTCAAAGGTAAAGCTATAGAACTAAAGTTCTTAATGAACCTTCGATAATAGCCAGCTAACCCCAAGAAACTTCGGATCTCCGTCGGTGTTTTCGGTTGTTCCCATTGTAGAACATATTCTACCTTTGTAGGGTCAACACGAATTCCCGAGGCGGATATTACATGTCCAAGAAAAGATACCTCCGGCAGCCAGAACTCACACTTGCTAAACTTGGCGTACAGCTTATGTTCTCTTAGCAAGGTCAAAACTTGGCGAAGATGTTGCTCATGCTACCGGGCACCCTTACTATAAATCAGTATGTCATCTATGAAGACGACAACACACTGATCAAGGAAAGGTCAAAAAACTCTATTCATGAGTTCCATGAATGCAGCTGGTGCATTGGTTAGTCCAAACGACATAACCGTGAACTCATAGTGACCATATCTTGTCCTAAAGGCAGACTTGGATATGTCACTATCCTTAATACGGAGTTGATGATATCCAGACCTCAAGTCTATCTTTGAAAAGATTGTTGCACCACGCAACTGGTCAAAGAGATCATCAATCCTCGGCAGAGGATACTTATTCTTTATTGTCACTTTATTGAGTTGTCTGTAGTCGATGCATAACCGCATTGACCCATCTTTCTTTTTAACAAACAAGACCGGAGCGCCCCAAGGTGAAGTACTCGGTCGGATAAAACCTCTCTCAAGTAGCTCTTGAAGCTGTTTCTTGAGTTCTGCCATCTCGGCAGGCGCCATCCTATACGGAGTTTGAGCTATGGGTTTCGTATCTGGGATCAGATTGATTTCAAAATCAATCTCCCGAGGTGGTGGTATACCAGGAAGTTCTTCAGGAAACACATCTTCGAATTCCTTGACTATAGGAACTTCAGTAGGATTAGAATTTTCCTTGGTAACATCTACCACATGGGCTAAGAATGCATAACATCCTTGCCTCAACAGCTTATCAGCAACCATAGCTGACACAAGACAGGTGGGCAGAATCTTTCTTTCACCTTGAAAGATCCATGTGTTGCTTTCATCAGCAAACACAGCCAACTTGGACTCACAATCCAAGACAACTCTATACCTTTCTAAGGTATCCATCCCGAGGATTATATCAAATCCCTGCATATCAAGTGGTATAAGATCCACTTGAATGCGATGGTCAGAAAAGAAAAGGATGCAGGGAGAACATACCTCCTGCAAAATGGTAGACCCACTCAATGGAGTCTCTAACAACAAACTATCTGCTCTATGGCTAACAGTCACATTGCAGTTACGAATCACTTCACGAGTGATGAAAGAGTGCGTAGCACCCGGATCAATCAGAACGGATACAATACAGGATGTAGACATATCAGAATATAAAAGTTTCATCTGACCTGCCACTACCCGTGGATTGACCACTGCTTCAGGTGGGTTCATAGCATAGAACCTCGCAGTCGCCTGGTGTTGAGGTGGTGCTGATGATCCAGCTTGAGACGCTTGTCCACATCCTCGAGCTGCTCCTTGATGTTGTCTATTCTGAGATCCCTGTTGATTCTGTCTCGGGGGTTGTTGTGTCACACCGACAGGCCTAGAACGACAATCCTTCATCAAGTGTCCCACCTTACCACAGTTGTAGCAACTCCTCTCCTGTTGTTGTGGTATGGGTGGTCCAGTAACTGACACTGATGCAGAACTGTGCGTCCTTTGAAGTGGTTGACTCCGTCCTCTACCTCTGCTTGGTGTCCATTGAGTTTGAAAACTCGATCTGGGTGGTGGAGGGTTAGGTGCAGAGAATCTAGGTTTCTTGGAATCCCTAGATGAAGAACCCTGGAACTGGGGATATCTTTTATGGGTTTGTCTTTTCTCAACCACAGATCTCTCTATCCTTCGGACTGACTCAACGAAGGTAGAGAATCTCTCTCTGTTTTCTAAGGCAGACACAGGGGTTGACATATCGGAATTCAAACCCTTCTCGAATCTTCTGATTCTTTCCTCATCCGTAGCAGCCATGTGCGGACAGAACCGCAACAACTCCATGAACTTAGCTTCATACTCACTAATGTTCATCATACCCTGCCTTAGTTTCTCAAACTGAGAGATCTTCTCATCTAGGAAGGTCTTTGGAAAATATCTATTGATAAATTCCCGACGAAACTCTTCCCATGAGAACTCTACTCCAGGTCTCTTCTGCTCTTCCATGTTCCACCAGTGACCAGCACTGCCTTTGAGAAGATAGACGGCATGTCTAACCTTCTCAGCTTCCGGAATCATAAGAATCCTGAAAGCCTTCTCCAACTCTGTCAACCATAAGTCAGCATCTGCAGGGTCGGCAGTTCCGAAGTACTCGGTAGCTCTGACACGACGAAGTCGTTCGAATGTCTTACCGATACCTTGTGCTTCAGGCTGGACAGGTGCCCTAGGTGCAGGAATGGGCATCCTATCGGTTATATGTGTCATGGCAGTCATAAACTGCCCGAACATCGTATGTACAGCTGGATCACTCATGTCAGCTGGGTCGAACTGGGGTGGCTCTCTTGGCGACTCAGGTGCAGGTTGTTCTATTCTCAGAACTCTTGCACCGCCTCGAGGTGCACTAGCACTACTCTCTGCCACATGCTCATCACGATGTTCTGACATTCTTATGTATCTTCTTCTCCTGAGGAGTAGAAGATTCTATTAGATAAGGAAGGAGTACTAAAGGTAGACTCGACATCCTAAGTCCTATGCCTCTGTAGACTCAACTGAACCTGGAGCTCTGATACCACTAGTTGTGGGCTCTGATCTCCAAACCATGACATAAACACGATTAAAACGTAGCGGAAGCGAATCGGTAATCAGCGGAAGACAAAAATCACAGGAAATTAAAACTTTTCGAGATAAAAACTTATATCCATAAAAACTCCTTTCATAAAGAGAGGTAACTGTTTACATCTCAGGATAATTACTTCTTGAGTAATTATGTACATCAGGATACAAAATCTCAAGATCACATAACACAAGACTCCAAGACCTGAGAGTACAGAGGACACATAGGACTGACTCTAACTACACCACATGGCAGGACAAATCTCCACCTAAGATTACTGCTGCCCCTGGTGCTGCTGCTGCTGAGACTGGTCACCTGTAGGCTGGTTCCTTCGTCTCCGACGTCCACCTAAAAAGTTGAAGCCTACGGGGTGAGACAATTATACATAATTGTCCCAGCGAGAGTTATAACTCTTCGCCAGAAGCTTTATTATAACATCAAAGATTATTTTAAATAGTAAAGCCTTCAAAGCATTCTATAACAGTTGCAGGTATAACAAGATCTCTACAATTTAGGAGATATGGAGAATATCAACATTATTGCAATGTAACATCAATCAACTAACTTGGAGTCATCTCTAACAAGTTATACTACATGGTTGATTATGTTTTACAAACAACATTATGCCCTGTGGAGATGAGGCTTACCACTCATACCCCAACTGATCGCTGAGAAGTCACATCAGTATCATACATAGGTCATTAAGAGAGCCGGATTCTCATGACCTTCACCTCCCTCAATCAGTAAGAGGATCACTTGTAGGACATCTCGTGTCTCTACTACTATAGCTCACCAGGGTAAACTGGTCCTTCGCTATTCTAGAGTCACAGTGGCGTTCTGTACTCTCTTCGTCATCAAGAGGTTTCATATTTACCTACCACTGATACGGATATCTGTGCTTTCTTCGTCATCAGGAGGTTTCATGTTTTCCTACCACTGATACGGTATGGAACTATAGTGAAGGATGGATGGATTCCACATCTACATCACTTTCCTACACTAGGATGTAAGGTTCTACACATCCATGTACCCCACATACTCAAAAGTATGTGCTCCAGGAGTTCCCTAAGGAAAACCTGTTTCACCATCACTTAATTTCTGACAATGATGGATCTATGATCAGGGCTCTACATTATACTTGATTAGTTAGGTACATTCAGTATTCTTTAGCAGCATACATTGTTCTTCAAACAATAACAATAGCATAGCAGCTATAAAAGAAGAATACTAAATGTAACATGCCTAACTCATATCAATCATTATTTCTCCTTATCCTCATCACAAGTCATCTCTAAGGCATGACCTTGATGGTATTCATGGCTCTCATAGCCCATTATCAGCATAGGATGCCACTGGCAAGGCATCAGATTACTTTACTTATTCATAAGGCTAACAACATGCCTTCAATGAATATAACATCAACATCCATACCTAGATATGATTACCTTCATATCAGAACCTGCATGGTTAATACATCTGATAAAGGTAATACAACAATAAGGAATGTACTTCCTACTCTTGTCATAAGAGTTAAATCTTAAATTCAATTCAAATAGAGTTTATTGCTCAAAAGCATGCCATTACCCTTGAATTAGGGTTTACTATTCACATTACATGTCATCACCCTTGAATTAGGGTTTACTATTCACATTACATGTCATCCCCCTTGAATTAGGGTTTACTATTCACATCAAGGTGAATTAAACTCATAACATCATCATGTATGAGTAACATCTTCATCGATACTCTTGGATTAGTTAAAGGTTCATCATTTATCATAATTAGGGTTTCTATGATCTCACACAGGTGGATCATACCCTAATTATGCTCATTTATGTGCATTGGAGATACTTTACTCGAGTTTCCACTTAAAAAGGGTACTTTCTCTTTCTAGAAGTACTTTCTCTCTCTAGAAGTACTTTCTCTCTCATCATAATGTTAGGTGATGTCAACATCACTCTAAAACAGGTTGGATTGAGGCATCATAGGCTAACATAGCCAAAAACATCATCATTATGTGATTAGAGTTACTTTCTCTCTCTAGGTTACTTTCTCTTTCATCATACTAATGGTTGATGGTAACATTACACTAGATCAAGTTGGATAGAGTCATTATGACTAAAAACATCATTCTCATGTAATTAGGGTTTGAATTGAGCAAGGTATAACTTAATTGACCCTTCAGGGGTATTTTGGTAATTCACCCCATTGATCATCATCATGGTCAAAAACCTTAGTCAAATAACCCCTTACTATCCTAGATTATCATTAGGGTTTGATTTGGGCAACATTGAACCATTTACATCATCAAATGATTGAATGAGGTCAACCTTGAATCACATTGATTGATTTCAATCATTAATCATCAATTAATTGGATTGAGATTGGTTGAAAGTGTTGACCGTTTGCCCACTTTGACCCTCCAAGACCGCGAGCCTCTTTCTAGCTCCAAGACCGCGAGCCTCTTCAAGGGTTCAAGACCGCGAAGCCTCCCATTGGTTCAAGTTAATGTTGAGACCGCGAAGACCAATTTGAGTTGAGACCGCGAGGGTCATGAAGACCGTTTGCCCTTCTTTGACCTCAGGACCGCGAGGCCCTTCGCGGTCTTGAGACCACGAGCCTCCTCTCGGTCTTGAGACCATGAGCCCCCTCACGGTCTTGAGACCGCGAGCCCTCTCACGGTCTTGAGACTGCGAGGCTCTCATGGTCTCAGCCGCTTGGTCCTTCAACAAGGCTCAAAGATGCAACCGATAATGTCAACCCCTGCTGAAGCCCTCAAATGGTCAAAGCTATGTTGACCACTTATGGATTTAGTCAATTAAGATTATGCTTGATCACTTGGTCATTCAATTTACCCATAATGGTTAACCAATTATGGTTGAAATCGATTCAATTAGGGTCCATCAATGTTCACCCATCAACACTCAACAATGTGACTCAACATAAGGTTGAACCTTTCAATTGAGCTCCAATTGGGCCCAAACATAGCCCAAACGGTCTTGAGGTCATGTGGGTGGACCCCACATGGTCTTAAGACCGTTTGCCCAAGATTTCATCAAATTCTAAGGTGCTTTGATAGGAGTTGAACCATGATTGAACCACAAAACAGAATTTTGATTAAATTAATAACTTATTTGCAATTGGGTCCTCAATTGGTCAAAATACTCAACCCTAGACCTTCAAACGGTCTTGGGTGATTGTCCTCTCGGTCTTGAGACCGTTTGTATGAGTTCCAAATGGTCTTGAGACCGTTTGCCCATCCAATTTTTTTGGATTCTAGTGCAAATTCATCAAGGTCTGACCCATTGAGTTGATGATCATGTCAATATTTAATTGCAATGTAATTTGATGTAATTGTACCTTCAATTGGTCAACAAATCTTGACCCCAGACCTCCAAACGGTCTTGGTTGATTGCCCTCACGGTCTTGAGACCGTTTGGTGACCCCCAAACGGTCTTGAGACCGTTTAGGTCAATCAACCCTAAAAACCCTAATTAGGTCACCATAATTTCAGTACTGATTTTATCTAGGGTTAGCCCTAGTATTCACCCTTCAACTCTTAGCCCGTTTGGAATTAGACCATAAACCTTGGTGAGTTGTTAATTAACATAATTTTGAACAGTAATCCCATACGGTCAACGTTTAGTCAACGACCTTACATGGTCTTGAGACCGTTTGCCCAAAAAGGCAATTTCTGACCGTTTGAAAATCAGCAATTAATTCATTTAAAGTTGTGACTTAAAAAGGTAATATCTCCCGATTCCTTTGGAGTTAGTCTCCCAAATGTTGAGGGTAATTAGCCTATATAATTAGGAACAGATTTATTATACGGTCCACGCTCGGTCAACGGGGCCAAACGGTCTTAAGACCGTTTGCCCTGTCGCGGTCTCGAGACCGTTTGCTCACCTCGCGGTCTTGAGTCCGAGAGAGCAAACTGTTAGGACCGTTTAAGGAAAAGAAAAGCGGTGGGTTTTTCTTGGAAATCACGCCTTCATCTTCTAGCTCAAGAACAGTACAGATATCCCACGGGTTTGCTTGCAAAATTGCAGGGAAAAGTAGGGAAACACTAAGAGCTATCATCAAAACGCATATAAAGATGCACATAGTAAAGCATGGGTTTAGAGTTATAAAACCCGCCTAAAGCTTGCTTCTTGAGCTCCAAGCTTTCAAGCTCCAAGCTCTAATGGCGTCCTTGAGTTCTTACAGGTTGTCCAAGGTGAAAACTCCAAGGAAGGATGAAAAGAGACGGCTAGAAAGGTAGGGTTTCAAGAGTTAGCCATGAAGATGACCTTGAATTCGAGTTTTAACCATGGAATTAGGCAAGAAGAGGGGTTTAGACCTACCTTGCACCCCTTGGTCGTCCTCCTTAGCTCCAAGGCAGTCCTTGGTCGTCTTTGGTGAAATGAAACAGTAAGGGAACGAAGGGTGAGTTCCCTTGCAACTAAGGGAAGGAGAGCTTATATACATGGGGTAGGATTTTCAACATTAGTTCATAAGTTTCCCTTAATTCCAACTAAGTCCTTCCTTTATTACTTGCTCGTCCCTTCCTCTTTATTCTAAGGACAAACCTTAACTTAAGTTATAGAAAAGAAGGCAAGGAAGAACAATCTAATAATAAAGTTCATACTTAAAGGGATATTGCACATATACCCTGATTATTCAATCACAAAGCCTATTTCTTAACTTGATAACTCAATTGAGGTGAATTCCTCATCATTTCTTCTCTAAATGATGGCAAGAGTCTAAAAAGATACTTTAGATGACATTCTTTACAAATTGCATCCCTTTATTTGGGTAAATTGCATTTTACCCCAAATTAGGGTTTCAAGCCCTGGGATTGCTTCCACAGCTGCACCTTGGTGCTCTAGCTTGGGAAATCCCTCAAACTTGGCTAAACAGATTTCTCATGATGTCTCAACATCAGAGGAACATCTCATCATGTGCAAATTGTAAGCTAACCCTTTTAACTGGGTAAATTGCACATAGGTCCCTGTATATCAAAACAATGCTACAACTTTAAAATAAAAAGGAGCAAATACTGAAATATACATTTCTGGGAATTTAATTACATGCTCAGAGTTAATCACAAAGATTTAATTACATATTTAGGCAAAACACCTAGGGTTAACTCATAACCCAGGTCAGGGATGTTACAATCTTAATGTCTTCTCTTTCCTTTTTAAATATTGAAATATCCTCATTATCACCTTCATGTGGATGTCCCTTACAATCCACATGTTGGCCCCTAGTGACATAAATCTTGTATGATTGGATACAAATGCATTTAGAGAAGCTGAATTTAATGTTGGGACTATGATTCCTAGGCTTGGGGACATCCGTCTAATCTTGATATATGATTCTTATGTCCATGCCTTGCTAATCTGAACCATATTATATGCTCGATTCACATGCTTTGATGATACATGACATTGGTTGCCACATTATGAGTCTCTGAACCTTATAATGCACATAAGTTACATAATTCTTGAAATGTTGACATAAAGTGAATGGAACATAAAAATGACTTGAAACGTGGACCACACCTCCTCAATAACTTCTAATTTAGTAAAAGATCATCAAACATGTAATTAACCAGATTGAAACCTAACTTGGCCAAAACCCTAAAAATGGATCTAGTTAGGGTTAATGATGGGAATCTAATGCATATATGTAATTTTATTCTTAATCAGGTGTTGCTTGTGGCTAGATGGTCCAGGATAAGTGAAGTTATGAATCTTTAAATTAGGTATCAGATTTAATAATTATATGACTATGGCTTTCTTGCTTGAAATGTGATACACACGTATGCTTGTTTACTTGCTCAAATATTGCCATGTAGTATTCTAGTATTGTACTTAATGTTTGTCTCATATCGTTCTTTTATAACTTGAAAATATAATATAGAAACTCCATTATACAAACCTTGTACACCTGCCTATATTCTTGGGGTAAGGATATGAGCCTGGGCATCCTACTTGAGTTGTCAAGATAGGACAGACCATGCCAATCAAAGGGTTAGCTCTTGTCAATGCCCTTGAGGCCCCTTACGTAGAAAGGGGTTATCTAATCTTGAGTACCCTTATGGACTCTTCCAATGAGAAGTTATTCAAAAATGCCTTACGATATATGATGTTTTTGGTATAACTGGAGTAAAATGATATAAACCTTGGCTCTCTCTTTGATAAATACTTAACTAGTTTATTCTTTTTCATTACTTCTGCAACTCTTTTCAAATTATGAAAAGCTTATATATATGTATCTTTCAACCTATACTCAGCACCTCGTGTATTGACCTGCATAATTTCATGTATTTTATAGGTTTGGAGATGGCTAGAAGTTGATGGGCTTGGTGAGCTGTGTCAGGTGTACTTGTTGTAAGATCCCTAGTGTATATGAGCAGACTTGAAAAATTATACTCTATAATATGTTATTGAAATCTTGTAGCAAAAGAATGTTGCTTAGTAATACTTGTCAAATGTTGAGATTATATTGGTGCTTTTATCTTGTTATCTATTCATGTATGCTAAGATTTATGCTTCCAAATTCATGCTTTTTTTATACCATGATAGGGAGGGAAGCCTAAGTCCTATCACCATTGACTTTGTAGTCATTTAGAGTTAGGATTTAGGTATTAAATGGTTCTTTGTCATCAAGAATCGTCTCATTGCACTTGTAGTCAAATGTAATATCCATCCAAAGAAAAATCGGATGCAAACACTACTGTGCTAATTTAGTATCTCCTTTGCGATGTCAAAGTCAAATGACCTATTACATTCTTGATCACATGACCTATTTTGACTCACGAAAGAATACCCATGGAACCCACCCACCTTTTCCCAACTTGATTTTTGGTTTGTTTTCTCATCATTATGAGAAATCCCTTTTCCATGATCTTGGTTACAAAGCAAGTAGGAAAGGTGTTTACATCAGTGAACCCACTGTCAAAATGTCTTTTCATCCTACCTCTTTCACCAAAACCGATGCTTCAACCTCCATCCAGGACCCTCCCCTCCTCCAAGACCTGACCATTCCTCATTCTCGGTATCTAATGAAACCCTCGTGGACTACATGATGCCCCAATGAGCATACAACCAACAAGTCTAGGAGCACCTACACTAGGATCTAGTTTAAATCATGTCAAACATGAACTTGTCCTACACCCATCCTTAGGGTTGTCAATGGGGAGGGTATTACCCGTTTACCCTTTATCCATACCCTACAGGGTAAGGAAAAGGGTAAAGGTTTTTGTTACCCATTCCCCATTTACCGTTTCCCTACCACATTAAAAGGGAAGGGTATGGTATGGACATTATCCATACCCTTTTACCCCCATTTAGTCAACAAATATATATAGCTATATAGAAGCTTCTAGTTCAATTTCCACCCTATTTTTCCCAATAGGAAAGCTTGTGGGTTTAGGATTGCTTCCACCCCAACTCACACTCAAATGCTTGTAGTTGTTATTATTAAATGTTGAACCAGTTGATAGAGTTGTGGAATAATGGGAAAAGGATGACCACATCACCTTGACATAAGTTATTCTTGGACCAATTTCTAAACATATTATACAAGTATAACATTGTCTTGCTTATATTCACATTTGTCAAACTGTAAATCAAGAAAGATGTAACATAATCTTTATCACCCTACACACCACCTTAAAATAAGTTAGCTTTTTATAAAATGCATTGTATAACAAATTACTTGTTTACCTATTTACCCTCCTCGTTTACCTTGTGGGGGGGAGGGTAAGGGTAAGGGGAGGGTAAGTGGATTACTAATAAGGGTAATTACCCTTACCCTTACCAGCTACCCTATGGAGGGTAAGGATAAGGGTAGAACCTTACCCTATTCATACCCTCCCCGTTGACATCCCTACCCATCCTTAGCCCACCTACCAACCCTACCCAGCTCCTGACTATGCTTCCTATGCATACAGTCAGTTCTACCCAGACTACTACCCTACTTCTTTCTCCACACCTCCTACTTCTAATGGTGGACCTACCCCTGTTGCCTTCTCTTAGATACTTGCTCTTCCGCCAGGACTTGCTTCCCTCTTGCTTGTTGGCTTTCATGGGGTCTCTACACCCAAATTTGAGCAAGCAAATGCATTGTTTGCATGTGGTATGTCTTGGAAGGAGAAACATGCCAAGTGGCGTATTACTCGCTCTTTTGTACCTCCTAAGGATGAGGAGATGGTAGATGAGGATGTTGAAGGTGACAAAAATGAGGATGATGATGAGGATAGTGATGATGTATCCGATGCTGATGGAGATGGTGGTGATGATATCCCTGCTGACCCTATTGCACTTTCAGATGGAGATGAGGACTACCAGCTCGATGGTGATGAGGCCATTGACATACATGCCCTAGAACTTTATTTCTTAGGTCTATAAAGTGTTCCTATTTATATAATTTTGTAGACTGTCATGTACTGAACATTTGGGCACGTATCTAAGGCACACTATTTTCAAATCTCGTTGCTTTTTTTCACTTGTTTGTCTCATCTAGAGTGGCACATCTCTTTTTTATAATATGTTATATGTACCTTAACTCTATGCTTGTTTATATATGATGAGTTCTTGGTATGTGCTTATATATTTTCATTATGACTCTAGTATGTATTGTTATGTCTTATTTTTGGATGGTGCTTGCATATGGTGGTTGCTTATGTAGGTTGTTCCTGTGGATAAGACCTATGGTTTTAGCTCTTCTACCCCTTATCCTTTTTGAAATGACAAAGGGGGAGAAGTAAGATCAAGTACTACATGAGAGAAATGAGCTCAAGTGCATATTGAAGTGTGATCCTTTTCTAGTCAATTTTCGTAAATATGATGTAGTAAGAGGACTCAATAGCATATACCTGCTATGATTATGTTTGTTGAAGAAACTAACTAAAGGCAACGATAAGCATGAATTGAGGGGGAGCAATTTGTATTGTTTATTCATGTATCCCTTTACAATTCACAAGGTAAAAGTTTAAATTCCAACTCATTTTAAATATGTTAAGGAATAGTTTGTCATCTTAGAAAAAGGGAAGAATGTTGACCTAACAATTATACATTGTCCATATTTTGATGTTGAATTAACAATTCCCTTCATATGTATCTAATATGCCTATTTGAGATTGATTTCAGGTATCAAGTACATGAAAATCATCATTTGAATAAAGCTTTAGCTTAATCAAATACAAGCCAATATCAATGCAAATGCACTTTTGTGAAAAATGCCCTAAACGACTTAGCATAATTTTTTTAATCATTTGCATTGATGTCATGTCTTATAATTAAGAGAGAAAAAATTAGAAGCACTTAAAATGAACATTTAATCACTTTAATGATAATTTTCAAAATGCATCACAGGCACTCTGTTTGACCGAGTTTCCCTCCTAGAAACTCGAGTGACGCCTAGAATGGGTCTTGAAATTTGCTAGGTTCGAATGAGTTTGTCCTTATTACAACTTGGCTGATACCCTGCATAGACAAAGTGATATTAAGTCTCTGTTTGAGTTTCATCCACAATAAACTTGGCTGAAAACTCAAAATTAGTTTGTTGAATAATAAAATTGGTCGAGTTACTTTTATTGAAACTCAAATGATTGTATTGTATGGAGTGTGTAGAAAAAGTGTTTCTAGCTGTTGGAGTGTTGCAAACCTCAAAAATAGATCCATAGGAACACCCCAAATGACTAGAATTCATTCTCAAGTGCTTCTAGTGGCTAGTGGACATTCCCAACTATAAATAGGGACCCTTGGGCTTCATCCCAAGTTTTCCTACCTTGATCCTAGATATAGTTGAGTGAATTTGTCCACATAAATCCCCTTCCTCTCTCTTACTTTCTAATCAAAATGTCATTATGAGTGAGATAGGCTACGTGTGAGAGAGATACTCCATTGTACCCTTGTAAAGATCTCAAATCTTCCCTTTCCTAATCCCTTTCTCAAGAGCAAGTTGGTGAATGCTTCGCCAAGTTGAAGGAGAAGGTGAAGGCTGAGGATCCTTGAGAAGAGTGGGTAATTCCTTCAAGGTGGTTGACTTGTTGCAAGAGGGGAGCTCCTTGGTGAAGGTGTCCATCTCGTTACAAAAGTGGGTAATACCTTGTAGAGGTTGAAGACTTTTGCTCCAAGGATAGGTAAGACCTTGTAAGGTTTATTGGTTCCTTTTAGTCCTTAAAAAGAAAGGCTAGGTATACTTCTATAAAAGAAAGGTCTTATTGTATGTCTTATAATGGAATATAAGTATGCAATGGTTTTAAAATCCTAGGGTTGACGTCTCTAGATTTTTTTTTGAAGTTAAACAGGCTATTTTCATTAGGTAATCAAATCTGCTCTAATGCAGTTCATTACAGAAGGAGGAAACGAATTATAGCTATTGAAAGAAAAATTGCTACTAGAGGCCATTCGGGCTAACTTATGCGCCAACCCATTAGCCTGTCTACGACACGAAACAAAGGAAATGCTTGAAAAGAAAACTTTGAGGTGGGCTATGTCGTCAAGAATGGATCCCAGAAGATCTGCCCTTTTAGTTCTGGCCACAATGAGCTTGATCACTGCTTCGACATCCGATTCCAGTACTACAGCAGTGAGGTTCATTTCTTTGGATAGCTTGAGGCCTTCTCTAATAGCTAGTGCTTCAGCGCATCTAGAATCCTTGAGAGTCAGCTTCTGTCTTCTTGCTGCACGGTATACATTTCCATCTGCGCTTCTCTATACCATACCCAGCCCATCCGCTCCTTGAATGGCTACTGCTGCATCGCAATTTATTTTCACTACTCCTGCCGGCAGTTTACACCAACGTGCATGGATGTCCACTGGCACTGCACTTCCAGTAGTAGTGGTCGTGTTCGTTTGCGATTTGACTAATGGTCTCATAGCATTTTTCAATATTAGCGGATGGCACACCTTGTTCCCAAAGGTGATGTTGTTTCTTCTTGTCCAGATCGCCCATAGGGCTACAGCTGAATCTTCATTTGGAGTCCCATTTTCCGGCCAGACTACTGCCTTGATTGCTTCGTGTGTGGGTTTTGTACTAAGCTGCCAGATACGCACTTGGACGTCCACCGGATATTCTTTCCAAAGCTCTCACGCCTGGTCACATCGGAATAGCATGTGGGTTATGTCCTCCTTCTCCCTTCGGCATATGTTACAAATTCCGTCTTGGTGGCAATATCTATCAAACAACCGTCCAACTGTGGCCAGTGCGCCGATGACACATCGCCATAGAAAATGTGCAACTTTGGGAGCTAGACCTGACTTCCAAACTGCCCGCCATACCTCCTTGTACATGTGGTTGGTTGGTTGCTTTGTGTTATTCGGTTGTTGAGTGGCCATCCAGTATGTTGACTTCACCGTATAATCACCGCTCCTACTTGGTTTCCAGAAAATCCCGTCTGCCCTCGTCGTTACCCCTATCGGAATAGCAAGCACCAAATCGGCCACATTTTGTGATAGCAGCTCATTTACCATCCCTCTGTCCCATTCTCTTACTTCCTAGTTAATGAGTTGATGAACTTGTTGTACTGTCATTGAAGATATGCCCAACCTAGATTCTATGCTTCCGTCTAGATTGGGTATCCAAACGTCTGACCATATGTTGATGTCTTTGCCGTCCCCTACTCTCCATTGCATGCCTTCTAGGATGATACTCTTAGAATTCCAAATACTCCTCCATGTAAAGCTCAGATTGTGTCCCCTACGGGCCTTGAGTACACTGCTTTTTGGGAAGTATCTAGCCTTGAGGACTTTATAAGCCAACGTCTCTTTTCTATGGAAAAGGCGCCACACTTGTTTTGCGAGAAGAGCTTGATTAAAAATACTAATGTTCTGGAATCCCATGCCTCCTTGATTTTTTGGTGTGCAAAGTTTCTCCCAGCTGACCCAGGTGATTTTCCGTTCACTATCTTTGGCTCCCCACCAGAATCTAGCAATGGAACTGTTGATGGCGTCAAGAAGATATGCTGGTAACTGGAAAATACTCATCAGGTACGATGGAATCGCTTGAGCCACTGCCTTGATTAAAATCTCCTTTCCCGCTTTGGACAACAACTTTTCCTTCCAACCTTGAAGTTTGTTCCACACCCGATCTTGGATGTACAAGAAGGTGTGCTTTTTGGATCTTCCCACCGTTGCAGGTAGGCCTAAGTATTTCCCGTGCTTCTCCACCTCTTTAACTTGTAGCACTTGACATATCTCGTCCTTCCTCTCTCTACATACTCCTTTGCTAAAGGCTACCTCAGTCTTTGATAAATTAATTTTTTGTCCAGATGCTTGTTCATACTGGCTGACAATCACAGCTAATTTCAGACATTCTTCTTTGGTCGCCCTTGCAAAAAGAATGGAGTCATCTGCAAAGAAAAGGTGAGAAATGCGTGGTCCATGTCGGCTGGCCCACACTCCATGAATATCATTCTGTTGTGATGCCAAATTAAGTAAAGAAGAAAAAGCTTCAGCACATAAAATAAAAAGATATGGGGAGAGAGGGTCACCCTGGCACAGTCCTCTGGATGGTTGAGTCTTCCTGGTACGATCCCCATTGATGGCAAAGGAAGGAGATACCGTCGACATGCAGTTCATGACTTTTTTCCTCCAGAGCTCTCCGAATCCTAGCTTGTCCTGAATGAAGTCCACGAACCCCCATTCTACTCTGTCATATGCTTTTGACATGTCTAGCTTCAGAGCTATATGTCCCTTCTTTTTCCTCTTCTCACCTTTCATAGTATGGAAAAGCTCATAAGAAACAAGCACATTGTCTGTGATAAGCCTTCCCGGTATAAAAGCACTTTGTTTTTTAGAAATGATCTTGTCCATCAATGGACGTAAGCGGTTGGCTAGGACTTTTGCAGCAACGTCTCTAGATAGTGGATGTACATTCTCCTAATTTGGATTTTGAAACCACTCTACATAGATTGTTCTGGATCTGACTGAATCTCTCTCATCCTTGCTATGTACATTTAGTTTCTCACAAATTCCATATTTATAATCCTATTTCTTGAAGTAACTTGAAGGTCTAATGAATTTGGTTTAAGTAATTTTTAGCTCTATTCACCCAACTCTAGATCTCTTTGATCCAACAACAATTTATTAAAAAATGTTAAATAATGGTGTGACTGGGTGCTTATGATTTCTTTTATGATTACATAAAGTTAGGATTCTAAAATATCTTGAAAGGAGGGAGAATTTTTAAAAAATAATTTTGGAAGACATAAATGCTCATAAAAGAAGATTTATGACATCATTCTTGCTAAAATAATCATCCAATTAGAGGTTGGGTGTATTTCAAATTATAATTACAAAAAACAAAACATCATCCTTTTCTAGAAAAACCAAAATAGTACATAAAAAAACAAAATAGCATCACTTTCAAAATAATTTTTAAAATGGCACCTTTTTGTATGAATGTACCTTTCTGTTGGAGGTCATTTTATTCTTGTTGAATTTGCTCCATGTTTGACATGTTCAATCTTATAACATGAAATACATCACTGAGGGAGAGATTCCATTGATGTGGCATTGAATGTGTCCAAGAAGAGTGTATTAGTCTTCCCATTTAGGGTGGGTATCGCTTATGTGAGATGATATGCACACAAATTTTTATGCACATTTAAGATCCACCAAAAATATCTAGAAACAAATTCCTCATGTGTCAAATAATCCTTTTTATAGTTGATGTCCCCCGTTGAATGGGCTCAATATTCAAATATATTCAGACAATTATTGTCTATAAGTAAACCATGCTTCTTCACTACAACATGAAAATAGTTTCAGCCCTACAGGGTTTCATCAATTTTGATTGCACAGCTAAGGTTACTAATATGCCATCCCCAACGACAACAGAAAGGCTGACAGCTGCTACAAGAAGATCTATCTGACCTTATTCTATTTATTTGATTGTCTTTTTCAATTTCTCTCACGGGGTTGTGATTCACTTGATTCTTTGGCTTAGGAAAGAAGGAAGAAGACCATTGATCAGACGGGGGCATCCGGAACCCAGTGAGATCCTATCAGTCGTTAAGGACCTATTCCAACCAGTCAATCAAAGATAGACGGGCATGCTATTTGATCAGTATTTCCCATATAGAAAGAGTGCCATAATTCATCTTATAGCTTATAGACAGCCATCTTGCTTTTCTTTTGAATCGTCTGACATGTATTATAACCACGAAAGAAGGTGTTCAATTTTTGAGTCAATCCAATTAATTTCTCATTTCATTCTTCTCTCTAATATCTAGTATTGTGAGCACTATCTACTTGTAATTTATTCTAGAGTGTATTTTAACTATTTTTGAATACATTACAAAGCTCTAACAAGTCTATCCACATGAGATTAACCTTATTTTGATTTTGCTTATTTTAGAGCTCCAACTACAGTTTTGTGCATCTCTTCTTATATTGAATACTTCTCACCAAGTCAGGTAAATAAGAAATCTTATATTTTATATTATCATTGATTAAATAGTAGATTGAATTGTCATTAGTCGATACCATTATAATTATCAACTACATCAAATTTATTCTAAATTGTAACAAAAAATATAACACACTATTGTAAAATCTTTATGATGGGATTTTGGATGGTACTTCATCATAAATTGCCATGAAATTGGAACTACACTATAGTAGCTACATTTTATCTAATAGACATTGTTTTAGGATGGTTCAAATGTCTACTCTAAACAATTTTGCTGAGCTAAAATTGTATATTGACAATGTAATGGTCATAGACCAGAATAAGTACTCGACCAATCCATATTAAATGCATGTAGGTGATTGCTTTATGTTTGTAAAAATTGTCAATGATGAAGTCCTAGAGCATCATGATATATTTTTTAAGTCATGTGAATGATTTAGTCCCACATAGTCTAATTTTGGAGATGTGCACCCAAATATAATACATTGGGATATTCCTCAGATTGTCAATTGGTTTTGGGATGGAACCCAACTGGATTATATATTAGGTTGAACATTCTCCCATAGTTTCTCCCAATAAATTGGTATCAAATCCCGATTTTTGGGCTTGAAGCTTTGCATCTTTGTGAAGTGCATTATTGTGCAATCTTTAAGTCATATGTGAATAAATTTAGTCTCATTGTCCAATTGTGGAGATGTGCACCAAAATATAAGTCATTGAGACATTCCTCACATTTCCAATTGGTTTTGGGATGGAACCTCAATTGGATTATATATTGGTCAGGCCTTCCCTCATCAGCTTCCCCCCAAACAATATTTATGTCGGTGGATACTTGACATTTGTTTATACGAAGTCCTCTTAAATGATGTGACTAAGCGAAAATGGCCTTCTATTCATTTATTCGCTAAGAGGGTAAGTGATATGTGAACATCGTGAGTCATGTTGAATCATTCAACCCTAGTGAAATTCCTACTGTAGATGAAATTGATCATCTGAACGTGTCCAATCAATTTATGATAATGAAATTGTCTTTGAAGACGTAGTGATACTAGTGGTTATCTACATATAGAATTAGATGATGACCTACTGAGTGATCCTAATGCATGACAAGTCCTACATCTAGATCCGAGTGTCACTTCATATCTGAGTGCCACATAACATTTTAAAATAATTAGTTATTTTATTAAGTTTTAAGGTTTATTATGTAATTATTTTAGTTTTAAGATGTAAATTTAATGTTATGGACTTACATGTAAGTTCTTAATAAACTAGTATGAGTTTGGTCTTGAGTGGATATAAGTCAATTAAGGCTTCCTGCGTGTTATCTACATAAACCCATGTTTGTGGGTTTTGTCTGGAAGAGTTAAATTCTAAATTTAATTTTTAGTTGCAACGTGGATTGCATTATGTGGTATTTCGTCCTGCGATTTAAACTCTAGATTTAGCTCCCAAGACCCGTCGCCAAAATGGAAAGTGCGGCCTAACCCACATATCTTGCACCACCCATGATCTTCTAAACTCTAGGTCTAGGAGCCATATCCACCATCCATGAGATCCAAACCCTAAGTTATATGTTGATTAGTCCAAAATCCTATGTCAAGATTGATCCCATCCATCCACCGAATTCCACCCACCCATCTATCCAAAATAAAAAATAAAAAATAAAAATGTTCTTTTTGCATAGCAGCGCCGCCGCACTGTTCTTTGCCTAGCAGGCGTAAAGCCACGTCGTAATCAACTGGAATAATCCTCTCGATATAACTCCCATAAAGAAGATGGAAGCAAAGGGCTTCTTCTCGCCAGTGTCAAAATAAACCCCGATCTTCATCGTGTTATATCTGCTTCTCCTGATCTTCACGTCAGAAGCTACCACAATCCTACCCCCCGCAATCAGGTTCGTGCGTCTCGCACCAAACATTAACCTGACGGGTGCAAGCCACAAGCAACACCCTCTTTCCTCCCAATCACCTGCAATCTTCCGCAGACCTAAAGCCAGCAAGACAACAACTGTCCCTTCCAAACGTCAGCTTCTCGCGTGTCACTCAGCCTTTTGCCCTGTTGATCGTCCGCCTCCAACCAACAGAACGCGCGCTAGCAACCCATGCTTGTTCCCGCCAATTTGGCCAACCTGAGCCCAACTCCCACACAACCCCCATCACTCGTCACGCAAACCCAACAGCCCCCTTTTCTTCTTCTTCAAGCTCGACAACCTACACCCGCCCTCCTCACCCCAATATTTGATCTTCCGAAACTCGACCACCGCTCCTGCTAGCAGTTTGGCGCTGTTTTGGGCAAACTTCAGCTTGCCTGGTTCAGCCACACTGTTCCTAGGCCAACTTTCTCACGACCCTTTCTATTCTATGGATCCTGTCACAGTATGCCAGGCCCCGCAGCCTTCAGCGGCGCCCAAGAACGCTGTTGGCCGATGTTCACACTTCCACGGCTACAGGGGTCTCACCAAGGGCTCTTCTTCCTCCCTCCAGGTCCCCAAGGTCAATAGAACATCGGTCAAGGAGCAGTTGGCGCTACCTACCTATCCTCCTCGTTATCAAATCCCGATTATTAACTCTAGCGCCAAGCCCTCTCACGTAATCGCCTCATCATGTTCCCCACCCCATCATTCAACTTCCACCCTATATAGTAGCTGATTGCCCACGATACCAGCGCATTTCGCTTACAACAAGCCACAAAGTTGAATGTCTTCCTTGCATCCTACAACTCTGATCTCCTGCAAACCCCAGCCTGATCCTGGCCACCACGTCCTATACATATTGTATAGGACAACCAATCAAAATACATGATCTCCTTTTCACTCCCCTTAAAAACCCACCGTCAAAATTTTTTTAAGAGCACTTGTACAACATAACATAATGAAATTCTATTGGATCCTACTAAGTTTCTATAGGACACATCCTATAGAATGGGCGCCGGGCACCCGTCATCGACTATTGCAATTTAGGGACTCAAATCACACATTTAATTGTCAAAAACGTCCTTGGCACATATCATAGTGGACAAGAAGGAGATCGATGCTAGAGTTGCAAGATTAGAATAAAGATTGATTCGTTATGATAGTCGTTTTGATCATTTTGAAAATATAATTTTGGATATGCGATAAAAGGTGAGCAAATTATTTGATTGCATGCAAGGGCGATCGACACCACAACTTCTCCACAATGATGTGACTATATCTCCTCATCACCAAGGGCATATGTTGGTCTGTCTTTCTTAAAGATGATACCAGAAAAGGCGAAGGACGATTATGTTGTTCCAACTCTTCTACTACCAATCACACCATCACTAGCAAAGCATGTCAAAATTTTCTATGAATGTAATGATCCGTTCTTCCATGTACTCGTGGAAATGGCCTGTGACGTGAGGGCATTCCTTGGTTTGATTGTTTTCAGTAGAACCATGATGTTCATTCCACTCAATGTTGCATGTAAACATGACATTGACATGCATCATCAACTTTTTATTTTGATTTGGTACAAGATCTTTTGCAACGGAAGCGAGTATTGCAGGACAAGTCCCAAATCTAGATCGGAGTGCCACTTTTAGATCTGAGTGGCAGACAACATATTAAGACAGTTAGTTACTTTACTAAAATATCAACATGTATTATACAATTGTTTCAGTTTTAAGATCTAAATATAATCGTTGAGCTTACTTGCCAGTTCTTGATTAGTTAATATTTAATTTATGTTCTAGTTTTCTCTTCGATAGAAATAAGCCTATTAGGGCTTCCCACATGTATCCATATAAACCGATGGTTGGCGGTCTTGTCCAATAGAGTTGAATTATGAATTGAGTTTTGTTTGCAACATGAATTTCATTGGATCATATTCTAGATCATTTCTGCACAAGTAATAATATAATGATTTGAGTGAACCGAAATTATTTACAAATATTTAAATGGATCATAATATTACAGACAACTATGTTATTTTAGGTTAATGAATGGGTTTATACTTGTAGACACCCATACTTTTTTGAACATTAGTTTAAGCAGGGAATGATACTTGAAGAGTTCTTATATTTTCATATTGTAGAACTTTTAGACATGGACGATAAAAAAGGAATATATAATATGTTTCCATGAACCATTAGGTTGGTCATCTTAGTCCATGAACATGACAATTGTCCTAGGAGGTTGCACACTCATGTTTCTAAAAGGGTTGGGGGCTTATTGAAGATTGAAAAGTGTGAATTGAAATAGAAATATCATAGTGGTATTTTGAGTAAAGATCATCAACTTTGCACAGATGATATTGCCTATTTTAGTGGACTTCATTAGTGTGAGTATGAAAAATATCCACAAACAAGCTAATGATGAACGAAATTAGTAATAATTCATAAGAAGATGTGGTGTGGTTAGAGAAAGGGCATTTGTATAATAGATGGTGATTCAAACAATTCATACTATAATATCCATTCTTCTTTGAGTCGCATTTCTAAAAAAATTCGAGACTATAAATTGTAATAGTTGTCATCAAGATTGGGAGAGACAATGGACACATAGCTTGTATCAGGTCATCTGGGAAGTTTGAGTTTCTATTGAATGATGGCATCATTGTTGTAATGTTTTCAATGCAATGGTATGTTAATAATAGGTATAAAGGGGTACTCTTCTGATTGGGATTGAGGTTCATGTAAAAGGTGGTATTTTTCCTCTTGCATTTGCCTATTGGAAGCAAGATGACAATATCTTGATAATAGTTTTAAACTATTTTTCTCAATATTATCTTAAATGAAATTTATGGCATTCACAATGCAGATGAAAGTGTTTTCGACTAGGCCACTCACCATCATTGTCTTTGACAAATATGTGAAAACATGAAAACATAATTCTAAACACAAGGTGACAGAATTGACATACATTATTGGATCTACAAATGAATCCACTAAATATGTCTGCTTGATGGAATATGTTCATGATATAAGTGTAGAATCTCACAAGAAACTTGTTGACGTTGATAGTGTCACTTATACATGACGGAGGGTACATTTTTGGCATATGCACTAAGAACTACTTGGAGGCCCTAAATGGGAAGTTGTAAACTTTCCTATTGTAAAACTTGTCATCTATGCTTACTGTAAATTTATCTTGATATGCATGACTAGATAGAATAGTACACTTGAATGGATAGGAAAGATGTACACTTATTAAACTCCAAAAGGAAAACATAATGCAAAATATTTGTTTGGGTCTCTTAGTTTTTGAAGTGCTCTAATTTTATTGTTGACGACATGTATGACCACTTTGTGTTGAGATATATCATTATGGTGCCAATCAGTCCAATTATGGATCACTACAAATTGAACAAACACCTTGTGTACATGTTTGTGCAACCACCTCAACTATTAATTTTAGTCTATATATACTTGCTAGTTAATGTTTCTTGATTTAAATTTTTATGTTTATTATCAAGTTGGTTTTATGGTAATTCAAGACTAAAGGTATTGGTCACCATTTTATGAAAGAAACATGATATTCCCATTGACAACACCTATTATAGATTGTCCATATTAGTGGTAGGCATCCGAGCATGATGTGAGTAAGAGGCATGCACATTCATTGAAAGTAACACTTCAAAGTTTTATGTATGAGCAACATTCATGATTGGGTTATGATAAATGTCTATTCATCATTTCTTTAATTACAATTTAGTTTTCATTTTTTATGTTTTATTGCATTTTACACAATATTCCTCTTGTTATGTTTTTAAAAGTTTATCCAATTTATTTGGTATTTAATACATTTTTTGTAATTTTATTCTTTGGTTGATGCAAATAGAAGAAAAAAACCACTATATATCCAAGATAAGTCTAAGAAAATGATTAAATATTGCATATCTCACTCCCCAACTCTGACTATTGGGGTGAGGATCTCACACTCTACAAAGTATATTAGGTCAACAAAATAGTTAGATTTCATGTTTGAGATCAAAGTTGAGTGATTCAAAAGATGTTTGATGCAAAACTTGATTATCTAAAAAATGAGTTGATGTATATGCAGTCGTCCGACTGGTTACCCCAGTCGACCGCCTCGTCAAATCTAGAAAAAATTATAGTAACTCTAATGTTTGTCTAGTCAAAAGTTTCATTTCCCAATCGGTAATGGCTCTAGATTGCACATTCATTATTAGAATTGGGTGATCCAAGATGTTTGGGAAGTGTAATTCAATTAGAGCTTGTTGATTACCCATAAAATATATGACTAGATAATGATTTGATTGATTCTCATGTGATTCAAATTTACAACAAACGACCCACAACCATTGCATTAGTTTAGATTTCCTTAAGATTTTGTGGGGTGATATACAAACACTTGGGGTACGTCCAAGGTAGGGATTTACAACCTATCTCTCCCATCCACAACCCTAGACATCACCAAAAAGATCCACATATGAAACTCAATATCTTGACATGGAGATGCAACTACTGGAGAACATGATCAGATATTTCAGTCATTGTTCAAACGAGTGGTGATGCAAACCATGGAAATTCCACTCGACATCACCCTATTCTCCATGAACTTTTCTACTTCTCTCTTCCTTATATCATGAACATTATTAGAGAGATTTTTTATTAAAGTGTGGGGATGATCCGCCCTACCCTTACTCTATTTTCTACATTGTGTATTGTTATTTGTATGCATCCCTAGATTGATAATCAAGAATTGAATGCTTGCTTTATAGCATGATCATCTATCTTGTATGATTGCTATAATTCTAGATGTAGAGACGTTGAAATCTATGATTAGAACATGAAATGATATTATGAACCGTGGAGGAGTGTTATCTAGGGCAACATATTGAGGATCCATTAATAACGAGCCCTTGAGCCTATGGGGAGATTAGTCATTGTAGATTTCATACTTTGAAAGGATATTAAAATTAACGGTTCCAACCTAGTATCCATATGAATGAATGATGTAATGATTAGAATAGTTAAATAGGAAGTGGAAGTGAGATCTGTCATCTTTAGAATTTTATCAATGTCAAAAGTCATTTAATTACTTCATTATTTACTTTCTTAGTTAATTTCTTCAATAAAAAAACTATCTAAATATCCTTATAAAGTACGTTTTCTTCTTTAGTTTAAAGATCCAATCTATTGTTTTATCTCTTAGAATCCTAAAGCTATATTGCAATAAGACCCATCCGCTTAAGGGTGATGATTATTGTATGTTGGAGTAAGTAAAAGACAATGGATTCTTCCCTAAGTGAATTTATTATGATCTAATTATACACATCAACACCTCCTATGTATTGGTAATACATTGATGTTTGACTTTAAATCTTCCAAATACCCATAATATGGCATCATGCATATATACATGTGTTGTGTATGTGTACCTATTTCTTTCTCCTATGGATATTGTTTCTAATCCACCCAGGGTGTATGCAGCCTGCAGACCATGTCTTTGAGGAGCAAGCATATGAGTACTTCTTGGAATGAGTTTGAGATGTCTGGGTTTTCTTATGCATATGATCTAACTAGTTTTTTTCAGTCCTTTATGTTTTCCTTTTCATGTACTTTAGGACCAAGATGTTGAGAAATATGTAAGTTTGTAATAGTTAGTTCATTTTCCTCTTATGTTACTGTATCCACTCATTTATCCATATTACTTTAAGAATGATTATGCACCCTTTCATTTATGTAGTTTTTGATGCATGTTTGGGGTTTCTTGTTTTCATACATAAGAAGGGAGTGGATCCCTTTTCAGGTCTCATTCCTTATAGTATGATATTACAACTCAATAGTTGTAAAATTAGTTCTCTCAAAAAATATCATATTAGGTTTATTACGAGTATCTACCTTTTCCAGGTGACATATTTAGAGTGAGGATAGTGAGTCCTCACAGTCCCCTTGTGGGAAGTTTAGGCTTGTCACTCCACAAAATGCATAGAATGGTGTGCCATTAACGAACCCCCTTGATGAATCTTGATTGCTAAGCCACTCATGGGGCATGTCCTCTTGTTTTAGTTACCCTTGATTCTTAAGTTCCCCCTCCTTATGGAATCACTCTTAAATATGAGTTCCCTTTCTTCTCCATACTTTTCCTACTTCCTTTGTGGGAACGATCGATACTATTTACAATGTTGATGGGTCACAGAGTATACTCTGATAGAGTTCATCAAGATGCAGCCACTTGTTTTCAAGTCTAAGAGAAAATTTGATATGGTAGACAAAAATGAAATTGGGTTTTGTCCTTGAAGTGGACTTTCAAGGGAACGAAATTCCCTTGACACCATAAGGTTTGCTTCACCTTATACAAGTTGGGTGGCCCAGTACGTGTTTGGTGACATTAGTACATTTTTGGCCTTTATTGATGATTTGGACAACACCCATTGCAACCTTAAATTGATTCTAAAACATATAACATCAGTTTTATAAAAATAAGGGACATTGGATGCCTATGTTTGTCACTGAGGGAAAAGAATGAGTATTACTTTTCATATCACGTTTACTTACCCTAAAAATTGGTGCTATTAATTGTGGGCTCTGATCTCCAAACCAAAATATAAACACGATTTAAACTTAAAGGAAGCGATTCGATTAGCAGCGGAATACCAAAAATCAGCGGAAATTAAAACTTTTTGAGATAAAGCATTGAAACCATAAAACTTCCTTCATAAAGGGAGATAAATTGTTTACATCTCAGTTAATTACTTCTTGAGTAATTATATACAACATGATACAAAATCTCAAGAACTCATAACCAAAAACTCAGACCAAAAGACTCCAAGACCTGAGAGTACAGAGGACACATAGGATTGACTCTAACTACACCACATGGCAGACTAAATCTCCACCTGAGATTTCACTGCTGCCCCTGATGCTGCTGCTGCTGGGACTGGTCACCTGTAGACCTGTTCCTCTGTCCTCGACGTCCACCTAAAAAGTTGAAGTCTACGGGGTGAGACAATTTTACATAATTGTCCCAGCGAGAGTTATAACTCTCCGCCAGAAGCTTTATTATAGCACCTCAAAGAATAACTTAAACAGTAAAAGCTTCACAGTATTCAACATCAAATATAATAGTAAGCCTGAGTTCAACAGTTATGAAATATGAAGACATTTGCACTATACAGTGTAACATCAATCAATCAACTCGTAGTTATCTCTAACAGGTATACTACGATGTGGATTATGTTTTTCAAACATTACTTTTATGCCATGTGGAGATGAGGTTTACCACTCATACTCCAACCAATCACTGCTAAGTGCCTCGGTATCATACTAGGTCATCAAAAGAGCTGGATTCTCATGACCTTCACCTTCCTCAGTCAGTAAGAGGATTACTTGTAGGACATCTCGTGCCTCTACTATAATAGCTTGCCAGATTAATCTGGTCCTTCGCTATTTTAGAGTTACATTGGCATTCTGTACTCTCTTCGTCATCAGGAAATTTCATGTTTATCTTCCACTGATACGGATATCTGTGCTTTCTTCGTCATCAGGAGGTTTCATGTTTACCATCCACTGATACAGTGTGGGATTATAGTGAAGGATTGATGGATTACACATCTACATCAAACACCTACACTAGGATGTAAGGTTCTACACATCCATATACCCCACATACTCAAAAGTATGTGATCCAGGAGTTCCCTTAGGAAAACCTATTTCACCATCATTTGATCTCTAACAATGATGGATCTATGATCAGGGCTCTACATTACACTTGATTAGTTAGGTACATTCAGTATTCTTTTAACATCATACATTGTTCTTCAAACAATAACATTAGCATAACAACTATGAAAGGAGAATACTAAATGTAACAAGCCTAACTCTCATCAATCATCATTTCTCAATACATTCATCACAAGTCATCTCTAAAGCATGACCTTGATGGTAATTATGGCTCTCACAGCCCATTTTAATCCATAGGTTGCTATTGACAATGCATCAGGATATATCACTATTCATAAAGCTAAAGCATGCTTTCAATGAATATAGTTTCATAATCCATACCTGGATATGATCATCATCTCATGACAACCTACATGGTTAATTCAACTGATAACAGTAAACAATTTATTCTAGAAGATACACTTTCAAACTCTTAGAAGAGTCAAGCTCCCCAATATTCATCAATCAGGGTTTACTATTCATATTACATGTCATTACCCTAGAATTAGGGTTTACTATTCACTCCATGGTGAATTGAACTCATAACAACATCATGTATGAGAAACATCATCATTAAAGCTCTTAAATAGGATTAAGATTCACTAAACATCATAATTAGGGTTTCCATGATCTCACATAGGTGGATCATACCCTAAACATGCACATTCATGTGTATTGAAGGTATCTTACTTGAGTTTCCACCATAAAAGGGTACTTTCTCTCTCTTAGGATACTTTCTCTCTCCTCATACTAGTAGATGGTGACAACACCACTCTACATCAGGCTGGGTTAAATCCTCATTGACTAGCATAAGCCAAAACATCACTATCATGTGATTAGGGTTTGATTAGAACAAGGTATTACTCAATTAAACCCCTCAAGGGTATTTTGGTAATTTACCTCATTATCACCATCATGGGTCAATTCATTAACCTCTTAGTCCCTTAATGACCTAGGTTACCATTAGGATTTAGATTAAGTCACCATTGAACCAATTACACCATCAATTGATTAAGCACAAACCACCTTGAACACCTTCAAACGGTTTCAACCTTCAACCACCAAACGGTCTTGAGACCGTTTGCCCTCAAACGGTCTTGAGACCGTTTGACCTCAAACGGTCTTGAGACCGTTTGGGTGTGTTGACCGTTTTGACTTTCAAACTGTTTGAAGCTCATGCGGTTTGAAACTGTTTGATCAAAGTATCTTGAGATCGATTGGTCCAAACGACCTTGAGATCGTTTGAGCCCAAACGGTCTTGAGACCGTTTGGCCCCAAACGGTCTTGAGACTGTTTGGCCTCAAACGGTCTTGAGACCATTTGGATCCAAACGGTCTTGAGACCGTTTGGTCCAAATGGACTCAAACCGTTTGGACCTCCAACTAGGTTCAAAAGTTACAATTGTTTATAATTAAGTATGTTGAAGCCCTCACTTGGCCAAAGACATGTTAACCACTTATAAATTGAGTCAATTAGGATGAACCTCAATCACTTGGACACCAAATTAACCCTCAATTGAAAGCCAATTAGGGTAAGTCCACCTCAATTAGGGTTTCAAATCGTATGGTCATCAATATTCAACAATGTGAATCAATTCAAGGTTGAACCTATCAATTGACCTCCAATTGGGCCCAAACTTGTCCCAAACGGTCTTGAGATCCTTTTGGACGTCATCCAAACGGTCTTGAGACCATTTTCCCAAAGTTTGACCAAAAACCAAGTCGGTTGGATTAGGGTTGAACTCCAATTAGGTCTAAAATCAGTAATTTTATCAATTCATCAACTTAATGCAATTGGACCTTCAAACCATTAGATTATCTCAACCCTAGACCTCAAAACGGTCTTGGGTTGTGCCCAAACGGTCTTGAGATCGTTTGGAAGAACCCCCAAACGGTCTTGAAACCGTTTGGGTCCTTCAACCCAAAACTCAACAAGATCTATGTTTAAAAACAACAATTTCAACCCGATTAGGGTTAGGATGTTGAAGTGCCTTCAACTCTCAATTGGTTAAGAATTAAACTTTGATTCTTTGCAGGAATGAAATTCAGTATATTACCAACAGACTCTCAAACGGTCGTCCCTTGGTCAACCCTATCAAACGGTCTTGAGACCGTTTCAATCCAAACGGTCTTGCAAGTTCGTTTGAGGGCAAACGGTTTGAAACCGTTTGACCTTAAACGGTTTGCAACCGTTTGGACCAAGAGGGTCCAAGGCCGTATGATAAAGTAACCTAGGAATTCACGCCAATCATCTTCAACCTCTTTCAAGGTCGGTTATTCCACCGTTTTGCTTGCAAAAGTGCAAGAAAGAAGAGAGGTAGAAGAAGAACTAATTGCTAAATTGCAAGAACAAAATATGCATATAAAGCAAAGAGTTTAGAGTTATAAAACTAGCCTAAAGGTTGTTCCTTGATATCCAAGCTTTAATGGCATCTTAGAGCTCCACATATCGGCCAAGGTGAATTCTCCAAGGAAATGTTGGGAAGGAAAGGCTAGAAAGATAGAGCTAGGTGAGCTAGCCATGAATCCAACCTTGAAAACGAGTTTCCTCCATGAATTCAAGCAAAAAGGGGTGATCCAAACTTACCTAGGACCCTTGGTCGTCCTTCTCTGCTCCAGAGCTAGCCTTGGTCGGTTGAGAAGGAAGAGAAGAAGTGAAGGAAATGAAAGATCCGTTCACTTGTTGCAAGGGAGAAGGCTTATATACTTTAGGCCTTTTTACACCATAAGGACCTCTAAAGCATGGAATTTACATCTAAGTCCCTCCTTGCTCAAGGGCACGTCCAAACTCATCTAAACTTATGCAAAGCTCATGAAATCTCAAGATCTAAGGGTAAAGAAAGCCAACTTTCAACTAGGGTACATACATGAAAGGTCTCCATACCCATATTAGGTGATTTTTATCACAAAGATCATTTTTCTTATCTGATTGTTCATTGATGTGTCCCTTTCATAATTTCTACTCTAAATGATGACAAGAGTTATAAAAGATGTTCTAGATGAAGTATTTTACAAATTGCACCCCTCAATTTGGGTAAATTGCACTTTACTCCAAATTAGGGTTTTTTAAGCACAAGGATCATTCCACAAGCTGCATCTTGATGCCCAAGCTTGGGAAATCCATCTTACCTCATCATATTCACTCATATGATGTCTTATTATCATAAGAACATCTCAACCTGTGAACATTGCAAGTTAACCCCTTTAACTGGGTAATTTGCACATAGGTCCCTACACTACAAAACAATGCTACAACTTTACATTTAAAGGAGCAAAAATTGAAAGTAAATGTTCCTGAGGAACTTAATTACATGCCAAGGAGTATTCACAAGTATAGAATTACATATTTAGGCAAAAATTCTAGGGTTAGGTTATAACCCAGGTCAGGGATGTTACATTAATAGCCCACAAAATACAATTTCTAACCAACTATGGAACTGTGAAATATGGCATTAGTTTTTTAAGAAGTTGACACTATAATCATTCTACTAACATCCCATGAAAATAATTGTTTATCCAAAAGTAAATTGCAATCAACCGGGGTGTCATATATTTGTTGAAATTGACACTATATTCCTAGATTTACACCTAGGTGTCTCTAAGTGCAGCGCCAAATTCTTGGTCATAACCTACACTACAACATCATTTGTGGAGTCAGTTTTACTAAAAATGAATGATATATTCCACTTATACCCATGATATTAGTACTCTCACAATCCTCCTAGTCATATAAAGCCCTCATTTTAGGTTGTCGTTTCTCCCACACCACCAGTTGAACTCTTGTGTGCTCCTTCTACCTCCTCCATTAATTCTTTATGTCATTTTCGTCATTATGGTTTACTATTGTGGACATGTATTATTCATGTTATCATTCATCCTTCCATCACCACCATTTTTCTTTCTGTCACTAATGTTATTGTCCCTTGCTGCTTCTATAATTTTTCTTTTTTATGGTTCTAGACATTTTCTCTGTCGTTGTCACCTCTCTTCCTTCCTCTACTAACACTTTGTTTTTTGTCACAATTGATTCACTTGTCATTTTTTCTACCATTTTTCTTACTGCTATGGTCTCTACTCGTCCTTGCCTCTGTCGATGATCCTATTTGCTACTTCCATTGTCAGATATGTTTTAAGTAAAGTATGGACTTATTTAGGTTAAAACATATTTGGGAAAAATATGGGAACCTAGGTCTACCTAGACAATGTTATCTCTAAATTGTTTGTTGTTGCCTAATTGTGTCATATTTACTTAAGAAGTGAAACATCATGTAACATTATCATCTCTTCTCATATTTTCTTACCTTTATAGTACCATTATATATGTTAGGTTAATGTAGTATCAAAATTATGAAGACAAAGAAGATGATGATGATTAAGAGCATATTGACTAACATGTAGATTAGCTAGTTTTCTCTTAAATGCCATCTCCATTGTCTTACTTTGCATATTTCCAATTACATCATTTTCTAGTTAATCTCAAGGCTACTAGGATGGTTTCATCCTAGAACTTATGTGTCTTCTTGGAGTGTTCAATAAGTATCGAAAGGTGCATAGTCCTATCTAGATACTTGGGAAACGTGACAATGCATCTATCTATTATAATTTGATCACTTTAGCAACTCATAGAAGTTCTAGGATAAGATTCCACTCTGGGCATTATTCTAACTCAAAAGTAATTGGTTACTTTCATAGATGGAGGGATGGTGATTACACATACATTATAATAAACATTAAGTTTATTAAAAAGATGAGCCATGTTGACATGTACACACGACCTCTCATGAGCTAACATATTTATGAAAATCAAGTTCTACTTGGTGGATCTCTTACCGATACCCACTTTCTACAAAAATTCAGAATCAACTAGGTTTCTTATGAATACTAACTAGTTAGTGCACCACTTATAATGGTGGTAACACAATCTGTGCCTAAATGCTGATAGATTGGATTACATGTTGCTTATAGTTCTTCCCTTCCCTAACCTTGGGATTTCAGGGGAGAAATCCTTTTGTGGGGTTTATGGTTGTGAGACCATGAACCAAGCTTAACCCTAATCACCTTATATGTTGACCTAACAGTTATACATGTTGGATAAATTGGATATTATGATAAATCCCTTTGTTTCGATGATGACAAACATTTCATTCTTATTAATCTAACGAGCTACTTGAGTGTGCAGGATTAAGGTGGATGAAAAAGCAACTAGGGAAAATCCACAAGCTTACATATTTATATTTTCATGCAATGTAATCACTGTTGTAAAAACTTGTACAAATATATAATGTACAAGTACTTAGATTGCATGTAAATCAAGCGTTGGATCTTCCTAGCTAAACACCACACTTAGTTAGGTCATCTCCTTCAAATAGGATCACATATGCACACTCATACACATGCTTAGTGGTTTAATTAAAAGATTGAAAACAGAGTCAATCTCGGTCGACCACACTCCTCGACCGAGACACTCTCGGTCGACAAACTTCTCGACCGAGATTGACCCAAGTATCCGTTAGACACAGCTGACAAAGTAGTTGGCAGTTGCAAATGAACGTTGATCCAGGGTACCTGTCGGTCGACAAAACTTCGACCGAGAAGGTATCTCGGTCGACAAATTGTCGACCGAGATGGTCTCTGACAGCAACTGCAGAATAAAGTAACTAGCCGTTACTAATGCACCTAATTTATATCTAACGGCTAGTTAAGCACTTAGAAACCCCTAGAAGTTGTCTAGAACGTCCTTAAGCATCTATAGGCCATTCCTATAAATAGGACATGCCTTAGGACACTAAAATACACCTAAGCTACACTTGTGCTATACTTGAGCAAGCAATTACATTTGCAATCTGTTTTGAGAAATAGAGCAATTCCTACATTGGCTATTCATTACCATTGCTCCCATTTAGTGTCCTATAGGCTAGTATCTCCTATCCACTACAATCACATTGTCATACACATTGGTTAGGAGATCTACACGCTTGATATAGGCAAATCAAGCCTTGGGCTTAAAGGATAAGTTGTAATTTTCTTTTTCTTTCTTGTTCCTTTTTTTGTATCTTTTGTACTCTCCTTGCTACTCCTAGGGTTGGAGGCTGCGGATTGGAGAGGGTTGACTTCTCAGGTGGAGAAGGGGACTTCAAGCTACTTCAAGAAGGCTATCACACGGGAAGCTACTTCAGAAGGCTGGTGCAACGGGAGTTGGTGCATCTACTTCAAGGGAAGGCTGCTTCAAGGTTGGGCGATTACTTCTAGGTGAAGGCTGCTTGAAGGGTTTGGGAAAAGAAATTGTATTTTATGTAAAGTCCTTGCGAGGTAATAAAATAAATTTCTTTTCAAATCCCGGTTGGGTAAGCAACCGGGTAGTGGATTGACGGCTATAGTATTTGCTATAGTTGGAACCACTCTAAACCCTGTGTCTCCTTGTCCAATATTTTCATTGTGGTTGTTTGAGTTAAATAATTGTTAAAATATCTATAAAACTCTATTCACCCCCCCTCTAGTAGTTTTCAATTGGTATCAGAGCAGGCTTCAAGGAACCCTAACCAGGTCTTGAAGAATGAAGGGTGGAGGTGACTACAACCGCAGGCAAAGGAGCAACTTGGACCAACCTTCAACAAGCTACAATTGGTGTTTAGGAACGAACCATACAACAATCGGCTGTCCATGGAAAGAAAAGAAGAAAGAGGTCCATAAGAATTGTTTCATTGCTACAACCAATGAGGAAGAAGAAGAAGAGGTAAGCCTTCTTGATTTATCAAAAGAAGAGCTAATTTCGAGTCTTGAAGAAACTCACAATAAGTATATTGAGTGCAAGAAGAAGTTAAAAAAATCTAGTAAAATAATCGATGAGTTAAATACTAGACTTCTTGCTCTTACATCCGAAAATGACGATTTATATGCCAAATTGAATACTCTTGGTTTTGAAAAAGATAGCATTGTTTCAGAAAATCGTACTTTGAAATCATCTCTAAGTAGTAGTGATGTGAAGATTTTTACTCTAGAATCAAACTATGATCTTCTATATCAAGAAAAGGTTGAATTACTTGCAAAGTTAAATGATTTTAAAAAACAACCTGTTTTGTGTACACATCTAGATTATGATAATATAGTGAAAGAAAGAAATTCTTTATCATCCAATCTAGATCAAGCAAAACTAGACATTAAGAAAAGAATGGATGAGATCGTTAAGTTGCAACAAGAAGTTAGTAGGTTAAGCAACAATGAAATCCTTGATAGAATATTGGATAATTCCTATCATCAAACTGAGAAAAGAGGACTAGGTTATAAGCCCAAAAGGAAATCTCATCAACAACCTAGTTGGAGAAAGACACGAGCACATCAAGTCACATTTGTACAAAAGAACAACCTAGAACAAAACCATAGAAATAGACTTGAGGTTGATTCTACATGTTTCCATTATTGCTCACGTCTTGGACATTACTCTTTTTCATGCCCATATAAGAAAAGGAATGTTGAGTTAGTATGGGTTCCAAAACCCCCAAATTGAATTGATTAGACTAAGTTGAGATATGACCGAAGACTTTAAATTGCACATCCTTATGTCTATCTCAACTTAACATAAAGGGATAACAAAATGATTTAAGTAACTAAAATCTCTAACTTGTAAATTTATCTCAATTAAGGTCCTCAAAACTTAACATTTTATGATTAGTTGAGATTTGATCTAAATGTTACTTTGATATTCACATGTTTCATTTCAACTAAAACTGATTCTTAAACTGCATAATTGAATTAGACATAGTCTACATTTTACTTGAAATCAATAAATAGTTCTGAAGGTAAAACAGAAACCTTGTCGGTCGAGAAATCGTCGACCGAATAGTCAGTCGGTCGAGAAATCATCGACCGAACTGGTCACTGATTTCAGTCTGCAGTGAAATTACTGAACAACTGATTGATCAATGGCTATCTATCTGTTGTTAATGACTATTTTACAAAACAAGTTGAAGATCTTTTTGAATATAAATGACATCATTCTCTAAATAAGATAAAATTAAAAATCAAGTTTAGAAATCCCTATTGTACAATGTTTTTACATGATTTTCTTTAAAGCATCTATCTAGATAGAAATCATGTGTTTAAATGATTACAATCACTGCATTTCATTGTTCTATCATTACATCATGGACATGCTTTCATCATTAAGCATGATGTTGTGTTAACACAAATAGATAATGATAAGTGCATGCATAATTCTTGATGATAAGCAAGTAAAATAATTCATTGGTAATATGACTATTAAAAATGCTTGCAAAGAACAAAATGTTATAAAATTGCTCAAATTGATATCTTTAAAAAGACTTGAGATATTAATCATGCATTCATTTTTAAGAAAATGTTTTCATATTGAGAATCACTTCACATGCTTCATCATGATCATTATGGATTCATTGGTTTAAAATAGGTTTTGATTCATATGTTCAAATCATGAATGATCATTGTGATTTAGATAATTGCAAATGTCATCTTGACATAATAGATAATGCTTATGGACACAACTTGTGATGATGATGTTGCTATGACAAGCCAAACGGTGCCTCTTAGAACGAAATATTAATGTTTTTATCTATTTGCTTGTTCTAAGAAATCAAAAACAAAAAAAAATCTTGACTTTAAGATATTAATCCTGCATTCAAAATATATGTTTCTAAAGAATCTTATGATAAGGGTATAAGAAGAAATGGGAATTGATATTTAAAATACCCATAGCAAAGCATATGAAACCTCATTCACAATGAATGTAATATTAAGTCTTCATAATAGGCATATCTTAATATGCTTCAAATTGATATTTATAGCTATCTACAGAATTTATACTTCACATATGAATGTTTATCTTGGAAATCTGCAGAATTTGCCTCTTGGTTAAAATTAAAATGACCAAGGGGCGCCATGGTCGTAGTCAAGGGTGACCTAAAATAAGCTTTGACAAAATGCTTATTTGGACATCAATTTATTGTACTTGACCTTAGTATACTTTTGATAAAGGTCAAAAATCAAATTTTGAAATCATTTGTGACCTTAGAAGCATCAATTTGCTTTAATTATAACATTAAGGGGGAGCTTATAACAACAAATTGGATTAATTGATTAAGAACCTTAGAAAAACATTTGAAGCTTGTTACGACCTTAGTACTTTTTACTCTTGATTATAGAGAATTTCATAAAAATGATATATTTTGTACTTAAAGGAACTCTCTAAACAAATCAGGGCTTAACATCCCTTTCATTTGGTTGGAGACATTTTCATGTACTCTAATATTAAAGGATTCTCATTTAATTTAGGGCTTAACATCCCTTGATAGATGAGAGATAAATATACATTCATCATAAGCTTAAGGGAATCTCATATCATTTCAAGGCTTGATATCCCTTGCAAATGATTGAGAAACAAATAGTGGATAAATTAGACATAAATCCATGTTCCTAAAAGGATATCTATTTAAGGGGGATCTTAATATAAAATTAAGGGGGAGAAAAAATAAAATGTTCAAAACTGGATATCTTTTTTGAAATGACAAAGGGGGAGAAAGAATATAAAATCAAAAATATAAATATAAATGAGTTTCATCTTGATGGCCAACACTCACTTGTAAAACAAGAATGGCTACAAAAGGTAATCTTCAGGTATGAAACTCACATGCTTTATATTTCATTATTTCATATTTTAGGAAATGTTTGTCATCTTCAAAAAGGGGGAGATTGTTGGATAAATTGGACATTATGATAAATCCCTTTGTTTCGATGATGACAAACATTTCATTCTTATTAATCTAACGAGCTACTTGAGTGTGCAGGATTAAGGTGGATGACAAAGCAACTAGGGAAAATCCACAAGCTTACATATTTATATTTTCATGCAATGTAATCACTGTTGTAAAAACTTGTACAAATATATAATGTACAAGTACTTAGATTGCATGTAAATCAAGCGTTGGATCTTCCTAGCTAAACACCACACTTAGTTAGGTCATCTCCTTCAAATAGGATCACATATGCACACTCATACACATGCTTAGTGGTTTAATTAAAAGATTGAAAACAGAGTCAATCTCGGTCGACCACACTCCTCGACCGAGACACTCTCGGTCGACAAACTTCTCGACCGAGATTGACCCAAGTAGCCGTTAGACACAGCTGACAAAGTAGTTGGCAGTTGCAAATGAACGTTGATCCAGAGTGCCTGTCGGTCGACAAAACTTCGACCGAGAAGGTATCTCGGTCGACAAATTGTCGACCGAGATGATCTCTAACAGCAACTGCAGAATAAAGTAACTAGCCATTACTAATGCACCTAATTTATATCTAACGGCTAGTTAAGCACTTAGAAACCCCTAGAAGTTGTCTAGAACGTCCTTAAGCATCTATAGGCCATTCCTATAAATCGGACATGCCTTAGGACACTAAAATACACCTAAGCTACACTTGTGCTATACTTGAGCAAGCAATTACATTTGCAATCTGTTTTGAGAAATAGAGCAATTCCTACATTGGCTATTCATTACCATTGCTCCCATTTAGTGTCCTATAGGCTAGTATCTCCTATCCACTACAATCACATTGTCATACACATTGGTTAGGAGATCTACACGCTTGATATAGGCAAATCAAGCCTTGGGCTTAAAGGATAAGTTGTAATTTCCTTTTTCTTTCTTGTTCCTTTTTTTGTATCTTTTGTACTCTCCTTGCTACTCCTAGGGTTGGAGGCTGCGGATTGGAGAGGGTTGACTTCTCAGGTGGAGAAGGGGACTTCAAGCTACTTCAAGAAGGCTATCGCACGGGAAGCTACTTCAGAAGGCTGGTGCAACGGGAGTTGGTGCATCTACTTCAAGGGAAGGCTGCTTCAAGGTTGGGCGATTACTTCTAGGTGAAGGCTGCTTGAAGGGTTTGGGAAAAGAAATTGTATTTTATGTAAAGTCCTTGCGAGGTAATAAAATAAATTTCTTTTCAAATCCCGGTTGGGTAAGCAACCGGGTAGTGGATTGACGGCTATAGTATTTGCTATAGTTGGAACCACTCTAAACCCTGTGTCTCCTTGTCCAATATTTTCATTGTGGTTGTTTGAGTTAAATAATTGTTAAAATATCTATAAAACTCTATTCACCCCCCCTCTAGTAGTTTTTAATACATTGTCCCCATTTTGATGATGACTTAACCATTCCATTCATATGTACCTAATATGTCTATTTGAGATTGATTTTAGGTATTAAGTACATGAAAATATTAATTCAATAAAGTCCTAGCTTGATCAAATACAAGACAAAGTCAATATAAAATATTTTTGTGGAAAATGCCCTAAATGAATTAGGACAATTTTTGCAATCATTTGTATTGATTCTATGACTTGTGATTAAGATGAGAAAAAGAATGAGCACTTAAAATGAATGATTAAGCATTTTAATGATAATTTTCAAAATGCATTACAAGCAGTCTCATCGGTCGAGTTTCCCTCTTAGAAACTTGACCGATGCCTAGGATGGGTTTTGGAATTTTCTAGGTTCGACCGAGTTTGTCCTGGTGATAACTTGACCGACACCCTGCACAAACAAAGTGATTTTAAGTCATTGTTTGGGTTTCATCCAGGACACACTCGACCGACAACTCAAAATTAGTTGGTCGAATAGTGTAATTGGTCGAGTTACCTTTATTGAAACTCGACCAACTGCACTGTGTGGAGTGTGTAGAAAAAGTGTTTCTAGACGTTGGAGTATCACAAACATCAAAAATAGATCTGTTGCAGCACTCCAAACGACTATAATTCATTCCCAAGTACTTCTAGTGGCTAGTGGACACCCCCAACTATAAATAGGGGCCCTTGAACTTCATTCCAAGTTTTCCTACCTTGGTCCTAGATATAGTTGAGTGTGTTTTTCCACATACAACCCCTTTCTCTCTCTAGCTTACTAATCAGAATGTCATTATGAGTGAGATAGGATTTCTGTGAGAGAGCTACTCCATTGTACTCTTATAAAACTCTCAAATCTTCCCTTTCCCAATCCCTTTATAAAGAGAAAAGTTGGTGAAATCTTCTCCAATGTGAAGGAGAAGGTGTACGCTGAAGATCCTTAAGAAGAGTGGGTAATTCCTTCAAGGAGGAAGACTTGTTGCAAGAGAGGAGCTCCTTGGAGAAGGTGTCCAACTCATTGCAAAAGTGGATAAGCCCTTGTAGAGGTTGAAGACTATTGCTCCAAGGATAGGTAAGACCTTGTAAGGTTTATTGGCTCCTTTTGATCCTAAAAAAGGAAGTCTAGGTATCCTTTCTATACAAAAGGAAGGTCTTTCTGTATGTCCTATAATGGAATATAAGTATGCAATGGTTGCAAAATTCTAGGGTTTAACCTCTCTAGGTAGTGGATGTACATTATCCTAGTTTGGATTTTGGAACCACTCTACATAGCTAGTTCTTGATCTCATTCAATCTCTCTCATCCTTGCTATGTATGTTTAGTTGCATACAAATTCTATATTTGCAATCCTATTTCTTGAAGTAACTTTAAGTTCTAATGAATTTGGTTTAAGCATTTTTTTAGCTCTATTCACATCCCTCTAGATCCCTTTGATCCAAAAATTGATATCAGAGCCACAATCTTCTCCAACAAGATCTCCCATGAGACAAGAAGATGGGAAACAACCTTCTAGGTTTTCTCAACTTGGAGTATGGATTCTCCATGAGACCTCCAATATATGCCAAAAAAACTTACTTTATTGGAAGAAAAGGATGCAATTCTACTTACAAGAAATGAGCTACTGCATGTGGAAAGTAGTCATCCTTCCCTACAAGGATCCAGTTGAAGATGTGGCTACTTGGGATGAAGCTACAATGAAGAAGGTCCAACTGAATGCAAAGGCTATAAGCATCATCAATGAAGACCTCACTCCTTCCAAATTAAATTGGATCTCTTCTTGGGACACCGCCTATGAGATATGGAACAAACTATGCATCACCAATGAAGGGACCAAGCAAGTCAAGGAGTCCAAGGTCTACATGCTCAAGGGACTTCTTGAAAACTTCAAGATGGGCATAAAAGAGAGAGTGGCTGAAATCTACTCAAGGATCAACACCATCATCAATGGACTTGCTTCCTTGGGCCAACCCATGGATCAAGCTACCATCAACTCCAAGATCCTTAGGTATCTTCCTAAGAGGTGGAAATTCAATCTAACCTCCATTAAAGAAATAAGAAACCTTGGTAAGATAGCTACCGAAGAGGTCATTAGAAATCTTCAAGCCTTTGAGCCAAGACTTGACAAGCAAGAATAAGAAGAAGAAAATCTTGAAGAGAAGTAGTCAAAGAAGATGAAGAAAAAGGCCTTCAAAGATGAAGTGGAGGCCATTGTTCTTCTTTAACAACTTGCTTGCTGGACTACTCCCTCCTCAAGTGAAGATGAATCCCCTAGTGATCATGAAGCTAACTACTCCAACGGGAAACACTTCAAAGGAAAGCCCTCCTCCTCTTCTACTGCAAAATGCTTAGAGTGTGGAAAAAAGGGACACTGTAAGAATGATTTCCCCAATGAAATGAATTCTTACCATAAGAGCAACCCCAATAAAAAGGAGCACTACAAGAAAGAAATCCAGTTCAAGAGGAATGACAAGAAGGAAAAAAGAAGAAAAGATGCAACCCATGCCACATGGAGGAGTCTTCTAGTGATTCCTACTCCAATGAGGAGAATGTCATATTGCTCTCATGGCCTAAACTAGTGAAGACATATGTGAAGTAAGTGAGATAAGTGAGGTAAGCTTGAATTATTTATCTAAAGAAGCCCTCATTGGTATGCTTAATACTTCCCGTTCTTCTTATTCCAAATGCAAATCTAAGAATGAAAGGTTAGGGAAAATTATAGATGATATTGAGTTTCAATACAATGTCGTTGAGGTAGAGACAGAGATTTATCTTAAGAACATGAATAGTTTAAAAAATGAGAACCAAATCTGCCTTAATGAACTTGTTTTGATTAGAACCAAAAATGATAAATTTTTGCCAAGTTCGATGATCTTAGACATGCTTGTGATAATATTAAGGATGAAAATAGAATCTTTGTGGATGAGATTACTTTGCCCAGAATTGAAAATGTTAGATTTCTTGATAAAATTAATGATCTTTCTTATAGATCTTTATTTCCATGTAATGAAGTAGCTAATATAACTCTTGAGAGAGATTCTTATCATACTATATCACTCTACTTAGAGGCTTACCTTGTTCATGATCAAGATGATTTACCTAGTCTTCTACTATCATTACTCTTCGTGATGATAATCACAGGCTTAGAGCTTCCTTTCTAAAGTTCCTCAAATGGAAAAAGTCCCTTAATGGAGTCTTACATCACTCTACCCAAAAAAATGGTAAAAGTGGTTTGGGATATGAGGGAGATCCCAAAAGCGAGAGCAAGGGTAAGAAAAAGAGCAAGGAACCTATTATCTTCCATGGAGAGTTATCTGGCATTAAGAACCCTATGGTTTGTGTACATTTCAAGAGTGATGATCATTATTCTACTTATTGTCCATACAAAGAGAAGGGGACCAACCCAAAGATGAAATGGGTTCCCAAGCTAACTTTAGATCCCAAGGTTTGAATTGGGCACCCACATCTTCCTTTATTGTAGGTAAAAGGAAAATTTATGGTTGAGAGTGGTTGCTCTAAGCATATGACATGTGAGATAAGCCAGTTAAACAATTTCACAAAGAAGAAAGGAGGATCAGTGACTTTTTGTGATAATAAAAAAGGTAAAGTTATAGGTGAGGGTGATGTGATTGATTCACTATGCATCAAGAATGTTGTTCTTGGGGATGGCCTACATCAAAATATTATTAGTGTTACTCAATTATGTGACAATTTCTATCTTGTATCATTTACTTATCTTGAATGCTTGCTTCCATATTCCCTCTCCAACAATGTCATATATAAGGGAACTAGAAATGAAAATCTTTATGTTATTATTCTTGATTCTCTTAAGACTATTCTTGGTAAATGCCTTGTTATTGGTAAAAGTGATATATCTATGTGGAGATGTAGGCTTGGTCATATAAATATGCATCAATTGATGAAGTTGAGCAAAAAGGAATTGGTCAAAGTACTTCCTATATTGGACTTTGAGAAGGATGAGGAATGACGACCTTGTACACAAGGAAAGCAAACCAAATCCTCCTTTAAATCTAAAGGATTCCTTAGTACTGGAAGAGCTCTTGATTTTCTTTACATTCATCTATTTGAACCAATGAGAACTCAATCACTTAGTGGTAGAAAGTATCACCTTGTGATTGTCGATGATTTTTCTCTCTTTACTTGGACTTTTGTCTAAGTTTCAAAAAGTGATACTCTCAATGTTTTCTCTACTTTTTGAAAATGGGTTGAAAACAAAGCTTCTTGTTGGATCGTCTCTATCTATAGTGACCATGGGGGAGAGTTTCAAAATGATTGTTTGAGGGTTTAGTGAGAAATCAGGTTATGCACACAACTTTTCTTTCCCTCATACACCTCAACAAAATGGGGTCGTAGAGAGAAAGAATAGGTCCTTATAGGAAATGGCTAGGAACATGCTTTTTAGAGTATGATACTCCAAAGAATTTTTGGGTCGAAGCTATTAGCACTTCATGCTTTGTGCAAAACCATTTTTTTTCTCATCCTTCCTTAAATAAAACCCCCTATGAGTTATGGTGTGGTAGAAATCCCTTTATCGATTTCTTTCATGTTTTTGGTTGTCCCTATTTTGTTTTAAATACCAAGGACTCTCTCAAAAAGTTTAATGTCAAACCTTAGAAGGCTTTCTTTCTTGGATATAACACTACTAGTAGAGCATTTAGAGTTTTTGACATTGAACTCTCTAAAGTAGAAGAATCTATCAATTTAAATTTGTTGAAACTAACCCCTCTATTTTGAAGATCTCAACATCGTTGGTAGTAGATGAAGAAAAGAAAGAAGAATAAAAGAAGGATGCAAATCCCCATTTTTCTAAAGATAATCCTAAATAGCTCATAATTGGAAATCCTTTTGAAAGGGTGAAGACACAGACTTCCTTCAACAAAGAACAAGCCGACAATGCCTTCATCTCACAACTTGAGCCCAAGAATGTGAAAGAAGCTAAAGATGATGAATGGATCCTAGCTATGTAAGAGGAGATAGAGAAGTTTGAAAAGAACAAAGTGTGGGCCTTCGTGCCAAGACCAAATGATAAGATCATTAGCACTAAGTGGGTCTATCGCAACAAGCTAGATGAAAGAGGAAAAATAGTAAGGAACAAAGCAAGGTTAGTTTCTCAAGGCTACAATCAACAAGAAGGTATTGGTTTTAATGAAACTTATGCACCTATTGCTAGACTTGAATCTATCAGAATGTTACTTGCCTTTGCAAGCTATAAAAATTTCTTGCATACCAAATGGATGTTAAATGTGAATTTCTAAATGGTAAAATTGAGGAAGAAGTCTATGTGGCTCAACCTCCCACCTTTGAACATGATAAGCTACCTAATCATTTTTAGTTTTTACAAAAAGCTCTCTATGGAATCCAACAAGCCCCAAGAGCTTGGTATGAGAAATTAAAGAACTTTTTGCTAGACAATGGCTATATCATGGGAAAATTTGATTTTACCCTCTTTCTTAAACACACTTCTAGCAACTTGTTGATCATTCAAATATATGCCGATGATATCATATTTGGAAGAATTGAACTGGATCTTCCCAAATAGTTTAGTTCTCTTATGCAGAGAGAGTTTGAGATGAGTATGATGGGTGAGCTTACTTTCTTCCTTGTATTAAAAAAAAAATAAAGGAAACTTCATCAACCAAGGCAAGTATACATGTGAACTCTTGAAGCACTTTGGGATGGAGAACATCAAATCGATTGACACTCCCATGTCAAACAATGCCAAACTTGATACATATGAGGAAGGTGAGAAGGTAGATGAGAAGCTCTATGGAGGTATGATTTGTATCTTGTTATATTTTACTATCTCTAGTCCTAATATTATTTTTAGTGTTTCCTTGCGTGCTAGATTTAAATCAAGTTCTAGAAAATCCCATATTGTAGCGATGAAGAGGGTTTTACGGTATCTAGCAGATGGGGCTCCAAATGTCACACCAAGAAAAACCCTAAAAGAATAATTCCTAGGTTTAACCGAAATCCATGCACAAATTCCCCACTCAACATGAGTGGAAGCCTTATTTCAATATACTTTAGGATCAAACCCAATGGACAACCGTTTTAAACAGTTATATAAATTCATGAGTTTCAAAAGTAAATTTAATAGTGAGAAATTGATTTAATGATTAAACTAAATTCTTATCAGTATTAATAGAGATTAAGTAGTAAATGAATGATAATAAAGAGGACCAGTGCATGGGGTTTCTCTACCAAAGCATGGGTAGTTATCCTAACAAGATCTAACTCTTCAATAGTAGTTGCTAAATAGAGGCTTAGTTGTTGCACCCTCACGTGATATAGATCGTCAATTGGCCTAAACTCGCTTGGAGTCGACCATACTCAACACCTAAGTTTCTAATTTATTCCAATTGGAATTCCTCACTTATGAGTGACTGATGTGATGATTTTGAGTCGCATTTATAGACATATTCTAATTGTGTTTTATGCATTTATTGGTCACTTTGGTGGTTAATATTGCATGATTCATCTATTTTGTTCTATGATCCTTCTCTATGTCAAATCTCCCTTATTTTGGTATTTTGAGCATAAATTATTACAATAATATGTTTTGTTTCGGCTTATGTGGTTTTGTGTTGCAATTTTAGGAAAAACAAATATTTACTGCTGTCGATACCATCGACAGTGGTCGATACCATTGACACGACCACAGGTTTCCATCCGCAAGGAGCATCGTAGAGTCGATACTATCGATAGGTGAGTCGATGGTATCGAGATACCATCAGGTTGCTGGCGAGAAGAGAGTCGATACTATCGATGCATATGTCGATACTATCGACAAGTGGATTCTACAACGACACAAAAGGATAAAACTGATGCTTTATGATGTCGATACCATCGACCCTCGTCGATGGTATCGAGTCAGAATCAGGCGGAACAACAAAGAGAAAGAAGACTGGCTGATATCGCGCAAGGTCGATACCATCGACACTCGGAGATGGTATCGACACCATCAGATACAAGTTTGCTTCAGATCGTTCTAAATCTGACGGCTGTGATATTTTGGCAACCTAACTCGGTGATTATACATAATGACGGCGGACAAGAGAAATCTATAACATCATTAGCCGCTGCACACGTCCCGAGAAGGTGTGGAGAGAAGAACGGAGCCCAGAAGCACGCCCCAGCCGTTCCGGACGTCGAAGAAGACGTTTTCCACCGCCGAAAGGCCGGAGATCGTGTGTTCTACGCCAAGGACTGCTTGGATCTCCTCCGTTTAGGGGTTTCACCACTCAATCACATTTTTCTCCATGTTTCCCCTTTTCTCTAGCATGTTTTGCTCTGAGATGAACATGCGGGGCTAATCCCCTTTAACTTTAGGACTGGGAGTAGCCTGAGGAAGCATTGTATGACATTTTTATCATAGTAATTCATCATTTATCTCTTAAATCCGTGGTATGATTTCGTTTTCTCAATTATATTGTTATGCTTGACCACCATAATAATAATCTAATGCCCTTAATTACTTTGAAAGAAGAATTAATGGTTGAAAAGAGACAAAATTCACATTAATTGACAAATCCCTTGAACAAGGTGGTGTAAGGTTAATGGTGGATACCTAGAGATCGATTCTAACGCACCTAGTTTAGGGTATAGGTTACTACGACGGTGGAACTGACCTAGACTTAGGTAGTGAATTGTACCATGACAGTTGACAATTCTGACTACAGGCCACTACTCGGATTGAGAGATGAACTTGAGTAGCTATATAAGAATTTATACAATGATAACCCGCAGTGAAACCGCAATCCTAAACATTCCCACTTGAATTGATTAAACTAAACCTTTAATCAATTGCTTTTTTTGTTTTATTTCATTTTCTTTTAATTTTCCAACAACTTCCAACTTTTTAACCGGTCTAGTTGATTGTGAGTAGTTAGTAGTAGTCTCCGATAATTCAGTGTCCCTAAGTTCGACTCGGGCCTCACAAAGGCCTATATTACATTGACGCGTACACTTGCGTTCTACGCAAAGAAAAGTCGTGTCATGTTTTTGGCACCATTGCTGGGGACACGGCAATTGTCGGCACTACGAGTGCTGCAAGTGTCCACTCTAGGCCACTTTTTATTTATTTTTTATTAATTTGAAATGATTTCCAAAATTCATAGTCTATCTTTCCAATTTTTGTAATCGTCTAGCACGGTACTGAACTCACATTTTCACTTTGTAGGTACTGTGTATGGTGCAAACGCGTAGCACCGACTACTCACAACAGGCACCAGAGGTTCCACCGTCGGGACTTGACGATGAGGAGGATTACAATCAAGACTACTTGGAAGAAACAGATTCAGAATCCAAACAAGAAGAAATGGCAGAGGAACAAACAATATGGGAGAAGATTAAGGCTTCTTCTTCATCTGCTTCGAAGGGGCCAATCAAGAAGCATGCGATCAACATTCCAACTTACAAGATTGATCCTGCATTAATTAACTTGGTCAAGTTGAATGCTTTCCATGGGCTTAAGAACGAAGACCCAGTCACACATATAAGCCAATTTGTAGAGAATTGTGACATGATAAAAATTGATAGATTTCCACAGGAGACGCTCTACCTGAAGTTGTTCCCGAGTTCTCTGGCAGGAAATGCACAAGAATGGTTGCACAATCTGGACGATGAATATGTGGAATCATGGAACCACATGGTGGAGGTATTCTTTGAAAGGTTCTTTCCGCCCGAGAAGACCAATGACATGATCAGGAAAATTCACAATTTCACCCAGAAGGCAGGAGAGACCTACTCTGAGACCTAGGAAAGGTTTCAGATCATGCTTAGGAGGTGCCTGCATCACGGGCTTGACAAGGAGAAGAAGGTCAAAATTTTCTATTTTGCTCTTTCCGAGCATGATAGAAGTAACCTAGATTCGGAAGGTTTAGGATTTTTCTTGAACAACTCAGGTACAAGGTGCTGGGAGATCTTGAAAATATGGCAAAGAAGCAGTCTTGGGGCGATAGGGATGCACCAGAACAAGTCAATGTCGCAGGTGAGTCCAGGGCCATCAAGGAGCTGAATGATAAACTAGATCTTTTAGCCAAGAAATTGCTTGCCAAGGAAGATACCGAGTCCGATGAGGAAGCCCATGTCAAATTCATGCAACAACAGGGCTATAGAAATAATGATTATGCTTGGAGGAAGGATAGGAAGTTATCATGGAAGGATCTAAACAACTTCCTCCAAGATCCAGATGCGAAGCCGCAACCAAGAGCCGAAGATAAAAGCACCGAGTTGCTTAGCCAAGTGGTGCAGCAAAATCAGGAGATGATGAGCATGTTTAGTAAGAAGTTGCAGTCCCAGGGTGATTTGTTGACCAAGTTTGGACAAACACTGCAAAGTCATGGAGCACAAATGAGGACACTAGAGACGATCGTGACCCAAATTTCCAATGAAGTGGCAGCCATAAAGCATGCTAATCAACAGAGACAGGCAGGAAATGCAGAAGTTTCTCAAGCACATCACCAAGTGAAATATATATCTGTGGTTACTGAGGCAGAGGCCCCAGTGGTGAAAGTCCAGGACAAAAGCAAAATGATTTTTGATACGGAGGCTACACCAAAAATACCATATCCTCACAGTCATTATGGATTACCTGGCGGATATATCCCATTCAGAAAATCCCACCAAGAGCCTAGCACGATCGCGCCCGCACCTAGGCAAGAAGAGCAGGTGAAGGCTATGTGTCATGATGAAGCTACATTCACTGCGAGAGAGAAGCCATCACATGTTACACCTAGTGTAAATGATCTTCCAAAGCCCATGCCAGAGGGTGACATTGAAGCCAGCTTAGGGGAGGAGACCCTGAAAAGCCCATATGTGCCACCTCATAAGCATCTAAATGAGGCAGTTGTGTCTTTTCCGGACAGCCCAGGGCTGAAGAAAGAACATCGACACTACAGGAAGTTCTTGGAAATGTTCAGGAAACTCCATATCAATATTTCATTAGTGGAAATGATAGAGCAGATTCCAACGTACGGAAGATTTATCAAAGAAATCATCACTAAGAAAAGGGGGATCAAAGACACAGATGTTTGCCAGGTGAATGAGATGGTGAGCTCAATTATCCATGGGAGTTTACCACGGAAGAGGAAAGACCCAGGAGGCTTCTACATTCCATGTTCTATAGGCAGTCAATATTTTCCACAAGCACAATGTGATTCAGGGGCCAGTATTAATCTTATGCCACTATCCATGTTTCAGAGGCTTGGTTTGAAGGATCTAAAGAACTCTAGTATGACTATGGAGCTGGCGGATGGGTCCATTGTTAAGCCATACGGAGTTTGTGAGGATGTACTTGTCAAAGTAGATAGGTTTATCTTTCTGGTGGATTTCATTGTTATGGATATGCCGCAACTCAAGGGTTGTGAAATGCTCTTAGGAAGGCCGTTTCAAGCAATGGACGATGTTGTTACTGCCATTGGGAGAGGTACTTTGACATTGGGGATTGGCCAGGATCGAGTTGAGTTCAAATTGCCGCCTGATCCCCTTGGCACACTCTCCAAAGTTCCGAGTTGATGAAGCTTGATTTTGTCTAGCCTAAGACGTTAAATAAGGGCGCTTGTTGGGAGACAACCCAACCATCGGTAGTTTAGTTTAGTTTCTTTCACATTCGTACTTTGGTTTGATTTGATTTCATTTTTAGTGTAAAAAAAAGGTACCGTGATCGTTTGCTTTATGTGCAGGACTGAGGCAGAGTCGATACCATCGACCCTTGTGTCGATGGTATCGAGTTGGGTATAGGTTGGCGGCTGCAAAAATCGCTCTACATCGATACCATCGACGGCCTCGTCGATGGTATCGACACACCAACAGGTTGATCGCAAGAATGAGGTCGATAGTATCGACAAGGGTGTCGATACTCGCAAGATCTCTGGAGATATTCAGAAGAAATTGTCTCAGTGAAGTCGATACCATCGACGGGCATGTCGATGGTATCGACCCAGTTACAGGCAGAATGCGGCGGCCGGGCCTCGTGAGGGTGTTGCCCTAACCAGAAGTCGATACTATCGACTTGTGTCGATAGTATCAACGTGACACATCACCAATCCGTGAGAGGAGATCAACGACGATCGCTGCATCGAGAGAGTCGATCCGTGGGATGGGTCGATAGCATCGACACCTGTCGATAGTATCGACACATCATCGATTTGGGGCCCCACATCAAGCCATCGACGACCGTCGATACCAGCAGCAGACAGATTGTGCTACAGGAGTCGATACCATTGACTCGCGTTGATGGTATCGATGGGCAGACAGCAGTGCCGACCACAGCTATATAAGGGATGGTTTGTCATCATATGATGTCACACCTTTAGCGAGTTCCTCTTCCACTTGTGTCGTGCATCTGTGTGAGCAATCGAAGCCCGACTACGAGCATCCACGGAGTGCGTTCTTCACTGAGCCTTCATCGAGCGGAGATTGTCTTCTCCGACCTTCTCTGAGCTCCATCTTCTAATCCTTCTTCTTCTACGACAATGGTGCATGTTGTCGGTGCATCCTCTTCCCGGGCAAATCCAATGGAGATCTCGGAGTTTGTTCCTCCACCAACTGCTTCCATTCCGCGTCCGCGAATCGTTCATCCTTCTGTGGAGGTTCGGAAGGTCCACGAGGAAATCATGAAAAGAAAGATCGAGCCGACCCGCTACGTCCACCGCGAGATGTTACGTAATCTGGAGTTCGAGGCTAATCTTGCCTACGTTCTTAAGGGACAGACAAGACATACGGGCAGGCGGCCTGATGAGATGGAATTCCACGCCGACAGCCAACCATTCTTTGGAGAATGGCCGACATACAAGGAGCTAGTCGTAGAATTCATGGCGTCGCTGGATATCTGTGTCGTTCCCAACGACGTTATTGCTACTGATCGAGAATGGATCAATGGCCATGTTTCTTTCTGGCTGTACAATAATGACTACACTCTCACCCTCCGGCAGTTCAATAATATCTACAACTAGAATCACAGGCGAACTGATTACCGGAGGCCAGACAACAGAATAGATTATGATGCTATCTTCGCCGAGCTAGTGACTGTGCCGCCGGGGAAATCTGTGAGCTACCACAACACGGCGGTGGAAGATTTCAAGAATTCTTTTGTGCGGATTCTTCACCACATGCTTTGCACTACTTTGTTCGCTCGTGGTGATCTGTCTCTCAGCAAGTTTCAAGAGACAAACTTGTTTTTCCTATATAAATTGTTGAAGTGCCAAGAATGCAACTGGGGCGTGTTTTTCTTAACGCGCATTTTGGCAGTAAAGAGGAGTACGCGGAAGGCTCCAATTCACCTTGGAGGGCTCATCACACCGCTGGCCCACTATCTTGGATTGAATTTCTCTCAGTTGACTCCTCTCTCCAGTAGAAGCAAGGTTAACTTGTAGCACCTTCACCGCTCCAACCTCATTTTGTTGCATGATGGATTGGCGTATGCACACTGCCACGTTAATCACGCTTATCAGGAGTGTTCACTCCCCGACCCCATCTTCCATATTGAGGGTGCTCAACATTTCCGATGGTCAATCATAGCCATTGCTGATTCATACGAAGACTGTGGCAACGACGACACCAACAATGATGACGACGAGGCTGAAGAGGAAGAGGAGGCCTATACTCCTCTTCGCACACGAGTGGCACCTAGGAAGCATCCATACATGCATCCGGGTGCATCTTCTTCTTCACAGCCTCCACGGACACCACCACCGCCCTCGCAACAAAGCGAGGATGTCTACTCAATGCGAGGAATGTATGCCATGCTGCAGGATATACAGTAGACGCAACAACACCACACCGCAGTGTATACCGGTGTTCAGGAGACGACGATCCGGTTACTTGACAATTAGAGGGCTATCTTTGAAAATGATTGCCTCCTCCTCGACAACCAACAACAGATTCATGACAGGTTGCATAGGATGGAGATGCAGCAGCCCTTCTACGATCATTACTGGAGCCAGAATTATTTTGGGGGGTATCCACAACCTCCACCCATGCCCCTGTATGATCTGAGCTTTCAGGGGCAGTACCCATCCTGGGACCCTACGGCCCCACAATACCCGCCTCCTCCGGAAGAGTAATCAGTATCTCTGTTCCAACCTTTAAGATTGTTTTTGACTATGAGTCCATAGTCGAATTCAAGCTTAGGGGGGGAGTTGGAACAACCTCTATCTTTTATTTTCTCAGTTCTTAGTTTTATTGTTTTTGTTCTTGTCATTTATTTCTTGCAATCTTAGTTTGTTTGTAGGATTCACACTCTATCTAGTGTAATTGTGGATGTCTGAAGTCTTCTGTCATCTCAATTGCTTGTACATGGGAATTAAGGGAAAATTAAAAAAAAAAATGAGTGCTCGCAAGCTTGTGTTGTTCAACTTTGAGCACATAACTTAAGAAAATGATTGGTTTTGTCAACTCTAAAATAGAAAATCACAACTATACATTCCTAATGATTCATGAAAAGTGGACGGAATTGGTTGTGTGAGCCTAAACTGACCAAATGATAATGAGACTCTAATTTGAGATAAGAGACAGAAACCTCTTACTACTACACAGGTCAGTAAGGAGGGACACATAATACTTTTCAAAGGTTTAGTCAATTAGTCTTGTGATCTTTCCACCCCATTGTTTTTCACAATCCACCATAAGAATTGGAAGTACTTTACGGTTTTAATCTTTTTCATTGCATCTCATGTAGATAGGTCTTGCATTGCAAAGTATTTTCACATGTTTTGCATGAAAATAAAAAAATAGAATAGTTATACATGCACATTATCCTTAGGTGTGTGTCATTTAGCTACATTCATAATTTTTATGCATAGAGTACATCATGTATCTTATTTCTTCTGTAAGGGTGACCAACTTGTTCCATACCTTCTAAATGCTTCAAATATTTGATCTATGCAGAAAAAGTGAGCCCAACAAAAAATTCATTGTCGTTTATGGACATAAGGGCCTAAAAAAAGAAAAAAAAATGGAAAAGAAAAGAAAAATTATTGAGAAGCAAGGAGAATAAGAGGGAGAAAGGAACATAGTCTCACTTGCATTTTAAGATGAGTAAGTACATGATGTAGCTCAGTTAGATATTCCAACTCATTTTGAGACGGGATGTTAATGCATACATCATTCCACCCAATTATAGGCATTAGGGCATTTTCATGTGCAAATGCATCATTTAGGGAATTTTTGTTTTATGCATGTTGAAACCGTATAATGCTTCCATTTGTTCCATTAGCCACTCATTCCATCCACCCGTTCCTTGAATTGGTAGGCCACCGTGATTTTCTCCTCACTTGTGAATATCAGGAGAGCTGCTTCCATGTAGATGGTAGTTAGGGCGAGCAACGTAGTATAGGAGATCACAAGATGCACCAAGTCTGGACCGGCAAATTTTATTATGTTAACTGCCTTATATGACAGTGTTCATCAGTTTTGAGGTAGATATCTTTTATGGATGATTACTGTCGCCTTTAGGGTAATTATCATTCTATGGTTAGTAAGGGTGGGAATGTGAATGTTCGGTGGGGATCATATGGTGATGTCTGTTGTGATGATCTGTTCTTTAGTTGACCCTTGCAATTCTATTCTAAAGTTTTGTTGTTCGAGGGCGAGCAATGTTCAAGCTTAGGGGAGTTTGATGCGATGATTTTGAGTCGCATTTATAGACATATTCTACTTGTGTTTTATGCATTTATTGGTCACTTTGGTGGTTAATATTGCATGATTCATCTATTTTGGTCTATGATCCTTCTCTATGTCAAATCTCCCTTATTTTGGTATTTTGAGCATAAATTATTACAATAATATGTTTTGTTTCGGCTTATGTGGTTTTGTGTTGCAATTTCAGGAAAAACAAATATATGCTACTGTCGATACCATCGACAGTGGTCGATACCATCGACATGACCACAGGTTGCCAGCCGCAAGGAGCATGGTAGAGTCGATACTATCGACAGGTGATTCGATGGTATCGAGATACCATCAGGTTGCTGGCAAGAAGAGAGTCGATACTATCGACGCATATGTCGATACTATCGACAAGTGGATGCTACAGCGACACAAAAGGATAAAACCGATGCTTTAGGATGTCGATACCATTGACCCTCGTCGATGGTATCGAGTCAGCATCATGCGCAACAACGAAGAGAAAGAAGACTGACCGATATCGTGCAAGGTCAATACCATCGACACACGTCGATGGTATCGACACCGTCAGATACAAGTTTTCTTCAGATCATTCTAAATCCGATGGTTGTGATATTTTGGCAACCTAACTCGGTGATTATACCTAATGACGGCGGCCAAGAGCAATCTATCACGTCATTAGCCGATGCACACGTCCCGAGAAGGTGTGGAGAGAAGAACGGAGCCAAGAAGCACGCCCCAGCCATTTCGTATGCTGAAGAATATGTTTTCAACCGCCGAAAGGCCGAAGATCGTGTGTTCTATGCCAAGGACCGCTTGGATCTCCTCCGTTCAGGGGTTTCACCACTCAATCACATTTTTCTCCATGTTTCCCCTTTTCTCTACCATGTTTTGCTCTGAGATGAACATGCGGGGCTAATACCCTTTAACTTTAGGACCGGGAGTAGCCCGAGGAAGCATTGTATGACATTTTTATCATAGTAATTCATGATTTATCTCTTAAATCTGTGGTATGATTTCATTTTCTCAATTATATTGTTATACTTGATCACCATAATAATAATCTAATGCCCTTAATTACTTTGGAAGAAGAATTAACGGTTGAAAAGAGATGAAATTCATATTAATTGACAAATCCCTTGAACAAGGTGGTGTAAGGTTAATGGTGGATACCTAGAGATCGATTCTGACGCACCTAGTTTAGGGTATACGTTACTACGATGGTGGAACCGACCAAGAATTAGGTAGTGAATTGTACCATGATAGAGGACAATTCTGACTACAGGCCACTACCCGGATTGAGAGATGAACTTGAGTAGCTATATAAGAATTCATACAATGATAACCCGCGGTGAAACCGCAATCCTAAAGATTCCCACTTGAATTGATTAAACTAAACCTTTAATCGATTGTTTTTTTTATTTCATTTTCTTTTAATTTTACAACAACTTCCAACTGTTTAATCGGTCTAGCTGATTGCGAGTAGTTAGTAGTAGTCTCCGATAATTCAGTGTCCCTGAGTTTGACTCGGGCCTCACAAATGCCTATATTACATTGACGCGTACACTTGTGTTCTACGCACGGAAAAGTCGTGTCAGTGACCAACCATATTGTTCTGGTGTTCTAATCACACTGACAACAACCTATATATCCTTGATTATAACATACATGCAAAGCGAGTCATCAATTTTCAAGGAAAGGAAATAGGCGGAATGATACATTTTTAGCAATAGTACTATTGAGTCTAGTTACATGCTAGTATAAAATATGGGACGTTGGGGCTAGTCCCCATGCCCCAACACATGTCCAATTGCTTATGGCGAGAGACAACAACAAAAAGATAGAAGAAAGGATGGAAGCGTCCATGATGGCTGGTACATGGAGACCAATCTCTTTGTTGTAGTTGTCGCCTCCTTAATCCTTGCTAGAGTTTGCTGCACAATGTGGCTTCTAATCATCGATCAAAGATCCCTTAGAATGGACGATAAGGTTCCCTTTTATAGATGAATTCCTTATTTCCAAAACCCTATTTATGAATACTTTTGGTCAAAGGAAGCTAATTGCATGGCTCGTACTCAGTCCAGTAGGTGACGTGCATGTGTTATACAATTTGGACCTCACATCTAGTTCTCTGGAGGACCAATGTGGAATGAATCAAATCTGGCTGAATCCTGGGAGGCGCACGTCAAAACTAAAGAATCTGGAAGACACCAAGTACAGAGCAGCTTGAGTCCGGTGAGCACTAAATTTGATCATTTGACTAGGCAGTTCAAATGTGGACAATGGAAAGCTTCCAGGATTTTCCTTCCCTCGAGACATAACATCATGGGGGCTTGATCGTCCATCTAGGCATTATCACATATTTTTGGCTGGTTCTGCATGAAAAATATATAAATTACATTAAAGTTTAGAAAAGAGGAGATAATTCCATTTATGTAAATATAAAGTTAAATCTAGAAAATAAAAACACGACAACCCCTAGAAATTGAGTAAAATAATATGCAAAGATGGATATAAATATATTCATCAAACTACAACATACTTAATCCTTTGATAATGGATATAAATATACTCATCAAACTATGATAGACTTAATCCTTTGCATGTCTCGAGTAAAGAAAAATTACATTGACTGCATGTTTTCTTTGACTCGAGACTTTTTATTTGGTTGCAATTACATTGACTGCATGTTTTCTTTTGGGTCATTGGCCTCTTTTATTTATGCCATGTCTGTAGATGAAAATGTAAAAAGGAGACATAATTTATGGAAGGAACGCGACCCTGGACTTAGGGTTTGGCATATAGTGGGGAATATATATTTTCTCTTTTTTTCTAGTATAAGAGATGATGGAAGATGAATGAGAACAAGAGGCTGACTTGTGCTTCTTCATTTTATTACTACATTGGGATAAAATCATCATATTATTTCAATTTAATTAGTTAGTGTAGGGTAAAGAAGTGTTTACAAATTTTGTTGCAAGTCATATTGGAGGCACATGCGGTTTGACCCTTCTGACTCATTCTACTTATCATCATTCACATGGTGAAAGAATGCTCAATTTTTGTCGTCCGGGTTCAGATCTGTCCAGGACATGTATGTTCCTTAAATTTTCCCTTTGCATGGGTTAGCTAAAAAAAAGTGAATGCTCACTTATATATTTCCAATTTTTTCATACATCAAAATGGTTGTCTAGGTAAAGGCCATTATTCACAAAAAATAGAATAACTAAAAAGAAGAAAAAAAAGCAAGAAAGATACAAATAAAAGATGGAGAAAATTAGTTTGAGGATGAGAAAGGGAATGGTTAGAATTGAGGTGTTGGAGACGACATACCACGCACCCTCCACCCCCAAATTCAAAATTATGCCCGTCCTCGGGCAGATCAAAGTTACAGATGAAGAGTATTTGATATGGAGGGCATTGGGGTTGGAGATGGAGAGAGTGGACACCCAAGAGCACTTAATGGAAACCCTAAGAACGGGGGTACTCAATAGAAACCCTAAGGATGGCTTCCTCTCCCATTGGTGATGTTATGATTCGAACACCACCTTGGCCAACAGTTGCCATGATCTTCATTCGGTGGTGGTGAGGGTGGTCACAATCGCGCCCCCCATTCTCTAGAACTTGTGTTTAGCTAACACCTTATCTCCAGGGCAATGTCTTGTTGATCATTCAAGTAATTGATCAACATATTTGGTTCATCCATTGAAAGGTAAAGCTGTTGGGCCAAGAGTGTGAAGTGATCCACCCACGGGACATAAGTGTCTTGGTAGTAGTAGAGGTGCAATTCCTGGTCTAAATGGCATGGAGTCTCCTTAGCTGATAGAAGGGCAAGTTGCGATTAGTGGGGTTTGCCATTTATGTTGTTAGTTAATGATGCCATTGGCAGCGTTGAGGTAGAGTGAAAATGGATGTTTGTCTTTGTTTCTGATCATAAGAATGAGAATGTTGGTGATGTCAATCCCTGAGCCCCATCCCTTTTATAATTGAAAAGAAGAGATCTTAGGGATGCCTAAGAAGTTAATGATTATAAATCATGCATGCGTTATTCCTAGTCCATAGGGATTGCACGTCAATCGCTTCCTAGAAAGTCAAAATTGAGATATTATGATAGTGAATATTGATGATAGGATTGAGATAAAAGTGGCTACTAATTAAAAGAAACAAACTTATCGTAAAATATAAATACATATTTATCAAAGAGAAGGAAATAAAATCCAATGTGGAACATAAAAAGATCAATCCTCATTGATTCACATAGCCTACTCCCTGTATTCTTATCATTTCACAAGATCGCAAGATCTATTACTATCAAACGGGCGACTGACCTGAGGAGTTGATGGACAAATGGGTGTTTTCATCATGAGTATAATGTGTCATGTTGGCTATCCATCAGTTAACTTTGGTTGTCAAGGGCATAGTTCTCCCCTTCCCCCCTCTCTTTCTCTCTCTCTTCAAAGTGAAAAGAAAAGAAGAATAAAAGTAAATAAGAAAACAAAAACAAAAATATATAAACAGCTAGGTTGCCTCCCAGCAGGCATCACGGTCTAACATTGTGGACCAGACCGATGATAGCATGTCATATATATGAGCAGGGTTTTCGAATCCTTGTCTTTTAAATTTAAAAACCTTGTATCATAGTTAGATGGTGTACATACCTTGCTTGGGGGTGAGTCCTTATTACCTTGTTTTCCTCTCTGGACGTCTACTTGTTTTGATATTGTATTATCTTCTTCTTTGAAAACTTCAATTGAATTATGCACCTTCTTTTAATCTATAAAGAATCGATACTCAAATGTCTTCCTTCCCAACCATAGCACAAGTTTTCTAGCTTCAACATCCACTAAGGCTCTCCTAGTATCTAAGAACGGTCTCCCCAAAATGAGCAGGAAACAATTGTCCTCTTTGATCTACATTACCACAAAATCACATGGGACATAGGTGTCATGTCCCATCTTCACTAGGACATCTTTGATTATTCCCGAGGGTTGTTTGATGGAGTAATCTACCTAATGAATGGTCATAGATGTGGGTAGGAAGTCAGTGAATCATAGATGCTAGCATAAAGTGTATGGCATGATAGACATGCTTGTGCCTAAGTTAGCAAGTCCCTTGCCACTAGTGTCATCTCCTAAAAAAAGTAGTCTATCCCAAATGATTGCTTGTGAGGCATATGATTTTGAACTATGTCAGACGTAGTCTGTACTAGCTTCATAGTCTTGCATTTCTTGGTCATATACTTCCTAGATAGAAGGAAATTGAGATGTTTAGACCAGGTTGGAATTTCAACTATCGCTTTGAGGAATAAGATATGGACGTGGAGTTTCTTCATGGTGTCTTTGAATTTCATGAATTGATCATCCAGCTTGGTCTACTTGAGGTGACCTGCATATGGTACACTAGGCTTGTACACAGGTGCTTCGTGTTTTGTCAGTGGTCCAGGCTTGACTTCTAGTGTTGCAATAGTTAAATTCTCATTGGTGTTTGCTTGGATCAACATCACACGTGATTTAGTATCTGGACTTTGACTAGATTAACCATTGAATGGTCATTCAGTAAACTTGAGGCCACAACTGAAGTACCTTCATTACTACTTGGTGGAGTAGAGGTGGGAGTGGAGGTTGAAGGTGTGGATTACACATTTCCTGACCTAGTCATTGTAGAGTTTAGCTGCTCTGGATGCTTGGGATTATTTTCATGTTGACCAGTGATCGTTCCCACTGGGGGCTTTTGACTACCTATCAAATGGGTGATCTAAGACTCCAATGCCTTTTGATTGGATGTGGCGTTGGCTAGTTGATTCTAGTATGATGCCATCATCACATGAAGTTTCTTCATTAGGTCTTGTGTTGGAGCTACCTCTATTTTCTGTGGTGGGGCTTGATTTGGATTTTGATAATGCTACAACTGTTGGTAGTTCCTGCTAGGAAAATTAAATTTGTAGTTTCCCCAGTTGCTTGGGATAGTGTAGTTTAACGGTGCTCTATCCTGAGTTGGTTGCATGGAGGCATGTTGATTTAGACTCTTGGCTCTAGCAGGGTTCCCGTATTGGAAAATTGGGTGACTACGAGCTTGGTTTGGGTTATAGTAGTATTGCCCTGGGATAGTGTGGATTGACTTTACGTCCTCGTCTTGGGTGACTATATATTGTTTCTCAGCCTGATGCACATGGAATGCAACTTATAGTTGTTGATAATGGATCATACAGTTGTCAACTGCATGGAAGAACTCACAAGAAGGTGCAATGATTTTCACTTGAGGCGTCTGATTCTTCCTTTCATATGCACTGAAAGATTTTTCGAGATTATCCTACTTGATAGAGAGAGGTTCTAGTGTTTCTAAAATAGATCTATGTTTTGAATGATCCTCATCCATGGCTTCTTTAAGAACACCCTTGCCCAAGGGTCTGGTCCACTGAGTCTGATTCTTAGCTACAAGGTTGATTATCTTTAGCGTGTTGTCGAAGCTCTCTTGATGAAGTTTCTATTACAGGAAGAGTCGAGGAACTTCTTTGTCTTATCGTTAACCCCCCAATAGAAAATTTTGATGATTTGATTCTTGTGGATGCCATGATGTGGGCACTTGCATAGGAATATATTGAATCATTCCCATGCTTCATAGAAAGATTCTTTGGGTAGTTGATTAAACATCGTGATCTATTCCCTGATAAAATATGTCATCAAGGGGGGTGGAATTTCTATAGAAACTTGTTTTCTAGGGCCTCCCATGTAGTGATCAGATCCCCTCGAAGAGCATTGTACCACGCTCTATGTAACGACCCCACTTCTTGGTAACCCCCCAATTAAGGGAGACAAAAAGGTCAGAGGCGTTATCCCGAAACAAGATCAGTGGTTTTGCAAATAATCAATAAATATAATAAATTCTACAACAACTAAGCTTGAAAATGGAATAAATTTTTTCTTTTCTCATACCTTGCAAAATATAGGAGTTGATGGACTTTACCCCATATACCATCTATCTATCTTAATCCTCTAATCTTTATTAAGCTTTATTCAATCATTGTCACTTTAAAGGAATAGCCAATTTCTTGATAAACCAAAAACGCTGACAAACAAAATGTCAGTCAGTATAATGAATTATACTGGTATGTGGGGGAACCAATAATCTTGCATTTAATTGTAACAACATATTGCAAGCAATTATGATTTAACAAAACAAACTTTATGTTTTAAACATGACTACTCAATCCTTACATACCCTAGCCTCTTTGTTGTCCCTACAGTGGACATAGATACTACCTTTCACATGGTAGATCTCAACTAACCCCCATGATCCTACCTTACAGGTAGATCAATACAGAGGGTTTTGGAGTCGCATAGCCCTACCCAAAGGTAGTCAAATCCCTGACTCGTGATAACCTGATGATCCTACCTCACATGTAGACCATGTACTAGGGCATCTTTTTCATCAACCTCAAAGCTATAGAGGAGGACCAGGATCTAAGCTAGTTATGCACATATATTTATGGTGATAATCATAGTCACTTTATAATTGCATGAAATAAAAGACAATCAAGCAGTTATTCCAAGGAATCGATAAAACTTCAAAAATCGCCAAGAAACTAAAGAGATTTAACCATAAGTGTAACCACATACCTATTTGTCCGAAACAAGATAGGAATAGTCCAAGCAAATATGAAATCCAGACAAGCAAGCAATTCACCCAACAAAGATCCTGAAATAACCATACAATTTCCTTTTACTACTCATGCTATCAAGATCTATCCAATCTAATTTGCTCCTTAGGGTTTCTACTTCTTTTTAGGGTTCTACATGCAATTAGGGTTTTACTATCACTTTCATCACTACAAACCCTAAATAAGAAAAACTAATCATAAACCCTAACCATCATATCCTATCTCTCTTAACAGGCTTAAGATCAACATTTATCAACATATTTCAATATATTTCGAATTAAACATAATCATCTCTTCTTTTACTCTAAATTAGGGTTTCTAGATACATATTTCTCTTTTACTTGTTATTGGGCCCAACAGCCAATAAAGCCCACTAAGCAACCAACAAGGCTATTGTACACGAAATGCATACATTCCAAAACAAATCACATCATTATTTGTTCATATGTCTTTAATAGGAGAAATTGCATTTCTCACCAAAAGAACCTAAAAATTGGGGTTGTAACACTCTAGGTTTATTAGTTAGGAAATATTTGAAGAGTTGCAGTCGCATGACGTCATCAGTGATGCCAGATGGTTACATCATCGAGCAAATGTTGACGAATTTGAGGAGATGTTCCAAAAAATCATCTCTAATCCTTCCTGTGAAGGTGGAGTTTTGCATTAGAATGACCCACTGGGTCCTGATCTTGATTGGATCTTTTGGAGGTTGGACTGGATGAGTTACATTAGTGCCTTATGGGATAGAAAAATCTTGCAATTTCTTTGGCATATTCTACAGCTTGGGTGGGTTTGAGGTTGGTCTTGAATTTAGCTTCACCTTCTCCGTAGCTTTTGCGGCGGGTAATTCTCTTGGTACCACGGTGGTCACTTCAATTTGTGCTTGGATAGTTGCTTCTACAGTTGTAACATCTTCCATGTCTTTATCCTTGCTAAATATCTTGAGGGTTCTCTCTATTTTAGGATCGAAAAGCAATCTTAAGTCAAGACTTTTGGATCTTTGCATGTGCTAGGGTACCTAAAAAGAGGCAGATTGACCATGAGTTGATGTGTTGAGTTTGAGAAGATTTTCAATAATATCAAGCATAAAAAAGAAAAAACCTAACTAAACTTATACTTCCAAAAAATTTAACTACAATTGTTCCCGACAACAACAACAATTTTTGATGGGGCTCCAAATGTCGCACCAAGAAAACCCCTAAAAGAATAACTCCTAGGTTTTACCAAAAAGTAGTGCAGTAATTCCCCACTCCATACGAGTGGAAGACATATTGCAATATACTTTCGGATTGAACCCAAATGACAACGTTTTTAAGCAGCTATATAAATTCAAAAGTTTTTAGAGTAACATTTAACAATGATAAATCGATTGATTGATTGATTAAACTAAACTATTGCTTTTAGCAACAAAGATTAAGTAGTAAATGAATGATAATATAGAGGACCAAGGCATAAGGTTTCTCTACCAAAGCTTGCTTAAGTATCATAACAAGATCTAACTCTTCAATAGTAGTTGCTAAATAGAGTCTTATCTGATGCACCCTCATGAGATACAGATCGTCACTTTACCTAAACTCCCTTAAAAACAACCATCCTCGGCACCCAAGTTCCCTATTTATTCCAATTAAACTCCTTCACTTACGACCTACAATCCTCAGGATGTTAGCAGATTATAGCCCAATCACCTCACTATCCCTTTCTGACACCATAGGGGGATAAAAAGATCATTCTAGTTTTATAATCACACTCACAACAACCTACATATCCATGATTATAATATACATGCTAAGCAAGTCGTCAATTTGCAAGGCAAGGAAATAAGCATAACAATTTTTTTATCAATATTATTATCAAGTTTAGGTGCATGCTAGGATAAAATATGGGTTGTTGGGGCTAATCCCCATGCCGCAACACAAATGTCTACTCACTCATAGTGAGAGACAAGAATAAAAATATAGAAGAAACGATGGAAGGGGTCATGACACCCAAGTTGTCAATTTGCAAGGCAAGGAAATAAGCATAACAATTTTTTTATCAATATTACTATCAAGTTTAGGTGCATGCTAGGATAAAATATGGGTTGATGGGGCTAATCCCCATGCCGCAACACAAATTTCTACTCACTCATGGTGAGAGATAAGAATAAAAATATAGAAGAAACGATGGAAGGGGTCATGACGCCTGGTGAAGGAAGACCAATCTCTCTGCTATAGTCCCCTTCTCCTTACTCATTGCTAGGGTTCATGTTGCAAAATGTGGCTTCTAATCACCGATCAAAGACCCCTTAGAATGGATGACAAGGGTTCCCTTTTATAGATGCATTCCTTGTTGTCGAAATCCTAATTCTGAATTCTTGTGGTCGAAGGAAGCTAATTGCATGGCCCATACTTGATCCAACAGGCTACTCCACATGGAATGAACTAGCTTAGGTTGAATGCTAGGAGCAAGCATCAAAACTAAAGAATCTAGAAGACTCCAGGTAGAGAATGGCTCAAGTTAGGTGAGCAACAAATCCAATCATTTGACTAGGTAGTTGGAAAGTGGACAATGTAAACCTTCTAGGATTTTCCTTCCCTTCAGGTGTAGCATCATGGGGGCTTGATTGTCCATCTGACATTGTCACATATTTTTGGCAGGTTCTACATGAAAAATAGATAAAGTACATTCAAGTTCAAAAAAGAGAAGATAACTGCATTTAAGTAAATATAAAGCTAAAACTAAGAAATAGAAACATGAAAACCCCTAAAAAGTGAGTAAAATAGTATGCAAAGATGGGTATACATATACTCATTACTAGCCACAACCCAAAATTTTGGACTATGGTATCCCAAGTCAAGGGACTTTACTTTTATTGCTTATATTGATGTGGATTATGTAGGATGCTTAATTGATATAAAGTGCACAAGTGGCACTTTCTTTCTCCTAGGACCATGATTAGTTTCTTGGTTCTATAAAAAACAAAGCACAGTTTCTCTTTCAACTATCGAGGTTGAGTACATTGTAGCTGGAATTTGTTGTGCCCAAGTCCTATGGATGAAGGAAATGCTCCAAGAATTTGATGTTCATTATAATGCTTCTCCTATATTTTGTAATAATACAAGAACAATCAATCTTTCTTACAATCCTATATTGCATATTAGAGTAAAACATATAGAGGCCCTCCATTACTTCCTTCATGACCACATTGCCAAGAAAGATATTTATATCACTCATGTGGACATAGAAGATCAACTTGCAAACATTTTCACTAAAACTCTAGCTAGAGAGCAATTTACTTTTATTAGATCAAAATTTCTTATTACTGCTCTTAATGATAATGAGATGCCTTCTAGATAGATGTCCTCATATCTATATGTTCTTGCTCATATAGTCTTAATGCCTTGTTTTGCTTGTTCTGGATATTTTTTGCAAATGCTTGTTTTACCATAAAATAGAAGCCAATGATAAGTGAAATGTGGCTTAATATGTTCACAATGCATGACAGACTGTAAAAATAAATTTATATAGCATTCTAGTGGACTAGAATTAAGTTTCTTATCTTTTGGACACACTGGCCTATTAGCCAAGTTTTTTCTGGGAGAAACTCAACCGACAATAGGCTAAGGAATGAACAAAACTACAATGTTGTCCAAGTTTTCCACACCTCAAAGTCAACCTACAACATTGTTGGGCGGAAAAATATATAAGAAGTTGGTCAAATTTCTACCTCTCAACTAGAAAAAAGTCGAACGATAGCCTTTCTTTCTTGTTTGTCTTTGAATCATAGGGCTACCCAAGCCTCTCCTTTACCCTCTTCTACCCTAGATCGCCAGCCCTAACCTTCCCAACCTTGACCCAACAACTTGGATGGCTTTCTGCTCATGTTCTATTTTCTTGTTTTCACGTCATTTCCTCTCTTTGTATCTCCATGGCTTCAAACTGATGAAAAACGACCAGCCCAGCTGGAGTTCCCTCATCCTTCACTGCTTCTAGGGTCATTTCCTTTGATGGCACCTCCTTCATCTCCTATCAAGCTATAAATAGGTATAAGGAACTTCTTTCTATAAATCATTTACCTTTTCGCACCTTACTTGAACTCAAAATGAGTTGATGACTGAGGTTGTTGCAGTTTTCAATGAGAAACACCTTGGCACATTATGTGTAGAGCAATTGTGCTACACCAACTCTCTTTCTAGCACAAAAGTTGTCCAAAAATTTTATGCAAATCTCATGTGGAACTACACTTCTCTTATGCCACCCCCTAACACTCAAGTGATTCTTGCAACCATGATTATGGGTACCAAGTTTTCCATCTCTGAAGATTCCTTAAATTCTTACTTCAATGATACCTCTACAACATATACATGGTTGACCACCTATCACCAATATATTGATCTTCTTGACCCTACGAAGTTGTACCAAGGTTTTGAATCGAAGCTCACCTTACATGACATCCATAAGTTCCTAAAGAAACATGAGGTCCCCTATTGGAAGAAAGTGATTCTTCCTTCTTCCTCCCTTGACATCAAGACTTGCCTCATTGCACTTGTAGTCAAATATAATATCCATCCTAAAAAAATCAACATGGATATTTCAGAAAACACTGCTATGCTAATGTACTGTCTCCTTTGTGATGTCAAAGTAAAATGGGCATGTTACATTCTCCATCACATGACCTATTTTGACTCTCGGAAGAATCATTATGGAACCCACCCACCTTATCCCAACATGATTTGTGGTTTGTTTGCTCACCACTTTGAGAAATTCCTTTTTCATGATCTTGGTTTCAAAGAAAGTAGGAAAGGTGTTTACATTAGTGAAACCATTATCAAAAAGTATGTTCATCCCACCTCCTCTACCACACTCAATGCTTCAACCTTCACCAAAGCTCCTCGACCTCCTCCTAGACCTGATTGTTCCTCGTTCTAGGTGTCTAATGAAACCTACATGCGATGCATGATGCACCAATAGGCATACAACCTAGAAGTCTAGGAGCACCTGCACCAGGATGTAGCTCAAATAATGTTGAACATGAACTTGTCATGCACCCATTCTTACCCACCTATCAGCCCTACCTATTTGTTGACTATGCTTCCTATGCATATAGTTTGTTCTACCCAAACCACCACCCTACTACTTCTATTGTACCCCCTACCTATGATGATGGACCTACCCCTATTGCCTCCTCTCAGTTTCTTGCACTTCTAATTGGCCCTTCCACTACCCTTCTTGCTGATTTTGGTTGAGCTTCTATACCCAATTATGAGCAAGCTAAGGCATTGTGAGAGTGTTGTGTCTCCCCAGAAGAGCAAAACTATAGATGGTCTGGTCCTCACTCCTTCATTCTTGATGAGGACATAGAGATGGATAATGAGGATGAGGATGATGGTGATGAGTATGAAGGTGATGATGGCTCTTATAATGATGGAGATGATGGTGAGGCAACACCTACTACCCTTGATGCACCTTTAGATGGAGATGAGGATTGCCATCTTAATGTAAATGAGACCATTGACATATGTGCCCTAGAAATTTAGTTCTTAGGTCTAAAATGTGATCATATTTATATCGTTTTGTAGATTTTCATGTATTGAATATTTGGACACTGTATATGAGGCTTATTAAATACTGAATTGTGATCCTTTTGTAGTCAACCCTCTAAAATATCATGTGAATATGTAAGAGGACTCAATAGTATATATGTGTTATGGTTGCTTTTAGGAGAAACTAACCATATAGGAAGAGGTAAGCATGACTTGTAGGGGAGCAATTAATACTGTTCATTTATGTATTCACTACAATTCTCAAGGTAAAACTTTAAATTTCAAGTCCTTTTCAATATGTTGAGGAATGGTTTGCCATCTTCAAAAAGGGGGAGAATGTTGACATAACAATTATACATTGTCCATATTTTTTATGATGACTTAACCATTCCATTCATATGCATCTAATATGTCTATTTTAGATTGATTTCTGGTATTAGGTACATGAAAAGGATCAATTCAATCAAGCCCTAGCTTGATCAAATACAATCCAAAGTCAATGCAAATGTACTTTTGTGGAAAATTCCCTAAACGACTTAGGACAATTTTTAGTAACCATTTTTATTGATTCTATGACTTGTAATTAAGACAAGAAAAAACTAGGAACACTTAAAATGAATGTTTAAGCAGTCTAATGACAATTTCAAAATGCATCACAGGAAGTTCATCGGCTGAGTTTCCCTCTCAGAAACTCAACCAACGCCTAGGATGGGTCTTCGAATTTTCCAGGTTTGGTCATGTTGGTCGTGATAACAACTCACTGACACCCTGCATAGACAAAGTGACTTTAAGCCATTGGTCGAGTTTCATCTAGGATAAACTCCTTCGAAAACTCAAATTAGTTTGTTGAATAGTGTAATTGATCGAGTTTCCTTTATTGGAATTTGACTAACTACACTATATGGAGTGTGTAGAAAAAGTGTTTCTAGTCGTTAGAGTGTCGCAAACATCAATAATAGATTGGTTAAAACACCCCAAACGACTAGAATTTGTTCCCATGTGATTCTAGTTGCTAGTGGACACCCCCGACTATAAATAGGAGCCTTTGGACTTCATTCTAAGTTTTCCTACCTTGATCCTAGTTATGGTTGAGTGTGTTTCTCTACATGAAACCCCTTTCTCTCTCTCTTTATTACTAATCAAAATTTCATTATCAGTGAGACATGCCATGTGTGAGAGAGCTACTCCATTGTACTCTTGTAAAGCTCTTAAATCTCCCCTTTACCAATCCCTTTATAAAGAGAAAAGTTGGTGAAATATTCTCTAAGGTGAAGGATAAGGTGAAGGGTGAAGATCCTTGAGAAAAGTGGGTAATTCCTTCAAGGCGGAAGACTTGTTGCTAGAGGGGAGCTACTTGGGAAAGGTGTCCATCTCGTTGCAAAAGTGGGTAAGACTTTTTAGAGGTTGAAGACTCTTGCTCCATGGATAGGTAAAACCTTGTAAGGTTTATTGGGTCCTTTTAATCCTTAAAATGGAAGGCTAGGTATCCTTTCCCTACAAAAGGGAGGTCTTATTGTATGTATTATAATGGAATATAAGTATGCAATGGTTGCAAAATCCTAGAGTTTGACCTCTCTAGGTAGTGGATGTACATTCTCCTAGTTTGGAGTTTAGAACCACTCTACATCGCTTGTTCTTTATCTCATTCATTCTCTCTTATCCTTTCTAAGTATGTTTAGTTTCACCCAAATTCCATATTTGCAATCTTATTTCTTGAAGTAACTTGAAGGTCTAATGAATTTGGTTTAAGTCTTTTTTAGCTATATTCACCCCCTCTACAATTCTTTGATCCAACATATGAATCTTGCTTTATTATCATAATTATGTTATTGGTTATGTTTGATATCAATTTATTAAGAGATGACTCTAATTTTGTTAAAATTGAACTTTAATTTCCTTAATTTTAATTTTCCTTGCAAGTTGTGGACTTCATTATAATTTCAACAATGAATGATGACTTAATGGTAAATTATGTGAAATGTATCAAAATATGTGTTTTCCTTCATACTAACACTTGTTTGAGACTTTACATTTATTGGTTAAGATATGACTCTAATCTAACTTTAATTGTACCTGGATTGTCCGGATTTGCAATCTCACATACAATCATGGACTAATATGTAAATTTTCACTAATCAAGGACCTAATTGTAAAATTGAGTATATTTTATCTAATTTCATAATTTCCTTCATAATCATAAATTTTCTAACAAACTTAGAAAATTTTATATATGGTGTTACATGCTAAGGTTCTAACCCTAGCCTAGCTAGCATGGTGATTGAGAAAGATAGATGGAACTTGTCACCCGATAAGAGACCTAAACCTTTAAACCGAAAGAGCTCCTAGAGTCATCAATATATGAGAATCATATACTCAAGAAATGATCGGATTCATGATCTTCGACTATCAATAAAAATCTAGGACATTTGTATTGATGAGACCTTGGTGTTGCCTATCAATGATAAGTTAGGAAATGACAACGGACGAGAATCTGGTGTTGGAAACCAACAAAAAATCTAACTACATTAACTAAAAAAACTCATGTGTGTGTGAACCAAAAAGTCACTAGTTTATCTATTTATGGAGAGTGTACTACTTCTCTACCAATGGAATATCAGCCTTTGTAGTCCAATACAAGAGTTGATTATGTTGATTGTTGACTAGTCTAGTTGAGGGATCTTTAGACTTATTGACCACCAAACCCTATATTTATCCCTCTCCATTCAAACACACATCCCTATCCTTGATGTTAGAATGTGATGGAGAGCCTAGATGTCTATGGGAATATCCAATGAAGGTGATGGACATGGATGGAAGCTTGCATGTAGATCAAGGAACTCCATGGTGTTTCCAAGCTTCCCAACCTTAGTTCTTGCCTAAAAAACGTAAGTTCATTTCTCCTAATCTCTTTTTCTCTAGTTTTTTGCACCTTATTACTCCTTGGATGAATTCCATGGTTTCCCATGGTGATAACTTGCTCAATTAGATAAAGTACCTTCTTTTCTCCTCTTTTTTCCTTGTTTGCTCTAGAAACACAATGGGGACTCCTCTTGGAGCTGGATAAGTGATCTTGGGCATGTAAATGAGGTTCCTTGGATGTATTCTTTCTATTCCTCATGTGATCTTCTTCCTTTTGTTGAACCCCATGGACTTCATGGTGAAACCTACCCCATCTAGCTAAAGAACCTTCTATTTTTCTTTTTCTTTTTATTCTAAAGGAAGCTAGATCTTTTTTGAAGTATTGGTTTTGGGGTTGTATAAGGGTTGGTATACGATCTAGAAGCTTGTTCATGTCATTCTTAGTTGGACCTTATGATCATCTCCATGAGAGGTGAGAGATATAGCATTTGTTAGCATTATTTTGCCTATTTTTACATACAAATCCCTAAAGTTTCACTAATATTCCCTAATATTACTCTATGATCACCTAACATGCTAAAATGATTACATAAGAACTATTCTATATAAGTAAAAAGAAAATATGATGTTTCATGTTATTACTAATATCCTAAAAGTTATCCCTAAAGTTGATCTCGTGTCAATCTAACTTATTTATATTTAAATCCAAAATATAATAAAATGCTACGAAAGTGTTCTATTTATGGTATATTGATGACATATGATGTGGAAATGAACATGCATGATACACTTTCTCCTATGAAGTAGAAATAGCATGATTTCATGCCCTTCTAGAACTGTTATTCTGTGGAAATGTCAATTGAGTTAGACCTATAATCTCAAGATAGCCCATCTATGCATAAGACTAGTCCTTTTTATGTGCAATTGTGTATCTGATGCAACTCCAACATACTTCCAAATTTTATGTTGAAATTTGATAAGATGACGTGTGACGGTAATATTAGGTGGAGTCTAGAATTTCAATGATTTTGATTTCCTATACGATCTTGTGCTTAGTATGGCTTTATGTGGTGAAATTATCTTCTAATGTCCAATGGTTGTGGCTTATCATCTAATGAGTACCTTGCCATACATGATAAGTTGTTTTATGTATCCTGAAGTCATGACCACTTAATTGATTCAAAAAATAAAGTAAAAAGTAATCATTAATCAAGAAGTATATTTATATGAATGTACATGTAATGAATCATGGGTAATTAAAAAGTGAATATGATGTAACTCAAAGGTTTCTCAACCCATGTAAGATTTGATAATGGATGATAATTTTTAATGATAAAATGGTCCTAACAGATTGTCATCCTCATATGATTACATGTTCCTCTCACCTCTCCTTCCTCTATAATCTTAAGTGATTGAATAAGTATGTCATAAAATGTGGCATTATAAAATGTATCTTGGATATGAGATATATACATGTAGGCTCGATGCCTTGAGGTTAATACCTTGAATGCAATGACATGGGTATCATCATTGGGATGATAGCATGACCCAATGGTCAAGGTTATCCATTAGAAAACATGGAAAAAGTACAAGATGATGGATAAGATGGTGAAATGATTGAAATGGGATAAGATGCTCGGCTATATATATATATATATATATATATATATATATATATATATATATATATATATATATATATATATATATATAAAAGTGAATATATGGGGACTCATAGGAGTAGTTATTTGGTGCGTCCCCGCTAGTGGTGCTTTTACACCCCATGAGGTCAGAGCGCACGTGATATGGGATCTTATGCTTTCAAAATTTATGTTATCCCTAACCGAGTCGATCACTAAGACTAAAATAGGTCGCCCGCAAGAATACAGGGTACTGTTGTAGTATAGGTGATTGGCAAGATAAGGGGTCGAACCACAGAGATAGAGGAGGCACTAGAGTTAGACAGAGTGGGCTATGTTCCTTTTGTGGAGCTTAGGGTTTTAGGGTTTTAAAAGGTTTGGTTGTTTGATTACGCTAATAAGCAAGCAAGAAATGTGAGATGGAAACTATATTATGAAAGAGCAACCAAATTAGTAAATTAAGTTAACAAACTAACTAAGCAAGAGCAAGAAGAGCTACACTACTCTAGCAAGGGCAGAAGCAATTAAGAACTAAACTAACCACTAGAAAGAGCAAGAGCCTAAGTTAACACTAAAGAGCAAAACTAAACAATTAACTAGATTAAGCAAAAGTGACTAAACTAGACTAGCATGAACAAGCAAACAAAGCAAGATGGGTTTTAAGCAGTTGATTAGGGTAGGTGGGCCGTTTGGGGGATGTAACTTTGATATTAGTTGGGGGGAATCATTGAACATGCAAGGTTCTCATTTCATATCTAGATTACCAAACCAAACAACAAGGACAATGCCATTAGAATATACCCTATACTACTAGTAGAAGACTAGGGTTAGGTGTAATTCTAATGGGATTAGCCAAATCTAGGTTTCTAGGGTAAGTGATAGTGAGAAATTGAGGGTTGAGGGTAGAGATGGGAGTAGAGATGAGGGTATTTGACCTCATGCCACGAGCCACTCTAGCCTTTAGAAGTCCCTAGGCAATTGCATCACTCTCACTTACACTAGCTACTTAAATCTCACACTCACTTGTAGAAGGAGGGATGTGTATGTAAGAACAAATGGGGCCAGCTAGGGATCCACTAATTGGACCTAGGAGCCAATCCTAAGATTGTCACATACACTCCAATTCCTCCTAGAAGCTAAGTGTCATCAAACATCTCAAAGAAAGCAATCCATGTTATAAGCACAAACCACATGCAATAAAATAGGAAATGAGATAGAAGCAAGAGGCAATCATCATAGATAGAAATTGAGTTCATTACAAGTAATTTTCCCCCAAATGGTATCAAAGTTACATTTAAACCCCAAACAGCCCACCACTAGGGGCTTAGCTACACATGATCAAGGAAACAAGAAAAGAAAGGGGTAGAAGAAGGGAAAATGCCATGAAGCTCGATGTAGAAGTCTCCTCCTTCACCTCCGGGCTGCAGTGGACGTCCTTCCTCCTCCAAAGGTGCTGGGACGCATGAAGATGTGAGGGTTTATGGATGAAAACCTAGGAAACTAGGATTCCATGGTGGAATGAGGGTGGAAATGGTGGATGGTGAGCCAAAATGCAAAGGATTTGCACTCAAAGCTCAAGGAAGGAGAATGGAGCTTGGAGTAGTTGTAGGGGCATCTAGCCTTCATGCCCTAGCCGCCACCTATGTATATATAGGTGGTGGGGAGGCACTAGGGTAAGTGGGGGGTAGTTTAGGCAAATCAGTGTATAGTAGGGTAGGGTTTGTGGATCACCACAGCCGTGGTGTAGTGCCACGACCGTGGTGAGGGTGGTGGAGAATGGTCGTGGGGAGTGAATACGATCGTGGTGGTGAGGGAATGGTAAAAGGCTTAAGTGTGGTGGTGGTCCACAGCCGTAGCGGAGTGCCCCGGTCGTGGTGGGTATTATGCACCACGGCCGGGTTGGGTAACACGGCTGTTTTGGAGGAGGGGGAGGTGACTGTGGAGAAGCACCATGATTGTCTTGAGCTTCTTCAGCCACGGTCATGGCATGTGGCCACGGTCATGGCGCTTCTTGCAAACAACCTATAACTTCGATCAACTTTTGGAAATTAATTCCCACGACCGTGGCAGGTTGCCACAGTCGTTTTCTCTTCTACCGACCACGACCGTGCTAATGGCCACGGTCGTGGGATTCTGTGGGATTTCCCTGTTGAACTTGGTGTCAAATTGCTAAAAAAGGCACGACCGTTGCATAGTGCCCACGGCCGTGGTGAGGTTGCATAGCTTGATTTCACTTAAAATTTCATCATTCTTGGATGTCTTTTCTTGGGGGTGATTCTTGTCCATTGGAGGTAGGTTGAGGGAGATTTTGGGGCCTTCGTTGGGTCCCTCCATGAGTGGAGGAACCCTAGAACTCCTTCTTTCTCTCTCTTCCATCTAGGCATGGTCCAAGTACCTAAAAAATAGTGCAAAGAACATCCATAAGCGTATTTACAATGATAAGCATATTAGGGGTAAAAAACTTGTAATCTACATGGTTAGATGTGATTTAAGTACAAAAATGGCACAGGATGGAGCCCTAAAATAGGGCTACATCATTATCCTACCATCTTTAGACAATGTTTTGTGAAAACTCAATTGAGAGTTTTTTCTAACTTCCAATGCTACATCTAGAGGTCCCCTAGGTCATTTGTATAGTCTGGGTGGAGTTCAACAAGCCAATTCTGTTAGATTGTTGGCCGACCAAAGATCTAGTGATATGTGATGGAGATTGGTTGTGGTCATGTCTTAGTTTGTTGGGTTTTGTACCCTAATTTTTGTTATGTTGTGAGATGTGTACCCATTGCGGGCCTGAGTTTGGTGGATTTTCTTTTGAGCAATTCCATAGTAGACTTGTCTGCAATCACTCTATGTAATGTTACCTTCGCTTCGTACCAGGTGTGTAAAGAGATATAATGGAGTCTGATAATTCTTAGATCCTATACAGGGCTGATTTTGACTTCACACTAGTCAACTAGTAGTTTGAGTGGTACACCTCAAACTACCCAAGGCATAACAAAATGTGTAACTCAACCATGTAGTAAATTTGTATAGATTTAATTAATGAATTACATGGACGTGCAATTTTATTCCTTTATTTATTGAAAGCTTTGTGTATGTTTCCTACTGTATATTATTAAATGTACGGATCATGTATATTTATAGTATAACATGTTTCTAGTTGCTGAGTATACATCCACGTCAAGACAATAAGTACTTGCGTAGATTTCATGTATAGAGATATTTTACAATTGATTTATATGCCTCTTGTAATCTTATGATCATATGTCTCTAAACCATAAGTATGCTAGATTTTATTATATCATACAATTGGTACTTGTGGTCTCACCTCTATGATTATCCACAACTTTTAGGTATGCTGGCACATCCAAAAGACGTGCTAATCAAAATGTAACCAGGAGAAAAATTATGAATCTTGAGTGTCCATATATTCCCACTTTCCTGATTTATGGGTGGGTAGTTGATGGTGTCTGTCAAGTTTATTCTCTTAGGTTTGTTTATGATCATGAGTTGTAAACTAAATTGACCATCTTGTGTACCTATAGTTGCACATTCACAATCAATCGTGTAATCCTTTTAATGAATTGAGTAAAGAGAGGTTTCAATTGATTCTCTATTCTAACATATGGAAACCTAAAATCTTACCCTATTCCATGATGCGAAGGCTAGTAAGTTTGGTTCCCTAGATTTGACCAAACAAGGATAAAGTTATGCCTTAATGTATATTGTTAATTAACAAAACATGAATAACTCAATAGTAACCCATAACATGTTAGGGATTGAAAACCCTATAATATGAAATAGACTTGTATTAGTTGATCAAAATAAGTACAAGAGACTCTCTTATGTTGGAGTTTAGAGAGTAGGAATAGTCTAGAATAAGATTATTCTAGAATAAGTAAAAAAAGGCTAACGGGCTAATAAAGAATGTCCCATAACATAATAATAATAGAAAAATAAGACAAATAAAGCTAGGAAAATATATATAATAATACTCCCCCTCAAGTTGGAGCATATATGTCAATCACGCCCAGCTTGGGAGTCTAGGTAGTGAATCTAGCCTTTGGAAGAATTTTGGTGAAAATATTTGCAACTTGATCCACAGTAGGTGCATAAGGAGTAGAAATCTAACCATGTAAGACAACTTCATGAACAAAATGACAACCAACTTCAATGTGTTTGGTGTGTTCATGGAAGGTGGGGTTGCTGGCAATAAAGATAGAAGCTTTGTTGTCACAATGTATGGGAATAGATGGAGCAACAGAGACACCAAAATCTCAAAGGAGACTGCGTACCCAGAAAAGTTCACATGCAGTATGAGCCATAGCTCTATATTTTACTTTAGCATGAGAGAGAAATTACAATGTTCTACTTGTTCCACCAAGTGACCAAGTTACCACCTACAAAGGTGCAATATCCATAGGTGGATCTACAATCTATCCTTCTTCCAACATAGTCAAAATCAGAATATCCAATAAGGTTACAGTGCCCCTAATTTTTGTAAAGTAGGCTGTTCCCAAGAAAACTTTTCAAATATTTCAGGATATGGTAGACAACATTCCAATGGCATTGACGGGGCTTATCCAGATATCTACTAATCAGGCCAACAACAAAAGTGATGCTAGCCCTAGTTGTAGTAAGGTAGATGAGTTTCCCAACCATTCTACGATATTGATGATGGCCAGGATAAGGAGGAGAAGTACATCATTCCTGTTAGTGTTGGGATCCAAGGGTGTACTGGCTAGTTTAGACCCAAGCATTACTATCTCAGATAGGAGATCTAAAACATACTTGATTTTTGACAAACAAAGACCAGAAGAGGAACAAGAGACCTCAAAGCCCAAAAAGTACCTCAGTATGTCAAAATCTTTTGTAATAAAGTTCTTCTCCAAGTAAGCCTTAGTAGCATGGATGCCTACTGTGTCACTTATAGAGAGGATAATGTCATCAACATACACAATGAGAATAAAAATACCATAGGTAGAAGTTTTAACAAACACAGTGATTAGATTGAGAGCGACGAAAGTCAAAATTTTGAAGAATAGATTTGAGTTTGTCAAACCAGACTCGAGGACTTTGCTTATGACCGTAAATAGCTTTGCAAAGAAGGCAGACTTTTGATAACTCCACCTAAGTCACAAATCTAGGAGGCTGCTCCATGTAAACCTCCTCATGCACGTTCCCATACAGAAATACATTTTTAACATCTAGTTAAAATAAGGACTAGTCAAAGTTTACAACAACATAAATAAGTATACGAATAGAATTAAGTCTAGCCACATGAGAGAATGTTTCAAAATAATCAACTCCATAAGTTTGAGTGTAGCCATTGGCTACCAAGTGGGATATAAGTCATTCAATAGTGCCATCAGGTTGATATTTGATTGTGAAAATTTAACTACAACCAACTGGGGAGCAACTCAGGGGTGCGTTAACCAAATCCCAAGTATGTCGGTCAGTGAGTGCTTGCATCTCAGTCTTTATATCTTGTCGCCATGTTGGATGCTGAAGTGCCTAGGTAATATTCTTAGGGATAGTAACAACACTTAGGGCAAAAGGGAAATTTGAAAATTTTGTACCCAGGTTAGTAGTTGTGTAGAAATTCCCAATGGGATGTTGGATGCAAGACCGAGTGCCTTTGCATAAACTAATAGGTACATCCAAGTGAGAAAATACTTGAGAGGTGGATGGAGATGTAGACGAGGATGGAATACTTAGTTGGGCTAAAGAGGGAGTATGTGTCTTTGGAGGAGCGGTAACAAGATCTACTAGCGGGGTAGTATCAATAGGTAAACGTAAATGGAAGTCAGAGTTGAGCCAGTAGAAGAATAAAATGACATATGTTTAAAAAAGACAGCATCAGTCAAGACCATCCATTTCTTAGAAATTAGTTCAAAACAATGGTACCCTTTTGTGTCCTAGAGTACCCTAGAAAAATACACTTTGTGGTATGAGGATCTAGTCTGGTAAGGCTAGGATGCAAATTTCTTACGAAATACGTACTCCCAAAGATATGAGGAGGCATTGTAAGCAAGGGAGCATCAGGGTATAGAACCTAAAAGGGAACTTGGTTGCCAATAATAGAAGAAGGCATCAGGTTAATCAGATACATGTAGTGGAAACAACTTTTGTCCAAAACATTTGAGGAACGTCATAACAAAATAAAAGAGTACGAGCAACTTCAAGAATATGGTAATTCTTGCATTTATCCATGCCATTCTTATAGGGTGTATATTCATAGGAAGTTTGATGAATAGTGTTCCCATTTTGGTGCAAAATAGGTTGACTAAATTTTGCAAAAATTCAAGTGCATTATTAGTCCAAAAGTTTTTTTATAGTTTTATCAAACTGAGCATGTATCTTAGCGAAGAATGGCATGATAGTATCAAGTATATGAGATCAATCTCTCAATAAAAATAACCAGGTAGTTCTAGTAAAATCATCTATGAAGCTCATAAAGTATCAAAATCCAGAAAAACTTGCAACTGAGCATGGTCCCCAAATATCAGCATGCACAATATCAAAGAGATGTTTAGAACTAATATAATATTTCTTAGAAAAAGCAGATCGAGCCTACTTCCCTGAATGACATGTTTCACAATGAAAAACTAAATCAGAAATGTTAGGTACTAATTGCTTTAATTCTACCAGTGAAGGATGCATGAGGAGATAATGCCATTGGATGCCTGTCACAGAAGTAGTCAGATAAGGCATCATTTTTGGTGCAATAAAATAGTAAAGTCCATCTGGTCCCTCATGGCCCAAACCAATCTTCATCTTCATGGCCAGATCCTAAAAGATAACACCATCTAGATAAAAGGTAATTGAGCATTGTAGGCTCTTAATAGTTCTACTCATAGATAACATGTTGATAGGAAATTTAGGAACATAAAGAGTAGGTTATAAAGCAAGATGACCAGAAGTATAGATATTTCCTATCCCTAAAATCGGTGTCTGAGAACCATTTTCTATAGTGAATGGTGGAATAGTAGTAGTTTTTTCCAAGGTATAAAGTAAAGACGGATTTCTAGTAATATGAGAAGTGGCACCAGAGTCAATAGACCATGTATTTTTACCAGATTGTTCCAAGAGAGCAGATTGTGTCAGAAGAATAGAACTCCCACCAGTAAAGGCTTCAATAGAGGAGGCATGACAATCCAAAAGCAGCTTCTCAATTTTAGATCGGAGCCAATCAACAGATAGTGGAGTAGTTGTGAAGGTAGCATTTTCAGGTTTCTCTGAAGAAACCTGATTTGCCGAAGCAGGCTTGTCGTGCTTGATCCAACAGTAGTCTTTTGTGTGATTTTTATGCTTATAAAAATTGTAATAGCAAGATTCAGCAGAGACATCAGAGTTACAAAAGTGTGAACCACGACCAACACCGGGAGTGGAGTGACCGCGTCCACGACCACTACCGCGGACTTGCCATAGAAGGAGTCCCCTAATTGGATAATAAGAGAAGAATTATTAGACAGGGTAGGCATTTCCTAAGAGACAGAAGGCATGCATTGTACGCATTTTAGAAAATCACATAAGGTGGGTAATAGATCACTAGATATAATCTGATCAACTACACCCGTAAAGGAGGGTGATAGTATAGCTAGGAATTGAATGAGTTGTAGTTCATTCTGTTGTCCTTGTGCTTCCTTAATATCAGAGGGTAGCAGATAATAAACCTCAAACTCATCGCAGAGGGCACAAAACTGATTGTAGTAATCTTCAATAGCATCTAAGGTAGAATACTCCTTCTTGTCAAGGTGTTTGAAAATATCATACACCTTCTTAAGATTTTGTTGATGAGAATATGCGTGGGAGAGTTGATCCCAGATATCCTTAGCCACACACAAGAGCATAAGGGATTGGATGATTTTGGGTTCAACACTATTGAGCATCCAGGTCATAACCCCAGAGTCATCCTTGGACTATGTTTCATATGCCTTCTTAGTCTTTTCATCAGCATTAGTAGTCGGTTTCGTCAGACCTATACTAGAAAGATAGGAATAGTGCCCTTGAGCTTTGACATAGAGTTCAAAAGAGGTTGCCAGGTGTGATAGTTGGAGCTGTCCAACTTGGTATTCATATCACAAAGATTGTACAGAGGATAAGAGGATGTCTATAGAAGTAGGAGACAAAATAGCAAGTCCTAGCAGACAACAGATAGATCAGAGGGCGACACACATCAGTCAATAAATGAAAGCAGCGGAAACCCACATGGGCAGATCTAGAAGAACCCGTAGGTGGGCATAAGATAACTGAAGGAGATCCAATGCACCAAATCTCAGAACCCATGTAGGGGCAGTAATAGATATAGAAAACATACGCCAACATGGATGAGACTTATCCTACCATGATTCGTCGATAGAGGAAACATGAAATTTGATTACACCTTCAATGTGCTATTATGAACGGAGGAAGAGTGGAGGAAGAGTGGAGGATAAAGAATGAAATGGTGAGTTGGTGGTTGTAGATGTGTGTTTATAGGGTGGTGGATAGGCTATGCTATGTTGATGCATTGATGTTGGTGATCAGGTGATGTGTTGATGTGGTAGGAGATGATGTGTTGATGTTGGTGATCAGGCGATGTGTTGATGTGGTAGGGAGATTGGGGTGGGGAGCGGTGCAGTGGTGGTAGGAGCAGTGATGGATCTAGGTGTGGGGGCGGTGATGGATCAATGGTGGCATGATAGGGTAGGGTGATCGAGGGCGTGCAGGGGCGGGTAGTGGAATTCGGATGTTAGGTGGGAGATGCTGGCGTGCAGCAGGTTGCATGATGGATCAGTGAGTGGGCTTGGCGATCGAGCAGGTGGCAGTGATGGTATGTGGTGGTGGCGATGGGTTGCAGATGCAAGTGGCGATGGGTTGTAGGTGGCATTGATGCATGCATGTTGTAGTAGGTGACTTTGGGTGTAGTTTTATGCGATGAAGTAGGTGATGTGGGTGGATTAGGTAGCAGGATGCATCAGGATCGAGAAATCAGGTGGTGGGATGGTGGGGTGGAGTTGGTTGCATGTTGCATGGATGAAGGCCACGAGTGGGATGATGACTGATGAGTATGACAACATGGGATCAGGTTGCGATTGGGAGCATATGGGTGGTGGCTGATGGTGAGGCTTGGTGATGGCATGACAGATAGGGTGATGGTGAGGTTGGGTGGGATGAGGAAGATGGAAGAAATAAGACGAAGAGAGGGAGAAGGAAAAGATGACAGTTAGAGTTTAGGGTTGCATGGGTTAGGATTGAGATGGGAGAGTCTTAAGTTGGATCATGCTCTGATAGCACCTACAATATGAAATGGATTTGTACTAGTGGATCAAAATAATACAAGAGACTCTCTTATATAGGAGTTTAGAGAGTAGAAATAGTCTAGAAGAAGATTATTCTAGAACAAGGAAAAAAAGGCTAATGGGCTAATAAACAAAGGTCCATAACATAATAATTAGAGAAAAACAAGACAACCAAAACCAGGAAAATATATATACTAATAAAAACAAATATAACGTATTATGTGGCATTAGGTTCTATAATCAATACCAAATCTCAAAATACACTTAGATTAGCATAATAACATAAGTATGCACTAACATGTAAGTAAATTCTTTAATCATGTTATATATATATTCTTTTTCTATGTAATGTGCAAATAATGGCTATATTTAATAAGAGGTAGAATGTGCTTTGGAATAAAAATTTGATGGAGCTCGAACTTACACCAAAAGATTACTCTTCCAATGGAAGTCCTAATATGCACCAAAAACTCTAGAGAGTTGATGTCCTCTCTAGGTTTACCTACAACTGGTTCTAGATAAATGCTCCAACCCCACAAGAGTGTGGAAGCCTTATCATAGAACAGATTTAGGATCGAACCCAAAGGACAAATTTAAGAATCTGAGTGTCTTTTCCTTATGTCGTATCAATCTAGGTTAATCATCTAAGACCAGAAGTTTGATTAAAATCTAATATTAGCAAATGATGATGGATCACTGGGGTGATGCGGGTATTCGCCACCACTACACATGAATTGTACTAGTACCAAACTTAGCGAGACTTGTAAGCAAGATACATGGATTTTGTATAAAACAGATGTCTTATAGGACAAGAGTAATGCACACATCCTTCACGGGTTGAGTAACTCTCATCTGGTACATATCTATGTGTCAATGAAGATATGTAGTCTCCGAAGAGAAAATCTTACTCAACCTCGTGAAACATGCATCAGAAAACTAACAAGTGAGTGATAATCACAAAATCAATTAGTATGCTTATTGACTATCCCTCTTTCGAGGATATAGCTATGAGAAATGTGAGAGTGTTGCAATGTCAGCCATTCCCGAATGAATGGTCAAGTACTTTGAACCACTCTCTCCTCAGAGTGTGTTCCTCGACCTGTCAAGGTTGCACTTTTGTATGTCAACTGATTCCATTTCATAATACAAAAGTACAACGATGGAGGTGAGTTTACTCCACTCCTTAGAAAGTGTTCCTAGATACCGAAACGGATGTGCGGTGGATACACACACCAGAAACCAAAATTGAATCGGTATTCGAGTCTTCAAGAGCGGTCGTAGACAAACCACAACGAAAGACAATAGATCCATACAAGATTGCGGCCAACATTCAAGCATGTATGAAATGATTTAGTATTGAATCTGAATGATAACATCTTTTTAGTACAAGTTACAAAACACGGGCAGCGGGGCTAGTCCCCGCACCCCAGTGAATGGAACTACTCGCTCCTCATAGAGGGAGCAACAAAGAAAGAGAAGAGAGAGAAAGAAAGCATCGTCAGAGCAGAAGAGTAGATCTGTTACAGCTCGGTGTAGATCGTTGCAGTCTCCGGGACTGCTCCGTTGTGGTCAATGACGCCTGTTTCTCCACCTCGATCGTCGTGTCTACCTCCAGTATTGCACGGGTAGAATGAGGTATAATAATGGTAGAACGATGGTAGAGGTGAGATGGTGATGGAACAACCTTCTAGATCTGTCCCCAGTCTGGCAGCTTTCCAAATCTGTGCTCAGACCGGGATCCTGGGGCTGTGGGTGAAATTTGATCAGAAACTATGTTCGGGCAGTCTGACAGTGTCCCGACACTAGTCTCAGTCTGGCAGCCTTGGGCCTTCGTCAGATGGCTCCCCAAGACCATGCATCTACCCTTCTATTTATAGGCTTGCCAAAATATCTTAGGCCCAGGAGTCACGCCTTGTGCGTGCCCTTTTGTCCCATACAGTTTCTAATTCATACAGTTTGCTCTAATAATGCTCATACGGTTTTGCCTTTCCTTACCATTCAGTTTCAGTGCTTGCGGTCCTGCGCTCACGGTTGCTCATGCAGTTTCATATGCAATTGCCCATGTTGTTTCATATGCAATTGCCCATGCGGTCTTGCTACTCCATTTGAATATAGTGCTCCATGCGGTCTTGTGTCGTGCGTTCTCATGTCCACGTGGGGTCATGCGGTCTTCACTTCACATTGCTTCATGTAGTTTCACGTCCTAGCAGCTGCAAGTGTCTAAACGGTTCACGTGGACAGCTACTGATCTTTTGCATGCGTTCTATTGATCATGCATTCTTCAGCCTCACGTGGTCTTAAACGGTCTCGATCCCGTGGTCTTGCTTTGCAACAACCCCATGCGGTCTCGCATGCAATTGGCCATGCGGTTTGTGTGGCAAATCAGCAACCGGTCTTGGCAGCTTCACTTTGGCGCAATGCAGTGCTCCGTCACGTGGACTCATGCGTTTTACTTCCCAACTATTCATGCGGTTTTGGCTCAAGCGAGAAAACGATCTCGGCCGTCATGCGGTTTCGTAGCTACTGTTGCGGGTGCTGCTTGGCAGCTCGTTCGGAGGTGAACGGGTGTCGTCGTTGCTGCTGGACAGTGCGGGAGGTGCCACAGTTACTGGTTGTAGGGCGTGCATGCAAGTCGTGAGAAGAAGAGGATAACAACGACGCTACTACTGGATCATTGCTGCTGTTGGTGAAGAGGAGGGTGTCGGTGCTCGTGGCGGGCTGAGCGATGGTGGCGGTGCTCATGGTTTGAGATCGAGCACCGTCGATGTTGCTGACGGTGAGGTAGATGATGTCGGCGCTTGTGGCAAGAAAGTCATCATGGGCACCATCGTTGTTGCTGATGGTGACGCTGGTGCTTGTGGCAAGAAGGCCGTCGTGGGCAGCGGTGGTGTCAACGAGCAGGTCACAACACCGACGGAGATGCTAGTTGCTGCTGCGATATAGATTCTCCACTAGCCAAATGGTCTTCACAACAGCGAAACGGTCTTCATGCATGTGCTAATCCAAACAGTTTGGAATGCATGCGACCATACAGTCATCATTGCTAATTCAGTCATCACTTCTCGGACATTCAAACGGTCTTGAGACCGCATGGGCTCAAACGATCTTGAGACCGCATGGGCTCAAATGGTCTTGAGACTGCATGGGCTCAAATGGTCTTGAGACCGCATGGGATCAAATGGTCTTGAGACCGCATGGGCTCAAACGGTCTTGAGACCGCATGGGCTCAAATGCTCTTGAGACCGCTAGAGTCAATGTTGTAGGGGTCATGACCGTTGGTGATAGTTGAGGATGATCTACAAAGGAGAGAGAACGTGAGTAGGAAAAATGAGATCAAATAAGTTGGAAACTAGGGTAATTTGAGCTAGTAATGCACTATTTACACGAGACTGAAAGGATACTTAAAGTAGGCTAAAATGAGGGTAATCCAGTCGATATGAGGCATAAAAATCCTAGAATTGGCGACTGTAATGATGAATATGGAGGATTCATCACCACACCGAACTTAAGCGTTGCTCGTCCTGAGGAACGGTAAACTTAAGACAGTCGAAAAAAAGTGAATGTCAGAATTTTCACAAAAAAAGGGAAAGGGAAAATGAGACAAAACAAAGTTAGGGCAAAAACATCGGAAATCCTTTGAATTGGTGACTGAGGATGGATCTGGAGGATTCATCACAACACCGAACGTAAGTGTTGCTCGTCCTGAGAAACGAAAAACTTAAAATAGTCGCCAATGAAATCATTCATCTCATGATTGCCTCATGCTATTATCATATCGTAATTTTGTTCATGGCTCAGATCGATACGACATTAGAGCTTCCTTAGATCACGAAATACATCTTATGATATCCTCATTTCTGAGTTCACTTTGCTGAAGTACTTCCTTCTCACTCTCTGTTGTATCGGTCATGTTAAAGAGTATTATGAGACTTTGAACAGACCCACAGAATCAACAATATGCATACGATCTGTCACTGGTGTTGAAAAAGGAGGGAATGGGGGTATGATCAAAAGATAAGAGTCTCTCCTCTGATTGAATCAAGACTCTTATTATTAGTTGACTCATCGGGATACTTTGAATGATTTATGCACAACTCTGGTTGACTTAGCCTTACACCCGATTTTTTTTGTAAAGGTAACTCAGAAGTGTGTATAGGTTGGCTTAAGGCTTTTGGCTATTTTACCTCTTTGAGAGGAGGTAAGGAGGTTATTTTTGGATCCTTAGGATCTCACTACCGGTCATGACACATCTGCCTTTATGAGGGCAGCTAATGTACCGGTCGGGCAAGACCTTTATTGGTTATCCTTATTTAGGGCACAACTCTCATGTTTTTATTCACAATCTGGCTTTTATTCATTCTCACTTGGCTTAGGAGAAAGGGTATTTTTGGATTTTTGCATATTTGGGCTGCCAGACCTCTTTTCGAAATCGGGGTAGATTTTTCGCCAACCTCGGTATGTGCACAATCATCATTGTATACTCTTTGAATCAAGAAAAGAAGGTGATACACCCCTGTTATGTATTTAGGGGTATGGAAGAAGTGGTTGTGGAAAGAGGGGTGTGGTGTACCACACCGAACTTAGAGTTCAACAAAGTTCTAGTTTACACTAGAAAAAGGTGTGGTTTACCACACCGAACTTAGAGTTCGGTAGAGGTGTGGTTTACCACACCGAACATAAAGCTTTGGCATGATTGGTGAGCGGGGGGATATGAAAAATGAAGGAAGAAGTGTAGAAGAGAGTTTGGACCATGATGCAGTTTGCTTAGCGATTCCATGCGACGGGTCTCCTTTCTCCATCACACTCTGCTCAAAAGGAGACATGATTAAACATCAACTGAGAAATCCATACAACAGATCCATTAATCAGATAAAGGCGTGATGTAATTGATCTATCTTAGTCTTATTGAAGTGTATCATCTTTTCCTGTTTGAGGGTATGACATTAGGATTCATAGACTATTCAAGATGAAAAACATGCATTGGCTAGTTTTAAGCATTCTTTTCTTGGAAATTTACAATGAAAAGAGGTGATGATCATAGATTCGAAAAACAAAAGCCGACTAGATAAAGGCTTTATTTTTGGAAGACTACAGAAAGGCAGAAAAATTATGAAAAAGAAACTACAACGGAAAAATAGGAAGTAATAAAGATAGAGGGCGGAGTGAAAGTCATACCACCCGCCCTCCACCTTGAGCTCATGAATTCTCTCTTTTCTGAACAAAAACTAGGTTCGAGGTGGAGGGGAAGGGTTGCACAATGTTAACCAGGCGGTCCTCGTAGTTGGAAGAAGGTGCGGCAAAGATGTCTCGCGATAGCAGGTGTAACGACCGTCTCACGAAAACAAGATTAACTAATGCGGAAGCATTCATTAAGCAGCAGATTACCAAAAATCACTAAAAATTAAAACCTTTTTATCAAAAGATCCATCAAGTAAAAACTTTCTCACATAGAACAAAAGTAACACAATTACATTCTTGTTCATAGGTACATATTCTGTATCATCTCCTTTTGAGAATTACAAGCATTAACTGTCCTGTCAAGCTAAACACAGACAGTTCAAAATCTTGAGGCATTGAGCCAAATCTCGAAAGCACTAATTACTAGTCCGAGGACCTGAGAGTACAGAGACGACACATAGGACTTTATATATAGCTATACATGGCATAACAGACAGTGTATCCACCTGAGACTTCATTGTTGTTACTTCTACTAATGTTGTCCTTCGCTTACTGAAGGGTTTCTGTCTCCTCATCTGTGACCACCTAAAAATGTAGTTCCCACAGGGGTGAGACAATTTTAAATTTCCCCAGAGAGAGATATAACTCTCTGCCAATAACATTATTATTGCAGGTTAAGAAGATAAATATGAACAGAGGAATCATATTTTCTTGATAGCAGTTAACTCAATGTCTATCAAATTAGAATATTAATCTTATTCAACATTGTAGCTATAACTTGAACGAGCATCATATCACATATCCATTAGGGAATATGAAGAACATGTATATCATTTATCCACTACAGAATCATTATCACAACATTAACTCTCTTCAGGCTTAGATCATATATCTAAAGCTTGGCATTGTCATAGTGGAGTCATGGCCTGTAGCCACACTCTTTTCTTATAGTATCGGGATCTCAATCCCTCAACTCATCAAGTACAATTCCACTTCTTAACATATTCATCATTATGATTATAGAATTTGGGTATTTAAACCCTTATCTCATCATAGAACACTTGTTACCACTTATTAAGTAACTTCATACCTTCAGGTCATCTGACCAAGGACATTATAATTCTTGCTACACAAAGTATTGCACATAGTTCACAAAGCTCATATCACCTCTTATTACCCCTTAATAGGAAACAAGACATAAGAAAGCTTATAAGGTATATAGAACATTTTCAATGTACAGAACATCATAGCCCATACCTGGCTATGCTCATCTTCTCATCATATCTGCATGATTAGTAATCATGATGCAATTACATATCAGTACCATGCAATACAAGGGTTATCTTATTATATTCATAACCCATTAGTCTGTATTTGAACTTCACATAGAATTACTCTATGTTAGAGCTTCACATAACACCACCCTGCATTAGGGACTCACATAGAAATCTCCCTACATTAGATATTCACATAGCATTTACTCTACATTAGGGATTCACATAGCAATCACCCTACATTAGAGATTCACATAGCATTTACCCTACATTAGGGATTCACATAGAAATTACCCTGCATTAGAGACTCACATAGCAATTACCCTGTGTTAGGGTTCATATAGTATTACCCTGTATTAGGGTTCACATAGTAAGGAATCATTATGGAATAATAAGTATTTTAATCATACTTCATTATTCTCATCATTTATCAACACACAACATGAATTTCTCTTTCATCTTTTCCAGACTATGATTACATCATAGTTTATAGGTTTGGATTAACCCTTTTCATAAGGCATGTTGGCCTACATTCAACAGGGTACATTTCATCTCAATGTAACCATTAACATGCCACATCTCATGTGTTATTCATCCAATTATATTGGACTTTTAACACATCAAGGTATACCAGTATTGGGGTGTTGGATGTGATATTTATCATATCTTGATGTATCGCTTCCCTCAACACCTTTATCTTACTTGAGTTTCATACACTTAGCTTGTATTAGTGAAGCCACCACGGCCATGCTACCTTGCACGGTCGTGCTACAGAATATCACCACATGAATCATATTCATATATGAATTCTATTCTTTCATCCTTTCAACTTTATTAGGTCACATCAACCCTTCAATCAAGTTCATTCAACTATGATTAACATAGTGTATCAAGTTATTGATCCTATAAGAAATTAGGGATTCATCTCTTAATTGACACTAATCACTTAGGTACTATTAGGGTTTCAACCTTTGTACCTTCATTGATTATCATTACTAATAATCATTGGATCAATAGAACATTCATCATCTTAATTCTCAAAGATTCAATCACATTGGACCTCCATTACATAAGGTATCCAATTGAATTAGGCTTTCCAATGTTGATTTCTTCAATCATTGAATTCATGGAACCAATCATCAATTGGACCTACACTCATACTTCAATTGAGTTTAATAGGTCAACCTTCAACTGATTTGACCCTCAATTGATCCTCAATTGGTCATCAATTAGGGTGTTATTCAATTGAATTAGGGTTTGGAATCGATGATCCATCAACACTAATCAATGCGAGATTGGATATTTTGAAACCATTGAGCCTTCATCCAAATTGGGCATGACCTGACCCCAAACGGTCTTGAGGTCGTTTGGATGCCCTCCAAATGGTCTTGAGACCGTTTGCCCATCATATCATCAAAATCCAAGTCAACCAATTAAGGTTTGGATCATTGGATTAATCACCAAATCAGCAATTGATTACACTTCAACTCAGTGACATTGGATCTTCAATTGCTTAGCCATACTCAACCCTAGACCTCCAAACGGTCTAGGATGACCCCCAAACGGTCTTGAGACCGTTTGGATGAGTCCCAAATGGTCTTGAGACCGTTTGGCTCATCCAAACCTTGGATTCTAGTGAGATTCCATCAAGGTTTAGTCTATTGAGTTGATCAACAAATCAACATTTAATTGCAATATGATTTGGTACCTTTGGACCTTCAATTGGTCAACTATACTTAACCCCAGACCTCCAAAAGGTCTTGGGTGACCCCCAAACGGTTTTGAAACCGTTTGGGTGATCCCCAAATGGTTTTGAAACCGTTTGGGCCAATCAACCCAAAACATCATCTCAATCACTTGCAAAATCAGCACTTAGCCGATTAGGGTTCATACCACATCTTTGGATCTTCAAACACATATCTATACTTGACCCTAGATCTTCAAACAGTATTGGGTGACCCACAAACGGTTTTGAGACCGTTTGGGTGATCCCCAAACGGTTTTGAAACTGTTTGGGCTAATCAACCCAAAATCTCAAATCAACTCATTGGAATTTCAGCACTAATTCCAATTAGGGTTTTCCTAATTGATTAGCCTTCAACTCACGATTCCTTGGGAATTAACCCCTAAAATTTGGTGAGTCATTAACCAACATAATTAGGATCAGTAATCGCAAACGGGAAACCCTTGTTCAATGCTATCGAATAGTTTTGAATCCGTTTTCCCAAAAAGGTCAAGTTAATCAGGTTGGAAATCAGCACTTAATCCAATTAGGTTTACCTTATTGATTAGCCTTCAACTCACGATTCCTTTGGAGTTAATCCATAAAATTTGGTGGGTCATTAACCAACATAATTAGGAACAGTAATATCAATCAGTCAACCCTTGGTCAACTCACTCAAATGGTTTTGAAACCGTTTGCTCCCAAACGGTTTGCAAATCGTTTGGTTTGGTGAAACCGTTTGGTCCCAACTTCCAAACCGTTTGCCCAAGATATTTGGGGAGGTGTGTGCTTATGATGATGTCATCATCATCAATCTTCGTCCCTGAAGTTCTAACAAATTCTGATTTCATGAATTAATCCATTTCAACCAGCAATTAATCAAGATAATGAAGGAATCATTGAAATTACAAGATTAATGGTTGAATAACAATGTAAAAGGGTTCAAGTTATAAAAACCGCCTCCAATTGATCTCCAAAGCTCCATGTCCACGGCAAAAATGGTGGATGCAACTCCTTTCACCATTCCAAGGCTCGTCCTCAAGGTTGGAGTGAAAAGGAATGGTTAGAATTGAAGAGGAGATCGAAATAGGAAGAAATCCATAATTTATTTTCGATTTCCACCATGGAATCAAGGTGAAATGGATCAAGAACCTTACCAACAGGTTGGGGGTCGTCCTCCTGCTCCTCCCTAGCTCCTTGGTCGGTTTTGCAAGCAAGGGGAAAGAAAGAAATCCGAAAAATCCTTTGTTTTGGCTTGGAAAGGGCACTTTTATAAGGAAATTGATGAGAGAGAAAATGCCTTATTAAAATGCATTTAATCCCAAAAATGATGCCTCCTCTCCCCCATCAACTCCTTGGATACGAGGATATCTTCATTGCCTCATATTCCTCTCAATTATCCATGATTTAAATAAAAACAAATTAAGCACCTTAATGCTTATTATATTAATATCCCATATGTGAGTGGGAATTACTTTCCTTTATAATAAGCTGAGTGGAGTTTCACCTCCTTTAGATATTTTCGTTCCTTATCTTGGCAAAAGAACGTCCATCCTTATTCAAAATCAACCAATAACATTTTGGTTGAAGGCCTTTAATTAATACATTCATTTTTGCCCTAAATTGAATTAGGGTTTCACTTAAGATTAAATCTTGATTATTTTAATATCAAGATTCCCTCTCCTCCAACTTAATTCAAATGAGATACTCCTCTCATTTTATTTTCTCTACATGATGCCAAGAAACATTAAGGACCTTATTGAAGTGGTAATTTGCATATTGAACCCTAGGTTTTGGGTAAAATACACATTACACCAAAACTAGGTTTTAATGCATAAACATTTCTTTACAAGCTTAATCTTGGTGCCCAAGCTTGTGAGAACCATACCACTACATTATATTCATTATTATGATGTCTCAACATCAGAGGAACATCTTATCATGCAAAATTTTCAATTTAACCCCTCGACCTGGGTAATTTGCATTTTCGTCCAAAATAAGCAAACATTGCTTCAACATTGTTCAAACAGGACCAAAATTGAAACATAAGTTTCTCATGGGCCCTAATTACTTTTTAAAAGATAATATTAAGAATCTACTCAACCTTATTAAGCAAAACATCTAGGGTTAATTCATAACCCAAGTCAGGGATGTTACAAATTATAAACCCCTAACAAGGATTTCGTCCTCGAAATCCCAAGAAAAGGAGGGACAGATTATTCATTAATCATGCCCTCAAGTCTCCACATCTCATCTTAATGTTATGGAGATACCATGGGTCTGTAGTTCACACAAAGTTCCTTTCATGAATTCAACCTTATCAATGTTTATTGTTTATGCAAAGCATAAACCCCTAACATATGATGTCCATATCATTAAAAGGAAGAAACATAAAAGAACATACATCTATCATTACCTAATAACATTTATCAAAGGAAAACAAATATGTCTAACAAGATAATTTAATCAGCAATCCTTTATCTGTTTAGTAAAGTTCACTTAGAAAACTCTATGTTGGAAATGTTCACATATCTTTTCCTTTTTAGTTGGGAATGTTCACATAGCTTTTCCTTTTTAGTTGGGAATGTTCACATAGCTTTTCCTTTTGGTTGGGAATGTTCACATAGCTTTTCCTTTTTGTTGGGAATGTTCACATAGCTTTTCCTTTTAGTGGGGAATGTTCACATAGCTTTTCCTTTTAGTTGAGAATGTTCACATAGCTCTTCTTTTTGGTTGGGAATGTTCACATAGCTTTTCCTTTTTGTTGGGAATGTTCACATAGCTTTTCCTTTTTAGTTGGGAATGTTCACATAGCTTTTCCTTTTAGTTGAGAATGTTCACATAGCTCTTCTTTTTGGTTGGGAATATTCACATAGCTTTTCCTTTTTGTTGGAAATGTTCACATAGCTTTTCCTTTTAGTTGGGAATGTTCACATAGCTTTTCCTTTTTATTGGGAATGTTCACATAGCTTTTCCTTTTAGTTAAGAATGTTCACATAGCTCTTATTTTTGGTTGGGAATATTCACATAGATTTTCCTTTTTGTTGGGAATGTTCACATAGCTTTTCCTTTTAGTTGGGAATGTTCACATAGCTTTTCCTTTTTGTTGGGAATGTCACATAGCTTTCCCCTATTGGTTTCATTATACTCTCTAGATTATTTTAGAATGATTTCTTGATCAGGGCAATCAAAAAGATACCAATCTAAGAGTTTCCATACTCACTTTATCATCAATAGCTGTATACCTAGCCAGGGTTTACAAATACTGAGATCAAGTAGTATGCACTTACATGCTATCATATTCCTTGCTTTTCATATCATTATACACACATGATTTTTCCTTGTTCCAACATGACTAAGTCATTTATGAACTCTTTTAAAGCTCAAACTTTCTATATTGAGGACTGATAACCTAGATCATAAGGCTAGTATCCAGTCCACTATATGCATTACTATTGCCCAAATCTGCCCAACAAGAGCATGATCATAGGATTCTCTATCCTGATCAGGTCTTAATGGGCATTCTTAGGCACTTGTTCTCCTCTTTCCTGGTCCCATGCACCCTTTCCTGGTGCAACAACATTGCCCTTAGCAATGTGTTCCTCGTGTTCTCCAGTCATTTTCAAGTTCTTCTTCTCCTATGTGAGCAGAAGATACTATCAGATAAACTGGAAGACACTTAGAACAGACTCTACAACCTTAGTCCTATGTCTCTGTAGACTCAGCGAACCTAGAGCTCTCATACCACTTAATTGTAACGACTGTCTCACGAAAACAAGATTAACTAATGCGGAAGCGTTCATTAAGCATCGGATTACCAAAAATCACTAAAAATTAAATCCTTTTTATCAAAAGATCCATCAAGTAAAAAATTTCTCACATAGAACAAAAGTAACACAATTACATTCTTGTTCACAGGTACATATTCTGTATCATCTCCTTTTGAGAATTACAAGCATTAACTGTCCAGTCAAGCTAAACATAGACAGTTCAAAATCTTGAGGCATTGAGCCAAATCTCAAAAGCACTAATTACTACTCTGAGGACCTGAGAGTACAGAGACGACACATAGGACTTTATATACATCTATACATGGCATAACAGACAGTGTCTCCACCTGAGACTTCACTACTGTTACTTCTACTGCTACTGTCCTTCCCTTACTGAAGGGTTTCTGTCTCCTCGTCTGCGACCACCTAAAAATGTACTTCCCACGGGGGTGAGACAATTGTAAATTGCCCCAGAGAGAGATATAACTCTCCGCCAATAATATTATTATTGCAGGTTAAGAAGATAAATATGAATAGAGGAATCATATTTGCTTGATAGCAGTTAATTCAATGTCTATCATATTAGAATATTAATCTTATTCAACATTGCAGCTATAAATTGAAAGAGCATCATATCACATATCCATTAGGGAATATGAAGAACATGTATAACATTTATCCACTACAGAATCATTATGACAACATTAACTCTCTTCAGGCTTAGATCATATATCTAAAGCCTGGCATTGTCATAGTGGAGTCATGGCATGTAGCCACACTCTTTTCTCAGAGTATTGGGTTCTCAATCCCTCAACACATCAAGTACAATTCCACTTCTTAACTCATTCATCATTATGATTATAGAATTTGGGTATTTAAACCCTTATCTCATCATAGAACACTTGTTACCACTTATAATGTAACTTCATACCTTCAGGTCATCTGACCAAGGACATTATAATTCTTGCTACACAAAATATTGCACATAGTTCACAAAGCTCATATCACCTCTTATTACCCCTTAATAGGAAACAATACATATGAAAGTTTATAAGGTCTATAGAACATTTTCAATGTACAGAACATCATAACCCATACCTGGCTATGCTCATCTTCTCATCATATCTGCATGATTAGTAATCATGATGCAATTACATATCAGTACCATGCAATACAAGGGTTATCTTATTATATTCATAACCCATTAGTCTGTATTTGAGCTTCACATAGAATTACTCTGTGTTAGAGCTTCACATAACACCACCCTGCATTAGGGACTCACATAGCAATCACCCTACATTAGAGATTCACATAGCATTTACCCTACATTTGGGATTCACATAGCAATCACCCTACATTAGAGATTCACATAGAATTTACCCTACATTAGGGATTCACATAGAAATTACCCTCCATTAGAGACTCACATAGTAATTACCCTGTGTTAGGGTTCATATAGTATTACCCTGTATTAGGGTTCACATAGCAAGGAATCATTATGGAATAATAAGTATTTTAATCATACTTCATTATTCTCATCATTTATCAACACACAATATGAATTTCTCTTTCATCTTTGCCAGACTATGATTACATCATAGTTTATAGGTTTGGATTAACCCTTTTCATAAGGAATGTTGGCCTACATTCAACAGGGTACATTTCATCTCAATGTAACCATTAACATGACACATCTCATGTGTTATTCATCCAATTATATGGGATTTATAACACATCAAGGTATACCAGTATTGGGGTGTTGGATGTGATATTTATCATATCTTGATGTATCTCTTCCCTCAACACTTTTATCTTACTTGAGTTTCATACACTTAGCTTGTATTAGGGAATTACCCATCCTAATACTATATGTACCAGTTCATCACATTTATCCTGTAAGGTAGTGATCATTAGTCACTCACTTAGAATATACAGCCATTGCCAATACTATGATTCATTCATAAGTTAGGAATTAACAAAAAGAACATATTAGGTCCCTTTCAAATCAACTAAAAGTTAAGCATATAGCACCACGGCTGTGCAACCAAGAATGGTCATGCAAAGGTTAGTCACCACAGTAGTGCTACCTTGCACGGTCGTGCAAAGTGAAGCCACCACGGCCGTGCTACCATGCACGGTCGTGCTACAGAATATCACCACATGAATCATATTCATATATGAATTCTATTCTTTCATCCTTTCAACTTGATTAGGTCACATTAACCCTTCAATCAAGTTCATACAACTATGATTAACATAGTGTATCAAGTTATTGATCCTATAAGCAATTAGGGATTCATCCCTTAATTGAAACTAATCACTTAGGTACTATTAGGGTTTCAAACATTGTACCTTCATTGATTATCATTAATAATCATCATTGGATCAATAGAACATTCATCATCTTAATTCTCAAAGATTCAATCACATTGGACCTCCATTACATAAGGTATCCAATTGAATTAGGGTTTCAAATGTTGATTCCTTCAATCATTGAATTCATGGAACCAATCATCATTTGGACCTATACTCATACTTAAATTGAGTTTAATAGGTCAACCTTCAACTGATTTGACCCTCAATTGACCCTCAATTGGTCATCAATTAGGGTCTGATTCAATTGAATTAGGGTTTGGAATCGATGATCCATCAACACTAATCAATGCGAGATTGGATATTTTGAAACCATTGAGCCTTCATCCAAATTGGGAATGACCTGACCCCAAACGGTCTTTAGGTCGTTTGGATGCCCTCCAAACGATCTTGAGACCTTTTTCCCATCATATCATCAAAATCCAAGTCAACCAATTAAGGTTTGGATCATTGGATTAATCACCAAATCAGCAATTGATTACACTTCAACTTAGTGACATTGGATCTTCATTTTCTTAGCCATACTCAACCCTAGACCTCCAAATGGTCTTGGATGAGTCCCAAACGGTCTTGAGATCATTTGGATGAGTCCCAAACGGTCTTGAGACCGTTTGGCTCATCCAAACCTTGGATTCTAGTGAGATTCCATCCAGGTTTAGTCTATTGAGATGATCAACAAATCAACACTTAATTGCAATATGATTTGGTACCTTTGGACCTTAAATTGGTCAACTATACTTAACCCCAGACCTCCAAACGGTCTTGGGTGACCCCCAAATAGTTTTGAAACCGTTTGGGTGATCCCCAAACGGTTTTGAAACCGTTTGGGCCAATCAACCCAAAACATCATCTCAACCACTTGCAAAATCAGCACTTAGCCGATTAGGGTTCATACCACATCTTTGGATCTTCAAACACATATCTATACTTGAAACTAGACCTTCAAACGGTCTTGGGTGACCCACAAACGGTTTTGAGACCGTTTGGGTGATCCCCAAACGGTTTGAAACCGTTTGGGCTAATCAACCCAAAATCTTAAATCAACTCATTGGAATTTCAGCACTAATTCCAATTAGGGTTTGCCTAATTGATTAGCCTTCAACTCATGATTCCTTGGGAATTAACCCCTCAAATTTGGTGAGTCATTAAAAAACATAATTAGGATCAGGAATAGAAAATGGTAAACCCTTGGTCAATGCTCTCAAATGGTTTTGAAACCGTTTGCCCAAAAAGGTCAAGTTAATCAGGTTGGAAATCAGCACTTAATCCAATTAGGTTTACCTAATTGATTAGCCTTCAATTCACGATTCCTTTGGCGTTAATCCATAAATTTTGGTGGGTCATTAACCAACATAATTAGGAACAGTAATCTCAAACGGTAAACCCTTGGTCAACTCACTCAAACGTTTTTGAAACCATTTTCTCCCAAACGGTTTGGTGAACCCGTTTGGTCCCAACTTCCAAACCGTTTGCCCAAGATATTTGGGGAGGTGTGTGCTTATGATGATGTCATCATCATAAAGCTTCGTCCCTGAAGTTCTAACAACTTCTGATTTCATGAATTAATCAATTTCAACCAGCAATTAATCAAGATAATGAAGGAATCATTGAAATTACAAGATTAATGGTTGAATAACAATGTAAAAGGGTTCAAGTTATAAAACCTGCCTCCAATTGAGCTCCAAAGCTCCATGTCCACGGAACAAATGGTGTATTCAACTCCTTTCACCATTACAAGGCTCGTCCTCAAGGTTTGAGTGAAAAGGAATGGTTAGAATTGAAGAGGAGATCGAAATAAGAAGAAATCCATAATTTATTTTCGATTTCCACCATGGAATCAAGGTGAAATGGATCAAGAACCTTACCAACAGGTTGGGGGTCGTCCTCCTGCTCCTCCCTAGCTCCTTGGTCGGTTTTGCAAGAAAGGGTAAAGAAAGAAATCCGAAAAAGCCTTTGTTTTGGCTTGGAAAGGGCACTTTTATAAGGAAATTGATGAGAGAGAAAATGCCTTATTAAAATGCATTTAATCCCAAAAATGATGCCGCCTCTCCCCCCTGAACTCCTTCGATATGAGGCTATCTTCACTGCCTCATATTCCTCTCAATTATCCATGATTTAAAGAAAAACAAATTAAGCACCTTAATGCTTATTATATTAATATCCCATATATGAGTGGGAATTACTTTCCTTTATAATAAGGTGAGTGGAGTTTCACCTCCTTTAGATATTTTCGTTCCTTATATTGGAAAAAGAACGTCCATACTTATTCAAAATCAACCAATAACATTTTGGTTGAAGGCCTTTAATTAATACATTCATTTTTTCCCTAAATTGAACTAGGGTTTCACTTAAGATTAAATCTTGATTATTTTAATATCAAGATTCCCTCTCCTCCAACTTAATTCAAATGAGATACCCCTCTCATTTTCTTTGCTCTACATGATGACAAGAAACATTAAAGACCTTATTGAAGTGGTAATTTGCATATTGAACCCTAGGTTTTGGGTAAATTACACATTACACCAAAACTGGGTTTTAATGCATAAACATTGCTTTACAAGCTTAATCTTGGTTCCCAAGCTTGTGAGAACCGTACCACTACATTATATTCATTCTTATGATGTCTCAACATCATAGGAACATCTTATCATGCAAAATTTGCAATTTAACCCCTCAACCTGGGTAATTTTCACTTTAGTCCAAAATAAGCAAACATTGCTTCAACATTGTTCAAACAGGACCAAAATTGAAACATAAGTTTCTCATGAGCCCTAATTAATTTTCCCAAGATAAGATTAAGAATCTACTCAACCTTATTAAGCAAAACATCTAGGGTTAATTCATAACCTAGGTCAGGGATGTTACAGCTGGTGCCGAGAACGAGGAAGTGGCCCGAACAACCTGTTGACTGGGTGGTTGTGGTGACTCGAACGAGTCTTTTGGACGACTAGGATGCACATTTATTTCGCCTCATTGTCCATCTAGAAGAATCCAGAGACATTCCCCCATCAGTGAGGGAGGTGAAATATAAGCAGTCGAAACTGGAGGACTATGTGAGAAATCAAGATTATGCCCACTTGTGCCCTCCAGTTGTGGCTCACACTTGAAGTTCAAAGTAAAACTACTTTCTTCAAAATCTAGGGCAGTTGATTGAGGGTCGGCCACTTGAACTTCCTCCTGTCCAAGATCAGGTGGTGGATCCGGTTCCGGCTTCATTTCGTCACCTGACTTTTCTTGTGTGGGATATGGTATCCAGGATGATGTTTCTTCATCAGAGGAGTTATTTTGAGAAGTATCATTATCTTTATCAATGTTGAAATTGGTAAGAGTGTCATTCTTCTTTTCAAGGTTTTGTTCAGAATTTTCCTCGTATAACATCCTTAGTTCATCCAAGTAACTAGAAGAGGATTTGACTGGTAAAACAAACTCTTACTCGGGTAAGGAAATCATGGGATCCTGAGATATAGGTTCCAATGATGTATCTTCATGGGAGGGATTAGTCCATGACATATTGTTTTGAGGGATAAAATCCCCTGATGAACCCATTTCTTTGATGTTGGGACTAAAGTACTCCAATTCTGAGTCATGTTGTTGTTCCAGTTCTTCTTCATAACACTCCTCCGGTTCTATTGAGTGCTCGGGAAGAGTTTCTATGGGAGGAATGGAACCTAGCTTAGGTAATGGACATATCTCAGTTTCTTGAATGTTAGGAGGGTTTTCTTCATAGGGGTGAGTTTCTCTAGTGGATGGGTTTGTGACTCAATGTCCTCCCACAAGCCCTTTTTGTCATTACAAGAGTCTACAGAAATATTGTAATCCATTCCAAAATCAAGAGGTGGTTCATGTTTCTTTTCTATCGACTCATTCAAGTGACTAGAAGGAGGTTCAATAGAAAGATCATGCTCTTGTTCGAGGACTGGATCCATTTGGACTTTTTGTGGTGATAGTAACTCATGTAACATCATCTCATGAAAAGGACCTATCATAGGATTGTCATCTTGAGACCTATCATCCTCCCTTGATTCTGTTTCATGGTCCATTTCTGAATCAAGATCTTGATCAGTTCTATCCTCAAAGTCTGTCCCTAGATCATCTGAATGATTAGAAATTTCTTCATAAGGATAGTTCAGATCTTGTTCCAGAAATGAAGACATTTGATTCTTATGCGTAAAAGACATATCTTTATCTAAATCGGTCATATATCCGTCCGAGTCTGACTGCGAAGGAGTGTAGAGTCCTTGTGACATTAATCCTTCTTTTATGGATTTTATTGATGAGACAGCTGAAGTTGAAAAGATTCTATCATTGAGGGAATTGATTATCGCCAATTGCTCTTCAATGGTTGGATTTGAGTCTATGAAGTCAGAAGGTGGGTAGGTATTGAAGTTTATCCCCCATTTATCTCCTGACTATAGAAAATCCTCATATTGGTTACTCAATCTTTCACCTAAGGGCATAGTACAGGAATCACTTTTCGAGTCAGGTCTTGGCTTGAAAGATGATTCTTTCTCTTGTAATGTTATGAAGAAATTGTCCTTGGGTTCAATTATTTACTCTAAAGATGATTCCTCACCTTGCACTGATGCATGAAGATCATTGGAAGGCATATCCCACATGATTTCATAATCATCATCATAATTGATTTCAACATGTGGACTAGGGATGTGCTTAGTTGAAATAGGTGGTTGTTCTACATGTTGCTCAGGAGCGTTGACAAGTTGCATAAGTTGATCGAGATCAGCTATCATCTTCTTGATCACGGCTGTCTGATCAGCTAGTTGTTGAGCCACTGATGTCTGTAGAGCACTTAGTTCTTCCATCAATGTGTGTTGATCTTCATGCACTTCATCGTCTTCCAGGTTCCCTTCTACATTGTAGGCCACACCTTGAAATTCACTATAGTTAGTTTTTTCATAGTAGCCTCCAGGGTGATACGGATTATAACTTGCATTATATCCATAGTTGTATGAAGAGGCCGCTTTGAGGTTCCCAACTATACTATTCATGATTACTTGATGCAGAGCAATCACGTAGAGAGGAGGGACATTGAAGAAGTAAATCAATGCATGAGAATAGTCACCACATAGTTGACATCTAACGGTTGGTGGTGTTGACTGCTCCATCTTGAAGAGAGTTGGTACCTGAAATCAAAGAAAGAGTTTATCAGGCTTGACCAACCATTTCAAATCCAAGAAGATATGCAGGATTAAGCCCTTCACTTTTTAGGTTTTTGAAAAGAAAATGGAAAACCCTAGAGAAACCTAAGTCGACACAGAATTCAAAAAAGATGATTCTTATACCGTTGTCCCCGGCAACGGCGCCATTTTTTGATGGAGCTAGAACTTACACCAAAAGATTACTCTCCCAATGGAAGTCCTAATATGCACCAAAAACCCTAGAGAGTTGATGTCCTCTCTAGGTTTACCAAATGCTCCAACCCCACAAGAGTGTGGAAGCCTGATCATAGTAAAGATTTAGGATCGAACCCAAAAGACAACGTTAAGAATCTGAGTGTCTTTTCCTTGTTTTGTATCAATCTAGGTTAATCATCTAAGACCAAAAGTTTGATTTGAGTTATTTAACCTAAACATGCAAAAGTAAAGGCAAGAATAAAAACTAGTTTAATGATTAAAATCTAAGATTAGCAAATGATGATGGATCACTGGGGTGATGCAGGTATTCGCCACCACTACACATGCTAGTACCAAACTTAGCGAGACTTGTAAGCAAGATACATGGATGTTGTACAAAACCGATGTCTGATAGGACAAGAGTAATGCACACATCCTTCACGGGTTGAGTAACTCTCATCCGGTACATATCTACGTGTCAATGAAGATATGTAGTCTCCGAAGAGAAACTCTTACTCAACCTCGTGAAACGTGCATCAGAAAACTAACAAGCGAGCAATAATTACCAAATCGATTAGTATCCTTATTGACTATCCCTCTTTTGAGGATATAGCTACGAAAAACGTGAGAGTGTTGTAATGTCAGCCATTCCCGAACGAATGGTCAAGTACTTTGCACCACTCTCTACTCAGAGTGTGTTCCTCGACCTGTCAAGGTTGCACTTTTGTACGTCAACTAATTCCATTTCATAATACAAAAGTACAATGATGGAGGTGAGTTTACTCCACTCCTTAAATAGCGTTCCTAGACACCGAAATGGATGCGCAGTGGATACACACACCAGAAACCAAAACTGAATCGGTATTCGAGTCTTCAAGAGCGATCATAGACAAACCACAACGAAAGACAATATATGCATACAAGAATGCGGCCAACATTCAAACATGTTTGAAATGATTTAGTATTGAATCAGAATGATAACATCTTTTTAGTACAAGTTACAAAACACGGGCAGCGGGGCTAGTCCCCACACCCCAGTGAATGGAACTACTCGCTCCTCATAGAGGGAGCAACAAAGAAAGAGAAGAGAGAGAAAGAAAGCATCGTCGGAGCAGAAGAGTAGATCTGTGATAGCCTGGTGTATATCGTCGCAGTCTCCGGGACTGCTCCGTTGTAGTCGATGATGCCTGTCTCTCTGCCTCGATCGTCATGTCTACCTCCAGTATTGCACGAGTAGAATGAGGTAGAATGATGGTAGAATGATGGTAGAGGTGAGATGGTGATGGAACAGCCTTCTAGATCTATCCCCAGTCTGGCAGCTTTCCAGATCTATGCTCAGACCGCGATCCTGGGGCTGTGGGTGAAATTTGGTCAGTAACTGTGTTTGGGCAGTATGGCAGCGTCCCGACACTGGTCTCAGTCCAGCAGCCTTGGGCCGTCATCAGATGGCTCACCAAGACCATGCCTCTACCCTTCTATTTATAGGCTTGCCAAAATATCTTGGGCCCAGGAGTCACGCCTTGTGCGTGCCCTTTTGTCCCATACGGTTTCTAATTCATATGGTTTGCTCTAATAATGCTCATACGGTTTTGCCTTTCCTTGCCATTCGGTTTCAGTGCTTGCGGTCATGCGCTCACGGTTGCTCATGCGGTTTCATATGCAATTTCCCATGTGGTCTTGCTACTCCATTTGAATGCAGCGCTCTGTGCGGTCTTGTACCGTGCATTCTCATGCCCATGTGGGGTCATGCGGTCTTCACTTCACATTGCTTCATGCGGTTTCACGTCCTAGCAGCTGCAAGTGTCTAAACGGTTCATGTGGACAGCTAGTGATCTTTCGCATGCGTTCTATTGATCATGCGTTCTTCAGCCTCACGTGGTCTTAAACGGTCTTGGTCCCGCATTCTTGCTTTGCAACAGCCCCATGCGGTCTCGCATGCAATTGGCCATGCGGTTTGCGTGGCAAATCAACAACCGGTCTTGGCAACTTCACTTTGGCGCAATGCAGCGCTCCGTCACGTGGACTCATGCATTTTACTTCCCAACTATTCATGTGGTTTTGGCTCAAGAGAGAAAACGATATCGGCCGTCATGCGGTTTCGTAGCTGCTATTGCGAGTGTTGATTGGCAGCTCGTTCAGAGGTGAATGGGTGTCGTCGTTGTTGCTGGACAATGCGGGAGGCACCGTAGTTGCTGGTTGTAGGGCGTGCATGCAAGTCGTGAGAAGAAGAGGATAACGGCGGTGCTACTGCTGGATCATTGCTGTTGTTGGTGAAGAGGAGGGTGCCAGTGCTCGTGGTGGGCTGAGCGATGGCGGCTACGCTCATGGTTTGAGATCGAGCACCATCGATGCTGCTGACGGTGAGGTAGATGATGTCGGCGCTTGTGGCAAGAAAGTTGTCGTGGGCACGGTCATTGCTGCTGATGGTGACGACGGTGCTTGTGGCAAGAAGGTCGTCATGGGCAGCGGTGGTGTCAGCAAGCAGATCACAGCACCAGTGGAGATGCTAGTTGCTGTTGCGATCTTGATTCTCCACTAGCCAAACGGTCTTCACAGCAGCGAAATGGTTTGCATGCATGTGCTAATCCAAACGGTTTGGAGTGCATGCGACCATACGATCTTCATTGCTAATTCAGTCATCACTTCTCGGACGCTGAAATGGTCTGGAGACTGCATGGGCTCAAACGGTCTTGAGACCGCATGGGCTCAAACGGTCTTGAGACCGCATGGGCTCAAACGATCTTGAGACCACATAGGCTCAAACGGTCTTGAGACCGCATTGGCTCAAACGGTCTTGAGACCGCATGGGCTAAAATGGTCTTGAGACCACTAGAGTCAGTGTTGTAGGGGTCATGACCGTTGGTGATAGTTGAGGATGATCTACAGAGGAGAGAGAACGTGAGTAGGGAAAATGAGATCAAATAAGCTGGAAACTAGGGTAATTTGAGCTAGTAATGCACTATTTACACGAGACTGAAAGGATACTTAAAGTAGGCTAAAACGAGGGTAATCCAGTCGATATGAGGCACAAAAATCCTAGAATTGGCGACTGTAATGATGAATCTGGAGGATTCATCAAAATTCATGTTTCCATATCCATGAATATGAAAAATGTACCATTATCTAAGTAAATATATAATTAATTGACTTAATATGATAAATAAGAAAAATATGAGAATTCATGCATAATAATATAAGGAAACTCTTTTGATAACAATGTGAAGGTAATGGGACTCTAAAATAATGACCATAATGATGTAATGTTATGATAATATAATGATGATGAGCCAAAAACTCCAATTGTGTTATAACTCATAAAAGGAAACCTCAAAATCCAAATATGATGAGAAAATCATGTTCCTTGGATCCCAATTATCATGGGGCCCAAGTTTCACATTATTTCAATGATAATAACTATCGTAATTTCATTTAGAAAAGAAAACATGATATGAGGCCAAAAATATTAAATTAATTATTAAATGTTTTCAAAAGTGGAAAAAATACCAAATTTAATTCTACATACTAAAATTAGGCTATGCATGAGTTTTCAAATTAATTGAACAATGTTAGTTATCCTAGTTTTATTTAGGAGAGAGAATATAACTTAAAGTAAAAATAATAAATAAAATTGTAAACAACCCCTAAAGGGAAAATTGATGCAAAAAATGGATACTATGTGTCCTAATAAATTAGTCTAGGATCCAAATCTAGTATCGTTTGAACTTTGTTTGTACCGTCAAATAGAATAGGAAAGAAAATTAATTAAAGTTCCATTAAATATGTGATATTTTTCTTAATTCCCTAAAGTTCATTGATTATTTGTCAGACTAATTTTTCCCTATAATTCCGCATTTAAGTTGTCACGTGAACATGCCTTTTGTTGATCGTGATCAGATAGCTCTCGATTGCGCTAATCTGCCCAATCCAATGACTTCCCCTTCTTTCTTCTACCTCTGACCAAATAGGAAGGAACCATGTATAGTGAATGTAAACATTTCAGCCTTCCTTCACAGATTTCTCCCTCTCCACTTGGTTTTTCCACGAGATTCTTTCTCAACTATCTTCATTTTTTGCTTCCACATCCAACCATACTAGATTTAAACCCGATCTTTCTAAACAAGAAAACTCCCAATTCGAGTTTTGGCCTCTTATTCCCCTCTACATACACACCCTTCAACACCCACTCATATATATACCCAACCACCCCAAAGCCATTGCCCGACTACCAGAACCCCTCCCCCACATTCAATTGATACATGTTTCCCCTGTGTCTCCACCATGATAAGCGAGTGCGTCATTAACCAACTCCTTCTAGCCTATTCTTCTTCAACCATCTCATTCATATTTGTTCAACGATCAGAGATCTATAAGCCTGTTGTACCTTTTTCCCTATCTACTTTTCCATGAATCTAACCGAACTGGATTCCTCATATTTTCCACATCAAATCCCCTATTTTAACAAAAGTGTTGTATGTTCCGAGTGGTTACTCATCTTTTGGATATGTGGATTGTTCCCTTGTGTCTATGGTGATCAAGTGGAGTCAGTTCATGGGTTGGTTTTTGTTGTGTTTCTCTATTTTGAGGTTTTGATCTTTTTCCTTGTTTTAGTCATGGTGGTCGAGCTTCTTCAACCCTTGGTCTTCACATAGTACTTTTTTTTCGTCCTTGAGTTTGTTGAGGAGAGCGAAGGGTGATGCTCTATCTAGAATTCTTTTTCTTCATGCTAAACTTAGGATCCTATTCCAAGATACTGCTCACCAAATGATGTTCATTCTACAAGTTTAACGACAAAGAAGAGAACCTATTCGTCGATGTTTTCTCAAATTTGCCCATTGATCTACTTTTAACATGTCACAGTTGGAGTGGTACTAATGTTTGTTTCCCTCTATTTCTTTCTACTTTGTCCCTCCCAACTGGATGCCATGGTGGCCCTAGGCCCAGGCCAGTTGGCAAAGTAGGATAGGGCCAACTAAGTGGGTCAAGAAGATTTTACATGTGGATTTATCAAATATTTTGATTGGCTAACATTTCCAAAATTTGTAACTAATTATTTGGTATCTATCTATGGAAAAATACTCATTGGAATCAGAAAAATATCCTCTATCCAAATAAGTATATTCCATAACCCAAATCAAGATATAATAAGAGTAGGTAATCTAGGGTTTATAATATGAATACTAATTCATGTTTGTATATCAAAATCTATGTTGGGTGTGTTGGATCCTAGATGGGTGATTAGATGCTCTAGAGGGGGGGTGAATAGAGCTGAAAAATATTAAACAAAACTCATTAAACCTTCAAGATATATGACAAGATAAGGTTGCTAAATAGGTAATTCGAGTGCAACTAAAAATACATAGCAAGGGAGAGAGATTGAACATGCACCAATTAGACAAGCTATTTAGAGTGGTTCCACACTTCAAACTAGAAGTGTGTCAGTCCACTAGCCTAGAGAGGTCAACCTCTAGGACTTCTAAACTATTGCACTCTTATATTCATTCATAAGACATACAATGGATGACCAAACAAAAGGCTTACCTATCCAATACAAAGAGTCTTCAACCTTACCAAGGACTTACCCACTTTGCAAGAGTCTTCGGCCTGCTCCAAGGACTTACCCACTCTTGTACAAGTCTTCAGCCTTGTAGGGATCACCCACTCTTCTTGGATCTTCAACTTTTGACTTCACCTTCACTTGGAGAAGCTTTCACCAAGGTCTTACTCACTTGAGCTTGAGTCTTCTGCCTTCTCCAAGGGCTTACCCATTCTAGCTCCAAGTCTTCAGCCTTGATCTTCACCAAGGGACTCCTTCCCTTTTTCTTCTTCACCTCTCTTGGACAAGAGAGAGAACCTTCATCTTCATGATTGCAAATGAGAGATAGAGAGGTGGTGGAAGTGAGAGCCTCACAAGATATACATGTAGGACTAGCTCTCTTATAGATTTCCTACTCACTCTAATGGATGTAGCAAGTGATTAAGCTTAGAGAGAGAGAGGGGAGGCTGTAGGAAGCACTCATCTATAGAATAGGAACCTCACATAGAGTTTGTACTGAATGCTCAACCTTGGAATGAAGCCCAAGGGGTCCTATTTATAGCTGGGGATGCCTCTTAGCCTTTGGGAACACTTGTGAATGAAAACTAGCCATTTTGTGGCTTGCAACGGATCTATTTTCACTTGTTGCAACTCCACAATGGCTAGAAGCACTTTTCTGCACTTTTCCGCACAGTGCAATCGGTCGAGTTTCTATAAGGGTAACTCGACCGATAGAGTAAAAGACAAAGCCAATATTCAGACCATAGGTCGAGTTTTTCCTGAGGAAACTCGATCGACCAATGAAAATTGATTTGGTCAGTTACTCCATCGGTCGAGTTCTGTGTAAACACAACTCGACCGATGCAATCTTCAAAAAATTGATCAAGGATGATCGGTCGAGTTTTCAGGCTGGGAAACTCGACCGACAAAGTGCCTGTAATCAATTTTCAAAGTTGCATCTAAAGTGCTCTAATATTCGATCTAAGTGCTCCTGATATTTTTCTAAGCTTAATTACAAGTCATACAATCATTACAAGTGATTTACAACATGATTCTAATGGATTTATATCATATTACAAAAATGTGCACTTGTATGACTTTGACTTGTCTTTTCTCCAATTTGATATGCGCAAGTTAGGGCATTTGGAGTGTGTCTATACCTAATCGGAAATCACTCAAGTAGAGACATTAGACACCAATATGTGGAATGGTTAGTCATCATTAAAACACGAGTTTAGTCAATTTAGAAGTGAGTCAACATTGACCTAATTGACCTTGAGTCAACAATCTCCCCCTTTTTGAAGATGACAAACCATTCCATAAATGTATTGAAAGCATTCAAGTAAAATCATACCTTCGGAGAAACCTAGGGGTTTCAATAGGACTGAGCTCATATGCTCCCCCTCAATTGATGTGCATGGAGTTCTCATACTCCCCCTCAATTGATGCTATTTCTCCTGCATGGTCAGCTTTCATAACATTTATAGAATACTATGTCTTCTACTCATATGTGTTCTACACATATATGTCTTCTCCCCATTTACCTACTCCCTTTACATGAACATGCTTCTCTACTTCATGTAAGACATGCCTTCTTCCTCTTTTAAAAGAAGACATACCTTTCTCCCCCTTTATCATTTCAAAAAGTGGGGTTATGAAGAAAAAAGAAACATCACTTGTTAAAGAGAAAGGAGATAACACAAATATATATAAGGAGAGTAGAAGAGCACAAATAGGGGCTTGTCCAAGCATAGAAAGAAAAGTAAGTTAAATCATATACTTGAACAACCCAAGAAGCAAGATAAAGTGCTGCAGAAAAATAATAAAACATAATTTTGACCCTCAAGATGACGGAATTTGACCAAAAACCATCAGAGCACATTGCAAAGCAATGAATCATGCTTAGAAGGTTGTTTCTGCATGAAAAACACTAGTCTTGCACCAAAAATTGAAACTGGAGCAAAACCTGCAAAAAATCCAAAAATACTCCAATTTCTACTTACAATGTAGCTCTTTGTGTCCCGCATCACAATGTTATGCAAGCAACTAATGATAGTAGATATGCAATTCAAGGAACAATCTTGAGCATGTATGAGACAAAATACAAGCATAGCATATAGATCAGAAAAGATGCCAATCATAAACAAGGTTAGAACTACATGTATATGAACTACTAGTAGATGATATCACAAGTTAGGACTACTAGTAGGCTCTAGATCATATCAAGAGATACCAAAAGATACACAAGATAAAGCAAGCTATGAGTAGATGTAGAGATATATCCAAAACAAAGAGATAAGCAATTTTACAAGCATAAAAGGATATAACTCACTAGATATGCATCCTTACCATAAGATGATTACCCCTAATAACCTCAAGGTTGTATCAAAATAAGATCTACACCTAGATATATGTAGCAAGTTAGAGTACAATGGAAGCAATTTTTAGACACAACCAAGAGATCCAAAGAGATCATCATCAAAACCTGCAAGACAACTCAAAGCAAGTAATTGCAACATATAGATATACCAATTTAGAGCAATTAGAGAGATAGAGTTGTAAGCAAGATAGGCAATTTAGAACATGGAAATATGCATATATAAGGGTACCAAATGAGAGTGCCAAAGAATAAGGCTATTGGTTGAGAAAATCTAGTTGAGAGGGAAATTCTCACTCAATAAGCCAAATATATATTTTGTGCACAGTGTTATCGGTCGAGTTTTGTGCATTGACAACTCGACCGATGACAGTTGTTGGCAACACCCATTGGTGCCTATCGGTCAAGTTTCAAGCAGGGAAAACTCGACCGACAAAGAATCTATCAAAAAGCACATATGTTTCATAAAAACATATATAGAGGCATGCTAAATATACAAACCATATCCAAACATGTCTAAGCAAGTTAGTAATGCACTATAGAAGCATTAGAAATAGTTTTTGAGCAATGGTGTGAAGAGAAACATAAAATACCACATTTTACTCAAAAACCATATGTATAGTGCACACTATCTTGATAAAACAAGTTAGAAATGGTTATAAGAAGTAAAACCTTTACCGTTGTGCTTACCATTGCTTTTTCAGCTTATTGTCACCCTCTACACATCTCACCTTTCTTCTTTTATGTGGATTGAAAAGTCAATTTGCAATTCAATAGCTCAAGTCAATCCATTTGAAAGTACCTACAAGAAGAAAGATGAAATGGTCCCCAATCATGTTTTTGGGTCCAGAGGGGTTAGTTTAGCAACCCAAGTCCTATTTCTCTTGGGTGCTTTCCTAAAAGGACAACAATTAGAATAATGACCAAAATCATTGCAATAGTTGCATGTGTCCATAGTCTTGGAACTAGAGGATTCTCCATGTAAGATTGGAGGTCCTTTATTTTTGTTGTTCCTTTGACTACTATCATATCCTAAACCATGTCTACCAATTTGTTTGGTAGTATGATGTAGGATGTCATTAAGACTCTTTTTACCAACTAAGAATCTTTGCAAAGAAGATCTCAAACTATCACTATCATGCTTAAGAGAAGCAATAGTAGAAAACAAATGATTGATATTATCTCTAGCATGCAGAAGATCATTTTCTAAGCAAAGAGCTTTAGTTAAATAAGAATCTCTATCAATATGAAGAGCAACAACATCATTCTCTCTATTTGTAGAACTAGAACAAAATTCATGTCCATTGATTTTAGCAAGCAAGGAGGCAATTTCTATTTCTAATTATGCAAAACAAAATCTTTGTCCTTGTTTTCAGATTTAAGAACATCAATATCATGCATGAGAGAATCAACAATTAAGGTATGCTCTTCATTAGAACTTGTCATAAGAGGTTGAGCTTCTAGAAATCTAATCTTATCAAGTAAACTAGCATTTTCAAGTTTAAGAGAGTCTACTTGGCTAAGACAAGCATTTTTATCATCAAGCAAGCAAGAATTAGCATGTTCAAGATCATCTAGTTCTACATGCAAATTATCAACAATTTTAGAAAGCTTTTTCTTTTTCCTTTTAGAAGACTTAAGAGAGGCACAAACATCATGAATAATAGCAATCAAAGATTCTTTATCTAAAGAGTTTAGATTTACCTCACTTGAGTCTTCACTTGTTGATGCTATAAGAGCAAAATGACATTCTTCTTCATCACTAGAGCTTGATCTTGATCCTTCACTTGAATCTTCACTTGAGTTTGAGTTGGAGGAGCCACTTGAGCTTGATTTCCATTTCTTCTTGTGAAGATGGGCTCCTTGTGGGAAATCTTCCTTGTAGTGACCCTTCTTTCCACATGTGAAGTACCGGATGGAGGAGGACTTGCCTTTATAGAGTTTACCCTTGGAGTACATGGCAACTTCTTTAGCTTGAGAGGATCGAGAGACTTGTTCCATGATAGATTCAATTTGAGCCTTCATTTCAGCCTTCTTCATTCTCTTTAGCTCTTTCTTCTCTTGTCTTTCTACTTCCTCCCTCTTGTCAAGTGTAGCTTCATGTGCTTGTATATTTCCAACGAGCTCTTCAATAGGAATATCCCTAAGAGACCTTGCTTCTTCAATGGAAGTCACCTTGGGTTCCCACTGCTTGGAAAGAGTTCTAAGGATCTTTGAGTTGATCTCTCCACTAGACATAGGATGTCCTAGGATAGAAAGACCATTCAAAATGGTGTTGAGCCTTGAGTACATGTTGTCTATGCTCTCCTCCTTTCCCATCTTGAAGTTCTCAAGCAGCCCTTTGAGCATGTAGACTTTCCTTTCCTTCACTTGATATGTCCCTTCATAAGTGATGCAAAGCTTTCTCCATACCTCATAGGCCGTTTCACATGAAGAAATCCGGTTGAACTCGGTGGGGGTCATGGAGGCATAGAGGATGTGCATGGCTCTAGCATTCAAGGTTGCTTTCTTCAAGGTAGCTTCATCCCATTCTTCAATCTTTGTCTTTGGTAGCATGTAGGCGTTGTTCACCATTTGCCACATCTCAAGACTTGATCCTTGGATGTAGAATTTAAGCCTTCTTCTCCAACATAGGAAATTGCTCCCATCAAAGATTGGAAGGCTGGTCGAGAATCTCCCACCTAGGTAGTCACCCATCTTCTCCTATTTGTTGAAGTATGCTTGGAGAAGACCCGCTCTGATACCAATTGTTGGATCCTAGATGGGTGATTAGATGCTCTAGAGGGGGGTGAATAGAGATGAAAGCACTTAAACAAAACTCATTAAACCTTCAAGATATATGACAAGATAAGGTTGCTAAATAGGTAATTTGAGTGCAACTAAACATACATAGCAAGGGAGGGAGAGATTGAACATGCACCAATTAGACAAGCTATTTAGAGTGGTTCCACACTTAAAACTAGAAGTGTGTCAGTCCACTTGCCTAGAGAGGTCAACCTCTAGGACTTCCAAACTATTGTACTCTTATATTCATTCATAAGACATACAATGGATGACCAAACAAAAGACTTACCTATCCAATACAAAGAGTCTTCAACCTTACCAAGGACTTACCCACTTTGCAAGAGTCTTCGGCCTTCTCCAAGGACTTACCCACTCTTACACAAGTTTTCATCCTTGCAGGGATCACCCACTCTTCTTGGATCTTCAGATTTTGACTTCACCTTCACTTAGAGAATCTTTCACCAAGGTCTTACCCACTTGAGCTTGAGTCTTCTGCCTTCTCTAAGGGCTTACCCACTGTATCTCCAAGTCTTCAGCCTTGATCTTCACCAAGGGACTCCTTCCCTTGTTCTTCTTCACCTCTCTTGGACAAGAGAAAGAACCTTCATCTTCATCATTGCAAATGAGAGATGGGGAGGTGGTGCAAGTGAGAGCCTCACAAGATATACATGTAGGACTAGCTCTCTTATAGATTTCCTACTCACTCTAATGGATGTATCAAGTGATTAAACTTAGAGAGAGAGAGGAGGCTGTAGCAAGCACTCAGTTATAGAATAGGAACCTCACATAGAGTTTGCAATGAATACTCAACCTTGGAATGAGCCCAAGGGGTCCTATTTATAGCTGGGGATGCCTCTTAGCCTTTGGGAACACTTGTGAACAAAAACTAGCCATTGTGTGTCTTGCAACGAATCTATTTTCACTTTTTGCAACTCTACAACGGCTAGAAGCACTTTTCAGCACTTTTCCGTACAGTGCAATTGGTCGAGTTTCTATAAGGGTAACTCGACCGATAGAGTAAAAGACAAAGCCGATATTCAGACCATCGGTGGAGTTTGTCCTGAGGAAACTCGACTGACCAATGAAAATTGATTTGGTCAGTTACTCCATCGGTCGAGTTCTGTGTAAACACAACTCGACCGATTCAATCTTCAGAAAATTGATCAAAGATGATCTGTCGAGTTTTCAGGCTGGGAAACTCGATCGACAAAGTGCCTGTAATCAATTTTCAAATTTGCATCTAACATGCTCTAATACTCGATCTAAGTACTCCTGATATTTTTCTAAGCTTAATTAAAAGTCATACAATCATTACAAGTGATTTACAACATGATTCTAATGGATTTACATCATATTACAAAAACGTGCACTTGTATAACTTTGACTTGTCTTTTCTCCAATTTGATATGTGCAAGTTAGGGCATTTGGAGTGTGTCTATACCTAATCTAAAATCACTCAAGTAGAGACATTAGACACCAATATGTGGAATGGTTAGTCATCATCAAAACATGGGTTTAGTCAATTTAGACGTGAGTCAACATTGACCTAATTGACCTTGAGTCAACAATCTCCCCCTTTTTGAAGATGACAAACCATTTCATAAATGTATTGAAAGCTTTCATGTAAAATCATACCTTTGGAGAAACCTAGGGGTTTCAATAGGACCGAGCTCATATTCTCCCCCTCAATTGATGTGCATGGAGTTCTCATACTCCCCCTCAATTGATGCTATTTCTCCTGTATAGTTAGCTTTCATAACATTTATAGAATACTATGCCCTCTACTCATATATGTTCTACACATATATGTCTTCTCCCCGTTTACCTACTCCTTTTACATGAACATGCTTCTCTTCTTCATGTAAGACATGCCTTCTTCCTCTTTTAAAAGAAGACATAACTTTCTCCCCCTTTGTCATTTCAAAAAGTGGGGTTATGAAGAAAAAAGAAACATCACTTGTTAAAGAGAAAGGAGATAACACAAATATATATAAGGAGAGTAGAAGAGCACAGATAGGGGCTTGTCCAATCATAGAAAGAAAAGCAAGTTAAAGCATATACTTGAACAACACAAGAAGCAAGATAAAGTGCTGTAGAAAAATAATAAAACATAATTTTGACCCTCAAGATGATGGAATTTGACCAAAAACCATCAGAGCTCATTCAAAACAATGAGTCTTGCTTAGAAGGTTGTTTCTGCATTAAAATCACTAGTCTTGCACCAATAACTGAAACTGGAGCAAAACCTGCATAAAATCCAAAAATAATCCAATTTCTACATACAATGTAGCTCTTTGTGCCCTGCATGACAATGTTATGCAAACAACTAATGATAGTAGATATGCAATTCAAGGAACAATCTTGAGCATGTATGAGACAAAATACAAGCATAACATATAGATGAGCAAAGATGCCAATCATAAACAAGGTTAGAACTACATGTATATGAACTACTAGTAGATGATATCACAAGTTAGGACTACTAGTAGGATCTAGATGATAGCAAGAGATACCAAAAGATACACAAGATAAAGCAAGCTATGAGTAGATGTAGAGATATATCCAAAACAAAGAGATAAGCAATTTTACAAGCATGAAAGGATATAACTCACTAGATATGCATCCTTACCATAAGATGATTACCCCTAAGAACATTAAGGTTGTATCAAAACAAGATATACACCTAGATATATGTAGAAAGTTAGAGAACAACGGAAGCAATTTTTAGACACAACCAAGAGATCCAAAGAGATCATCATCAAAACATGCAAGACAACTCAAAGAAAGTAATTGCAACATATAGATATACCAATTTAGAGCAATTAGAGAGATAGAGTTGTAAGAAAGATAGGCAATTTAGAACATGGCAATATGCATATATAAAGGTACCAAATGAGAGTGCCAAAGAATAAGGCTATTGGTTGAAAAAATCTAGTTGAGAGGAAAATTCTCACTCAATAAGCCAAATGTATATTTTGTGCACAGTGTTATCGGTCGAGTTTTGTGCATTGACAACTCGACCAATGATAGCTGTTGGCAACACCCATAGGTGCCTATCGGTCGAGTTTGAAGCAGGGCAAACTCGACTGACAGTGAAGCTATCAAAAAGCACATATATTTCATAAAAACATATATAGAGGCATGCTAAATATACAAACCATATCCAAACATGTCTAAGCAAGTTAGTAATGCACTATAGAAGCATTAGAAATAGTTTTTGAGCAAAGGTGTGAAGAGAAACATAAAATACCACTTTTTACTCAAAAGACATATGTATAGTGTACACTATCTTGATAAAACAAGTTAGAAATGGTTATAAGCAATAAAACCTTTACCTTTGTGCTTACCATTGCTTTTTCCACTTGTTGTCACCCTCTACACATCTCACCTTTCTTCTTTTATGTGGATTGAAAAGTCAATTTGCAATTCAATAGCTCAAGTCAATCCATTTGCAAGTACCTACAAGAAGAAAGATGAAATGGTCCCCAATCATGTTTTTGGGTCCAGAGGGGTTAGTTTATCAACCCAAGTCCTATTGCTCTTGGGTGCTTTCCTAAAAGGACAACAATTAGAATAATGACCAAAATCATTGCAATAGTTGCATGTGCCCATAGTCTTGGAACTAGAGGATTCTCCATGGAAGATTGGAGGTCTTTTATCTTTGTTGTTCCTTTGACTACTATCATATCCTAAACCATGTCTATCAATTTGTTTGGTAGTATGATGTAGGATGTCATTAAGACTCTTTTTACCAACTAAGAATCTTTGCAAAGAAGATCTCAAACTATCATTATCATGTTTAAGAGAAGAAATAGTAGAAGACAAATGATTGATATTATCTCTAGCATGCAGAAGATCATTTCCTAAGAAAAGAGCTTTAGTTAAATAAGAAGCTCTATCAATATGAAGAGAAGAAACATCATTCTCTCTATTTTTAGAACTAGAACAAGATTCATGCCCATTGATTTTAGCAAGCAAGGAGGCATTTTCTATTTCTAATTCATGCAAAACAAAATCTTTGTCCTTGTTTTCAGATTTAAGAACATCAATATCATGCATGAGAGAATCAACAATTAATGTATGCTCTTCATTAGAACTTGTCATAAGAGGTTGAGCTTCTAGAAATCTAATCTTATCAAGTAAACTAGCATTTTCAAGTTTAAGGGAGTCTACTTGGCTAAGACAAGCATTTTTATCATCAAGCAAGCAAGAATTAGCATGGTCAAGATCATCTAGTTCTACATTCAAATTATCAACAATTTTAGCAAGCTTTTTCTTTTTCCTTTTAGAAAACTTAAGAGAGGCACAAACATCATGACCAATAGAAATCCAAGATTCTTTATCTAAAGAGTTTAGATTTACCTCACTTGAGTCTTCACTTGTTGATTCTATAAGAGAAAAATGGCATTCTCCTTCATCACTAGAGCTTGATCTTGATCCTTCACTTGAATCTTCACTTGAGCTTGAGTTGGAGGAGCCACTTGAGATTGATTGCCATTTCTTCTTTTGAAGATGGGTATTTTTGCCTTCTAGGCAATCTTCCTTGTAGTGACCCTTCTTTCCACATGTGAAGTACCGGATGGAGGAGGACTTGCCTTTGTAGTGTTTACCCTTTGAGTACATGGCATATTCTTTATCTTGAGAGGATGGAGAGACTTGTTCCATGATAGCTTCAATTTGAGCCTTCATTTCGTCCTTCTTCATTCTCTTTAGCTCTTTCTTCTCTTGTCTTTCTACTCCTCCCTATTGTCAAGTGTAGCTTCATGTGCTTGTAGATTTCCAATGAGCTCTTCAATAGGAATATCCCTAAGAGACCTTGCTTCTTCAATGGAAGTCACATTGGGTTCCCACCGCTAGGGAAAAGTTCTAAGGATCTTTGAGTTGATCTCTCCACTATACATAAGATGTCCTACGATAGAAAGACCATTCAAAATGGTGTTAAGCCTTGAGTACATGTTGGCTATTCTCTCCTCCTTTCCCATCTTGAAGTTCTCAAGCAGCCCTTTGAGCATGTAGACTTTGCTTTCCTTCACTTGATCTGTCCCTTCATAAGTGATGCAAAGTTTTCTCCATACCTCATAGGCTGTTTCACATGAAGAAATCCAGTTAAACTCGGTGGGGTCATGGAGGCATAGAGGATGTGCATGGCTCTAGCATTCAAGGTTGCTTTCTTCAAGGTAGCTTCATCCCATTCTTCAATCTTTGTCTTTAGTAGCATGTATGGGTTGTTCACCATTTGCCACATCTCAAGACTTGATCCTTGGATGTAGAATTGAAGTCTTCTTCTAAAATAGAGGAAATTGCTCCCATCAAAGATTGAAAAGTTGGTCGAGAATCTCCCTCCTAGGTAGTCACCCATCTTCTCCTACTTGTTGAAGTATGCTTGGAGAAGACCCGCTCTGATACCAATTGTTGGATTCTAGATGGGTGATTAGATGCTCTAGAGGGGGGGTGAATAGAGCTGAAAGCACTTAAACAAAACTCATTAAACCTTCAAGATATATGACAAGATAAGGTTGCTAAATAGGTAATTTGAGTGCAACTAAACATACATAGCAAGGGAGAGAGAGATTGAACATGCACCAATTAGACAAGATATTTAGAGTGGTTCCACACTTCAAACTAGAAGTGTGTCAGTCCACTTGCCTAGACAGGTCAACCTCTATGACTTCCAAACTATTGCACTCTTATATTCATTCATAATACATACAATGGATGACCAAACAAAAGACTTACCTATCTAATACAAAGAGTCTTCAACCTTACCAAGGACTTACCCACTTTGCAAGAGTCTTTGGCATTTTTCAAGGACTTACCCACTCTTGCACAAGTCTTCATCCTTGCAGGGATCACCCACTCTTCTTGGATCTTCAGCTTTTGACTTTACCTTCACTTGGAGAAGCTTTCACCAAGGACTTACCCACCTGAGCTTGAGTCTTCTGCCTTCTCCAACGGCTTACCCATTCTAGCTCCAAGTCTTCAGCCTTGATCTTCACCAAGGGACTCCTTCCCTTGTTCTTATTCACCTCTCTTAGACAAGAGAGAGAACCTTCATCTTCATGATTGCAAATGAGAGATGGGGAGGTGGTGGAAGTGAGAGCCTCATAAGATATACATGTAGGACTAGATCTCTTACATATTTCCTACTCACTCTAATGGATGTAGCAAGTGATTAAGCTTAGATAGAGAGAGGAGGTTGTAGGAAGCACTCAGCTATAGAATAGGAACCTCACATAGAGTTTGCAATGAATTTGCAACCTTGGAATGAAGCCCAAGGGGTCCTATTTATAGCTGGGGATGCGGGAACACTTGTGAACGAAAACTAGCCATTTTGTCGCTTGCAACAGATCTATTTTTACTTGTTGCAACTCCACAACGGCTAGAAGCACTTTTCTGCACTTTTACATACAGTGTAATCGGTCGAATTTCTATAAGGGTAACTTGACCGATAGAGTAAAAGACAAAGCCGATATTCAGACCATCGGTCGAGTTTGTCCTGAGGAAACTCGACCGACCAATGAAAATTGATTTGGTCAGTTACTCCATCGGTCGAGTTCTGTGTAAACACAATTCGACCGATGCAATCTTCAGAAAATTGATCAAGGATGATCGGTCGAGTTTTTAGGCTGGGAAACTCGACCGACAAAGTGCCTGTAATCAATTTTCAAAGTTGCATCTAAAGTGCTCTAATATTCGATCTAAGTGCTCCTGATATTTTTCTAAGCTTAATTACAAGTCATACAATCATTACAAGTGATTTACAACATGATTCTAATGGATTTACATCATATTACAAAAATGTGCACTTGTATGACTTTGGCTTGTCTTTTCTCCAATTTGATATGCCCAAGTTAGGGCATTTGGAGTGTGTCTATACCTAATCTGAAATCACTCAAGTAGAGAAATTAGACACCAATATGTGGAATGGTTAGTCATCATCAAAACATGGGTTTAGTCAATTTAGAAGTGAGTCAACATTGACCTAATTGACCTTGAGTCAACAATCTCCCCCTTTTTGAAGATGACAAACCATTCCATAAATGTATTGAAAGCTTTCAAGTAAAATCATACCTTCGGAGAAACCTAGGGGTTTCAATAGGACTGAGCTCATATGCTCCCCCTCAATTGATGTGCATGGAGTTCTCATACTCCCCCTCAATTGATGTTATTTCTCCTGCATGGTTAGCTTTCATAACATTTATAGAATACTATGTCTTCTACTCATATATGTTCTACACATATATGTCTTCTCCCCTTTTACCTACTCCCTTTACATGAACATGCTTCTCTTCTTCATGTAAGACATGCCTTCCTCTTCTTTTAAAAGAAGACATAACTTTCTCCCCCTTTGTCATTTCAAAAAATGGGGTTATGAAGAAACAAGAAACATCACTTGTTAAAGAGAAAGGAGATAACACAAATATATATAAGGAGAGTAGAAGAGCACAGATAGGGGCTTGTCCAAGCATAGAAATAAAAGCAAGTTAAAGCATATACTTGAACAACCCAAAAAGCAAGATAAAGTGCTGCAGAAAAACAATAAAACATAATTTTGACACTCAACATGATGGAATTTGACCAAAAACCATCAGAGCTCATTGCAAGCAATGAGTCTTGCTTAGAAGGTTGTTTCTGCATGAAAAACACTAGTCTAGCACCATAAACTGAAACTGGAGCAAAACCTGCATAAAATCCAAAAATACTCCAATTTCTACATATAATGTAGCTCTTTGTGCCCTGCATCACAATGTTATGCAAGCAACTAATGATAGTAGATATGCAATTCAAGGAACAATCTTGAGCATGTATGAGACAAAATACAAGCATATCATAGAGATTAGCAAAGATGCTAATCATAAGCAAGGTTAGAACTACATGTATATGAACTACTAGTAGATGATATCACAAGTTAGGACTACTAGTAGGATTTAGATCATAGTAAGAGATACCAAAAGATACACAAGATAAAGCAAGCTATGAGTAGATGTAGAGATATATCCAAAACAAAGAGATAAGTAATTTTACAAGCATGAAAGGATATAACTCACTAGATATGCATCCTTACCATAAGATGATTACCCCTAAGAACCTCAAGGTTGTATCAAAACAAGATATACACCTAGATAGATGTAGCAAGTTAGAGCACAGTGGAAGCAATTTTTAGACACAACCAAGAGATCCAAAGAGATCATCATCAAAACCTGCAAGACAACTCAAAGCAAGTAATTGCAACATATATATATACCAATTTAGAGCAATTAGAGAGATAGATTTGTAAGCAAGATAGGCAATTTAGAACATGGCAATATGCATATATAAAGGTACCAAATGAGAGTGCCAAAGAATAAGGCTATTGGTTGAGAAAATCTAGTTGAGAGGGAAATTCTCACTCAATAAGCCAAATGTAGATTTTGTGCACAGTGTTATCGGTCGAGTTCTGTGCATTGACAACTCGACCGATCACAGTTGTTGGCAACACCCATTGGTTCCTATCGGTCGAGTTTCAAGCAGGGAAAACTCGACCGAAAGAGCAGCTGTCAAAAAGCACATACATTTCATAAAAACATATATAGAGGCATGCTAAATATACAAACCATATCCAAACATGTCTATGCAAGTTAGTAAAGCACTATAGAAGCATTAGAAATAGTTTTTGAGCAAAGGTGTGAAGAGAAACATAAAATACCAGTTTTTACTCAAAAACCATATGTATAGTGCACACTATCTTGATAAAACAAGTTAGAAATGGTTCTAAGCAATAAACCCTTTACCTTTGTGCTTACCATTGCTTTTTCCACTTATTGTCACCCTATACACATCTCACCTTTCTTCTTTTATGTGGATTGACAAGGCAATTTGCAATTCAATAGCTCAAGTCAATCCATTTGCAAGTACCTATAAGAAGAAAGATGAAATGGTCCCCAATAATGTTTTTTGGGTCCAGAGGGGTTAGTTTAGCAACCCAAGTCCTATTTCTCTTGGGTGTTTCCTAAAAGGACAAAAATTATAATAATGATCAAAATCATTGCAATATTTTCATGTGCCCATAGTCTTGGAACTATAGGATTCTCCATGGAAGATTGGAGGTCCTTTATCTTTGTTGTTCCTTTGACTACTATCATATCCTAAACCATGTCTACCAATTTGTTTGGTAGTATGATGTAGGATGTCATTAAGACTCTTTTTACCAACTAAGAATCTTTGCAAAGAAGATCTCAAACTATCATTATCATGCTTAAGAGAAGCAATAGTAGAAGACAAATTATTGATATTATCTCTAGCATGTATAAGATCATTTTCTAAGCAAAGAGCTATAGTTAAATAAGAATCTCTATCAATATGAAGAGCAACAACATCATTCTCTTTATTTGTAGAACTAGAACAAGATTCATGCCCATTGATTTTAGCAAGCAAGGAGGCATTTTCTATTTCTAATTCATGCAAAAAAAATCTTTGTCCTTGTTTTTAGAAATAAGAACATCAATATCATGCATGAGAGAATCAACAATTAAGGTATGCTCTTCATTAGAACTAGTCATAAGAGGTTGAGCTTCTAGAAATCTAATCTTATCAAGTAAACTAGCATTTTCAAGTTTAAGAGAGTCTACTTGGCTAAGACAAGCATTTTTATCATCAAGCAAGCAAGAATTAGCATGTTCAAGATCATCTAGTTCTACATGCAAATTATCAACAATTTTAGCAAGCTTTTTCTTTTTCCTTTTAGAAGACTTAAGAGAGGCACAAACATCATGAATAATAGCAATCAAAGATTATTTATCTAAAGAGTTTAGATTTACCTCACTTGAGTCTTCGCTTGTTGATGCTATAAGAGCAAAATGGCATTCTCCTTCATCACTAGAGCTTGATCTTGATCCTCCACTTGAATCTTCACTTGAGCTTGAGTTGGAGGAGCCACTTGAGCTTGATTTGCATTTCTTCTTGTGAAGATGGGTCTTTTTGCCTTGTGGGCAATCTTCCTTGTAGTGACCCTTATTTCCACATGTGAAGTAGCGGATGGAGGAGGACTTGCCTTTGTAGAATTTACCCTTGGAGTACATGGCATCTTCTTTAGCTTGAGAGGATGGAGAGACTTGTTCGATGATAGCTTCAATTTGATCCTTCATTTCAGCCTTCTTCATTCTCTTTAGCTCTTTCTTCTCTTGTCTTTCTACTTCCTCCCTCTTGTCAAGTGTAGCTTCATGTGCTTTTAGATTTCCAATGAGCTCTTCAATAGGAATATCCCTAAGAGGCCTTGCTTATTTAATGGAAGTCACCTTGGGTTCCCACTGCTTGGGAAGAGTTCTAAGGATCTTTGAGTTGATCTCTCCACTAGACATAGGATGTCCTAGGATAGCAAGACCATTCAAAATGGTGTTGAGCCTTGAGTACATGTTGGCTATGCTCTCCTCCTTTTCCATCTTGAAGTTCTCAAGCAGCCCTTTGAGCATGTAGACTTTGCTTTCCTTCACTTGATCTGTCCCTTCATAAGTGATGCAAAGCTTTCTCCATACCTCGTAGGCTATTTCACATGAAGTACTGCAGTTGAACTCGGTGGGGGTCATGGAGGCATAGAGGATATGCATGGCTCTAGCATTCAAGGTTGCTTTCTTCAAGGTAGCTTCATCCCATTCTTTAATCTTTGTCTTTGGTAGCATGTATGGGCTGTTCACCATTTGCCACATTTCAAGACTTGATCCTTGGATGTAGAATTGAAGCCTTTTTCTCCAATAGAGGAAATTGCTCCCATACAAGATTGGAAGGCTGGTCGAGAATCTCCCTCCTAGGTAGTCACCCATCTTCTCCTACTTATTGAAGTATGCTTGGAGAAGACCCGCTCTGATACCAATTGTTGGATCCTAGATGGGTGATTAGATGCTCTAGAGGGGGGGTGAATAGAGCTGAAAGCACTTAAACAAAACTCATTAAACCTTCAAGCTATATGACAAGATAAGGTTGCTAAAAAGGTAATTCGAGTGCAACTAAACATACATAGCAAGGGAGAGAGCGATTGAACATGCACCAATTAGACAAGCTATTTAGAGTGGTTCCACACTTCAAACTAGAAGTGTGTCACTCCACTTTCCAAGAGAGGTCAACCTCTAGGACTTCCGAACTATTCCACTCTTATATTCATTCATAAGACATACAATGGATGACCAAAAAAAAGACATACCTATCCAATACAAAGAGTCTTCAACCTTACCAAGGACTTACCCACTTTGTAAGAGCCTTCGACCTTCTCCAAGGACTTACCCACTCTTGCACAAGTCAGCCTTGCAGGGATCACCCACTCTTCTTGGATCTTCAGCTTTTGACTTCACCTTCACTTGGAGAAGCTTTCACCAAGGTCTTACCCACATGAGCTTGAGTCTTCTTCCTTCTCCAAGGGCTTACCCACTCTAGCTCCAAGTCTTCAGCCTTGATCTTCACCAAGGGACTCCTTCCCTTGTTCTTCTTCACCTCTCTTGGACAAGAGAGAGAACCTTCATCTTCATGATTGCAAATGAGAGATGGGGAGGTGGTGGAAGTGAGAGCCTCACAAAATATACATGTAGGACTAGCTCTCTAACATATTTCCTACTCACTCTAATGGATGTAGCAAGTGATTAAGCTTAGAGAGAGAGAGGAGGCTGTAGGAAGCACACAGCTATAGAATAGGAACCTCACATAGAGTTTGTAATGAATGCTCAACCTTGGAATGAAGCCCAAGTGGTCCTATTTATAGTTGGGGAAGCCTCTTAGCCTTTGGGAACACTTGTGAATGAAAACTAGCCATTTTGTGGCTTGCAACGGATCTATTTTCACTTGTTGCAACTCCACAACAGCTAGAAGCACTTTTCTACACTTTTCTGTACAGTGCAATCGGTCGAGTTTCTATAAGGGTAACTCGACCGATAGAGTAAAAGACAAAGCCAATATTCAGACCATCGATCGAGTTTGTCCTGAGGAAACTCGACCGACCAATGAAAATTGATTTGTTCAGTTACTCCATCGGTCGAGTTCTGTGTAAACACAACTCGACCGATGCAATCTTCAGAAAATTTATCAAGGATGATCGGTCGAGTTTTCAGGCTGGGAAACTCGACCGACAAAGTGCCTGTAATCAATTTTCAAAGTTGCATCTAAAGTGCTCTAATATTCGATCTAAGTGCTCCTGATATTTTTCTAAGCTTAATTACAAGTCATACAATCATTACAAGTGATTTACAACATGATTCTAATGGATTTACATCATATTACAAAAATGTGCACTTGTATGACTTTGACTTGTCTTTTCTCCAATTTGATATGCGCAAGTTAGGGCATTTGGAGTGTGTCTATACCTAATCTGAAATCACTCAAGTAGAGACATTAGACACCAATATGTGTAATGGTTAGTCATCATCAAAACATGGGTTTAGTCAATTTAGACGTGAGTTAACATTGACCTAATTGACCTTGAGTCAACAGGGTGAACAAGAACACTGACTTTGAACTAGTGTTTGGGTTATGACAAGTTAACAAAAATCTAATGTATGTTGCATCTCCAAATCATATTTAGCAATTTGAAATTTGTATCTCTTGATGCATGTTGCATGTCTTGAATCCTGTATTGAGCAATCGATTCTTTTTTTCTCTCTTGGGCCTCTTTGAGGTATGCTAGTGTTCAAATTTCTCCTATTGTATTGATGGTCTATTTGGGTCTAATTTTATGAACTTGAGTGCCTGGCATCCTTAAATTTGTATATTACATATTTGAATCCAAAATATTACTTTTCTTCATGATAAATGCTAATTGTCGAATTGAACCAAGTTGTTCCTTATTGTGAGATTGAACCCTAATTTTACCCACTTTTATGGTGGATATTTTATGTTGTTCATTTATGTGATGGAAATATTATTAACTCTATTGTTTTGACTATACTTTCACTTACATCTACATTTTTCATGCTTTGTGATTCAATAGCCCTATGGAGGTATAATTGCATTGCTTTTCTGGGGTTATGTGCTCTTTATGTTTAGGATGGAGGTTATGTGCCCCATACTTAGGTTATGTGCCCATGTTATATTGGGATGGAGGTTATGTTCCCCATACTTCGGTTTTGTGCCCACCTTATATATTTAAGAGTTTGGTTATGAGCCTTGCTCTATCAAGATATGGGTTATGTGACCTAGCCTGCATTGGTTTTATATATTTTGACTAGTGTTATGCATATCTCACGTGCATGTAGGTTGATTATTATTTTGATGGGTTTTGTTCCCTAATTTCTTTATATGTGCTTTTGTGTCACCTCTTATGTTTTATTAATGGCAAGTGTAATCCTTATTTATGTTCTTCATGAAATTCATATTCTTTTGATATCCACACAGATAGTACTTTTGTGTTCCATGGGAATCCTTAATATATTTGATGTCCTTTTTCCTAACGTTGCCCATTCTCTCATACCAACTTTTATGAAGATAATTTCCATTTTTGTCTTCTCTTGTGGGGTATGCTTCCAACCCCTAGGTAAAGTGAAAGGAGGAGAGAACCAAGTTTGACCATGACAACTTCAAGTGTATCTGATCCTTCTGGGGAGATAAATTCAAGGTGGTTAGATAACCGTCTATTGATCATATGTTGTAGTTTTATCTTCCTTTTGTATCACACTAAGAGGTTAAGGATTATGTTATAAACAAGCATTGTAGTAGTTATATATTTTATCTTCTAGTTCTAAACATTTGGTCTTAAATACCATTATTTGAGAAATGAAATTATACACCTATTCCAACATACCTTGTCAGTGTGTTTGGATTATATGGGTTTATGTTTCTGAAATTAAGTAGGGAGTGGATCCCCTCTTTGGTCCCACTCCTAACAAGATGCTATAGAAGCCATTAGCAGTCAGTTAATCTAACAGTTTTAATCTTATCCCCCTAAGGATGGTTACCCTAGGAATATTGCATCTACAAAAAAAGATTAGTGTGCCTACCCTCCTTATCCCTCTAATAGGTGAGAAGTTGTACTAGGTAAATTGTTAGTTTTGAGATGTGAATGATAGGGTTGCTAGGTTGGAATCAAAGGGACCTAAAATTCAACCCTAGGTGTATATGACATGTTAGTTGAATGCATGAACAACATAAAAATTATTCACGATTAGAAGATGTATAAGTAACCCTGATATCTATGAGATTTATCTTATTAGGTTAATCCTTTTAAGGGATGTAGAGTAGTTTGATGATAATCAAATGAATGGTTAGAGTTTTGAGGATGAAATCCTTCAATCGATGGAGTGTTGTAACACCAAAACCTAGAATCTTACAATATTCCATGATTAGAAAATATAACATAAGTAGTCCAGGATTCAAATTCGGTATAATTTGAAAATTGTTGGACCCTAAAATGGACTAGGAAAGAAACTTAATTAAACTTTAGTTAAATGTTTGATTTTTTTCTCAGTTCCCAATAGTTTGCAGATTTATTGGTCACACAGATTTTTCTTTATAGTTCCATATTTAAGTTGTCACATGCACATGTCTTTTCTTGACTATGATCAGATGACTCTAGACATTATGTGCTTCAATCTGCCCAATCCAATGGCTCTACTTCTTTCTTCTACCTCTGACCAAATAGGCAAGAACTCTATACAGTGAATGTAAACATGTCAACCTTCCTACTTGGATTTCTCCCTCTCCACTCAGTCTTTCCATGAGATTCTTTTGCCTACATCTTTCTTTTTCATTTTTGCATCCAACAATATTGGTTTTAAACCCTAGATTCCCAAAACATGGAAACCCTCAATTTGAGTTTCCTCCAACAGGTCCCTTCAACATACAGACCCTTCAACACCCACTTGTATATATACCCAACCACCCAAAGTCAGTTTTGGACCACCAGTAACCCTCCCCCACAACCAATTAATACAAGTTTCTCATGTGTCACCATCAAGAGAAGGAAGTGCACCATCAACCAACTCCTTCTAGCGTATGCTTCTTTGCCCATCTCAATCTAATTCATTCAATGGTAAGCAATCTCTAAACTTAATTTACCTTTTTAACTATCTTGTTTGTTGTGGTTCTAACCCAAATAGATTCCCCATGTTTGCGACCTCAAGTCCCCTATTGTTTTTGGCAATTGTTGTATGTTCTGAGAATTTACTCGTCTTTTGGTTATGTGGATTGTTCCCATGTGTCTATGGTGATCCAGTGGATTCAAGTCATAGGTTGGTTTTGGTTGTGTTTCTCCTTTTGAGTTTTTGAACTTTTTCCTTATTATGGCCTCAGTGGTCAAGCTTCTTCAGCACCTGCTCTTCGCGTAGTACTTTTTTTGGCATCCCTGAGATTGTCAATGAGAGGGGAGGGTGATGCTCTCTCTAGAATCCTTTGCTTTGAACTAAATCCCATGATCTTGTTCCAGGATCTTGCTCCCCAAACATTGAATATTTTGCGAGTTGAACGACAAAGAAGAACACAAGTTGGTTTGTGTTTTCTCAAATTCGTCCATCAATCTGGTTTAATCATGTCATGGTTGCATGGGTACTAATGTCCTTTTCCCTCTGGTTGTTTCTACTTTGTTGCGCACAGTTGTATGCCCCAGTAGCTTTGGGCTCAGGCCAGTTAATGAAACATGATAGGGCCAACTAGGGGTAAAAGAAGATTTTCCACATGGATTTATTGATATTTTTATTGTTCAGGATTTCCAAAATTCGTAACTATTTCTCTAGTTATAAGAAATTTACACAAAAATACTAATTGGAATAAAAAATATTCTTTATCGAAATAATATATTCCATAATCCAAATTTATAAATATAAAAGTACATAAACTAGGGTTTTTAATATGAATACAAATTAATGTTTGTATATAAAAGTCTACGTTAGACGAACAAGAACCCTGACTTGGAACTAGGGTTTAGGCATTGACAAGTTGACAAACATCCACAAGTATGTTGCAACTCCAAATCATATTGAGAAATTTTTGGTTTCTCTCTCTTGATGCATGTTGCATGTCTTAAATCCTATATTGAGAAATTGATTCTTATTTTCTCTCTTGGGCCTCTTTGAGGTATCCTAGTATTGAAATTTCTCTTTTTGTATTGATGGCCTATTTGGGTCTAATTTTGTGAACTTGATTCCCTGACATCCTTAAATTGTCTATATTTCATATGGGACTCCAAATTATTACTTTGCTTCATGATGAAACCCTAATTGTGGAATTGAACCAAGTTGTTCCTTATTGTGAGATGGAAACTTAATTTTTCCCACTTTTGTGGTGGATGTTTTATGTTATCCATTTCTGTGATGGAAATTTTATTAACTCAATTATTTTGACTATACTTTGACTTGCCTCTACATTTTGCATGCTTTGTGATTCAGTAGCCCTAGGGATGTATAAGTGCATTGGTTTTATGGGGTTATGTGTCATTTATGTTTGGAATGGAGGTTATGTGCCCCACACCTAAGTTATGTGCCCATGTTATTTTGGATGGAGGTTATGTCCCCCATACCCTGGTTTTATGTCCACCTTATAATTTTGGGAGTTTGGTTATGTGTATTTCTCAATCAGGTTATGGCTTATGTGAATTGGACTCCATTTCTTATTTATATTTCCCTTGTGCGATTCTTATCTCATGTGCATGCAAGTTGATTATTTTTGTGATGGGTTTTCTTCCCTAAATTTTTTTATATGTGCATTTGTGGAACCTCTTTTGTTTTATTAATGGAAAGTGCAATCCTTATTTATAATCTTCTTGAAATATACATTCTTTTGACATGCACTTGGATAGTACTTTTTCTTATATGGGTATCCATGATGAATTTGATGTCATTTTTCCTAATGTTGCCCAGTTCCCTATCATATGCTCATACTAGCTTTCATGTTGGTAATTTCCATCTTTGTCTTCTCTTGTGGGGTATGGTTACTATTGGTATGTATACCCAGAGAGCCAGTCATATGATGATTGTAATGGCATATCTTATAAATGATTTGATTAATAAAGGCAATTCCATTGTATGTTTGTTCAATTCAGAGATGATGATATAACATGATAGATGTCTAAAGAATGATACTACTCAATGACATATCTTCTTGGGTCGAGGACCTAAACAATGAGATTATATGTATAATAAGATTATTTACATTCTTGATTGTGTCCTTGGTCACATATCATTGTGGAAGCTAATAGACAACAATAATACAAAAGACTAGAGTATGTGTTGGTTGATGACACAATCTCATTAGTGATGATATGTGATATCAAATCAAACATATATGTACTTGTTAGAGAACAATGTATTGGATAGACATGCCCTGAGAAGTGATACATGGATCATAGTCATAATCACATCTCAATGTGATAACGGAGATTGTGATTCTTAGAATTGAAGTCACTAATAGCATCACATGTTGTTCAATTTATTTAACATCATCCAACATGATGTCGAATAAAGGTTGTCATAGAGGTGATGCTTGGTTACATTATGACATATGAGGACTGACTATAAGTGATGTAGATGAGATTTGTCCCTCCTATTACAGTAGATATACTGGCCACTTGATAAGTGAGACTGAAAAATGTATGTCCATACTCATTTGAATCAATATGTGATATGTGAGATCACATGCATCTCAAACGATCTCCTGTGGTTCTAGGAACATTGATTGAATGATTAAGAGGATGACATTTCAATGCCTCAAGTTCAATTTGGATATCTAAGACAAAGAAATTATACAATCACAGTAACATTGATCACAAATCTAGGTTGAAGTTGTTTGCCAACTTTCTAATTACTTCAGTAGAAATTATGTGTTTCTAGATACCACTCATGACTCGTGATGTCATAAATTAGTTATGGAAGTATCAACGTAAATTGGTGTTGGGAAATATGGTATTAGATACAACATCAGAAACAAAAATTTTGCTTGCCATATTCCCATTGAATAGTAGATCATGTCAATAACTATGAGATGGGAAAGAAGGTCACAATACATATACCTGGTCCTGAGCAAGACCAATAAAACTTCTTCTTCCAGCGTGCTACTTTGTCTAACTGCACCTTGATGGATGTCACCATCGTCCTCCTGGTCTGGTACCATGAATGGCGGTTGACGACGTCCTCCTACTGTCAGGAAGAGCCTCCTCACCTCTAGAGTAGTCGACGAAGACCACCGAAAACTCTTTTCATTTTAGATGAATAGACAGGAAGGAGTTGTCCTTTCTAGTTGATATGCTAGCATCAACTTTCTCTCCCACAATTGTCTCTCCCTTGTTGTTCCTCCCTTTGAAGGGTAGAACTTGCTCGAGCTCTCTTGGTTACCAAAACAAGAGAAGACAAAAATTATCAGAGCTTATGGTTGTCTCTCAGAAGCCCCCAACACCCCTCTATTTATAGGAGGGTCAGGGTCAAGGTTCCTAGTTTGAGTGGGAGTCAAAGGAGACAAAAATTCATGAATTTTTGTAACCTGTAAATGGCAAAATGATCATTTTAAAGGTGAACTGATCATTTGGTATGTGAGCCGATTGGTCCAACACTTGAACCGGTCATTTCAACATGTTTCCAAATAGTAATTGTATTGACAATTAATATTCAATTAATTCACATGTCAGCATCAATCTGTGATCCAATCTCATTGATCTACCAAATAAACAGTTCATAACCTGAGCTGATCAGTTTGTGCACCTGAGCCGATCAGTTCACTTGCTGTATCAATCATTTAAAATGAAGATTGCCAAATGTTGTTCAAATTGAATACCTAAAACATTAGTAATCAATGTTAAACATCATTCATGAATGAAATTCCTATTCCAAGTGCATTCCACTGCATGTGACCCTATAGGTCCCAAGTTATATTGGCAATGAATGTCCATAACTATTTTATGACATCACAAGCAATGATTAGTATCTAGCAAGACATCATTGCTATCCAAGTAATTCAAAACACTAGAGAACAACTTCAACTTACAATCCGTGCTTGGTGTTACATTGATTGTATAGTTCCTTTGTCTCTCGTCTAGATTGAACATGAGGCATGGAATGGTCATGCTCTTCAATGTCTAGTCCATGTTCCTTGAACTTGAGTAGACTATTTGAGATATATGTGAACTCAACATCATATATTGATTCACATGCACATGGCCATGCATTTTTCAGTCTCACTAATGAAGTGGTCATGATACAAACTCCTATAGGAGGGACAAATGCTATCTACATCATTCACAATCATTCCCCATATCATATGCATTTGAACATTACCTTTAAGGAAACCCTTATTCAAGGTCACGTTTGACTATGACAAAGCACATTAAATAACATGTCATGAGTGTAGTGATTTCAAGTCTAAGAATCACAATCACCACCATGACTATGAGAGATGATCTTGACTACCATCTAATGGTTTCCATGTATCACTATCAAGGTGGGTCTATCTGATATACTATTCTCTCAAAAGTATCTATGTGTTTGGTTTGATATCACATATCATGACTAACGGAAATTTGTCATCAACTAAAACACACTTTAGTCTTAAGTGTTATTGTTGTCTATCAGCCTTCCATAATAACCACGGACTAGGAAATATTAAGAATGTATATACCACTAAGATCCATACGACTTCATTGTTCAGGTCCTCAACCCAAAGACATACATCATTGAGTAATATCAGTCTTTACACATTTATTATGTAACGTCATAATCTCATAATTGAGTAAAATGGAATAAATTGGAAGATTCTCTATATTATTAATCAAATTGTTTACAAGTTATGTCATTACAATCATCATATGATTAGATCTCTAGGAATAAATACCAACAAACTCCCACTTGCACTTAGAGCCAATCACCCATGAACTTAATCTCAAGTGATCTAGCATGACCATCATGCTTCTGTTGTGGTAGTGCTATTATCAAGGGGTCAACAATATTGCTTTTGGTTGGCGCTCTGCAAATATTCACATCTCCTTACTGTACAATCTCTCGTATGAGATGGAATCATCTTTTCATGTTCTTGGAATGCTGATGTGACCTGGGTTCCTTAGCTTGTGTAATAGCTCAATTTTTGTCACAATATAGCTCAATTGCATCACTGATGCTAGGATCTACCCCAAGTTCAGAAATGAACTTCTTTATCTATACATCTTCCTTATCTGCATTTGATGCAATAATAGACTCACCCTTTGTTGTAGAATCCACAACTATCTCTTGCTTGGAACTCTTCCAGCTTACAACACCGTTGTTGATGCAAAACACAAATTTTGATTGTGTTTGATAATCATCTTTGTCAATTTGGAAACTCGCATCGGTGTAACCTTTTACCACCAAATCTTCATCACCACCTTAGACAAGGAACTGATCCTTAGTCCTTCTCAAGTACTTAAGTATGTTATTCATGATAGTCTAGTGGGCATCATCGTGATCGAAATGATATCTTCTTATCATGCTCAAGGCATATGAGACATCAGGATGAGTACATAGCATTGCATACATGATAGATCCAATTGTAGATGCATATGGAGTCTCTTTCATGTGTTCCCTTTCTTCACAAGATTTGATACATTAATCTCTAGAGATAGTAACACATGAGACATTGGGAGGTTGCATCTCTTTGAGTTCTCCATGATGAACCTCTTCAACACTTTGTTAATGTATGTGCTCTGACTTACTCCAAGAAGCCTTCTAGATCTATCTCTATAGATCTTGATTCCTAATATATAGGATGCTTCGCCTAAGTCCTTCATAGAGAATGTATTTCCTTGCCATGTCTTTACCATATGTAAAGTAGGGATATCATTCCCCATCAATAGTATGTCATCCAGATACAATACGAGGAATACAATCATTCTCCCACTAACCTTCTTGTAAAAACACAGTTCATCTTCATTTTGACTAAAGCCAAACTCTTTGAGTGTATCATCAACATGGTGATTCCATCACCGAGATGCTTTCTTCAATTAATATATTGACCTTTGTACCATAAAAACTTTATTTGCATCCCTTCAATTTATAAAATCCTTAGCTTGTGACATATACACATCCTTAAGAAGATTCTTGTTGAGGAATTTGGTTTTAAGATCCATCTACCAAATCTCATAGTCATGATAAGATGCAATGGCAAACATGATCCTAATGGACTTAACAATCGCACTGGAAAAAATATTTTATAATAGTCAACACCTTGAACTAGTTTTTTTTGTCAAACACCTTTGAAACCCTTTGCAACCAATCGACCTTTGTAAGTTTGTACATTACAATCCATGCCAGTCTTCTTCTTAAAGACCCATTTACAGCCTATGGGTTTTACCCCTTCAGGTGGATCCCCCAAGGTCCATACCTTATTTGTGTGCACAGATTCCATCTCATATCTCATGGCTTCTAGACACTTCTTAGATTCTGGTCCCTTAATAGCTTCTAGGAAGGTAACTATCTCATCATCAATGATGAATTCATTGCCTTCTTGAGTCACAAGATAATCAAATCTTTCTAGATCAAGGCATCTCCTGCTAGATCTGTGAGGTTCTTGTCTTATTTAAGGAATTTGAGATTCCACTATGGTATGTGATTCTCTATGTTCCTGTTGTACATCTACAAGTTCCATGCCTTCCTGTTGGTCTCAAACCTCTTTGAGATCTGTTTTCCTCCCACTGATTCCTTTGGGAATCAATCCCTTTTCTAGGAATACAACATCCCTGGAAATAAACACTTTGTTGTCAGATGGAGTATAAAAGTAGTATCCTTTGGTTTCCCTAGGAAATCCAACAAAATAACACTTATCCAATTTGGGTCCATGCTTTTTGGGAAACTACTTTCTCATGTAATCTTCACATCCCCAAATCTTCATAAAAGACACATTGGGACATTTCCCATACCATATCTCATATGGTGTATTTTAAGATGATTTTGATGACACACGATTAGTGTAAGCGCAATGGTTTCAAGGGCATATCTCAAGAAGTAAGTTGGAAGATCAACAAAACTCATCATTGATCACACCATATCTAACAATGTGTGATTCCTTCTTTCTGATACACCATTGTGTTATGGTGTTCTAGGTGGATTCCATTGTAATATAATACCACAAGCTCTCAAAAGGTCCTCAAACTCGATCGAAACTAAGTGTTTTGATACTCTTGCCTAGTTGGTTTTGTACTTCATTCATAAAATCCCTAAACTTTTCAAGAGTTTCTGACTTATGTTTCATCAAGTAAACAAAACCATACCTATTGAAATCATCAGTGAAGGTAATGAAGTACTAATACCCACCTCTAGTATTTGTTCTAAAAGAGCCAAATATATATGTATGAGTCCTAATAGATCACTAGCTCTGTCAATGTTTCTAGTGAAGGGAGTTTTGTTCATCTTGCCCAACAAACAAGATTCACGTCTCTATTGATCCAAAATAAAAAAAAGTCTAGATAACTATCTTTATGGAGTCTAGATATGTGATTCTCATTGATGTGACCTAGACGACAATGCCAACAATATTGAGTAATCGAGTTTTAGCCTTATGGTATCTATATTATACACATTTTTCTTATGATTTAATAAACAAAGACCATAGGACTTCTGACAACTACCATAAAAGATCTCATCTTTTGAAAAAGAACATTGACCATTCCTCATATGAAATCCATATCCATCCTTGTCCATACAAGATACATAAATAATATTTCTATTTATTGTAGGTAAAAAATATCAGTTCTTTGACTCTATTACAAGCCCTATGGGCAGAAATAAACTTAGGTTCCAACTGTAGGAAGCAACTCTTGCTCCATTGCAATGCAGAGTTTGACCTTTCCCTTTCGTAAAGGCTTACTACTTTTCAAATCCTACATATTCAAACATATGTGAGATCCACAACTTCTATCTAGTATCGAAGATGAAGAAGTAGATTGATTTATCTCAATAACATATATACCTAAAGTAGTGATCTCAATCTCCTCCTCGTTGTTTCTCGGTTCCTCTAGATAGAGAGGGAAATTTATCTTCCAATATCTAGGCTGGTGATAGTAGTGGCAATTGCGTCCCTTGATGACTCATCCCATTGCTTTGAGTGTAGAAGACTTGGGCTTCTGGCTGGCTTTAGAACTCTTCTTAGCTTTTCCTTAGCCCTTGGACTTTCCTTTTTTTGTTGATCATAATCACATACTTGGGCTTGTTTGTCTTCATTTGTGCTTCAGTTGTTCTCAACATGCCAAGTATTCTGACAACACATTGTCGAAATTGTTCATGTTGTAGTTCATAACAAACTGATTGTATGACTCTGGTTGTGACTACAGAATCACTTCAGTGGCCAACTCTTGGCCCACGAGAAATCACACTCTTGCAAGGTTCTCCACATACCCAATAAGTTTGAGGACATGGGGACCTACTAGATCTCCTTTGGCCATGTTGCACTTGAACGACATCTTGGAGACATCATATCTCTCTTATCTTTCTTGATCTTAGTACATTTTTTTAAGATGTGTTACCATCTCAATCACATCCATATTCTCATGATGTCTTTGCAAATCATAGTTCATGGAGCATAGCATCAGAAATTTGACATCCACAACATCCTCAGAGTGCTTCCTATAAGCATCTTTGTCAGCCTTAGGCACACTGGGAGGTAGGTTCATCTAGATCTGGTATTTCTAGGGCATAGAATTTATTCTCTTGTGTGAAAACAATTCTCAACGTCCTGAACCAATCATGAAAATTATTCCCATTAAATTTGTCCTTCTCAAGGACTGATAACATATAAAATGTGTTGTTTGTCATCATTTGATTCTACAAGAAAAATTTGCAATTTTAGTCAAAACACTTTTGATTTTATTTGATTCAATAAAATTTGATGATATTTAATTAGGACTTTAATTTAATATAACCCCATTATTTTATTCAAACTAATAATACTCACTTATCAATTCATAAGACTGCATCATACAATCTTCTAGTGAGCCAAGTACCAAATCTAATGCCAGCGTCCATAACCAATTATTATGGTAGGTAATTTTTTTCAATTGTATCTTGTCTAATTCTTGGAAGATAGTATGCACAACTCTTTTCCATAGTAATTTGCATGCTTCTAGGTACTTAATCTCATTAAGATCACCTAGTTAAGTCTGACCCAGAAGCCAACATGATGGTAATTATAACATCCCAGGATTTGAGGCATCAAATAAAACGACCTTAAATGGAATGATTGGACTACCCATATGTTCAATTTTGGTGCAATTCCAATAGCCTTTTACATGATAAAAATCATTAGAAATAATGTTTAGATGTTTAGTTTTACCCATTTTATTCTTGTTCACTTAAATGATAAGTTCTAATTCAGTACTAATGATATTTGAAGGAATCAGATGCAAATCAAGTAAAATTGATGAAGTTTGAGTAATTGTTCAAAAGACATTTCTTGAAACAGTCGATTAATCAGTCGGCAAGAAGTGTTCACCAAAAGGATCGACAAAAGACTACCGACTCAAGCTCGACTGACTCATCGAGCACCAACCTGATGGATTGAATCACCTCGATAGCCAGCTATCGAGGTAAGGTGAGTCAAACAAGAAGACAATTCTCACTTCTATTGATTAGACATCGACAGTCCATCCCATCGACATTGATAGATACTTGTCGATCTGAAGCTATCGGACCAGTGCTCGACACACCTGTTGAGCGGAGGATCCTCAATACCCCCATCAATTGTTCTGATGATAGACACGTCGACATCACTATCGACATCAAGAAGAAAACTGTGAAGGAGTCACCTCGGAAGATCTGTCAACTTCATTATTGATATAAGCACCTCGACAAATCTTGTGCAAGGAAGAACTCTATCGACGACGAGAAGATATCAACATATCTATCAATCAACAAAGATTTGTTTATGAGATCCATTGTCAACCCACAAGTCAACAGTACCAATGACTGGAGGTCCAAAAGCCATCAATCGATAGCAAATGGTCGACACTAATGGAGAGGGGTCGATAGCCTCGACCCATATAAATAGGCCTCCAATACAGCTACAGAGGGCATCTTGAATCTTGAAAGTCAAAACATTGAGAGGTTGTTGCCCAATTTTCTCAAGTTCCAGAGCCTAAGGACAAGACCTGTCGACCTGCCTAGATTTCTCAATCTAGACATGTCGACCTTTCTCCTTGACGTGTCATCAACGCAGATCCAAAGGACCTTGTCTGAAGAAAAGACTAGAAAAGAGAAGAAAGCATGTCAACACTATCGTCGGCCACCGAGATATCAATCAAGAGGTTGGTAGATCGATCGTTCGATCTACCCTTGTATCGATCTTCTCTTCCTCTTTTCTTCATCATGACTTATTCTAGTTCTACTCTTTTTGTTTCGTCAACCATGCATGGCTAAAACTTATAACTTGTATTGGGAGTAGCTGTCAGGCCCTCATAGATCTGTAGTTGTTCAACTTTCTATTTTGTGACATATACTCTTTAGAGTTTTGTTCTTATACTCTTATTTTACTGTGTCAATTGATGATTAGCTACCATCTTTTGGCATTTGATATGAATATTGTTTGAGAGAATGATTTCAACTAGATCTAGAGTATAGGATAACAACAATACACGAAAGTGAGGAGTTGCTATAACAAAAGTCGTATGGTTTTTCCTTGATCTTTTAGTTATTAACTCGAGAGAGAGAATCCCATAAAATAGAAATTTCCCAGATCTCGAGAGAAGGAATGAACAAATATTTTCTTATGATTGTTTACAAAATGAGTAGAAAACATATATAAAATAGGATTGAAGGTTTTACATAGTTGTGGATGGGTTGATTGGTGAAACCCAATCCAAGTCTCTTTTATTCTTGTTTCATGACTCATCTTTATTTATTTCTTTTAGTTTTCTCTAAGTTTAGGTTATTTCTTCATTATATTAACTTGTTCCTTAGTCGGATCACCATCAAAATTGTTCTTTGGTTAGATTAGACTAAGCCAAGATTTTGCGTTCTTACTCTGTTATTCTCATTGTCCCTATATTTGACCCCACACTACTTCAAGGACTCTGTAGTTGTGGACGTCTCTTTTAGTCGGGTATAAATTTAAACTCTGATATCTTTGAATGGACAATCGTGCTTACACTTTTGACCCATGAAAAAAGAGTGATCAACATTTTGGCACCATTATCGAAGACAAGGCATGGATAATCTTTAAGAACATGTGGTCAACATAGCACTAGTCATCGCTTCTAAATTTTGCAAAAAGTTTATTAGCAATTTCTTTTACTACATATATTCTAGAATATTGGTTATGTTTCCAGTCATTAGACTCTAATTCGTTTAATATTTTTGTTTATAGGTAGCCTATTATCATTTCTTACCAATCCTAGAGTGCCTCATTGAATATCCAGAGGTAGATATTCTCCTTGTTGATCGAATGGTGACACGAGGTCCCTCTGATGCAAATGTCCCTAAAGAAAAGTCCTCTCTGCGTTCTCTAGTCATAGGTTGTGTCAATGATGATCGGGATCCTATAGTTCTCCCTAACATACCAATAGCCAATTTCGAGCTGAAGCCTAGATTCATCAGCATGATTCAAAATCAAATGTTTGGAGGAAACTCTATTGAAGAAAACCCTTATCATCATATAGTTGCTTTCAAAAACCTCTATAATACTATCAAGGTCAATAGAGTGCCCCAAGATGTCATCTACATGAAATTTTTTCGTTTCTCCCTTAAAGACAAGGCCTTATAGTGGTATCTATCTCAAAGAGGAAGTACTTCATGGCAATAATTGTCTGAGGCCTTTCTGAACAAGTTCTATCCAGTCGAGAAGATAGTTAGGTGTAAGCTAAAAATTACCAGTTTTAGGTAGAAAGCTACCAAAATCCTATATGATATCAGGAATACTTGAGAGACTGTCCACATCATGTCTATGATGATGGGTTTATCGTTACTACTTTTTATGAAAGCCTTACCTCCGCTGAAAGAATATACTTAAGCACTGCAGCTGGCAGTGATTTCATGAAACATGATTTTGAAACCATCAAAGAGATAATCAATAACATTAAAGCTCCCCAAGTAGGTCGTTATTTTGATATAGGTTCTATAGTTACTATATTTGTCGTAAGTGATTCTCTATATTCTAAGATGTTGGAGAAGTTGAACAACAAACTCGATAAGATTGCATCCGACGTCCAGGATATGAAGGAAGTCAATTCCAGACACTTTATTAAGGCATGTATAAAATGTGTCACTTGTGGAGAAGGGGGTCAAGGTATTGATCACTGTATTTACACCCATGAAGTAGAAGACACGCAGACCAAGAATGTGTCCTATGTGAATTACAAAAGACCCAATCACCCTAGATTTTCTTATGGAAACACCTCTGCACCGGAGAACTCATTTCAACCAAATCAATCTCCTCAAGCCATGGTCAGGGGCCAAGCCATTAGTAGAGGAACCCCGCCCAAATTTCAACAAAATAGACCATAGCCACAACAACAGGGAACTTTCAATGGGCAAAGGGGGAGTCTCTTTCAACAACATCAGAAGTCTATATCCAGTCTGGAATCCATAATAAAGAAAATGGGGGAATGTATGATGAGTAACAACAACATATTGGCAAACATGTAGACGCAGATTAGCACTGTGAATACACAAATAAGTGATCAGCCAATCCATAATCAGATGATTGATCAACAACTAGCTTCTATTGTCACATCAATTGGAAGATCGGCAGGATAATTTCCATCCACCACTGAACAAAATCCCAAAAATGAAACACCAAGAATGGCCACACTTCGCTCTTGGAGTTCCACTTCTGTTCCACAGACTAAAATACTGATCATTGAAGGAAGCTTCAATAGCCCAAAAGAAGTTCTTGCATGCAAAAAGTCAAAAGGAGCCACAAACTATGTTCTGCCATTGCAGGCGACCGAAATACCCACTCGAACCCCTATCTACATCACTTCATCAAGGTGCAACTCAAGACGAGATACACCAAATTCCTTGACACCATTAAGAAAATCCATCTTGGTATTCATGTCCTCGATGTCTTGACGAGATTCCTACGTATGCCAAGTTCCTGAAGGATTTCATCATGAAGAAGAGGAAGAGGGGAGAAGTTGAGATAGTATGCCTTACAAAAATGGCATCTGCCTTATATCAATCAAATATGCCTACTAAACAAAAAGATCTTGGTGCCTTTACTATTCATTTCCTCATTGGATATTCATCAACAATATATGGTCTTGCAGATCTAGGAGCCAGCATCAGTCTCATGTCGTACAGTTTGCAGCCAAGTTGGGCCTCACCAACATTATTGAGTCTAATATGAGAATTCAATTAGCAGATAATTCCTATACTAAACCAGTTGGGGTGGTATAGGATGTACCAATCAGGATAGAGAATTTCTTCATTCCTAGTGACATTTTCATCATTGACATAGCGGAAGATCCCACATTTCCAATAATATTCAGACGACCCTTTGTTTCAATAGCATGAGCACTGATCGATGTGGCTGATGGGTCAATCACAATAAGAGTTGGGAATGAATCTATCAATTTCCACATACATGATCACATGCGGGGCCCCACTTCAATAGAAACAAGCTATTTTGCCGATTGTTGCAATCAACTATTCACAGAAATATAGGAGCACAATGCTATAGTTGACCCCATGATGTGAGCTTTAAACAACCCTACTTCAGGATTTAACGATCCCGAGGTCGAAGAAATCTTAGCATACTTGGCGACTACAGATGAAGAAGAAGAAGAGATTTATGGAGCTACTGAAAATAGTAAGATATGCTTCTCTTCAGCCTGAACCAAAAGACACCCCAGTTCTAAAACAACATCCAGAGCTCAAGCCCCTTCCTGAAGGTTTGAAGTAAAAATTCCTTGATGAAGAGAAGAGAAATGCAATGATCATTAATGCACAACTACCTTCTGATCAACAAGAGAAATTGTTATCTGAACTAAAAACCCAGAAGAAGGCTCCCGGGTAATGTATAAATGATATCAAATGTCTCAACCTAATGGTATGCATGCATAGAATCAACCTCTACAGTGATTCAAAGCCACGAGTCCAAGTTCAAAGGAAATTAAATGACAAAATGCTAGAAGTCGTGTACAAAGAAGTCATCAAACTAATACATGTTGGTATTATTTATGCTATTAGTGACAACACATGGGTAAGTATAGTTCTTGTGGTTCCCAAGAAAGGTGGGATGACAGTGGTAAGAGATAGTGAAGGGAAGGAATTATCCACTCACACAGTGATTGGTTGGCATATGTGCATTCACTACAAGCTATTGAATGCAGCAATACACAAAGATAATTTCCCTCTTCCTTTTATTTATCAAATTCTATAGAGGTTGGCACATCATTCTCACTTATGTTATCTAGATGGGTATTTTGGATTTTATCAAATCCCCATTCATCTAGAAGATTAAGAAAGGACCACATTCACTTGTTTGTAAGGGACATATGCTTTTCGATGCATGCCATTTGGTTTGTGCAACTCCCCTACCACCTTTCAAAGGTGCATGTTAGCTATATTTTCTAATCTAATAGAAGAGGTCATGGTTGACTTGATGGATGACTTCTCTGTGTATGGGTCATCTTTTAAAGAATGTTTAAATAATCTATCCCTAGTCCTCAAGATATGTGAAGAAAAGCAGTTAGTCCTCAACTGGGAAAAGTGCCACTTTATGGTACGAGAAGGAATAGTTCTAGGACACAAGGTGTTTGAAGCTGGTATAGAGGTGGATACAAGTAAAATATAGGCCATATATAAACTTCCACCTCCCTCTTTAATCTCTTATATTCATAGTTTTTTGCGACATGTAGGATATTATTGACATTTTATCCAGGACTTCTCAAAGATAGCAAAACCTTTATCAAAATTGTTGATCAAAGACACTCCATTTATTTTTGATGAAGAGTTCCAGAAGGCCTTCAATACTCTCAAGGTTTCCTTGACCACTACTCCCATTATGAAAGCTCCAGATTGGGACCTACCCTTTGAAATAATGTGCAACGCTAGTGATTATGCAGTCGGGGATGTCATGGGATAGAAGAAGGAAAAGAAGCATCATGTCATCTACTACACCAGTAAAACTCTTGATGAAGCTCAAATTAATTATGCCACCACTGAAAAAGAGATGTTAACCATTGTCTACACCTTCGAAAAATTTAGATCCTATCTATTAGGTGGGAAGGTGACAATCTATATTAATCATGTGGTGATCAAGTATCTTATGCATAAGAAAGATACCAAACCATGTCTTCTTAGGTGGAGCCTTATTTTGCAAGAGTTTGATCATGAGATTGTTGATAAAAAAGGGTCAGAGAATGTCATTGTTGACCACCTCTCTTGAATAAAGGTGGAAGAAAACAATTCACTCCTTATCAACTAATCCTATCAAGATGAACTCCTACTTCTTATTCATTCCCTTGATCAAGTAACTCCATGGTATACTAATTTCTGCAACTACCTGACATGCCAACAGTTACCTCCAGGGATGACCTACTATCAAAAGAAAAAGTTCTTATCTGACATGAAGAACCATTTCTGGGACAATCCCCTACTTTTCTAAAAGTGCGCAGACAATATATATCATCATTATGTGGATCACGATGAAGCTCATTCAGTATTTGAAAAATGTCATGTGGCCCCCTATGGAGGACATTTTTGCACTGAGAAGTAAACTTTTAAAATCTTGAACTCTCATATTTACTGGCACACTATATTTCAAGATGTGCATGCTTTCACTAATCAACGTGATGTGTGTCAGGACACTGGGAATATTAGCAAACATAACAAGATGCCCCTTGTTGAATGGATTGAAGTAGAGATCTTCGATGTTTGGGGGATAGACTTCATAAGACCTTTCTCACCATCTTCTGGAAATAAATACATTCTGGTGGCTATTGACTATGTCTCCAAATGGGTTGAGGCTATACCGTCATCAACCTGTGACTCAAAGACAGTCATGCATATATTCACAAAAATCTTTATTCCTAAGTTAGGAGTTCCACTCACTATAATTAGTGATGAAGGATCACACTTCATTGAAAAACAATTTGAGGCTCTTTTGAAGCGATGTGGAGTATGTCACAACATAGCTACTCTATATCACCCTCAGACTGTAGTCCAAGTAGAGGTCTCCAATAGGAAGATCAAGCAAATTCTGGATAAAACCGTGAGCAAGACAAGAAAGGATTGGCCATCATAAGCTCGATGATTCTCTTTGGTCATATCAAACTACTTACAGGACACCCATAGGAACCATCCCTTATCGGCTAATTTATGGAAAATCTTGTCAAGTTGCACTGGAACTGGAACACAAAGCCTATATAACTATTAAAGCCCTAAACACTGATGTTGGACTTGCCAATAAAAAGTTCTTTTTATAGCTATATGAACTAGAAGAACTCTATATGCATGCTTATGAGAATACAAAGATCTAAAAGAGAGCACCAAGATTTGGCACGACTCTCATATCAGGCAAAATGATATTTCAGAAGGAGACAAGATTCTTCTATTCAATTTTTCTCTTTGTCTCTTCCCAAGAAACCTTTGTACTATGAAGATGAAGCCATCATCAGAAGGGTGGACTTGGAACTTCCAGATGCCCCAGAAGAAGAATGAGACATTCAAGAAGTCAAGCTACATGACTATAAATAAAGCGCTACTTGGGAGGAAACCCAAGAATTTATCTTTCATGTCATTTAGATTAGTTTTCAATGATTTTTTTCTTTTTCTCGTAAAAAAACTTTTTAGGTATTGTCAGATCTAAATCAAGGTTGGCAATCATTTTCTTTCCTTTTAAAATGATGATTGGAAGACAGTCATTTTACCATTACCCGTCGACCTAAATTTTGATCTAACATATCAAATTTTACTTAGAAGGGTTATAAAGTACCTTGTCAATTCATCTAGGTCGACAAGATTGTTGACCCATCTAGGTCGACACCCATGTCGAGCAGCTAGTGTTGACCATCCCTTTGGGAACAGTTGTCGACTTCCAAGCACTGCCAGTCGACAATCTTTCTATCGATGTCGATCGATAATCTTTTGATTTCCATCTGTCAATTTCTTGATTAAAAGGTTTTAAGGAGAAGATCGACAAGCCAACATGGAGACCTATCGACCCTCTTAGTCGACACCCTTATCGACCAACAATGAGTTGTCAGATCCAGATCTACCATTTGAATAACTGACTTCAGTTTCAACAACCTTAACCACGGCTATAAATACTAGGCCCAATGTTAAGAATTTTTACCATCTTCTAAATCCTAGAAAAGTCCTTCCTATCTGATTACTCAACATATTGGTCGACACTCTTCCTCTCGTGTTTCTGTCGACTACGATCTTAACCACAACAATTGTTGATCGATGACCTTATCGACCATTTTTACATGACACAACTGTCGATCTATTCTATAATCAAATGAGTGATTTACCTCTTTTCGATCATCCGGTCGATAACAATTTTGACTTAATCATTAATCAATCGACTACCATATCGACAATAGTGTCCTTCTACATATCGACACCACCAGCTTATGTGAAACGTTGTCGACGCTTAAACCAATAATAATAATTGACAGAGTTAAATCATACGTAATTTTTGCTCATTCCTTTTCCTTTACAGCAATGGCTCAACAAGGAAACATCATCCCATCAAAGAAGGGTGAAAGGAGACCTCTCTCTGTGCAACCCACAGCAGAAGTAGAAAAGAAATCTAGAAACACTGAACTAGAACTAGATGTTCAGCAAGGCTCACAGCTGGAGAATCCCTACTCTAGAACCTTCAGGTATCGGAGCAAAGACCATATGGAGGCATTCAAGGCGATGAAAAGAGCAATTTTCAAACCCGCTTGCTTCATCTCTTCCACCTCTCTTGAAGAAATAGGCATATGGGCATGAGTGGAGGAAATGTTGGCTTAATCCAATCTTGCTCGCCTCTATTTTGCAAAACCACAAGCTTACGTGGAAGAAACTATAGAGTTCATATCATCTATCAAGAAGTTATCATCTACTAAGGAGGTGTAATCTAAACAGCTACAAGTTTGAATCAACAATGTTGATCACATTCTCATTTATCAAAGTTTGAACAAAATCATCTATGGTTCAAAGGATGAAGCTATGAGGTCTTCTTCCGGTCTCCAATAAAAAGAGTATTCCAACTTTAATGCTTCCAAATATTGGGAGAAATTGACAGGCCAAAAGAAGTATCAATTTGGGCACTCCAAAGCATCAGTGTGCATTGTGGATTCTCAAGAATTATGCATAATTGTAGCCAACATCCTCTTCATTAAAGAAAAAACTAGAAGCATCTACCTTGAGGAACTATATGTACTATCTTTGATAATGGAAGGACAACCTTTCAACATAGGCCGTCTTCAGATTGATAAATGGTTGCTTATCTACTCTGCTCCACAAAAGGAGTACTACATGGGTGTCCTCATCAGACTCATCTTTCAAGCATATGGCCACCCACCTTGTGTAGCTTTCAAGGAAATACCATGCAACAACCTTATCACTATAAGATATTTGACGTCTGCTAGAATCTTAGTACACCATAACAATACTAGCCATTACATGTTCAACAGAACCAAGATATCCATCCCTCTATCTGGACTATTAGATTATGACAGGCATAAGTTTATATATTCAGAGGTAGAAATTATTGAGTTGCTTCAAAACTTCTGCAAAGCAAGTGCAGGATAGCCATGCATGTCAATTGGTAGAGTTTGGTCGAAGCCTATAATTACAAAGACTCCCAAGAAACCTCTGTCTAAGATATCAGAGGAAAGTGATTAAATAAGAGTTGTCCGATATGATTTAGAAGAACTATGTGTGTCACCTGATCATGGCCCAGACTCCCCTCTAATTTCTAAAGAAGAATGGCCTCTTATTACTCCATTTTCTTCTACAAGCAAGAAACCTCAATCCACCACAAAATGCCCCACCATCATTCCAGTTCTAGTTGCTACTATCAACAAACATATCTCTCTACCACATCAGTCGGTGCATGATGTTCTTGATAGTCCACAAAGACGTCATCCTCATTCAGTCTGCCCTTCTTCTTCTCATAAAGTACCCAAATTTGAGAATCATTCTTCATCTTCCTCAGAACCTGATTCTTTGGGTGGCGGCTTTGGTCGTGAATTCGACACTATGCACAAGGTAACTGGCACAGACATGACTACCTTTCCTAAACTTGAAAAGGTCATAAAGAACATTAAACAACATGTTCAATCGCTGGACACACGGGTCAGTGAGCTAAGCAACATTCATGTACAAATGGTGACCCTTTAATGTAAGCTTGATAAAATATTGAAGGTCCAACGCCACCTCCTACTCAATATGACCTACCAGGAAAAAGCCAGGCAGCGCCGAGAAGAAAAGTGTGCCCTTCGACAACAACATAGATGAGAGCACCTTTGAAGTTCTGTTGAAGCATCATCCTCACCATCTTCCCACTCTGCTGAAGGTAATTCATATGTTTTCGATACTATGAGTGAAGACGCTCATCACACTCTCCTAATCAGGCCACTGGGTCATTCCAAGAATCTTTGTCCCATGTGTCTGAATCTATTTTTGGTACTGCCAAACCTTTGTCAATGGACCAAATTCCTCATATCCCACAACCTCTAATAGATGGTCTACCTTTATTTGATACAACACATATCATCAACCCTTCTAAAGATCGTCCATCAGAAAATATTCCTCCAACTCTGTCGTCGTTTCAAGATATTTTTGAAAGGGACATGAAATAGGAACTTAACAAAGCACTGCTCAATCTGAGCCCAATACACTCTCTGCTTAGTCTACATGTAGAAGAGGACATATCTGTCAGGGTGTATACAACACATATGAACATTGAAGACGATTCTATCAGTCCTTTTGAAAATGAAGATATTTCTTCTGATGGCGATAATGGTGATCCCTCTATTGTTTCGTTAGCTGCACCCCCTCGTCTATCTAAACCAATGTTTTTGGAACCTCTTTTTCCACATCCACCTCAGCTCCCTCTGAAAATGAGCATTCTTGATCTAGATTGCCTGAAGGGAATGCATGTTCAAGACATCTTTGTCCTACAAGACATTCTTGACAACCAACATGATGGTATCCATATTAACTATAACAACGGCTACATCACCCTTTCACAAGAAGATTTTTAGAATCTTTTTCACAATTCAGCCAAAGTTACCAAAAAATGTTCACCGTCCTCACATCAACTATCATGGAGGATGTCATGCCTAGTGATAAGGATTGGCCATATTATAACGCAAATCCATTCTTAGCTAGCTACTTATTCAAGAATCATTTGAAAGCTTGGGTAGTTTTAACTTTGCAAGAAAAGCTTGAATTAAAGAACACAAGAGTTATTTTACTACCTTTTCATGTCAGAGGACTGTGGCTACTTTGTGTTGCTAATTTTAACAAACATCAAATTACTCTGTTCAACATATGCGTTGAAATGCTTACAAATTCTGATATGTGATTTAAAGATCACGCTATCGAAAAGCTTCCTCATATTCTGATCCGACATCAATGAGTTGTCTGTGAAGTTCAGTACTATCAACCTATCTGGACAAGTTATGTGATTGCACCACTAACTTTATTGCACAATCCTGATGACAGTGATAGTGGTTTCATCGTTTTCAGGGTATGGAATCCCTCAATCGTGAAACTCTTGTTTCAAGTCTGGTTCCCAAGGGCTTCACACCTCTTCGTGGATACTACGCTATGGAGGTCATCCATGATACGCTCTTCTTTTAGGACCCTAAACTACCAAAAAATCTAAGGGATCTTTATCCACTTATTCCTCGACCTAAGAAGGAATCCTTTCAAGATATCTTCTAGAAGGTGGAAGTCGAAGAAGGGAAGATTATACCATCACCTGTTGTCACCAAACCTCCTGCTACTGTTATAGCAACCAAAAATGTTAAAGAAGCAGCATCTATACCCAAATCGTTGGATGAGCCTGAGCCATTTCCAGTATATGGCCCGGTCTCCACTATAGAACCAAGTTTTGAGAACTTTGACTGCAGTTCATGTTGCAAAATTTCTCTCTCTCAACTAATAATGTTGATGCAGTGCTTCAAACCTGGTGGAAATCACGTCGTTTTCAGTTGAGATGACCTTTTGGTTATGAAAGATGACTTCCTGGAGACTCTTCAACCATGAGAATGTTTGTTTCATAGACTCATTGTGTCTTATCAATCTCTTATATGCTAGGATGTCGATGATCTCTATGTGGCCAACCTTGATCTTGTCATAGATCTCTGCCAAAAAAATTATTTGAATGAAAGAGATCTTCTTCTTTGATGGCTACAAGAGTCTATTCCCTGCGATATCTTTATACCTATTCTTCACAATGCGCATTGGACCTTGGTTACTGTCTAAAAGGGAGGTCATGCTTTATAATAGTTCTTATTCTTCATTTGACCTTAAAGGCCCTACGTGTTCTATGCTCATCCACAGTACACATGAAAGTATTGTTGATGCATGTTCAAAGGCACTTATTCCACTGATCTGAGAATTTGGAAGTGGTTATTCTTCTCAGGAACTACAAAGGTGGAAGGTAGAAAGATTCTGGCATCATTGTCCTCAACAACGTCTGCTTTCCAATGATAATGGCTTCTACATTAGACATTGGATGTACACCATTGGAGTTCTCCATGTTGTTATTAAAGAAACTCACAATGATAATTACCATTGCCTTTGAGGAAACTACCCTTTGTTGTCACTCGAGTCCCCATGGGCTACAGTAGACCTTCGCTAAGAAACTCATGAGTTTACATTTTCTTTTTTCCTTTCTTTTTCACACTCTATGGACAGTGTGTGTTGTAGGTTTGGAGGCATGTAATCCTGTGAGTTAGGTATCCACTGTATCACAAACATTGCCTTCTTTCTTTTTCCTTTAATATTTATTTTCATAATTTCTTTGTTTTCACTCACCAATTCAAACATGCTTATGTAATGAAGCTGCAGTTGATGGAAAAACTCCCTCTACAAAGATTCTGGCTTTTTCCTAAACTATGCCTTTTTATATGATATCTCAAGGAAAAATATTTTTGTTACTATTATATTTTTTAAGCTTTCCTTTTATCAAAACGTCATTTATCTTCTATGATGTCATCAATTTACTCTTACCAAAAGAATATAATTAATAAAGTCTTATCTTGTCAAAGGAATGTTGTCACAATAACAAAGAAAGAGCTACCTTGTATATTCTTCTTAATATTTTATCCCAATACGAGTAAAAAGTGAAAAACAATCTAAGATATACCCCATGAATTAGAGCTATTAAAACGGTGTAGTGATTCTCTCATGAATGCAAATATGTTCATTTTATGTAGTCGCTACAAACACTACCTCACTCTAATGGAGTTCATTTAAAGGTATTGCAATCTGGGGTAGTGATACTTAGGATGTGCAATCACTACTCCAAAACCATGTAGTTTGGAACATAGCCATCACTCACCTATCTAAATGGACTTGTACTTGAATAACCCAGAAGAAGAAGGAACTTCTATGAGCCTTTATTCCTACCTAATTGTTTCACATAATACCTTGATGAGAGTGAAAGTTGCTTTGACAAAGTGATAGAAATACTGGAGACAAGCATAAGGATAAAATAAAAATAAAGAAAGAATATTATGACATAATGGCATTTTGGATAAAGATTAGTTTTAACAAGAGGATTGTATAATTTTGTTTTTTCAGTGATTTATGGATTTTTGTTTGAATGATAAAAGAAATAATGATTCCATTAGCTTGAGAATAAGCTAAAAGCTAAGTTTGGGGGAGTTGATAGCATCAGTTTTGGTACAATATCAAAAGCATTTTACATGATAAAAATCATTAGAAATAATGTTTATATGTTTAGTTTTACCAATTTTATTCTAATTCACTTAAATGATAAGTTCTAATTCAATATTGATGATATTTGAAAGAATCAGATGAAAATCAAGTGAAATCGATGAAGTTTAAGTAATTGTTCAAAAGACCTTGATTCATACAGTTGACTAATCGGTCAAAAAGAAGTGTTCACCAAAAGGATCAACAAAGGACTGCTGACTCAAGCTCAACAGACTCATCGAGCACCAACTTGACATATTGAATCACCTCAATAGCCACCTGTCGAGTTTAGGAGTGTCAAACAAGAAGACTAATCTCACTTCTATCGATGAGAGATCCACAGTCCATCCCATCGATACTAATAGATACTTGTCAATCTGAAGCTAACCAATGCTTGACACACCTGTCGAGCGGAGGATCCTTAATACCCCCATCGATTGTTCTGACGATAGCCACCTGACAACACTATCGACGTCAAGAAGACAATTATCAAGGAATCACCTTGACAGATATGTCGACTTCACTATCGATACAAGCACCACGATAGATCCCATGCAAGGAAGAACTCTATCGACGATGAGAAGAGATTCATATACCTGTCGATCAACAAAGATTTGCTGATGAGATCCATTGTCGACCCACAGGTTGATAGTCCCAACGATCAGAGGTCCAAAATCCATCGACCGACAACAAATGGTCGACACTAATGGAGAGGGATCGACAGCATCGACCCTATAAATACGTCGCCAGTGGAGAGGCACAGGGCATCTTGAATCTTGGAAGTCAGAATGTCGAGAGGTTGCTACCCAGTTTTCTCAAGTTCTAGGGTCAAATGACGAGGCCTATCGACCTACCTAGATATCTCAATCCAGACATGTCGACCTTGCTCTCTTACAACTCCTTTTCCATCATGACATGCGTATAACGTGTGTGTAATACACAAGTGTACGTGTCGAAGTAATATGGGATTATGAGTCTCGAGTTATCGAACACAGGGAGTTGTGAGGTTAAAGACTATTACTAATTAGGATTGATCAGCAAAGCCAAAAATAAGAGTTCATTGAAAAAGAAAATAAAAATAAAAGAAAAGAAAACAATCGATTAAATGGTTGGTTTAATCAATTAAAAATGGAATCCTTAGGATTGTAGTTTCACCACAAGTTCTCGTTGTACTAATTCATACACAATTATCCTAATTCGTCTCCTATTCCGGGTAGTGGCATGTAGTCAGAATTGCTCACTTTTGCGATACAATTCACTACCTTAATATAGGTTGGTTCCATGGTAGTAGTAACCTATACCCTAAACTAGGTGCATGAAGATCATACTCTGGGTTTCCACCATTAACTGTACATCGCCTTGTTCAAAGGATTTATTAGTTAATGTGATTATCGTCTCTTTTTAACCGTTAATTCTTCTTTCAAAGTAATTAAAGGTATTAGATTATAATTAGGGTGATCAATCATAATGATATAATGGATAAAACGACATCATACCACAGATTTCAGAGACAAATTATGATAAACTATGTAAAAAGTATTATACAACGATTACCCGGGCTACTCCCGGGTCCTAAGGAATTACGATTTTTAGCCAAAAATAGACGACATTGTATCACAGTAAGTCAAAAAGATGTAAAACATGAATTTCGAGATACAGTAAATTGGTGAAAGGGTTAAAGAGTGGATCTAGAAAAGATGGAGAGAATTTGTCGTCATTTCTGCCGCCAAAACGCCTTCGAGGTCTTCCGTGTAGGGTTCCTCTACTTTTCTCTCTCCGTTCACTTTTGATGAAGTTCCCCCATGATAGATCTTCTAATTACGGTTCTAATGGTGTCTTTTATAGCTGTCATACATGTTTAGGTCAAGAGGAAACCTAAAATGTAATTTTTAATACAATATGTGTTAGATTTAACACATTAAAATTTGGTCTGCAACGTCTGAGTCGATGGTATCGAGTTGGAAGTCGATAGTATCGACTTCTTCACAGTAAAACATCCTTTTCCTTTTCAATCTAGAGCAAAAAATATTTGTACTCTGACGCCATGTCGCTACCATCGACTTGTCGATAGTATCGACTTCTTCACAGTAAAACGTCCTTTTCCTTTTCAATCTGGAGCAAAAAATATTTGTACTCTGATGCCATGTCGCTACCATCGAGTTGCAAGTCGATGATATCGACTTTTCTCCAGTAAATAATAATTATCTACAATAAAATAATCAATGAATAAAATCAAATAATTACTATAATAATTAAAACATATAAAATACATGTAAAAATATAAGAAATGATGCACTAGTGATTTTTACTAATTTGGTAAAATATGTATTAAAAAGATATTCAATTAAGCACAAATGACAAAGAAAGTAACCAAATTAGATATCAAAATAATGACAATTTGTGCATACATCACACCCCTAAGCTTGAATATTGGTCGTCCTCGAGCAACACTACTCTTGGATTTGTTTGAAATAGTCAGCAAGAAGACAGGTACCTATGAATTACTTTTTCTAACCACCCTCCACCAGTCGGTCCCAAACCGATCCTTGCCAACCACTGAATAAGTAACTACTCTAAAGCGATCAATAATGTTCATAATAGATGTCCACGATAAGATTAATGAAAAACACTATCAATATGAAGCAGTTAATATCATGGCCAATAGGACACCTGCGTGATGCATCATGTGATCTCCCTATCTACATTGCTCTGATCTACCTAAATAAACTACTTGGTAGCAAATCCCCAAATAAAAATGGATGAGGGGATTAATTATGATGGTGGCCTACCATGCAGAGAAATGGGTGGAAAAGATGGGTGGCTATGAAAATAGGATTCACAAGAATCATCCAAATTAATTATGCAAAAAGTAAAAATATGATGCACCTGTATGATGGATAAAATATGAATGTATGACTTCTAATGACTATTTTTTATTTTGGTGGAATGATGCATGCAATGGATGTCTCATCCTAATGATGAGTATAAGTGGAAAGGTGCTTACAAAAAAAATATCCATAAATCCCTTATTTATTGCTTAGAGAGAATATGAAATTGAACTTAAAATCATTTTCCTCCTTTTCTCCTTTTTTTCTTTTTCTTTTTCAATAACTCTTTTTTTCCTTACCCTATTTTTAGCAAGATGAAAAGTTCATGCTTGGGCTTTTTTTTGCTTTTTTTTTAATTTGGAGAAGGAGTAAGGAGATACAACTTTTTTTACACTCTTTCATGACAGAAGATGGTAGAAGATAACAAATATGTAACACCTTATAAACTATGCAATGCAAATGCAACTATATGAAATTTTTTTATGCAAACTACAAGTGCTCAAAAGAGATTATATGAATTTTTAATGCATAATAAAATGAACTAACTATATGCTTCCTATCATGCCATGTAATGCATACAAGAGGAAAATAACTTGGATTAAACTTGATCATCCTATGGTGGTGAATGAAGATGAATGGAAGGTGGATGAGATCACATGAATAAGAGACAATGTCTTTCCCAACCATGATATGTCCCTCTTCTATCAACTTGTGCAACAGGGTAACCTTATAGTTTATTTCTAGAATTCACATTAAAGATCACATTACTGTTTGGTTGGTTTAAACTCAAACATCATCATCATAACACAAGCCATAGGGTTAAGTTAGGTTTTTTATTCAATCAGTATGTCTTCAAACTGACTAATCCAAACAATTCCTCCAGTTATGTACTCTTAAACATAGCAAATTTATCTTAAAGAGCAAAGCATAAAAGCACATTCAAATTTTTATTTAGAATTTTCAGAATTGATACCACATCATCAACAAATGGCTAATCCTAACCAAAATTTTATATTTTTGTCCACAAGTACACTAGATAGAAGTGGACTCTAAAAACAAAATGAAAAATCGAATTTTTTTGAAACAAAAACATGTAGATGTATGATATAAAGAAAAGATGCAAGATAAAGGTAGAAGTGTCGTTCCATTCCTCCCCCTAAGCTTGAATATGGCATTGTCCTCAATGTCAAAAGCAAAGGAAGATACATGAAATGACTGTACCAGTATGGGCGGTGAACTCTAGAGTCAAAGATGAGTAGATGTGATCCACATGATAATCTGCCCTCCAATATGCAGTCAAGCTCAGTGAAGTGTCTATGCTTGCTCAACTTGTGAGATGTCACTTATGAAAACTCAGTACTACCAACAGTGAAGTCGGTGGTCCCAACTCAATGCGTCCCTGCACACTAAATACACATATCAAGACACCATTTTTCTTGCATCAAAACTAGATATCACAAAACTACAAAATAGGAATGCAAAAATAAAATTGAAAGTTTAACAAAATAAACCTAATTGATGGGTTGCCTCCCACAAGCTCCCTTGTTTAACGTCCTAGGATAGACACATGTCAATCAACAATAATCAGGTGGTCATGGAGGAGGGTGAAGCTCTCTCCTCCTCTTCCTTCTAAACTTTTGGTTCCTTGCAACAATGTGAAAAAATAAATAATAGTGAGAAGACCAACATGTATGGTTGACGTTCCATTTCAACAGTAAATTATCATTGCAATGAACATGAACATGAACATGACTCACAATCAAGTCTTGATCTGGGAGCACATGCAAAAATAGATAGCCATGAGGTGAAAGGTATAATGAAGATTGCTCCTTAATTTCTATGACAATCCCCAATGGATCACTCCTATCTACACATAATGGAGGTGCTACATCAAAGGTGAGTTTGTATGCCTCCTCCTCTTCTAATAATTCAATTCCTCTACATTCATTCATATCCTCAAAAAAAATTTCAAAATTATCATCTGGATATATATCCCATATAGGATCTGTGGCAACACATCCCAATATCACACAGACAGCGAGGTGCTATGCGAAAAGGTGCGGAAATCACCATAACCACAGATTACAAAAACAGGGGCTAATTAAAACTGATTGCAAAAAGTAGATAAACTGAGAAACTATTACATTCTGGTCCTCGTCCTGCAAGAAAATAGGTTATATAAACATATACAAGCCTTGATACGTGTCCACAGCTTAGGATATCAGCTGTCTTGTCATCATATGAGTTCATCACCTGTTTATATGTACATAACGACCCACATCTGGCCAGCAGTAGGACATAAAAAGCATCATCAGTTATACATCGTGAAACAATGTCAAAATGCCTCCAAGGACCTGAGAGTACAGGGATGACTCTAAGACTCTACTACAAAACAACCAAAACAGCAACATGTCCATCTCTTGCCTTCTACTGCTCGTCTTGCTGCTCGGCCGCAACTCTGCGACCACCACCACGTCTAGCTCGAACACCTAAAAGGGTGCAAACTAGCGGGGTGAGACACACAGTCCCAGTGAGAAACATAACTCCCCGCCAAAACTATAAAACCAAAAGAAGATTAAAGAAATAACAGTAGATGACTGAGAAAGGTATAACAAGAGCAGTCTATATAGCAAAGCTATTCATACCATCAAGCTTACAGGATGTACAGAAGGCATATCACCACCTATCTCTTTATGGAACATGATTGACAAGATATGATTTATCAGATCTTACCACATAACATAAGGAACGTATAAGTAACTGCAAGGTATAATAAGATCAACTACTCAAACAAGGCCTTAACCAATGTCACCCAAGGCACTCTAGCCTTCTATCGGCCAATCAACCAGCAAGGATAATGGTTACCACCTCAGGGTGTATCGGGCAATGCTGTGTCGTGCATCACATGTATCGGGAAGCACCACTCAACAAGGCATAACGCCCAAGGGTGTAACTCAGCCTGTCGTTAACCAGGCTACTCATGATCTATCGGCCGACACAAGGCAAAGACTGAGGTGAGACGCCCGTCACAAGACCAGATCGCAATGCCCCTTAGTGTTTAAGGTGATAACAACACCAAGCAACCAACTGAGCTAGGCGTGTCGGGCAGGATACTCAACCAGGTGTGACGCCTGACACACAAGGGTAACGGCCAACATTCTACTCATCTAGGTATAACAACCAGGGCACAACCTCAAACGACAACAAGGAAAGCATGTCGTCCATCTAGCTAACCTCATCTATCAACCAACACACAAGGCCAGGGCCAGGGGAGATGCCCACCACAGAACTAGTTAACAAATCTTCACAACATCAAGGTATAACGAGGTTAAGTGTGTCGGGCAGGGTACTTATCATGGTGTGACGCCTGACACAACAAGGCAGGAACCAGGTGTGTGATGCCCGACACAACACCACAACATAACGACCAAGGTTTTGGGCCAAAGAGGGATATCGGGCACCATCACCACCAACCCCATATCGGGCAAGATGTAACCCAACAAGGTCGCCACCAACCTCAAGCAAAAAGGGCACCAAAACCCTAATGGACCAAGAAGATGGCTCACCTCTCAACAACCAAGAGAAAGAGGGGTTTTGCCTAGATTCTTATCACCAATCAGGCAACACAAGGAACAACCCTAACAAAGGTCTACACCCACCACAAAACTCACCTCTCGAATCCATGGTGAGAGAAGGGTGTTGCTCAAGCAACTAGGACACAAGCTCACCTCTCAACTTAAATGAGAGAGGAGTATTGCCCATATTACTAGAGTTTAAGCTCACTTCTCAAGACTAAGGAGGGAGAGGGGTGTTGCTCAACAAGAAACCCTAGAACAAGGTTTGGCCAACAAGAAGCAACTAGCAAGAAACCAAACTAGCAATATATATAACCGATTATGATCAAAGAAACATACAAGAACATAGAAGGTAGTATAGTTAGGGTTAGGAGTTATGTAACCCACCTTAAGCAAGCTTCAAGCTCCTAGCTCCAAGCTCCAAGCACCACCAAGGAAGAAGAGAAAGGCACTCTAGGGTTCGGCCACCACTAGAGGAAGAAGGAGACTCCAAGGCAAGGATCGGCCACCAAGCTTGCAAAAGAAGAGGGTGTCGTGCACCAAGGGAGAGGGATACTAAGGAACTAAAGGGATCCTTAGCAAGAGAAAGGAAACACATATATAGGAGAGGATGGAGGAGAAACCAAGGAAAGGCAAGGCAAGGTGTCGCCCACCTAGGGACACTTGTCCATGGGTAATGCCACCACTCTAGCATGTCTTAAACACATGTCTAAGGCAATTGCCACATGCAAGAATCAATCACCAAGTGTCTACTAGTGGTGACACAAACGAGGTCAAAGAGGGTCAAAGAGTCCATGGGCGACACACCCCCACACCATGGCCGACACACTCCCTAGGCCGACACAAGGCTCACTTGCCCGATACAAGGCTTACTTGCCCGACACAAAGGTCCAACAATGCAAAGGCAAGGCATAACAAGGCCCAACAAGCTCAACCAAACCCAAGGCAACACAAGAAATGAGCCCAACCCCTTCCTCTCAACTCAAGAGGAAGCAAGGAGAGGGAGGAACACCTCACAAGGTGACAAACTTGCCCACAAACCCTAAACTTGGGTATATTGCAAGTAGCACCTCCAGCTCTCAACGAAGCACCAACAAATCCTAATCATCACTAAAGGTGATTAGCAAGCAACTAAGCACCAGGGTTAAGCAAAGCAAACAGGATAAGCCCTAAATGGAGGTCAGGGTCCTTACAAGCTATAACCCCCTACAAAGGGATTTCACCCTCGAAATCTGAAAAGAAAAGCGAGGGATACTTCATTCTCATCTCTTCCTCAAGCTCCCACGTGGCTTCCTCAACACCACAATGATGGCAAAGAACCTTCACAAGAACCAGGTCCTTCCTCTTCAGCTTCTTAACCCTTCTATCCAGGATCATCACAGGACCTTCCTCGTAGGTCACATCTTCATCAAGCTCAACTTCGACTGGCTGTATCACTGTTCCTGTATCCAGATGACTTTTCTTCAGCATACTGACATGGAACATTGGATGTAACCTGTGCAACTCTAGAGGCAGCTCTAACTCATAAGCTACCTTTCCAACTCGTGTTATGACCGGGTATGGCCCCATATATCTGGGTGCTAGCTTACCCTTCCGGTCAAACCTCAGCACACCTTTCAACAGTGAGACTTTAAGATACACTTTGTCTCCCACCTGGAACTCCAAAGGTCGTTGGCGATTGTCTGCATAAGACTTCTACCTGTCATGTGCCGCTTTCAACTGTTGTTGTATCACCTTGATCTTCTCTGTTGTTCCGGACCCAACAGTTGATATTCACCAGACTCATACCAACATAACGGAGATCTGCACTTCCTGCCATATAAGGCCTCATAAGGAGCCATGTCAATGCTCTGCTGATAACTATTGTTGTAGTCAAACTCTATCAAACTGAGATGAATGTCCCAACTTCCTAGGAACTACAAAACACAAGCTCGAAGCAGATCCTCCATAGTCTTAATAGTTCTCTCAGACTGTCTATCTGTCTACGGGTGGAAAGTAGTGTTGAACCTCAACTGCGTTCCCAACGCTTGGTGCAACTGTTCCCAGAAACGACTTATGAACTGAGGGACTCTGTCAGAAACTATCGTTGTTGGAACACCGTCCAAACATACTATCTCATCTACATATACTCGAGCAAGCTTCTCGGATGTATACGTTGTCTTTACAGGTATGAAATGGGCAGACTTTGTCAATCTGTATACTATTACCCAAATGGAATCATGATTCCTAGTTGTCTTGGGCAGACCAACTACAAAATCCATGGTTATATGATCCCATTTCCACTGCGGTATCGGTAGGGGTTGTAACATACCTGCTGGCTTCTGATGCTCAGCCTTAACTTGCTGACATACCGCACATCTAGCCACAAACTCCACTACATCTTTCTTCAAACTGGGCCACCAATACAAGTCCTTCAGACTATGATACATCTTGGTGACTCCTGGATGCATAGCATACATCGATGTGTGTGCTTCTTCGAGTACTAGCTTCCTCAGATCATCAACATCGGGGACCACCATCCTATCATGATAGCAAACTATTCCATCCTCAGACTCATGGAACCCATCATGCTTTTCACTGCCAAACTCTGATCTGATCAATTGTAATGTATCATCTGTTTGTTGTGGATATTTGATTTGTTGCCTCAGCGTAGGCTTGACTTGCATATGTGCTAAAAGTCCAACTAACAAGGAAACTTCCATCCGCACATTCATCTGTCACAGGGAAACAAACATATCCCGTCTATGGCATACCAAGGAACTCAACTGTGCCTTCTTTGTAGAGAGAGAAGAAGACTTTCGGCTAAGCGCATCAGCTACCATGTTTGCCTTTCCAGGATGATACTCAATGGTGCAGTCGTAATCATTGATTAGCTCCATCCATCGATGATGTCACATGTTTATCTCATTCTGCGAGAAGATGTACTTCAGATTCTTATTATCTGTAAAGATTTGACACACTTCCCCATAACGATAGTGTCTCCAAATCTTTAATGCATGAACCACCACTGCCAACTCCAAGTCATGAGTCGAATAGTTCTCCTCATGTTTCTTAAGTTGTCGCGAAGAAAAAGAAACCACATGATCTTCCTACATCATCACACAACATAAACCTTTCTTGGAAGCATCACAGAAAACAACATAGCCCTTCCCAGGCTCTGACAGTACTAGCACGGGAGCACTAGTCAGCTTCTCCTTCAAACTTTGGAAAGCTTGCTTACAACGATCATCCCAGGAAAAAGGTACATCCTTTCTAGTCAACTTCGTCATTGGCAATGCAATCGCACTGAAGTCCTTGATAAACCTCGGGTAGTATCTTGCTAAACCCAAGAAACTACGAACTTCTGTCGGCGTCTTCGGTTGTTCCCATTCTGCAACAGACTCTACCTTCTTCGGGTCCACCTTGACTCCTTCTGCATATATCACATGACCCAAGAAAGTTACTTCTTCCAACCAGAACTCACACTTACTGAACTTGGCATACAACTGATGTTGGCAAAGAAGAGTCAACGCTAGTCGAAGATGTTGCTCATACTCTTGCATGTCCTGACTATAGATCAAGATGTCATCTATAAAGACTACAACAAACTGATCTAGAAACGGATGGAACAATCTATTCATCAAATCCATGAAAGCAGCAGGCACATTGGTTAGCCCAAACGACATAACCACAAACTCGTAGTGACAATACCTCATCCTAAAAGATGACATTGGTATGTCATCCGCCTTAATCCTCAACTGATGATATCTGGACCGTAGATCGATCTTCAAAAACACGGTAGCACCACGCAACTGATCGAACAGATCATCTATCCTCGACAATGGGTACTTTTTCTTGATCGTGGCCTTGTTCAACTGCTGGTAATCTATACATAACCGCATCGATCCGTCCTTCGTCTTAACGAACAACACTGGAGCACCCCAAGGCAACGTACTTGGTAAGATGAAACCTTTCTCCCACAACTCTTGCAACTGCTTCTTGAGCTCTGCCATCTCTACTGGAGCCATCCTATATGGTGTATGTGCAACTAGCTGTGTTCTTGGAACCAGGTTGATCTCAAAATCAATCTCTCGAGGTGGAGGAACACCGGGGAACTCATCAGGAAACACATATGCAAACTCTCAGACAACTGACACCTCTTCAAGGCTAGGACCTTTCGCCTTGGTATCTACAACGGTATCAACAATGTGAGCTAAGAACGCCTCACATCCTTGTCGTAGCAACTTCTCTACCACCATAGCTAATACCAGACATGTCGGAAGAATCTTCCTATCTCCTTGGAAGATCCACTTCTCTCCATCATCATCAAACACAGCCTGCTTGGAACCACAGTCCAAAACAACCTTATACTTGTCTAACGTATCCATTCCAAGGATCACATCAAAACCATGCATATCAAGTGGTATAAGATCCACTTGTATGTTGTGTCCCGAAAAAGATAAGGCACAAGATGGACACTTCTCTCGAAGCATCGAGGAACCGTCAAGAGGGGTTTCTAACAACAAGCTATCTTTCTTACAACTAACAGGTAAACGACAGTTTTCAAGCAGACTATAGGTGATAAAAGAGTGTGTAGCACCTGGGTCAACCAGAACAGATATAAAGCAAGAAGAAGACATATCAGAATGAAATAACTCCATCTGACCTGCCACCACTCGCGGGTTGACTATCGCCTCTGGCTGACTCATAGCCTAGAATTGAGTCGTTGCTTGTTGTCCACATCCTCTACTTCCTTGAGCAGACGATCCCGCTTGCGATGCTTGACCGTTTCCTCGCCCTCTGCTACTACTGGGTTGCTGTCTATCTGACCCTTGTTGATTCTATCTCGGCTGCTGCGTCACTTCAACATCTCTACTGGGGCAATTGAACCTAAAATGCCCGATCTGCCCGCACCGATGGCATGCCCTATCATCAATCCGTGGCATAGATGGCTGTCACTACTACAGAAGTTGTACTATGTGCCTTTTACGGTGAAGAAACATATCCTCTTCCTTTACTTGGAGACCACTGCGATGGTACACTGGAACCTCTCATCATGGAAGGTGCTAAAAACCTTGACTTCTTGAAGCCACCAAACCTTTGTCCCTGGAACTGAGCAGGCCTCTTCTTAGACATTGATTCTCTTTTCTCCCTCACTGACCATTCAATCCTCCAGACAGATTCCACAAACGTAGCAAACTGCTCTTGATTCTCCAACACAGAAGCAGGTGTTGTCAGCTCAGCACTCAGGCCCTTCTCAAAATGCCTGATCCACTCGTCATTTGTCACTGCCATGTGAGGACAAAACCTCAATAGGTCCATGAACTTGGCTTCGTACTCGGTGATGTTCATCGTTCCTTGTCACAAGTTCTCAAACTGATTGATCTTCTCATCCAGATACGTCTTCGGTAAGTATCTGCTGACAAACTCATGCTGGAAAACCTCCCAACCGATCACCTCACCAGGTCACTTCTCTTCCTCAATGGTCCACTAGTGACCAGCACTACCCTTTAGAAGGTATACATTGTGCTTTACTTTGTCTGCTTCAGGGATGTCGAGGATCCGAAAAGCCTTCTCAAGACTTGTCATCCATAGATCTACATCCGCTGGATCAGTCGTTCCATCATCGTCTGAAGCTCCGACTCGACGAAGCCGCTCAAAGGTCTTCCCAATACCTAATGTTTCACCATGGGGAGCATGTGCTCTTGGTGGAGGAACTTGTAATCTTTCTACCATGAGATTCATCGTAGCCATCATCTGCCCCATAAGTTGTTGATAGGTAGGGTTTTCGAGAATGGATGGGTTAGGTTGGGGGACCTCAGGCACCCGATCTTCATGTGCCTGCCCTATAGCTCCATCAACTGATGCAGCATCGCTGTTCTCGGCAGCATGTTCTTCATGGTTTCCAGACATCTTGGCTTTTCTTCCGCTGAGGGCAGAAGATGATGGTAAGAAAATCTAGAAAACTCACAAGAACAGACACAACCTAGTCCTAAATCCCTGTAGACTCAGCGAACCTAGAGCTCTGATACCAAACTTGTGGCAACACATCCCACTATCACACAGACAGTGAGGTGCTACGCGAAAACATGCGGAAATCACCATAACCACATATTACAAAAAACAAGGGCTAATTAAAATTGATTGTAGAAAGGAGATAAACTGAGAAACTATTACATTCTGGTCCTCGTCCTGCAAGAAAATAGGTTATATAAACATATACAAGCCTTGATACGTGTCTACAGCTTAGGAGATCAACTGTCTTGTCATCATATGAGTTCATCACCTGTTTATATGTACATAACGGCCCACATCCGGCCAACAACAGGACATACAAAGCATCATCAGCTATACATCGTGAAACAACGTCAAAATGCCTCCAAGGACATGAGAGTAAAGGGATGACTCTAAGACTCTACTACAAAACAACCAAAATAGCAACATGTCCATCTCTTGCCTTCTACTACTCGTCTTGTTGCTCGGCCGCAACTCCGCGACCACCACCACGTCTAGCTCGAACAGCTAAAAGGGTGTAAACCAGCGGGGTGAGACACACAGTCCCAGCAAGAAACATAACTCCCCGCCAAAAACTATAAAACCAAAAGAAGATTAAAGCAATAACAGCAGATGACTGAGAAAGGTATAACAAGAGCAGTCTATATAGAAAAGCTATTCATACCATCAAGCTTATCAGATGTACGGAAGGCATATCACCACCTATCTCTTTATGGAACATGATTGACAAGATATGATTTATCAGATCCTACCACATAACATAAGGAACATATAAGTTACTACAAGGTATAACAAGATCAACTACTCAAGCAAGGCCTCAACCAATGTTCCGTGTTTTGCCTTAAGCAATAAATACTATTCAGCTGAATTACATATTATTATGCCCTGAGGAAGTGAGCCATACCGCTCAAATCCAACCTTTGATTGTGAAACCCAAGACGGGGCCACACAAGGTCAATGGAAGAGACGGACTCCACGACCTCCCACCTTGTGGTCAGTGCACGAGTACAACACAAGAAGGACCGTAGTCTCATGCTTAAGTTGCCTCAGCCACAGGGTCAGCTCCCGCAGGCTACCCGCTGCCTAGCCTGCCTCGGTACAGGTCTCGGCGCTAGTGAAACTGAGCCACGGGCCTGTTCACCGTGCTCTGAGCCATGAACACATTCATGCTACCATATCACATATCCTAAGCCATGGGCCTGTTCACCATGCTCTATACACACCCCGAGTCTGCAACCATAGCTGCACTCGAATCCTCACTATTTTAGGCTAGGAGAAACCTCACATATTCAATAATATGTGCTCCGAGTTAACCCGTAGGAGAACCCGTTTCACCATCACCAGCTCCTGACGATGATGGATCTATGGCCAGGGCAAACTACATGATATGTTTCATTGTGATTAGTTACTATATTTTAAGTGGATCATTGAGGCAATCATGTTGTATAGCATGCAGACTATAACAAGAATAAACAACATGAAACTTAATATCATGCTTTAACTGTCATTAATATCATCTTGATCCATCACAAGGATCCAACATTACATGTCATCACTTGGTCTCTTATCAATCATCAAGATCCATCTTAGGGACCATCATACTGCCATGGGATCTCAATCTCTCATCACATAATGACATTGCTTCACAAGGCTTACATCATCATCATCATGGGATAGCAATCCCAAACACATCATCAGAGGATAACACCTCAACAAAGCACTTTAGCCAAACTCAGGTCCTCAGACCAAAACACATCTTGCATGGTTAGTATGCACAAGCATCATGGATTAACAGAAAGACCATATTATCAACATAGGGTGACATTTATCATTCATGCCTCAACGTGTGATCATAAGCATAGGTCATATCATTAAGCAAAGCATCTTATATGCTTACCATTTATTCAGCATTATACATATAGTTCCAGATGATCATAAACACAGGTACTACCATATCAAGCTACATAGATGTGATCCATTATATCAACTATCAAGTATGTCAGGGATCACTATCATAAATCAAACGTGATAACAAGGACAAGATCTAGCATATAGGTTTTCCAGAAGCAACAAGACCCTCACTAGAAGTACCCACTACCCTCACAAGAAGTGTGACGGGTAGGGCACCCTTACTAAAGGGATATCGGGAAGGGTACTTCCCTCATGTCACCCAAGGCACTCTAGCCTTCTATCGGCCAAGAAACCAGCAAGGATAACGGTTACCACCTCAGGGTGTATCGGGCAACGCTGTGTCATGCATCACATGTATCGGGAAGCACCACTCAACAAGGCATAATGCCCAAGGGTGTAACTCAGCATGTCATTAACCAGCCTACCCATGATCTATCGATCGACACAAGGCAAAGAATGAGGTGAGACACCCGTCACAAGACCAGATCGCAATGCCCCTTAGCGTTCAAGGTGATAACAACACCAAGAAACCAACTGAGCTAGGTGTGTCGGGCAGGATACTCAACCAGGTGTGACGCCCGACACACAAGGGTAACGGCCAACGTTCTACTCATGTAGGTATAACAACCAGGGCACAACCTCAAATGACAGCAAGGAAAGCATGTCATCCAGCTAGCTAACCTCATATATCGACCAACACACAAGACCAGGGCCAGGGGAGACGCCCACCATAGAACTAGCTAACAAAGCTTCACAACATCAAGGTATAACAAGGTTAAGTGTGTCGGGTAGGGTACTTATCATGGTGTGACGCCCGACACAATAAGGTAGGAACCAGGTGTGTGACGCCCGACACAACACCAAAACATAACGACCAAGGCTCTAGGCCAAAAAGGGATATCAGGAAACATCACCACCAACTCCATATCGGGCAAGATGCAACCCAACAAGGTTGCCACCAACCTCAAGCACAAAGGGCACCAAAACCCTAATGGATCAAGAATATGGCTCACCTCTCAACAACCAAGAGAGAGAGGGGTTTTGCCTATATTCTTATCACCAATCGGGAAACATAAGGAACAACCCTAACAAAGGTCTACACCCACCACAAAGCTCACCTCTCGAATCCATGGTGAGAGAAGGGTGTTGCTCAAGCAACTAGGACACAAGCGCACCTCTCAACTTAAATGAAGGAGGAGTATTGCCCATATTACTAGAGTTTAAGCTCACTTCTCAAGACCAAGGAGGGAGAGGGGTGTTTCTCAACAAGAAACCCTAGAACAAGGTTCGGCCAACAAGAAGCAACTAGCAAGAAACTAAACTAGCAACATATATAACCTATTATGATCAAAGAAACATACAAGAACATAGAAGGTAGTGTAGTTAGGTTTAGGAGTTATGTAACCCACCTTAAGGAAGAAGAGCAAGGAACTCTAGGGTTTGGCCACCACTCGAGGAAGAAGGAGACTCCAAGGCAAGGATCTGCCACCAAGCTTGCAAAAGAAGAGGGTGTCATGCACTAAGGGAGAGGGAGACTAAAGAACTAAAGGGATCCTTAGCAAGAAAAAGGAAACACATATATAGGAGAGGATGGAGGAGAAACCAAGGAAAGGCAAGGCAAGGTGTCATCCACCTAGGGACACTTCTCCATGGGCAATGCCACCACTCTAGCATGTCTTAAACACATGTCCAAGGCCATTGCCACATGCAAGCATCAAGCACCAAGTGTCCACTAGTGGTGACACAAACGAGGTCAAAGAGGGTCAAAGGGTCCATGGGCGACACACCCCCACACCATGGCTGACACACTCCCTAGGCTGACACAAAGCACTCCTGCCCGACACAAGGCTCACTTGCCTGACACAAAGGTCCAACAAGGCAAAGGCAAGGCATAACAAGGCCCAACAAGCTCAACCAAGCCCAAGGCAACACAAGAAACGAGCCCAACCCCTTCCTCTCAACTCAAGAGGAAGCAAGGAGAGGGAGGAACACCTCACAAGGTGACAAACTTGCCCACAAACCCTAAACTTGGGTATATTGCAAGTAGCACCTCCAGCTCTCAACGAAGCACCAACAAACCCTAATCACCACTAAAGGTGATTAGCAAGCAACTAAGCACCAGGGTTAAGCAAAGCAAACAGGATAAGCCCTAAACAGAGGTCAGGGTCCTTACAGGATCCTCAATAAGGAAATGAAGAGATGGGTCTTGTGGTGAAGGAATTATATGATGGTTAATGGGAAACTCCTCCACCTTTTCACTCTTAGTATCCTCTTCCTCACTCTCTTCCTCCTCTCTAAGATCACTATCAAATAAAGCACCTTCTGGATCCTCCTCTCCTTCACTCATATCCCAAACACATGTATCAAATTTTCATCCACCTTATTTGTATCATTCTCCTAATCTTCCTCATCAGATCCCCAATCATATTCAAAATCTATCCTAGGATTCGAGGGTGTGGGATCAATGGAAGGACATGGTAGAGGTGATTTTAAAACTTCTTCCAGTATGTTCTCCTCACTGTCTAATTCCTTATCCTCAACCTCAACTTCTTCCATTTTCACTACTCTACCCCGACCTCAATTAGAAATAGGACCTTTGCGATTTAAAACATATTGAACCATAATCCTAATATGCTCACAATGAATTTCCTTTGAGATTTCCTCATGATGTAATGAAGGTGGACTCAGACATTTATAACCTACATGTGCAATTCCACACTCAAAATAAATAGGGTCCATGTGCTTTTCTTACCTTTTTTAAATGAAAAAAAGACTAACTACAAAGAAATATTTAGATGAATATGTACAATGCCTAAACTAAGAGTAAAGTTTTATGTAATGAAAAATGGGAAGAATACAAAAAAGAAGGAAAATAAATGCAATGGCCTAGAGTGGTCGATCCTAACTTTTTATAGTGTTAACCACGCAAACTCCCCAGAAACGGCGCCAAAAACTTGACACGCGTATAACGTGTGTGTAACACGCAAGTGTATGTGTCGAAGTAATATGGGATTATGAATCCCGAGTTATCAAACACGGGGAGTTGTGAGGTTAAAGACTATTACTAATTAGGATTGATCAGCTAAGCCGAAAACAAAAGTTGATTGAAAAAGAAAATAAAAAGAAAAGAAAAGAAAATAATCGATTAAATGGTTGGTTTAATCAATTAAAAATGGAATCCTTAGGATTGCAGTTTCACCGCAGGTTCTCGTTGTACTAATTCCTACACAATTATCCTAATTCATCTCCTATTCCGGGTAGTGGCTTGTAGTCAGAATTGCTCGCTTTTGCAATACAATTCACTACCTAAATATAGGTCAGTTCCACGGTAGTAGTAACCTATACCCTAAACTAGGTGCATGAAGATCATACTCTGGGTTTCCACCATTAACTGTACATCGCCTTGTTCAAAGGATTTATTAGTTAATGTGATTATCGTCTCTTTTCAATCGTTAATTCTTCTTTCAAAGAATTAAAGGTATTAGATTATAATTAGGGTGATCAATCATAATGATATAATGGAGAAAACGACATCATACCACAGATTTGAGAGACAAATTATGATAAACTATGTAAAAAGTATCATACAACGATTACCCGCGCTACTCCTGGGTCCTAAGGAATTACGATTTTTAGCTGAAAATAGACGACATGGTATCACAGTAAGTTGAAAAGATGTAAAACATGACTTACAAGATACAGTAAATTGGAGAAAGGGTTAAAGAGTGGATCTAGAGAAGATGGAGAGAATTTGCCGTCGTTTCTGTCGCCAAAATGCCTCTGAGGTCTTCTGTGTAGGGTTCCTCTACTTTTCTCTCTCCGTTCGCTATTGATGTCGTTCCTCCATGATAGATCTTGTAATTGAGGTTCTAATGGTATCTTTTATAGCTGTCGTACATGTTTAGGTCAAGAGGAAACCTAAAATGTAATTTTTAATACAATATGTGTTAGATTTAACACATTAAAATTTGGTCTGCAGCGTCTGAGTCGATGGTATTGAGTTGGAAGTCGATAGTATCGACTTCTTCATAGTAAAACGTCCTTTTCCTTTCAATCTGGAGCAAAAAATATTTGTACTCTGATGCCATGTCGCTACCATCGAGTTGCAAGTCGATGGTATCGACTTTGCTCCAGTAAATAATAGTTATCTACAATAAAATAATCAATGAATAAAATCAAATAATTACTATAATAATTAAAACATGTAAAATACATGTAAAAATATAGGAAATGATGCACAAGTGATTTTTACTAATTTGGTAAAATATGTATTAAAAAGATATTCAATTAAGCACAAATGACAAAGAAAATAACCAAATTAGATATCAAAATAATGACAATTTGTGCATACATCACATAACCTCCTGATATGAAGGACCTTCTTATCTCAAGAAAATACTTGAAAGGAGGAGAAAGCTTGTCGACACTACCGTCGACCGCCGAGATATTAGTCGAGAGGTTGGTAGATCGATCATTTGACCTACCCTTGTATCAATCTTCTCTTCTTCTTTTCTTCATCATGACTTGTTCTATTTGTACTCTTTTCATTTCTTCAGCCATGCGTGTCTAAAACCTATAACTTGAATTGTGAGTAGCCATCAGGCCCTCCCAGCTATGTAGTTGTTCATCTTTCTATTTTATGGTATAAGTTCTTTAAAGTTTTGTTCTTATACTCTTGTTTTACTACGTCGATTGATGGTTAGCTACCCTCTTCTAACGTTTGATATGAATGATGTTTGAGAGAATGATTTCAACTAGATCTATAGTATAGGATATCAACGATACACAAAAGTGAGGAGTTTCTATATCAAAAATCATACGGCGTTTCCTTGATCTTTTGGTTATTAATTTGAGAAAGAGAACCTCATTAACCAGGCCCGAATCTTGAGAGAAAGAAAGAACATATATTTTCTTATGACTATTTTCAAAATGTGTAGAGAACATATATAAAATAGGACTGAAGCTTTGTATAGTTGGGGATGGGTTGATTGGAGAAACCCAATCCAAGTCCCTTTTATTCTTGTTTCATCATTCATCTTTATTTATTTCTTTTAGTTTTCTCTAAGTTTTAGTTATTTCTTCATTAGATTAACTTATTCCTTATTTGTATCACCATCAAAATTGTTCTTTGGTTAGATTAGACTAAGCCAAGATTTCACGTTCTTACTCCATTATTCTCCTTTTTCCTGTGTTCGACCCCACACTACTACAAGGACTTTGTATTTAGTTGGGAACGTCTCTTTTAGTCAGGTAAAAATTTAATGTTTGATATCTTTGACTGGACAATCGTGCTTACACTTTTGAATCATGAAAAAGAGTGATCACCATATCACCAAGGTGCAACTCCTTTTCAGGGAGCCCATAACTAAAGACCTCCATAGTTAAGCATGCTCAGCTTGGAGTATTACTAGGATGGGTGACCAGTCAGGAAGTTTATCATGGTTGCACGTGAGTGAGGACAAATCACATAGCTAATGCTAGTGGTAGTCTTTGGGCCAATCTTAATTCTTGCTACTAGAGACTTGGGCGGTGGGACCAAGCATTACAGATGGTATCAGAGCCAATTCCCCTCCAGTAGGTGGGGCCCAAATAGGCATGTGGCATGCCAGTATTAAGCCATGTGTTACAGACAAGTTGGAAAGGGCTATCCGCTGAGATGAGATGGAGTCACCCATGTGCTAGTAGCCATGGATGGGAGTTGGGTGTTCATGCGCCATTATGGGTCTGCACTGAAATGGGGAAGAGATTACGAGGCTGTATATTGACCCTTAACATGAACATCAAGAGTCCAACTGTGGGAGATTATAACATCCCAGGATTTGAGGTCTCAGAACAAATGATCTTAAAAGGAATGATTAGACTACCCATATCATCAAGATGTACCTCCTTTTTAGGGTTCCCATTATTAATGGACTCCATAGTTAAGCATGCTCAGCTTGGAGTAGCACTAGGATGGGTGACCAAGTCAGGAAGTTTATCCTGGCTTGCACGTGAATGAGGACAAAGTACATAGTTAATGCTAGTAGTGGTTTGTGGGGCCAGTCCTCATTTCTAAAACTCTACCAGATCCATGGCCCGTGAGCCAAGGTGTTAAAGTAATGTACCTTGCTTGGAAGACCTATATAACTATCATCACACTTCCACAAGATAGACAACACACCACGCTTAGCATGCCTACACATAGCCGATATGGATTTTCATGTGTGTTTCTAATGGGAATCTAAGACTTAATATATTTGATGAAGGGATATATATATATATATCCAATCACCGCATATTTATGGCACATATCATATACATGCTATAACCACAACAAAATTATGCAATAATTAACATAAGAAATGGTTATGACCATCCTATTATAATTCCTTGGAGACACAAGGAATTACTACCACCTAAGGTCCACATCATATGTAGCAACCTATTATTTATGACAATCTGTGTTGGATCTAGTCTAGGCCGATAGGTTCAACCTTTTAAACCGGTCATCTAACTTCCTAGTTGGTCGATCGATTTTGTGGATAGATCGTCTCGCCTCCAGTCCTTGTGATGTCTACACTCCTCCAGCTAGTTAGTTGGGGCACCAGCGGTTGGCTCCTCCTATCATCATCCTCCTTAGTCCTCTAGTCGGTCAGTTTGTCTTTTGAATGGGTCCACTCACTTGATATATAATACTTTATTTTCCATAACAAGAAATAAAATATGTCCAAATCTTATTTAACATACTATATTGTAAAATGAAAAACCTTGAGTTGCATGTGAGGGGAGCATAGGAAGGAAAGAATCAATAGGTTTACATATGGAAAGAATAGAGAGGTTCGGTATACAAAATGAGATATAAATAGGAATGAGTACTCATCCAACCAAGCACTAAATAGGTATACAAAAAAGTGTATGTCTTCTTTACTGAAAAGGTGCGGTAAATTTCATTACGTTCAATTGTTAGTGTGTGAATATGCTGGCAGTTGATCTGAAATTGTATATATATATACAGGTTAAAAAGAAGACACCCACAACATCTAAGCCTCCACCTCCACCTCATGCATTACCTAGTCGGGTTCCACAGGACCTACCTGTCCCGTTAGGTCCTAACTGTAGGGGTATGGCAGTATGGTTAGGGGAACATGATATAAACTCCCCTATAATTGTTTCTTCTGATTCAGATTCTACAGGTCAGTCATACGAAACAAAACTATTTATACAAGATATTTTGGAGTTGTTTCGATATGATTGGCTAAATACATCTGTGATAGAGCTATGGATAAGGTGAGATATTCTTTATACATCCATATACCTTGTGTATGATCTGGTGATCTGGTTTCTTATTTATTAATGCATGCGTAATTAATACATATTTTGCAGCTACTTAGACAACATATGTGTAGATTTTGGATTCGAACATGTAGGGTTTTTTATTCCATCCTTGATTAGTCTAGTAGATAAAGACCCTACATCAGTTCAACAATACTGCTGTGAGGCTTTTTCAATTTTTGCTGTAAAAAAGAAGACGGTGATAATGGCTCCATTCAATGTAGAGTAAGTTTACTTTGCTTATTATAATTTGGACTTAAGAAAATTACATTTTATTGTGGATTTTGAGTTATTAATTTTTAACTTTTTTTCCTCTAGGGGTAGGCATTGGGAGTTATTGGTTATTGCCCCCGAGACGTTCACTGTGTATTATCTAGATCCTAAGGGGGGTAAATTGAATACAAGATTTGGAAACATAATGAAAATGGCAATATTTCGGTGACAAATATTTCATTTTTCATATCTGTTAACATATGTTATTACATTACTATTTAATTGCAATGTTCTGTGTTACATTAACATGTAGGGGTTTCGAGGAGTACAAAAAGGCTTGAGGAAAGGTCCCCACGAAAAAGAACCAGCCAATAATTTGGAAAAACGTGAAAGTAAGTTCTCGACTGCAATATATGTATATATTATTTATGTGAACAATGCTTAATTAGTTGTATTTGTTAATATTTTGTATGTTTGAATTTATAGGGTGCTACACAAGACAACGGATGGGCATGTGGATACTATGTCATGCGATATATGCACATGATTATCAAACATGCCGCACTGGATATCAAATGTATTGCTCAGGTATTATATAGTCTCATTAGATAATATGATCGAAATATATCAATCTTATTTATAGCTCATTAATTATATATACATCATTCTCTTTACAGGTGTTTAAAGCTGACCCCATTACAGGAAAGGACTTACCAAATGTTAATGCTCCCTATACGATGGGAGAATTAAATGAAGTAATCGAACAATGGGCAATAGCCATACAATTAGTGGGGGCTTTAAAATATAATTGGGATCCTGATAGCGAATAATGACTAAACAATGATACTTTGTAAATGAATTTCTGAATTATAATATATGTGTGAATGTTTCTACATGTGTCTGAGTGAAAATGAATGAAAGTGTTCGTTGCTATATGAATGTTTCTACATGTGTGAATGTGAATAAATGGAACTACAGATTGCTAGCATCTGTGAATGTTTATAAATGTGTGAATGAATGGAACTCTTTTATTGTTAATTTTGCAGGTTTGCGGCCTGTTGTTGGTTGATATCAATGGCTGTCGTAAAACCTGCAGTTCATAACTGAACTGAACAGGTTTCTCATCCTGCGACTAGCCACAGCAGGTCTACAGACTGATAGAAAAAAAAAACAATAGGCGTCGGTTATTTGTAAATAACCGACACATAATGATATAGTGTCGGTTTTCTTACAATAAATCGACGTCTATTTCCTTAACAACACGGCCGTGCTGGACAGCACGGCCGTGACCAAGATGGCGTGGGTTTGGGCGTCGGTTATTTGTAAAAAACCGACACATAATGTTCTAGTGTCGGTTTTTTACAAATAACCGACGTCTATTTCCTAATATATGGCATCGGTTATTTGTAAATAATCGACACTGATAGTGGCCAAGATGGTACCCTTTCTGTGGCGCAAAAGTTTTGGGCGTCGGTTTCTTATCTAATAACCGACGCCTATTGTCCCCTGATGGCGCGCTTCCGGTGGCGCGCGAAGAGTTTGGGTGTCGGTTTTGGAACCGACGCCTAATGGGTGGACTTTTAGTGTCTCCCACATAGGTGTTGCTTAGAAACCGACACTAAAGGCTTTAAATAACTGACACTAAAGGCTTTAAATAACCCACATAGGTGTCGCTTAGAAGATCCTTCTCACCTCTAGAGTAGTCCACACAGACCATTGGGAACTCTTGTTGTTCTAGATGAATGAATATGAAGGAGTTGTCACTTCTAGTTGATGTACTAGCATCAACTTGCTCTCCCACAATTGTCTCTCCCTTATTGTGCCTCCCTTTGATGGGTTAAATTTGCTTCGACTCTCTTTGTTACCACAACTAGAGAAAATAGTAATTGTTAGAGCTTATTAGTGTGTCTAAGAATCCCCAGTACCCCTCTATTTATTGGAGGGACAGGATCAGAGCTCCTAGTCTAAGAGGACGTTGAAAGGGACAGAATTCACAAATTTTTGCAACGTACAAATGGAAGTATGATCAGTTCAGAGGTGAATCGATCAGTTGGCATGCGAGACAATAGGTTTGACCTTTGAACTGGTTGTTTCAACATGTTTCCCAATCACAATTGTATTGACAATTAATATTCAATTAATGCAAAACATGACTTCAACATCAATCCTAGATCCAATCTCATTGATCTGCCAAACAGATGGTTCACAGCCTAAGCCGGTCGGTTCATGTACCTGAGCTTATTGGTTCACTTGTTGAACTGGTTGTTTTAGAATGCAGATTGCCAATGTTGTTTAAATTGAATACCTAACACTTTAGTAATCAATGCTAAATACCATTCATTAGTGGAACTCCTATTATAAGTGCATTCCTATGTGTGTCACCCTATAGGTCTGAAGTTACGTTGGTAGTGAATGTTCATAACTAATTTATGATATCATAAGCAATGATTGGTATCTAGCAAGACATCCTTGCTATCCAAGTAATTTGGAAAGTTGGAGAGAAACTTCAACCTACAATCCTTGATTAGTGTTATAGTGATTGTATAGTTCCTTTGTCTCTGATATCTAGATCAAATTTGAGGTATGGAATGGCCATCCTCTTCAACATTCAATCCATGTTCCTTGAACTTTATCAGACTGTCTGAGATATATATGAACTCAACATCATATCACTGCAAAAAATGGTCTTTAATTGCACACAAAAAATGAAGCAAAACCCCATATTTTGTAGCTAAAGGCTTTAGCTACATTTTTTTTACATATGCAAATTGTAGTATATGCTTGTATAGCCAAAGGCTTTAACTTATTTTTCAAATATGTAGTTAAATAATCCATTTGCTACAAATACGAATGTATTCAAAAATGTAGCTAGATATTGTCTTTATATATTTAAATGTAGGTGTAATTGTAGTATAACTACAATTGCATATGTACTCAATATATAGCAAAAAGACGAAGTTACTATATTTTATGTGTAGTTAATATGTAGGGAAAGCAAAAGTTACTACACATACATATATGTAGTCAGATTATACATCTAGCTACATATGTAGTGCCATTTACTACTCGTATATGTAGTTACAAATATTATGCAATTTGTTAGTACACAAGCTCTTTTAATAACAAAACTGTAGTAGTTTTACCAAGTTATGCTCATTGCCAACAATCTTACTTTCATTTATATTGAAACATCAAATGTACATTGGGAGGACATATACCTTGCCCCTATTACACAACATGTATAAAGAAAAATATATACATATATTAATGATTCAGTGAGGGCTACACACATCTTGGCAAAAGAGTATGTATCTTTCTCGACCAGTTTTAGCATCCTTATTGTCTTCTTCTTTTGTAAGATGAGTTGGCATTAGCCTGGGTTTTTTTTTTGTACCATCATGAAGAAGAGAATGTGTTGGATTAAAAATTACAAACAAGTCAATTGAATAGTGTAAAAGTAGAGCAGAGCCAATGACTCATTTTTTCCACAAACTAAAAATGAATATCTAGATACCTTCATTTGAAAATGTGTACCACCATAGAAGGAGATCTACATATAAGTAGGGGCAACGACAGTTTCTAGGTAGATCTTGTATAAAAGCTCGACAAGTTCCATTGGCCATGTATATTATTTTCATGTAACTTCAGTCTTCCACATAGATCTGAGATCATGGGAAAACTCTTATGAAAGATAACAATTACTTCAACAACTTTTGAACTTTTAGATGCCATCATAATTTCCTCTCAGATTTACACAAACTTCTTAAAGGGAAGTTGTGTTCTCCAGGGCATATTCAATGAGCTCAAATTCAGGCTTGATTTGAAGAGCCATGTTGTTCTCTGTTAAGAAGCTTCTTCCACTTTGAACCTTCAACGTATAATTTAACATATGCATTAGACCAAGTTACAAATGATTTAACATGTGCATCAGACCGAGGTACGAATGATTTAACATGTGCATATAAATTCAATTATCAGATCCAAACATGCATAAGGGTACCTGGGAAAGATGAAGGTGAGATCGGTTGTGGCATGAGACCATTATTCCCATTGTATAGAGGTGCAAAAGCTATCAGCTCTTTGAAATGTGCAAAATTTCATGAGTCATTAAATTGATAACCAATCCCAAACAAGACAAGGAAGAGGTGTAATAAGAAGCTTGGCAACTGATGCAAACACGAAGAAATTCTCCAAAATATCCTTGTTTCAACTAACTAATAAGAGTGTCTAACACATAATCTTTTAACTAATGTGAGCTTATCAATTCTATAAAAGAGGGTGCACTAGCTAGAAAAATAAGCTACATGGACAAACCTCTAGAAACCAAGAAGGCATGCCTAAGATATTGAGCCAACAGTAGTGACGACCAAGTCCTCAATCATCCATAATCAGAGATTTTGAGAAGCCGTGTGTAGAAGCAACAAAACAGCCAATATAAGATATGTTTGCAATTGACGAGTAAAGGCAAAGATGTAGGATTTCAGACCAGAGATCTAGAGTGATCCAAAAGCTCATCAGGCAGATGCAGCAATCAGATCCCTAAGCCTTGCCTCATCTACCTGGTTTCCTGTACTTCTAAAATAATAAGACCGAGTTAGAACATTTGTAATGAAACACCTCTGATGCAAGGTTCTGCATTCACTATACCTTGCCACTTTCTTCAAACCTAGTCTCATTGAAGTCAACCCCTGGTCATGACAACAAGAGAGGGGTCAGTTGTTTCTTACAAAAAACTACTTCAGACCACTACATCATATACCGTATTATAATAGTAGAGATCCCTACATATAAATTGGAAAGCATTTACAAACCACGAATCTAAAATCTAGCCATGATGGGGATACCCAAATAAATACATAATTGATATGTATACCTAAATCTCAAGTGGGAAGACATACTGCCATTGGCATCAACACCATCTCCAGTCCAACTTTAGCACCATGCTTCACACAATGTTTGATCTCCAACAATGGGCTCTTAATCAGCTAGTAACCTATTACGTTACCTATGACATCTTGGTATCATCCTCCATATACCCACATTGGTCGATCGACTCTAAAGAACATAATTTCTAACAGGAAACATTGAAATAAGTAAAACATTTTAGGTATAATTAACATAGAAGTAACCTCCTACAGATAAGCATTGTATAATGAGATGGACTTGCATCTTCAAATCAACAAGAAATAACTCATTGACTCTCTCAGAGGAAAGTGATATAATGCAATGAAGATACTGAATAAGTATTCATTCACTAGATACTTCTATATTGTATTAGGATTGCAGCCATGTCAAACTACCAAAGCATGAATCGTGCCTAAATAGAGCCCAAACATCAAAGACACGAAGACACTAGTAGAAAACAAAGTATGTAGCACAATAAATGGAATTCAACATGAGGGTTACATAAGGAAATAGTTGGCAATGGTAGTAGTCTATTGGTACCTCCTGGGGGCCGGTTTTCCTATGGAAAAATGCCACCAACGATGCTACATAGGAACAGAGGGGCCTGTGATATAATCCAAGAAGGTAGAGCATGACTCCTTTTGCAGCAGAGAAATGGTGGCATTACTAGCAGTATTGACCCATGGGTCTTTGCTTTGTCTCAACCACAATAGGCCTCATCCTCTTTGTTCTTTGGTTACGTTGATGGCAGTACCAGCAGTAGCAGCATTTGAGTAGTTGTGCTAAACTACATTTGCCTTTAGCTGCTAAAATGGGAGGCAACAAATAGCTATTTGCTTTAGCTGCTACTCACAATTAACAAATATGAATACAAATGATCAGATTCTATATGTCATCTAGTCAAGATTAGTCCATAGCATACACGAAAGAACTTGAGAGTTACTATATAATGATAAAGTTTATTAGAAATAACCATACATAACCAAACTGATATTCTGGGGTAGCAATTGGAGATAAAAATAATAAATAAAATCAATAAAAGTTCTATATTATTGACTATACAAGACTATCCAAGTTCAGAAATTTAATGTGACAAATTAATAGACTAAATTGAACGTTCCTCACTAGCATTTGTGGTAATCCCTCACATGAAGAAAATAAGCAACTAGAAATACACTGGAAATAAGATGGTGATACAAGAATTAGTAGATGATGGATCAAATGACTATTCTATTAGAGCCTATATGTGGGCATATTTACATTATCTTGCTTCATAAATGTGTTGTGGCTACTTCTATTTAAAGAGAGATCTGGGAGAACTTTGTGGAGATTGTAACAGGGATATTATGAGCTCCAGATCCAAGAAGGATTTCAACAGGGCTATCTAGATCCAAGAACTGTCAACAATAGCTAGGTGCTTTTTTATATAATTGCTCCAGTACCAAATGAAAGTTCATATTCAAACAAAAATCTCAATCACTCAAGATAATTTGAAATGCATCTGCAGCAGACTATGTTAGAAAAGAATCTGAAACCACTCTGTTTATGTTGTCTCCAAAAGCATTCACTTCTGCACAACTAATATATGTGTTATATAATAAATCTTTTAATAGAAGGACCACGCATGAGTAGTCCTTTTTCTAACCAAACCAGGAAAAAGACCAAATCTATGTCATTACTTTTTAAGTCACTCAAACTATCATGATTTTTCTAATCAATACTACCCTTCATAAAGTGAAGATGAAACATGTGGTATTCAAATACACATGCTTCCCATATGGGAAACATGATACCATCCACTACTACAGAAATGGCTTATAAAGCCACTTCTCAAGGTGTCGGTTGTTTACAAAAACTGACACCTAATGTCTACAGTGTCGGTTGATAACATAAACCGACATCCAATCTGCTTAGGGAGCCCAGACACAGGTACCACTTTTAATAAGTGTCGGTTAATTAATAAACAACCGACACCTAAACTCAACCGCCAAACCCAAAATTCCAGCAAAAAAATTGGCTCCAAAATTTTACATATGGCGTCGGTTCATAACTAAATAACCGACACTATAGGTTTAGTTGTCGGTTTTATTAAATAACCGACACTTAGTATAGGTGTCGGTTCATAACTAAATAACTGACACTATAGGTTTAGTTGTCAGTTTTTTTAAATAACCGACACCTATTGTGAACTTAATAGCTCACCAGCGACTGATTCTTCCCCTTTCCCTGTTTCATTCATTCCCGATCGATTATTTCCCTAACCTCCTAACCTCAGGTGATTTCTTGCTGCTCCATGCCGCCGCCGCCGCCCCTCCTTGCCCGTCGCCGCCGCTCCTTTGTCGCAGTCGTCGCCGTCGCTGCGAGAAGCTGTCGCCGCCTGCCCGCCCGACGGCCGCCCTCTCCGCCGTCGCCGGTAGCATCTAGGACCAGCCGCTCCTCTCCTCGCCTCGCTTCCCTCTCCGCCACTCCTCTCCTCGCCGCCGGCAGCTGCTAGGATTGGCCGCTGCTCCTCTTTCCTCAAGGTGCCCGCCCTAGCCTGCCTTCTTCTTCTTCCTCTGCTCCTCTTCTCTCAAGCTGCCTGCCCTACTGCTGGGTGTTTTTTTTATTTATTTACTTCTCTCAAGGTGCCTGCCTGGTCATACACATATTGATGTACATAGAATAAATGCTAAAAAGGTGTGATTTTAGGGTTTAGGTACTGATTTTGTGCTTCTACTGAGCTGAATCCTCTATTGTCTATACAATATATACATGTTCTATGTAACTAATCATGACATAGATTTTAGAATGCATACTTTGGTTAAATGTACTGCTGTAATTTTTGATCAAGTGATGATATGTAAATGTAGCAATAAGTTAGTAAGGTATCAATGATAAGTCTGTTGTAATGTGATGCAAAATAGTTATTGTATCATGCATATATACTTAATAATTTTCTGTTTTATAGTTGTATAGGGTGTTTTATGTGTGGCAAGTCTATTGTTTAATAGTTTATCTATAATCATTGTTTAATAGTTTAGCTATATTCTTGGTGACAATCCTAATCACCCTTCTTTTGCTTAATGATGAACTGTAATGCACACATGTGACATGCTTGGAATGTAAATGATGAACTTTTCCCTAAATTGCCAATCATGCTTTTAAAGACATCAATAATCACCCTAACTTGAAGAACTAGGATTTTAGGTATAAGAATGACAACACATTATTTGTTGGCCTAGAAACCCATCCAAGATTTACTCATTAGGAGTAAATCTTGGATAGTCCCCGATTTGGGACTGTTCTTGAACACCTAATCTCGCTTAGGATGTAAGTGTATATAATGTGTGTTGGGTTTTCAAGAAAATTTCCACAACATTTCCCCGTTTGTTCTCTAAGTACATATGTACTTGGAGAACAGCGGGGAAATTAATGATGCCGAAATTTTCTTTAAAATCCAATACACATTATACACTTACTAGTGAGATTAGGTATTCAAGAATGGGATAGGTGGTACACATTTATTATATATAAGAATGACATCACATGTATTTGTTAACCCTAGACCCTAATCTTGTCCTAATATATACTTGTTTTCTCTTTGATCATAGAATGGATAGATCATGGATGTCCATTCGCAATCGCTGCACCCTAGAGTTTATTTCTGGTCTTGACCAGTTTATTAGATTTGCCGAGGAACATAGGAAACAACCTGGAGATAGGTTCTACTGTCCATGTAGGCATTGCGGTAACCACTTGAAAGTCAACATTGGTGACGAAATCAAAACTCATGTCATGTGCAACGGGATTATACAAGGCTATACAGAATGGCACTGACATGGAGAGATTTCAAACCCGAAACCAGTGGATGTCGATAGCAGTGCTTTTGTGGAAGAAGAAATTGCCTACGATGACGTAGATGTGAATGAACCATTTCCAGTAGACATCGTTGATGTGATGCTGGATAGTTGTGGGGTAGAGCACACCGATCCACCTCCCATTTTTAGAAACATTGTGCATGATGCTGAGATGTCGTTATACACAGGTTGTACTAAGTTTATGAAGCTTAGCGCTGTGTTGAGATTGTATAAGTTGAAAGCTAACAATAGATGGAGCGACAAAAGCTTCACGTCATTGTTGTCTTTGTTGAAAGAAATGCTTCCTGAAGGAAACGAGCTTCCAATCTCAACATACCAGGTAAAGAAATTTTTGTGCCCAATGGGAATGGATGCCAAGAAGATACACGCATGCCCGAATGATTGTGTATTATTTCAAAAGGACTATGCGGATTTGAAAGATTGTCCAAAATGTGGTGCATCACGGTATAAATTGACGACTTCGGGGGAGTCCAAAACTGGTTCTCCTGCCAAGGTGACGTGGTATCTACCTATAATATCACGGTTTCAACGCTTGTTTGCCAATCCGATAGATGTGAAGAATTTGAGGTGGCATGCAGATGTTAAGAAAAATAATGATGGGATCCTACGACATGCGTCTGATTCCCCATAGTGGAAGAGGATTGATCTATTGTACCCTGAATTTGGTGAAGAAGTCAGGAATCTAAGACTTGGGCTTTGTACAGGCGGGATGAATCTGTACGGGACATTGAGCAGCCAACATAGCACTTGGCCAGTCATCCTTTTTATATACAATCTTCCTCCCTGGTTGTGTATGAAAAATAAGTATGTAATGCTTTCGTTGTTGATATCGGGCCCTAAACAACCTGGAAATGACATCGATGTTTATCTTGAACCTCTGATTGATGACTTAAAGAAACTCTGGGGTGAAGGTGTGATGACCTATGATGCTTCACGAAGAGAGACATTTCGTTTGCATGCTATGTTGTTTTGCACTATTAATGACTTTCCAGCATATGGGAATTTGTCTGGATATAGTGTCAAAGGAGCTAAAGCGTGTCCTATATGTGAAGAGAACACTGATTCAACAAGACTAAAACATGGCGGTAAGAATGTATATCTCGGTCATCGAAGGTTTCTTCCAAAATTCCATCCGTATCGTAGGAAGCGCAAAGCATTCAATGGATTGAATGAAGAACGGAGTGCACCTAAACCTATACCAGGGGAGGTTGTTTATGAAAGAGTAAAAGACATTATCAATGAATTTGGTAAGAGATCACAATGTACTACACGGAGTGACAATTCTTCATTCAAGAAGAAGTCAATATTTTGGGATCTTCCTTATTAGAGTTCTTTGACAGTCAGACATTGTATCGATGTAATGCACGTTGAGAAAAATGTCTGTGATAGCATCATTGATACTCTGTTAAATATACCAGGTAAGACTAAAGATGGGATAAAATCCAGACTGGACCTACGTGAAATGGGAATAAGGTCAGAATTAACAGAATTACGTGAAATGGGTAATAAAAGAACATACTTACCTCCCGCTTGTTACACGTTGTCTAGAAAGGAGAAGAAAGCTTTTTGTGAATGCTTGGTAAATGTTAAGGTGCCACATGATTACTCATCCAACATCCGTAGTTTGGTATCAATGAAAGATTTGAAGTTGATAGGTCTTAAATCTCATGATTGTCACACTCTAATGCAACAAATATTGCCCGTGGCAATTCGATCTATATTGTCGAAGCATGTAAGGTTTGCAATCACCAGACTTTGTTTCTTTTTCAATAGTCTCTGTAGCAAAGTTATTGACCCTGAGACTCTCGATAATTTACAAAGAGAAGTGGTTGTTACCCTATGTCAGCTTGAGATGTATTTTCCTCCTTCGTTCTTTGATATCATGGTACATCTTGTTGTCCACTTGACTAGGGAAGTGAAAATCTTGGGACCGGTTTTCTTGCATTGGATGTATCCCTTTGAACGATACATGAGCGTTTTCAAAGGTGATGTTCGAAACCGCTATCGGCCTGAAGGGAGTATAATTGAAGGTTATGTGGCAAGAGAGGTTATGGATTTCTGCAATGACTTTCTCAGTGGTAATGACACTCTTGATAATGACAAGAATATTGACGAGCTATTTGGCAAAGGAATTTTGGGTTCACGTGTGAAAGTAATCAGCCGTGAGCAGTTGGAACAAGGTCATTTGTATATTTTACACCACATGGATGAAATGAACGTTTATATCGAGGAACATACCAATTTCATCAAAAGACAATATCCTCGAGCGAATACAATGTGGCTTGCTAGAGAGCATAACAAGACTTTTATTAAGTGGTTTGAAGATAAAGTCTTACATCAACTATCTCAAACACCAGATGATATTACTGAAACTATCAAATGCCTCGCCTTTAAACCAAAGTTGATTGTTATGTCTTATGAAGTGTATGACATTAATGGATTCACATATTACACAAAGCGCCAAGATGATAAGAGTGTCGTCCAAAATTGTGGGGTCACCCTTCAAGCATCGACTATGTTTTTTGCAAGTGCAAAGGATAAGAGTTCACGTGAAGCTAAAATGTCATATTACGGTGTCATTGAAGACATATGGGAATTTGACTACATAGATTTCAGAATTCCGCTCTTCAAATGTAATTGGGTTGATAACACCAAAAGAGTTATAGGGGATGAATTGGGTTTCACTTTAGTGAACTTTGAAAAGATTGGCGAGAAGGCTGAACCATTTATATTGGCATCACAGGCGAAACAAGTATTTTATATCGATGATCCTGCAAATGATAAATGGTCGGTTGTTCTTCATGGTAAAAGACAGTTCGTTGAAGATCCTATAGATGAAGAACAGTACTATGATAAGTATGATGACTCCAGTCCATTCTCAGTTGGGTTGCCAACACCAACAAATATTGAAGCTAATGATGACTTGTATGTGCGCGGAGATCACAATGAAGGATTGTTAATTGATAAAAAATCGCAATATTAGAGGTATATATGTTTTGTTTTATACGTTTTTATTTTTTCTGAATATGTGAACTTTACAATGTGAGCTTAATTTATAATGTGAGCTTAATTTTTCTCTTTGATCATAGAATGGATACTTTACAATTTGAATTACTTTACAATGTGAATGTGAACTTTACAATGTGAGCTTTAATGTGGATATGTACTCATTAGGAGTAAATCTTGGATAGTCCCCGGTTTGGGACTGTTCTTGAACACCTAATCTCACTTAGGATGTAAGTGTATAATGTGTATTGGGTTTTTAAAAACATTTCGGCAGCATTTCCCCGTTTGTTCTCTAAGTACATATGTACTTGGAGAACAGCGGGGAAATGCTGCCGAAATTTTCTTGAAAACCCAATACACATTATACACTTACTAGTGAGATTAGGTGTTCAAGAATGGGATAGGTGGTACACATTTATTATATATAAGAATGACATCACATGTATTTGTTGGCCTAATATTGTCCTAATATATACTTTTTTTTCTCTTTGATCATAGAATGGATACTTTACAATTTGAATTACTTTACAATATGAATGTGAACTTTACAATGTGAGCTTTAATGTGGATATGTACTCATTAGCCTAGAACCCCGTCCAAGATTTACTCATTAGGAGTAAATCTTGGATAGTCCCCGGTTTGGGACTGTTCTTGAACACCTAATCTCACTTAGGATGTAAGTGTATAACGTGTATTGGGTTTTCAAGAAAATTTCGGTAGCATTTCCCCATTTGTTCTCTAAGTACATATGTACTTGGAGAACAGCGGGAAAATGCTGCCGAAATTTTTTCGAAAACCCAATACACATTATACACTTACTAGTGAGATTAGGTGTTCAAGAATGGGATAGGTGGTACACATTTATTATATATAAGAATGACATCACATGTATTTGTTGGCCTAATCTTGTCCTAATATATACTTTTTTTTTCTTTGATCATAGAATGGATACTTTAGAATTTGAATTACTTTACAATGTGAGCTTTACAATTTGAATTACTTTACAATGTGAGCTTTACACTTTGAATTACTACTTTACAATGTGAACTTTACAATTTGAATGTGAATTTGCAAATGGCTGACCATTCTTCTGATGACCGTGTTGATGATTACCGTGAGGGTGAGGACATCAATGGGCCGCCTCACAATGTAAGTTTTAAAAATATATCATATATTTATATCTATATGTCCATTTATAGTTATATCTTGTAAATGTGAATTATTTTGTCAAATTTTAGGTTGATGATGCACAGGTACCAGCTGAAGCACTTGAGGCACTTGATCAACAACACCAAAAAGTTGACAAGAGAAGGGGCATCACTATGATGAAGAAGTTAATTTCGCAAAAGGGCAATGGACCCAAACTTGTTGTGGATTTCGATAATGCAGGAAATGCATGTGGTGTGAATCACAATTCATTTATTTCATATCTTGGGTTTGTTACTCGTAGCCATTGCGGTTGTCGCTTAGATTCTTGGCATAAAGTTTCTAAGGAGAAGAAAGATTTAATATGGAGGGATTTATGCGTGAGTTATTATTAATTTGCAATTCTATTTTGTAGATTACTAAATTTTTGGATACTAGTTAATAGCAATTCTATTTTGCAGAGTATATTTGAATTGGATGAAAAGCTGCATCGTAAATGCGTGATGCAACGCTGTGGGAGAGTCCTAAGGAACTATAGGACAAATCTCACCAGAGAATACATAAAAGAAGCCGACAAAAGGAAGAAGACAGCCACTGAATAGTGGAACTTCCTGGACAAAGAAGAATGGGACGCATTTGTCGCTTCAAGACAAATTGATGAATTCAAGGTATTAGGCGTCAATCTCATTAATTAATATATGTTGTATTCACTTATTCAAGATTAACATTTAGTGTTACTAACCAAATCATTAATTTGCATACTAACTAGGCCCTCAGTGAGGCACAAAGATCAAGGCGTGCACTGAATGTGCATGACCACACAATGGGTCCAAAGGGGTATGCAGGCATTCACCAAAGACTACAGGCTGAGGCTACTGTTGCTCAGTCTGCTACTACTCAGGAGTCCTCTACCATAGGTAGCACACCTCTGCCTCGCCATGATGTCTGGATATCTGGGAGGCAAAATAAGAAGGGAGAAATACCTAAGGCCGCAACCGCTGAGGCGGCTGCAAAAATGGTAAAATACAACTCTTACAGCAATCATTCGAATATTGATTATTTGTGTTGTTTACTTAAGTACAAATTTTTGTTTTGGCGATTAGCGGGAGCTGCACGAGCTGAGGAAATAAGGAAAGTTCATCCCTGAGGGAACAAAGGATGAATTGACAGTTTCTCTGGGTAACCCAGAGCATCCTGGACGTGTTAGGGTTGCAGGCACTGGTGTGGGCATCAAATCTTTTTTTGGGTCATCCCAGCTCAAACATGTCCCAAAAGTGGGACTTTCACAAGAAGAGGTAACATATTCTTTCTTTATAATGTTATTGTAAAAGAGAATTCAAAAATTAGAATTTGACATTTCTTTTATCCATGTATAGGTGGATAAGCTATTTGACAGGAAACTCGAAGAAAAACTCAAAGAAGCAATGAAAAAGTGATAGACATCTCAGACTGCCACTTACCAGACAATACCGACTGCAGACTCTACTCCTACTCCTACTGTAGAGGTTGGGAGTAATCCTGTAGAACCACCACCTAGCACATCCACTGTAAGTATTTTTATGACATAGTAACTAGTTTTTTAATTCAAGATGATATGTATATATGAAATTGTAGTCGTTTAAGAAAAAGATGATATGTATATATGTATATAACATTCTTTATACAAAAATTTTTAGGGATTGAAGCCATGCCGTCTAAAAAGTAAAGAATATGTCGTGGCAGAGGCGTCGGCTTACCCATCCCTACCAGGGGAAACGTGTCACGGGTCTCCAGTACCAGCTGGTTGGATTCGGGTGAGCCCGATACATATATTCCCCCAGTGGATGGATCTTCCACAGCCATATGCCCACTCCGATTGTGAAACGCTTAGTGAGGCAGTAGGCGGAGTGATATTGTGGGAAAAAGTGTATGTCTTCTTTACTGAAAAGGTGCGGTAAATTTACATTACGTTCAATTGTTAGTGTGTGTATATGCTGGCAGTTGATCTGAAATTTTATATATATATACAGGTTAAAAAGAAGACACCCACAGCATCTAAGCCTCCACCTCCACCTCATGCATTACCTAGTTGGGTTCCACAGGACCTACCAGTCCCGTCAGGTCCTAACTGTAGGGGTATGGCAGTATGGTTAGGGGAACATGATATAAACTCCCCTATAATTGTTTCTTCTGATTCAGATTCTACAGGTCAGTCATACGAAACAAAACTATTTATACAAGATATTTTGGAGTTGTTTCGATATGATTGGCTAAATACATCTGTGATAGAGCTATGGATAAGGTGAGATATTCTTTATACATCCATATACCTTGTGTATGATCTGGTGATCTGGTTTCTTATTTATTAATGCATGCGTAATTAATACATATTTTACAGCTACTTAGACAACATATGTGCAGATTTTGGATTCGAACATGTAGGGTTTTTGATTCCATCCTTGATTAGTCTAGTAGCTAAAGACCCTACATCAGTTCAACAATACTGCTGTGAGGCTTTTTCAATTTTTGCTGTAAAAAAGAAGATGGTGATAATGGCTCCATTCAATGTAGAGTAAGTTTATTTTGCTTATTATAATTTGGACTTAAGGAAATTACATTTTATTGTGGATTTTGAGTTATTAATTTTGAACTTTTTTTCCTCTAGGGGTAGGCATTGGGAGTTATTGGTTATTGCCCCCGAGACGTTCACTGTGTATTATCTAGATCCTAAGGGGGGTAAATTGAATACAAGATTTGGAAACATAATGAAAATGGCAATATTTCGGTGATAAATATTTCATTTTTCATATTCGTTAACATATGTTATTACATTACTATTTAATTGCAATGTTCTATGTTACATTAACATGTAGAGGTTTCGAGGAGTACAAAAAGGCTTGAGGAAAGGTCCCCATGAAAAAGAACCAGCCAATAATTTGGAAGAACGTGAAAGTAAGTTCCCGACTGCAATATATGTATATATTATTTATGTGAACAATGCTTAATTAGTTGAATTTGTTAATATTTTGTATGTTTGAATTTATAGGGTGCTACACAAGACAACGGATGGGCATGTGGATACTATGTCATGCGATATATGCACATGATTATCAAACATGCCGCACTGGATATTGAATGTATTGCTCAGGTATTATATAGTCTCATTAGATAATATGATCGAAATATATCAATCTTATTTATAGCTCATTAATTATATATATACATCATTCTCTTTACAGGTGTTTAAAGCTGACCCCATTACAGGAAAGGACTTACCAAATGTTAATGCTCCCTATACGATGGGAGAATTAAATGAAGTAATCGAACAATGGGCAACGGCCATACAATTAGTGGGGGCTTTAAAATATAATTGGGATCCTGATAGCGAATAATGACTAAACAATGATACTTTGTAAATGAATTTCTGAATTATAATATATGTGTGAATGTTTCTACATGTTTGGATGTTTCTACATGTGTCTGAGTGAAAATGAATGAAAGTGTTCGTTGCTATATGAATGTTTCTACATGTGTGAATGTGAATGAATGGAACTACAGATTGCTAGCATGTGTGAATGTTTATAAATGTGTGAATGAATGGAACTCTTTTATTGTTAATTTTGCAGGTTTGCGGCCTGTTGTTGGCTGATATCAATGGCTTTCGTAAAACCTGCAGTTCATAACTGAACTGAACAGGTTTCTCATCCTGCGACTAGCCACAGCAGGTCTACAGACTGACAGAAAAAAAAAACAATAGGCGTCGGTTATTTGTAAATAACCGACACATAATGATATAGTGTCGGTTTTCCCACAATAAACCGACGTCTATTTCCTTAACAACACAGCCGTGCTGGACAGCACGGCCGTGGCCAAGATGGCGTGGGTTTGGGCGTCGGTTATTTGTAAAAAATCGACACATAATGTTCTAGTGTCGGTTTTTTACAAATAATCGACGTCTATTTCCTAATATATGGTGTCGGTTATTTGTAAATAACCGACACTGATAGTGGCCAAGATGGCGCCCTTTCTGTGGCGTGAAAGTTTTGGGCGTCGATTTCTTATCTAATAACCGACGCCTATTGTCCCCTGATGGCGCGCTTCCGGTGGCGCGCGAAGAGTTTGGGCGTCAGTTTTGGAACCGACGCCTAATGGGTGGACTTTTAGTGTCTCCCACATAGGTGTCGCTAGAAATCGACACTAAAGGCTTTAAATAACTGACACTAAAGGCTTTAAATAACCCACATAGGTGTCGCTTAGAAGATCCTTCTCACCTCTAGAGTAGTCCACACAGACCATTGGGAACTCTTGTTGTTCTAGATGAATGAATATGAAGGAGTTGTCACTTCTAGTTGATGTACTAGCATCAACTTGCTCTCCCACAATTGTCTCTCCCTTATTGTGCCTCCCTTTGATGGGTTAAATTTGTTTCGACTCTCTTTGTTACCACAACTAGAGAAAATAGTAATTGTTAGAGCTTATTAGTGTGTCTAAGAATCCCCAGTACCCCTCTATTTATTGGAGGGACAGGATCAGAGCTCCTAGTCTAAGAGGACGTTGAAAGGGACAGAATTCACAAATTTTTGCAACGTACAAATGGCGGTATGATCAGTTCAGAGGTGAATTTGGCATGCGAGCCAATAGGTTTGACCTTTGAACTGGTTGTTTCAACATGTTTCCCAATCACAATTGTATTGACAATTAATATTCAATTAATGCAAAACATGACTTCAACATCAATCCTAGATCCAATCTCATTGATCTGCCAAACATATGGTGTTGGAATCTAGATGGGTGATTAGATGCTCTAGAGGGGGGGTGAATAGAGCTGAAAGCACTTAAAGAAAATTCATTAAACCTTCAAATTATATGACAAGATAAGGTTGCTAAATAGGTAATTTGAGTGCAACTAAATCATGCATAGCAAGGATAAGAGAGATTGAACATGTACCAATTAGACAAGCTATTTAGAGTGGTTCCACACTTCAAACTAGAAGTGTGTCAGTCCACTTGCCTAGAGAGGTCAACCTCTAGGACTTCAAACAATTGCACTCTTATATTCATTAATAAAACATACAACACATGACCCACAAAGGACTTACCTATCCAATACAAAGAGTCTTCAACCTTACCAAGGACTTACCCACTTTGCAAGAGTCTTCCGCCTTCTCCAAGGACTTACCCACTCTTGCACAAGTCTTCGGCCTTGTAGGAATTACTCACTCTTCTTGGATCTTCCGCCTTTGACTTCACCTTCACTCGGAGAAGCTTTCCACCAAGGACTTACCCACTTGAGCTTGAGTCTTCTGCCTTCTCCAAGGGCTTACCCACTCTAGCTCCAAGTCTTCGGCCTTTGTCTTCACCAAGGGACTCCTTCCCTTGTTCTTCTTCACCTCTCTTGGACAAGAGAGAGAACCTTCATCTTCAAGATAGGAAATGAGAGATGGGGAGGTGGTGGAAGTGAGAGCTTCACAAGATATACAAATGGGACTAGCTCTCTTACAGATTTCCTACTCACTCTAATGGATGTAGCAAGTGATTAAGCTAAGAGAGAGAGAGGAGGCTGTAGGAAGCACTCAACTATAGAATAGGAACCTCACAAAGAGTTTGCAATGAATGCTCAACCTTGGAATGAAGCCCAAGGGGTCCTATTTATAGCTGGGGATGCCTCTTAGCCTTTGGGAACACTTGTGAACGAAAACTAGCCGTTTCGTGGCTTGCAACGGATCTATTTTCACTTGTTGCAACTCCACAACGGCTAGAATCACTTTTCTGCACTTTTTAGTACAGTCTGATCGGCCGAGTTTTAATAAAGGCAACTCGGCCGAACCACTAAAAGACAAGGCTGAAAGCTAGACTGTCGGCCGAGTTTCCTTTGAGAAACTCGACCGATCGGTCCATTTCCAGACTTGGACCGATCAGTGGATCGGCCGAGTTTCCTAGCTAGAACTCGACCGAATGGTGGATCGGCTGAGTTTGTAACTCGGCCGATTCCAACAAAAATCCCAGAATATATGGATCGGCCGAGTTTGGAATTCGGCCGACAAAATCCCTGTTATGGGTATTTTGGAATTTTCGTTTAACCGTACAAATGATGGATTTTTGTGTCCCAATAATTTTTCTAAGCTTAATTACAAGTCATACAATCATTACAAGTGATTACAAAGCAATTCTAAGGTCATTTACATAGAGATCCCAAATTGCACACTTGTAGCTATTTTGACTTGTCTTTTCTCCAATTTGATATGCGCAAGTTAGGGCATTTGGAGTGTGTCTAAACCTAATCTAAAATCACTCAATGTAGAAGCATTAGACACCAATATGTGGAATGGTTAGTCATCATCAAAACAAGGGTTTAGTCAATTTAGACGTGAGTCAACATTGACCTAATTGACCTTGAGTCAACATTCTCCCCCTTTTTGAAGATGACAAACCATTCCATAAATGTATTGAAAGCTTGTACGTAAAATCATACCTTCGGAGAAACCTAGGGGTTTCAATAGGATTGATCTCATATGCTCCCCCTCAATTGATGCGCATGGAGTTCTCATACTCCCCCTCAATTGATGTTATTTCTCCTGCATGGTTAGCTTTCATAACATTTATAGAAACTATGTCTTCTACTCATATATGTTCTACACATATATGTCTTCTCCCATTTACCTTCTCCCCTTTACATGGACACGCTTCTTTGCTTCATGTAAGACATGTCTTCTCCCTGTTGTCAAAAGAAGACATATCTTTCTCCCCCTTTGTCATTTCAAAAAGGTGGGGGTATGAAGAAACTAAGAAACACCACTTGTTAAGAGAAAGAAGATAACAAAAGTTATATAAGGAGAGTAGAAGAGCACAGATATGGGCTTGTCCAAGCATAGAAAGAAAAGCAAGTTAAAGCATATACTTGAACAACCCAAAACATGCAAGATAGGATGCTGTAGAAAAACAATAAATCGCAATTTTGACCCTCAAGATGATGGAATTTGATCAAAAACCATCAGGGCTCATGGCAAAGCAATGAGCCTTGCTCAGAAGGTAGTTTCTGCATAAAAAACACTATACTTGCAGCAAAAACTGAAACTGGAGCAAAAGCTGCATAAAAATCCACAAAAACTCCAATTTCTACCTATCATGTAGATCTATGTACCCTGCATCACAATGTTATGCAAGCAACTCAAGATAGTAGATATGCAATTTAAGGAACAATCTTGAGCCTGTATGAGATAAGATACAAGCATAACATATAGATGATCAAAGATGGCACTTTGTAAACAAGGTTAGAACTACATGTATATGAACTACTAGTAGATGGTATCACAAGTTAGGACTACTAGTAGGATCTAGATCATAGCAAGAGATACCAAAAGGTACACAAGATAAAGCAAGCTATGAGTAGATGTAGAGATATATCCAAACAAAGAGATATGCAAATTTAGAGCAATTAGAGAGATAGAGTTGTAAGCAAGATAGGCAATTTAGAACATGGAAATATGCATATATAAAGGTACCAAATGGAGTGCCAAAGAATAAGGCTATTGGTTGAGAAAATCTAGTTGAGAGGGAAATTCTCATTCAATAAGCCAACTGTATACTCTGTGAACAGTGTTTTCGGTCGAGTTCTGTGTATTGGCAACTCGGCCGATCGCAGCTGTTGGCAACACCCATTGGTGCCTATCGGTCGAGTTTTGGACAGGACAAAACTCGGCCGACAAAACTACTGTAGAAAAAGCACATATTTTTCATAAAACATATCTAGAGGCATGCTAAAAATACAAACCATATCCAAACATGTCTAAGCAAGTTAGTAATGCACTATAGAAGCATTAGAAATAGTTTTTGAGCAAGAGTGTGAAGAGAATCACAAAATGTCACTTTTGACTCAAAAACCATATGTATAGTGCACACTAACTTGACAAAAACAAGTTAGAAATGGTTATAAGCAATAAAACCTTTACCTTTGTCACCCTCTACACATCTCACCTTTCTTCTTTCATGTGGATTGAGAAGTCAATTTGCAATTCAATACCTCAAGTCAATCCATTTGCAAGTACCTACAAGAAGAAAGATGAAATGGTCCCCAATCATGTTTTTGGGTCCGGAGGAGTTAGCTTAGCAACCCAAATCCTATTTCTCTTGGGTGCTTTCCTAAAAGGACAACAAGTAGAATAATGACCAAAAACATTGCAATAGTTGCATGTGCCCATAGTCTTGGAACTAGAGGATTCTCCATGGAATATTGGAGGTCCTTTATCTTTGTTGTTCCATTGACTACTATCATACCCTAAACCATGTCTACCAATTTGTTTAGTAGTATGGTCTAGGATTTGATTAAGATTCTTTTTACCAACTAAGAATCTTTGCAAAGAAGATCTCAAACTATCATTATCATGCTTAAGAGAAGCAATAGTAGAAGACAAACTATTTATATTTTCTTTAGCATGCAAAAGATCATTTTCTAAGCAAAGAGATTTAGTTAAATAAGAATCTCTATCAATATGAAGAGCAGCAACATCATTTTCTCTATTTGTAGAACTAGAACAAGATTCATGCCTATTGACTTTAGCAAGCAAGGAGGCATTTTCTATTTCTAATTCATGCAAAACAAAATCTTTGTCCTTGCTTTCAGATTTAAGAACATCAATGTCATGCATGAGAGAATCAACAATTAAAGTATGTTCTTCATTAGAATTAGGCATGAGAGGTTGAGCTTCTAGAAATTTAATCTTATCAAGTAAACTAGCATTTTCAAGTTTAAGAGAGTCTACTTGGCTAAGACAATCATTTTTATCAATAAGCAAGCAAGAATTCGCATATTCAAGATCATCTAGTTCTATATGCAAATTATCAACAATTTTAGCAAGCTTTTTCTTTTTCCTTTTAGAAGACTTAAGAGAGGCACACATATCATGAATAATAGCAATCAAAGATTCTTTATCTAGAGAGTTTAGATTTACCTCACTTGAGTCTTCACTTGTTGATGCTATAAGAGCAAAATGGCATTCTCCTTCATCACTTGAGCTTGAGCTTGATCCTTCACTTGAATCTTCACTTGAGCTTGAGTTGGAGGAGCCACTTGAGCTTGATTGCCATTTCTTCTTGTAAAGATGGGTCTTTTTGCCTTGTGGGCAATCTTCCTTGTAGTGACCCTTCTTTCCACATGTGAAGCACCGGATGGAGGAGGACTTGCCTTTGTAGAGTCTACCCTTGGAGTACATGGCATCTTCTTTATCTTGAGAGGATGGAGAGACTTCTTCCATGATAGCTTCAATTTGAGCCTTTATTTCAGCCTTCTTCATTCTCTTTAGCTCTTTCTTTTCTTGTCTTTCTACTTCCTCCCTCTTGTCAAGTGTAGCTTCATGTGCTTGTAGATTTCCAATGAGCTCTTCAATGGGGATGTCTTTAAGTGACCTTGCTTCTTCAATAGAAGTCACCTTGGATTCCCATCTCTTGGGAAGAGTTCTAAGGATCTTTGAGTTGATCTCTCCACTAGACATAGGATGACCTAGAATAGCAAGACCATTTACAATGGTGTTGATCCTTGAGTACATGTTGGCTATACTCTCCTCCTTTCCCATCTTGAAGTTCTCAAGCAGCCCCTTGAGCATGTAGACTTTGCTTTCCTTCACTTATCAGTCCCTTCATAAGTGATGCAAAGCTTTCTCCATACCTCATAGGCCGTCTCAGAAGAGGAAATCTGGTTGAACTCGGTGGGGGTCATGGAGGCATATAGGATGTGCATGGCTCTAACATTCAAGGTTGCTTTCATCAAGGTGGCTTCATCCCATTCTTCAATGTTTGTCTTTGGTAGAATGTATGGGTTGTTCACCATTTGCCACATCTCGAGACTTGATCCTTGGATGAAGAATTGAAGTCTTCTTCTCCAATAGAGGAAGTTGCTCCCATTGAAGATTGGAAGGCTGGTCGAGAGTCTCCCTCCTAGGTAGTCACTCATCTTCTCCTACTTGTTGAAGTATGCTTGGAAAAGACCCGCTCTGATACCACTTGTTGGATCCTAGATGGGTGATTAGATGCTCTAGAGGGGGGGTGAATAGAGCTGAAAGCACTTAAACAAAATTCATTAAACCTTCAAATTATATGACAAGATAAGGTTGCTAAATAGGTAATTTGAGTGCAACTAAATCATGCATAGCAAGGATAAGAGAGATTGAACATGCACCAATTAGACAAGCTATTTAGAGTGGTTCCACACTTCAAACTAGAAGTGTGTCAGTCCACTTGCCTAGAGAGGTCAACCTCTAGGACTTCAAACAATTGCACTCTTATATTCATTAATAAGACATACAACACATGACCCACAAAGGACTTACCTATCCAATACAAAGAGTCTTCAACCTTACCAAGGACTTACCCACTTTACAAGAGTCTTCGGCCTTCTCCAAGGACTTACCCACTCTTGCACAAGTCTTCGACCTTGTAGGAATTACCCACTCTTCTTGGATCTTCCGCCTTTGACTTCACCTTCACTCGGAGAAGCTTTCCACCAAGGACTTACCCACTTGAGCTTGAGTCTTCTGCCTTCTCCAAGGGCTTACCCACTCTAGCTCCAAGTCTTCGGCCTTTGTCTTCACCAAGGGACTCCTTCCCTTGTTCTTCTTCACCTCTCTTGGACAAGAGAGAGAACCTTCATCTTCAAGATAGGAAATGAGAGATGGGGAGGTGGTGGAAGTGAGAGCTTCACAAGATATACAAATGGGACTAGCTCTCTTACAGATTTCCTACTCACTCTAATGGATGTAGCAAGTGATTAAGCTTAGAGAGAGAGAGGAGGCTGTAGGAAGCACTCAACTATAGAATAGGAACCTCACAAAGAGTTTGCAATGAATGCTCAACCTTGGAATGAAGCCCAAGGGGTCCTATTTATAGCTGGGGATGCCTCTTAGCCTTTGGGAACACTTGTGAACGAAAACTAGCCGTTTTGTGGCTTGCAACGGATCTATTTTCACTTGTTGCAACTCCACAACGGCTAGAATCACTTTTCTGCACTTTTTAGTACAGTATGATCGGCCGAGTTTTAATAAAGGCAACTCGGCCGAACCACTAAAAGACAAGGCTGAAAGCTAGACTGTCGGCCGACTTTCCTTTGAGAAACTCGACCGATCGGTCCATTTCCAGACTTGGACCGATCAGTGGATCGGCCGAGTTTCCTAGCTAGAACTCGACCGAACGGTGGATCGGCTGAGTTTGTAACTCGGCCGATTCCAACAAAAATCCCAGAATATATGGATCGGCCGAGTTTGGAATTCGGCCGACAAAATCCCTGTTATGGGTATTTTGGAATTTTCGTTTAACCGTACAAATGATGGATTTTTGTGTCCCAATAATTTTTCTAAGCTTAATTACAAGTCATACAATCATTACAAGTGATTACAAAGCAATTCTAAGGTCATTTACATAGAGATCCCAAATTGCACACTTGTAGCTATTTTGACTTGTCTTTTCTCCAATTTGATATGCGCAAGTTAGGGCATTTGGAGTGTGTCTAAACCTAATCTGAAATCACTCAATGTAGAAGCATTAGACACCAATATGTGGAATGGTTAGTCATCATCAAAACAAGGGTTTAGTCAATTTAGACGTGAGTCAACATTGACCTAATTGACCTTGAGTCAACAGATGGTTCACAGCCTAAGCCGATCGGTTCATGTACCTGAGCTTATTGGTTCACTTGTTGAACTGGTTGTTTTAGAGTGCAGATTGCCAATGTTGTTTAAATTGAATACCTAACACTTTAGTAATCAATGCTAAATACCATTCATTAGTGGAACTCCTATTACAAGTGCATTCCTATGTGTGTCACCCTATAGGTCTGAAGTTACGTTGGTAGTGAATGTTCATAACTAATTTATGATATCATAAGCAATGATTGGTATCTAGCAAGACATCCTTGCTATCCAAGTAATTTGGAAAGTTGGAGAGAAACTTCAACCTACAATCTGTGATTAGTGTTATAGTGATTGTATAGTTCCTTTGTCTCTGATATCTAGATCGAACTTGAGGTATGGAATGGCCATCCTCTTCAACATTCAATCCATGTTCCTTGAACTTTAGCAGACTGTTAGAGATATATATGAACTCAACATCATATCACTGCAAAAAATGGTCTTTAATTGCACACAAAAAATGAAGCAAAACCCCATATTTTGTAGCTAAAGGCTTTAGCTACATTTTTTTACATATGCAAATTGTAGTATATGCTTGTATAGCCAAAGGCTTTAACTTATTTTTCAAATATGTAGTTAAATAATCCATTTGCTACAAATACGAATGTATTCAAAAATGTAGCTAGATATTGTCTTTATATATTTAAATGTAGGTGTAATTGTAGTATAACTACAATTGCATATGTACTCAATATATAGCAAAAAGACGAAGTTACTATATTTTATGTGTAGTTAATATGTAGGGAAAGCAAAAGTTACTACACATACATATATGTAGTCAGATTATACATCTAGCTACAAATGTAGTGCCATTTACTACTCGTATATGTAGTTACAAATATTATGCAATTTGTTAGTACACAAGCTCTTTTAATAACAAAACTGTAGTAGTTTTACCAAGTTATGCTCATTACCAACAATCTTACTTTCATTTATATTGAAACATCAAATGTACATTGGGAGGACATATACCTTGCCCCTATTACACAACATGTATAAAGAAAAATATATACATATATTAATGATTCAGTGAGGGCTACACACATCTTGGCAAAAGAGTATGTAACTTTCTCGACCAGTTTTAGCATCCTTATTGTCTTCTTCTTTTGTTAGATGAGTTGGCATTAGCCTGGGTTTTTTTTTGCACCATCATGAAGAAGAGAATGTGTTGGATCAAAAATTACAAACAAGTCAATTGAATAGTGTAAAAGTAGAGCAGAGCCAATGACTCATTTTTTCCATAAACTAAAAATGAATATCTAGATACCTTCATTTGAAAATGTGTACCACCATAGAAGGAGATCTACATATAAGTAGGGGCAACTACAGTTTCTAGGTAGATCTTGTATAAAAGCTCGACAAGTTCCATTGGCCATGTATATTATTTTCATGTAACTTCAGTCTTCCACATAGATCTGAGATCATGGGAAAACTCTTATGAAAGATAACAATTACTTCAACAACTTTTGAACTTTTAGATGTCAACATAATTTCCTCTCAGATTTGCACAAACTTCTTAAAGGGAAGTTGTGTTCTCCAGGGCATATTCAATGAGCTCAAATTCAGGCTCGATTTGAAGAGCCATGTTGTTCTATGTTAAGAAGCTTCTTCCACTTTGAACCTTCAATGTATAATTTAACATATGCATTAGACCAAGTTACAAATGATTTAACATGTGCATCAGACCGAGGTACGAATGATTTAACATGTGCATATAAATTCAATTATCAGATCCAAACATGCAGAAGGGTATCTGGGAAAGATGAAGGTGAGATCGGTTGTGGCATGAGACCATTATTCCCATTGTATAGAGGTGCAAAAGCTATCAGCTCTTTGAAATGTGCAAAATTTCATGAGTCATTAAATTGATAACCAATCCCAAACAAGACAAGGAAGAGGTGTAATAAGAAGCTTGGCAACTGATGCAAACACGAAGAAATTCTCCAAAATATCCTTGTTTCAACTAACTAATAAGAGTGTCTAACACATAATCTTTTAACTAATGTGAGCTTATCAATTCTATAAAAGAGGGTGCACTAGCTAGAAAAATAAGCAACATGGACAAACCTCTAGAAACCAAGAAGGCATGCCTAAGATATTGAGCCAACAGTAGTGACGACCAAGTCCTCAATCATCCATAATCAGAGATTGTGAGAAGCCTTGTGTAGAAGCAACAAAACAGCCAATATAAGATATGTTTGCAATTGACGAGTAAAGGCAAAGATGTAGGATTTCAGACTAGAGATCTAGAGTGATCCAAAAGCTCATCAGGCAGATGCAGCAATCAGATCCCTAAGCCTTGCCTCATCTACCTGGTTTCCTGTACTTCTAAAATAATAAGACCGAGTTAGAACATTTGTAATGAAACACCTCTGATGCAGGGTTCTACAGTCACTATACCTTGCCACTTTCTTCAAACCTAGTCTCATTGAAGTCAACCCCTGGTCATGACAACAAGAGAGGGGTCAGTTGTTTCTTACAAAAAACTACTTAAGACCACTACATCATATACCGTATTATAATAGTAGAGATCCCTACATATAAATTAGAAAGCATTTACAAACCACGAATCTAAAATCTAGCCATGATGGTGAGACCCAAATAAATACATAATTGATATGTATACCTAAATCTCATGTGGGAAGACATACTGCCATTGGCATCAACACCATCTCCAGTCCAACTTTAGCACCATGCTTCACACAATGTTTGATCTCCAACAATGGGCTCTTAATCAGCTAGTAACCTATTACGTTACCTATGTCTTGGTATCATCCTCCATATACCCACATTGGTCGATCGACTCTAAAGAACATAATTTCCAACAGGAAACATTGAAATAAGCAAAACATTTTAGGTATAATTAACATAGAAGTAACCTCCTACAGATAAGCATTGTATACTGAGATGGACTTGCATCTTCAAATCAACAAGAAATAACTCATTGACTCTCTCAGAGGAAAGTGATATAATGCAATGAAGATACTGAATAAGTATTCATTCATTAGATACTTCTATATTGTATTAGGATTGCAGCCATGTCAAACTACCAAAGCATGAATCGTGCCTAAACAGAGCCCAAACATCAAAGACACGAAGACACTAGTAGAAAACAAAGTATGTAGCACAATAAATGGAATTCAACATGAGGGTTACATAAGGAAATAGTTGGCAATGGTAGTAGTCTATTGGTACCTCCTGGGGGCTGGGTTTCCTATGGAAAAATGCCACCAACGATGCTACATAGGAAGAGAGGGGCCTGTGATATAATCCAAGAAGGTAGAGCATGACTCCTTTTGCAGCAGAGAAATGGTGGCATTACTAGCAGTATTGACCTATGGGTCTTTGCTTCGTCTCAACCACAATAGGCCTCATCCTCTTTGTTCTTTGGTTACGTTGATGGCAGTACCAGCAGTAGCAGCATTTGAGTAGTTGTGCTAAACTACATTTGCCTTTAGCTGCTAAAATGGGAGGCAACAAATAGCTATTTTCTTTAGCTGCTACTCACAATTAACAAATATGAATACAGATGATCAGATTCTATATGTCATCTAGTCAAGATTAGTCCCTAGCATACACGAAAGAACTTGAGAGTTACTATATAATGATAAAGTTTATTAGAAATAACCATACATAACCAAACTGATATTCTGGGGTAGCAAGTGGAGATAAAAATAATAAACAAAATCAATAAAAGTTCTATATTACTGACTATACAAGACTATCCAAGTTCAGAAATTTAATGTGACAAATTAATAGACTAAATTGAACGTTCCTCACTAGCATTTGTGGTAATCCCTCACATGAAGAAAATAAGCAACTAGAAATACACTGGAAATAAGATGGTGATACAAGAATTAGTAGATGATGGATCAAATGACTATTCTATTAGAGCCTATATGTGGGCATATGTATATTATCTTGCTTCATAAATGTGTTGTGGCTACTTCTATTTAAAGAGAGATCTGGGAGAACTTTGTGGAGATTGTAACAGGGCTATTATGAGCTCCAGATCCAAGAAGGATTTCAACAGGGCTATCTAGATCCAAGAACTGTCAACAATAGCTAGGTGTTTTTTTATATAATTGTTCCAGTACCAAATGAAAGTTCATATTCAAACAAAAATCTTAATCACTCAAGATAATTTGAAATGCATCTGCAGCAGACTATGTTAGAAAAGAATCTGAAACCACTCTGTTTATGTTGTCTCTAAAAGCATTCACTTCCGCACAACTAATAGATGTGTTATATAATAAATATTTTAATAGAAGGACCACGCGTGAGTAGTCCTTTTTCTAACCAAACCAGGAAAAAGACCAAATCTATGTCATTACTTTTTAAGTCACTCAAACTATCATGATTTTTCTAATCAATGCTACCCTTCATAAAGTGAAGATGAAACATGTGGTATTCAAATACACATGCTTCCCATATGGGAAACATGATACCATCATTCATATGAGGTCATGGGGATAACTTACAATACCACTAGTCTTAAATCAAGTTCTCATTCAACACATAGGAATCCCTAGATGGTGCAGCCCAAAAGGTGGCTTCTATATTGAATTTACGCACTGGTGGTGCTAAGCCCGCATTCTTGTTCTTCCATTCCAACCAGGAGATGACTGCAAATAAGGTATGCCAATCTTTGATTTTATTTAGCGTGAGCAAAATATATACCATACAGATTTCTATGTTAGTGTGAGTACAAAAATCCATCGCCTCTCTTGATCTAGTAAAACTTACATATCAATTGGCAGTATGTGTTTTTGATGATGTATGCTCTCATGGAAGTTTCTGACAATCATAAAAAATTGCTTGTCAGAGTGGCCTGCAAAAAAAGAACAGTGGTTAGGATTATATCAGTACCAGCGTTATGATTAGAAGAGCAAAGAATGAAATCTAGTTCTATATGGAATTGTAAGTACATTAAAGCATGGAATTATGCAGATAGGTTGATTAAACCTTTCCTTAGATTTTGCTAGCTAGTTATTCATTGGAAGTTGTAAGAATACAATGTGGGTCCATGTGATGACAAGAAACTTTGGAGCACAAGCATTGAACATGGATCTACTCTCTAATATCAATCCATTTCAAACTCAGAAGTTATTTGAAGACAATAAGTGAAGGAAACCTTGACACTTCATCGTATGTCTACCTATGTGTATGCCATTAGTATCATGTTCGTAATCAGAATCTGGAGAGATTGCAGCTAGTTGGTGGTTAATTGCAAAATAAGAGATGGAAGCAACAACTAATTCAACACAACAAGATTCAACATAGGAACCAAATATATCAGAATCCATGCTTGCAAAATCACCTACATTGTCGCCCACATTGCCTGCAATCACTCATAAAACACATAAAGGATTTCTTAGTCAGTATAGCATACTTATGTGAATAATATCCACATCAATGTAGCTCTTGAGGTATGGAGAGGGGAGGAGAGAAAAAACATTGAAAATGCACGCATAAACAAGTTACTTACAAATGGATTTTTGGGGCCATCATCAGGAATATTTCTATCAACCCTGCCTATGGGAGACTGAATGCATTAACATGACGTTTTGACCATGGCACAAGTCAGTAACAAGGTGTATGGTATCAAGCCTGTAATAATCACACCAAATCAGAAAAAAATAGTAGACTTCATGCCAAAATTCATTTGACATGGTGGAACTTGTACATCGACAACCAATATATAAGCATTTTGTAATTTTCTAAATGCTTAACCCTTCAAGGCTTCAACACATTCATTAAAGAAACAATTTTCTTAAAAGAGACCTCTTTTTACTAGTTGGTGGCCAATTCAATAAACTCACCAGGTTGAGATCCCTACTCTCTGGTCTACCAGGAGCATCTGTTGTTAGTTGAGGCAGGATAATCTTCCAATTGCACATCTTGTATCCCAGATGTAGTCTAGGTCAACTGCCATGTTGAAATGGCTATTTGGTAAACCCAAGTAGGAAAGAAATGCCTTGGATACTCCTAACAATTTGAATGAGACACTTGAAATGATAGAGAATAAGGAAAATGTATTTCTTAAAAAAACTATAGAAGAACTTGAAAGGGCTAAAGTGTTTACAAAAGAAAAGAATAAAAGAGATGTTAGCCAGTGCCTTTAGGGAAAGCGGCTACTTGAGAAACAAATCCAAAAAATTGGGAATTTTCTGCTTTGTATTGATGTTCAGATGATCATGCTAGAAGGTGCAAAAGCAATAACAATGAACGCTCTGTCGATGGATATTGCAACAATGAATGCCATGCAAAAGGCCACCAACGTTGATGATGTAGATAAGGCAATTGATGAAATTAAAGAATAGACTGAGAATATGAAACAAATCCAGGAGGCATTATCTATTCCACTTGTTGCAGTAGCTAGTTTTGATGAAGATGAGTTGGAGGCAGAGCTCGTGGAGCTCGAAGGAGTTGAGTTGGAGCAGCAACTTCTGCAACCTGCTAGAACTGCTCCAAGAATGGGCTAGATCTTGTAAATGATAGTAGAAATGTTTCATGGCATTTATTCTCATACCTATTTGCCAATATTTATGGATTTCAATAGAAATGACAGAGGGTAAAATCCTGAAGCATATAAAGTGTGAATTTTTATCATTTTTCTCAAAATTCATGTCTAAATACAAAAGCACAAGCAATAATGCATTCCATGACATCTTCTGATCAAATAATACCCAATCTCGATTTCATCAAAATAACACACCCCAAATGTAGGAGGGTTGGTGTTCTAAGGTTGGAAAATTCAGCCTCTCGTGTATCACGTGAAACCCAAATGGCCATAATAATTATAAATAAGAAAGAAAATATATAATGGTGGAAATACCCTTAAGTGTGGAAAAATGGTTGACTAGGATATGTCTCGAGTATGTATTCATTATTAATGCTTCATCTACAAATATTAAGAGTACTTTACCTATATTGGAGCCTCATTTGCATAAAAGAGAACCCAACACATCCATATTGACTATTGAAAAATCAAAATTCATGTCTTACACATGATCTAGGGGCGTACAGAACTGGACTTAAATTAAAGTAAAATTCCATTCAAATTCAAGCATATCAAAGATGCAAAGCATATGCTAATCCTATAACAAATCTCACAAGAAAGAGAGAAAGATCATTCTCCAATACAATATCCACGCAACTAAAAAGATTTACAATTACCTATCCAAATATATAGCAGTACCAGTTCCAAGAATTGCTGGCCAAATGGGTATTGCGATGAAGTTGAAATCAACTAACCACACCTCAATACACCTTACCAGGACAAACACAAATTCAAAAGGTCACATTTGAACATACAGAAAACAAATCACTTAGTACCAAACATGCCCTTAGCATTTCCTCACCTTCCAAATTGGCACCATCAGCTGTGGCGATACAGAGATAGGTGGTTCTTTGGTTCTTCCTCACTCCAAAAGAGGACCACCAATTAAAGCAAGATATAAGATCACCTGAATTGGTTGGTCATGAAGACAAGTATTATATTTCCTTAAGAGATCCATCAATAAGATGTGCACATCCTATGGGGCCCATAAAAGATATCACCATATGAAATGGTCACTGTTGAATTCAAGACCGATGGCTGACTGGGACAAGAGAGAATGAGCCAAATGTTACAATATGTATAGAAATTTTCCAAGATTAGAGATGCAATCTAGAGAAAAAACACTTGGTGTGTAATGAGAGAATGTCTTCCCTTGCATAAGGACTCCTGGACTCATCATGGCAAATGGAACAAAGATAGAACCTTTAGACTCTTCCATTGTTCTCTACAGTACTGCAAATGAAGTCCTTATAGGAAGAATAGGATGGCCAACCACTAGACCTAAACCTAGTAGCCATTCAAAAGTAGGGAATTAACTCTGGCCTTATTTTAGAAGAGAGACCAAACAAATTGAAAATTACATATCATAGGGAAACATGTGCTTTCTATTCTATTGTACGTAGACCATGGCAAAATGTGATCTTACATCCACCTGTCTGATATTTTATGTCCAGATGTATTATGATTCATATTCTCAGAAAGACTAACTATAAAAGCACCAATGAAATTTTATATATTTGACTATTTGATTCCCAACGAAACATATCAAATAATTGATGTCTAAATGATTTATGTTATGCCTCCTTAGTTCTGAGCCTCAATCCTTTCATGCAAGATATTGTTGTAGAAATAGCTATAGCCTAAACCTATTTATGAATTTACAAGTTCACTTGTTTTCTAAATTCTGACCTTTACTTAGTTTCAATCTCTATATAAAACTAAAATAACCTTAATGAGCTAAAGTATACCCAAAGTTTGTAACCAACCATTAATGTCCAATAACAGTGAGATTTTCAATCAACCCTTCTATCGACCAAATAGGGACTTGATATCAAGAAGAAGATCTATACCTACGTTCTCCATGCTTAGCTTAGCCAACAACTAAGATATATTCAAACAACATATATTACTATGTGTAATGCAGAAAACAAACTTTAACTTGCTAGTTTTTATTAGAGAAGAAAACATCATAATGTCAAACATGTCAGTTGTTGATTGTTGATATGAAAGACTCAACCTACACAAGGATTAGGAGTCAATGAGGGAGTGTTTGGATGAAATTTATTGGTCAAAGTGGATTTGGAGGTTTAATTTCTCAAGAAGATATACTATTCAAATTGATATATACTCTGTGATAATTTCAATCTGTATTACGTAATAATTTTGCATCAGTAGGAATGTTGGTATAACCCCTATGCTTTTTTTAATATCAATTGAGAATATACTATAGAATTCAGCATGCCTCTACTTCCATCACCATATTAACGCCCACTTGTCCATAATTTTATAACCCCCCCCCTATTCTGATGTTTCTTTCTTTCAATCACTCCCTGCTAATCCTCTTCCCTTTCAGTGTTATTGCTATGTTTTTAAAAGGTTTATCTCCTATGGTGTTTGCAGTATAGCCTCCAACACAAGTCCTAAGATGACTTGAACCATCCCTCTTATTCTAAACAATTTTAGTGTTGTTGTGAAATGAAGCGAAACATTACATTCCTTCTTGTTCCTAGATAACCTCTAAGATCTGAAATGTCTACAGTTTAGACATGGGGCCTTTCAGACTCCTCCAACAGTGTGTGTACAGCCATGGTCCAGCCACTTCCCCAAAGAAATTGTAAAGATGTTACCATTTTCTCTCAAATGCTTACGAAAAAATATCTTTATAATTTGTTCTACAATTAGTATCATCTTATATGTACGGGAGTGCCCCAACTAATTCAATAGGCACTCTTTAATCGCACCATATCGTCAGACCCCGTCCTCCATGGTGTGCTCATTAATAGACTGGGCTGATCTATTACAGTTTCGACAGCCCTCTGGAACCATTTCTCCCAATTTGGACTTACGTGAACAATATTATAATATGACTTTTATATCATCGTTGTAAAGTGATTCTCTAATTTAAAAGTCACTACATTCAAGTTATCGTATGCATACGGTTTTAAATTGATTCACAATTGAACATGAACTTCATTATCATCCTTATTTAGAAGATGCCAAGATACCTTGGATGTCAACATTATTCCAGTTAGTCATGCAGAAGTTTAGAAAACAAACATAAACCCAAAGATGTGGTCAATAAGCATAAAACTTTAAGGAATGGCATACCTTAGTAGTAGGGAAACTTGTCATTTCTATCTTTTCAAAATTCTTTATAAGAAAAAGATCCAATGTTCATTTTTGTCTTTTCGATTGCATCAACTTCTGTCTTGCACTTTTAAGCCTTTGAATTTATATTCTTCCATAGTGGCGTGATCTCTTTTGTTGTGGTGCATAATAACTTGATGCTTTTATTCAAATTCGGAATTGGTAGCCTCTAACAAACTGGTTTTGGTGACTTTTCATCTGAGGTACAAGAGTCATCTGGAGAGACAGTGTGATCACATACTTGTACTATTGTAGTTGCAAATCTTTTGTTCAAACTAGAATCAATTTCTGGTTGCAGACAGGGCACAACCCATCAAAGTCCTCACCTTCAGTGGTTCTATTGATTGCATGCTGACACAAACAGTTCCACTAAAACACATGGTCACAGTTGGTAACAACAGGCTCCGTGATGGTGTCATTGACTATACAATAGACATTACAATAGAGGGTAGTATCATAGCACATGTGGAAAATGGGACTGCAATCAGTATGCCATGTTGATCAGAAAAGGTAGATGGATCTTATAACTGTATATTTTCACTTATGGTTATACTATGCCACACACGCTATGGTAGAATTACCAACAAAAAATGTCTTGTCACACAATGTTCACATGTGAGAATTTTGAGAATAAGATACAAGCATACATTTTTTCTCTTAGTTCTTTACACTTTATAACTTCCATTATTAAAAAAGTGAATGATATAATATAAGCCCAAATAAAATAAAAAATACATTACAAAATTAGTAGACAAAAAGCCTACCATCATGAGCTATACCGAAATGGGGAAGAAAACTAGGTCTCAATAGGATTGATCATTTAGTTTTGCCCATCTAGTGGGCATTGCAGTCACTGCCCTAGTGCCAAAATACCACTTCCATTATAAAAAATTTGAAGGACCAAGTTCAAGTACAATTGTGTGTTACACAATCACGGTTAGTATAGACAAGAAAGAAGGATTTTTAAATCATATTCTAAAGTAATATACATAATAGCCCTTTTGGAAGAACCAACCAGAATTTTATGTAAGATGCCTGAGCTACATGTTCTAAAAGAGTCTAACCTAAAAGATATTTGGCAGACTAAAAATAGAACAAGAGACTTTAGGTAACAAAATGCAAGATAGAAATAGAGAGGTTTAACAAATATTGAGACTTCAAATGAAAATGATACATGATATCAAACACCAATATCGTTACAGCTAGTACCTTCAAGCATGTCTACAATGTAGTAAAAAATAGAACATCCCTGATATGTCGTTGACAAAATCCATGATGATGCCAGAATGATTGAACAATAGGTCAATCATCTAAAAGTGTTCTTCATTAGACTGTGAGCTCTTTTATAGGACTATACTCCTTAGTAAGATTAGGTCAGGTAATGGCTTTAATGGCACATACCATCCATAACAATGCACTTGGGGGTAGAAGAGGCACAAAATAGTATTAGGAAACACAAATCTTGACCTCACTGTGAGTGGGAGAAGAAGAGTCACAGAATAAGGAAATGCATACCCTATATTTGAGCAATCGTGCTTCAGCCATGATCCTCACCCCTCTGTTTTTCTATTTCCTCGGGGATTCCATCCTTCCAGCACCTCCTCTGGCGGTCCATGAGCCTAGACCCCACACTTGAGCAATTTTGCTTTAGCCAAGATCCTCGCCCCTCCACCTTTATATTTCCTTGGGGGCTCCATCCTTCCAGCGTGTCCTCTGGCGGTCAGCGAGATCAGGTGCTAGCAAAGAGGAAGACGTCTGGGGTGTGGTGGGAGGAAAGGGGGTGAAAGGAGAGAACATGATTGGATAGTATATTGTAGGGGGATGAGAAGAGAGTGAGAGGGAGAGCGCATGATGGATGGGGGAGGCTATCAGGGTGAGCCATGGATTTTTTTTTTTTTTGGGGGGGGGGGGGCGAAGTGACAACATGGGAGAGGGACTAAGGGAGTATAATCGCAAGTCGCACAATGAGGCTGCATGTGAAACCACACCAATTGGGCAAGGAGGGAGTAGAACAAGGGAAATTTAAAATCCATACATTTTTTATATTTGGAAGGGGGAGAGGGAAGAGAGGCATTGATAAGATAATTAGTTTATAATCAACTAGGATGTGTAGGGAAGTTTGTAGTTATTACAATTAACTACATTCATTTTATTTATATTTTATAACTTGTAAAGAAAAGCAAATTTTAACTACAAATACAATATATAGTTAAAATAATTGTAACTAATTCACCTTTTTTGTAGTGTATATTTATTCACATGTGCATGGCCATGCATTTCTCAATATCTCTTATCTAGTGGTCAGGATATCAAACTTCTACAGGAAGGACAAACCCATCTACATCACTCACAGTCATTTATGATGTGTCATAATGCATTTGAACATCACATTTATGGAAACCCTTATTCGCGGTCACATTTGAGAATGACAAAGTAAATCAACCAACATGTGATAAGTGTAGTGATTTTAGGTCTAAGAACCACAATCACCACCATCAATATGACAGATGATTCTAACTATCATTCTATGGTTTCCATGTATCAGTCTCAAGGTGGGCATGTCAGATACATTGTTCTCTACAAGTATATATGTGTTTGGTTTGATATTACATATCATGACTAATGAGAGTCTGTCATCAACTAACACACACTCTAGTCTTAAATGTTATTATTGTCTATCAGCCTTACACAATAACAACTGACTAGGGACATAACAATAATGTATATACCCTTAACATCTGTATGATCTCATTGTTCAGGTCCTCAATCCAAAGACATACATCATTGAGTAATATCATTATTTATATATTTATTATGTAACATCATTATATCATAACTGAATAAATTAGAATAAATTGGAAGATTGTCTTTATTATTAATCAAATCCTTTACAAGTTATGCCATTACAATCATCATATGATTGACTATTTGGGCATACATATCAACACGTGGGACCTATAAGGTCAAACGCATAGAGTACACCTAGAATAGGAGTTTACTCATGAATAGGATTTGAATTGATTACTAAAGTGTTTAGGTAGTCAATATAAACAACAACTAAAAGATTAGGAATGTGAGTCGACCGACTCAAGTGTTGAGGTGACCATTCATGGGTCATGGTTGCGAAAGTGAGATAATAAATTTTAACAACATTGGTTGATAATTGGCTGACTGAGAATGTGAGTCGACTGACTCAAGTGTTGAGTGGACCGATTCATATGTCGATTCAAACAATTCAAGTTTCCATTCGACTGATTGAACAATCTGTAAGACTGGATAAAGGATTGATGTTGACATCATGCTGTGCATTAATCGTTGCATTGAAAGCCAATATGTTTGCAAATAGGAAAGCATTCCAATTGGCTGCATGTATGTTCTAGTTGATGACTGGGATGTGAGCCAATAGACTTGAGTGAAGAGTCGACCGACTCATGATCTGCAGCAGATAGAAATTTGTGAAATCTATCTCTTCGACTCCTAGTTGATCTGGAAACCTTGATCATGTCCCTCCTATAAATAGAGAGGTCGTCAAGACTTTTAGAAGACACAACTAACACTAACAAATGTTGTCCTCTCACAGGTGTTGTAATGTGAGAGCCTGAGAAAGTATTACCCATAAAAGGGAGAGACAACCAGGGAGAATAAGTCAGTGCTAGCATGTTGACATCGAAGGGACAAGCTTCTTTCCATTGGCTCTAGGAAGCGCGAAGAGGAGTTCCTGGTGGTCCGCGTGGAGTACTATAGAGGCGTGGAGGTCACTGCCAACATGCTAGGAGGTCATTTCCAACTACCGTTTGTGGTGCTACACCAGAAGGTCACCGCCGACAACTATTCGAGTGTTTCATGAGAAAGAAGCGTGTCTTACAAGGATTGTTGTTGGGCTTGATCTAGGACCCAGTATATGCCTTATAAACCCTATTTCCTAAATATATCATTGTTAATGTAATATGCTTGATTAGGATACGAGTACAAAAGTTTTGTTTCCATTCCTTATCTGATGCTTGTAATCCCAATAGTGCTAACAGAGTCACACCAATTTACCATGTATCCGAATTTAATTGATATGATAGGATTTTATTTTATTATTTATTTGTTGCTAACGATGCAAATACTTAAAGTGATTAATATGCTAATCTGATTAAAACCACATATGCTCATATATATATATATATATATATATATATATATATATGATATATATGCAATTGATATGTGTATGGTGGATGAATGTGCAATTATGAAAAAAAAACCCTTCTAGATGTGTGTGCTTGTTTGAATTATTGTATTCCTGCTATTATTCGGTTTTCATAGTGAACATCTACCTTTTTCTCCATATGTAAGTTAATGCTTCCCTCCCTATACTCCCCTTAAATGTAACTCAATATTTCACTTTTAAATGTAATAAATTAATAAGAATATGATAGTTTCAATTTATATTTCGACAAGAGAAGGCATTCTATACTAGGCGAGTCAACCAACTGGGAAGTTGAGTCGATCGACTGGAGGACTGAGGAGGCCATATGACATGAGGAGCCAATCAATTGATTAGAGGGCCAACTGATCGAGTGGAGGAGTCCAAACACTACTTAAGCCAAGAGCTAATTGACCAATCTATAAAGACCAGTCGATCGACCAGAAGGCCAACTGATTGACTGAAGGGTTCAGTCGACTGATCGGGCTAGTTTCTACATAGAATTCTACAAGTACAGGTTTCTACCTTTGATTTGGACCTTAGGTAGTAGCAATCCTTTATTGCTCTAAGGAATTTCATTTGTATGTCATAATTGTCACTTATATTCTGTGATTGAATGTTTTGTTTGTGGATGTGATCTATATGATACATATTATAAGTATGTACTGATTGGATATGTATATATATGTATAAATACAAATCCCTCAATTATAAATTAAGTCTTAGATTCTTTCCATAAGCGAGACACATAATACAAATCCCTCAATTATAAATTAAGTCTTAGATGATTTCCATAAGTGACACACATATAAAACTTGATCGACTAAGCTTGGGCGTGCCCTAGCATGGTGCCCCATCTATCTCATGGAAGTCTGATGATAGATATGTGGGTTTGCCTCTGTAGGGTTCATATTCTATCATGTTGGCTTTTGGGTCTTGCTTAACTGGGTGATCTTGATGGGATTATGCACCTAGAAGTATAAAGACGGACTATGAAAAAGAGTTGTGTATGTCATCTATCAAGAGTTGGATATGATGCAATTGGTAAAATGTTTCCTATATATATAGTTAACTTATGGGAGATTGGCCCTAGCTGACTCATGACTTTGATAAGATATGGATCTTGACTCACTAGAAGTTCACACTTTGCAATCTTCTAAATTGATAGTGAGGACTATTAATTTGAACAAAATAGTGGGAGCGATAATTTAATAAAGGCCTAACTAATGTCATCAAATTTTGTTTTAATAAAATCAAATCAAAAGTGTTTTGAAAAAATGTGAATTTATTTTGTTGAAACTAATGACAAACAACAACATGTTTTCATTGTGATCAGTCATGGAGAAGAACAAGTTAACTGAAAATAACTTCCATGACTGGTTTAGGACGTTGAGAATCATTCTCACACAAGAGTGCAAGCTCTATGTCTTGGAGACACCAAATCCAGATGAATTCACTCCCATTGTGCCTAAGGGTGACATGGATGCTTACAAGAAGCACTCTAAGAATACCATGGATGTCAAGGGCCTGGTGCTATGTATAAAGAAGCGAAAACACCTCTCTACTAAAAATTTGAACAATAGAACCTCCAGTCCAAACACAACTCTAAGGTATCTTGGAGTGGGTGTAAAAAATTTCAAATATTTATTAATGGTATACAAAACAACCAAAGTATAGTAGAAGAATTAAAAGCATGACTATATTCAATTATAAAACAAGGGAACATCTTAAACTTACATCATAAGGATCCATGTAGAGGGAAATCTAAACCACCTCAAGATTGTCTCTAAGCTTTTAACTTCTCAATCTAAGTCCAGGTCAACATGCCTTGCCATCCAAGTCCTCCACCTAGGGTTGGAAGCATACCCCAGCAAGAAGAGAAAAATAGAAGACATCAGCAAAGGTTGGTATGTGCATATAAAAAATTAAATGAGCAATATAAGGAAATAAGAACATCAAATAAATTGAAGCTTCCCACAAAAAAGAAAAGTACCACCCAAGTGGGTATCAAGAGAAAAGAATCATCAACAAAAGAGATATTTTCCATAAAACAACATAAAAAGAATGTTCCATATATGCATCCACTACCATGGTGGGAAATGAAGCACAAGTAGGACACACAGCCCACAATCAATATCCAACATGTACGTGAGATAAACATAGCCCTAGAACAATATAAATAATAATGGCGGCCAAGGCTTCACATCCTTGAAACCTGATAAAGAATGACGCGCTTCCAAACTCCCAATATAAAATTGAGCCAAGGCTTCACATCCTTGAAACTCGGGTATGGGGAACCACCACCACCATCCCAAAAGCATAAAGGGCACACCCAAAACCAATGCAATTACACTACTCTAGTGCTACTGAATCACATAGCATGTAAAATATAGAGGCAAGTAAACAGTTTAGTCAGAATTATGCAATGTTGCCATCACACAATGGACAACACAAACATATAAAAATCCACTTCAAAGTGGGAACATATCATTATATAATACCAACATGCACAAAGGCACAAGATAGATATGAAGAGAATATCCAAGACCATAACAAGCAAGATAGTTCACATGAACCATGATATCAATATTTTAGACATATGTGTAGGCCAAAGTCAAATGAATGATAAGATAGGTGAATTGCTCAATATAGAGGAATAGGGGATACAACATACCTCAACTTCAGATTCCAAAGTCCGAAGTCACATCTAGGTTCAAGCTTAGGCATAAAAAAACCTATTAAACACATATGTAGATTTTATGTCAATTTCATGAACATTATCCAAACCCTAAAAATCACCTTTTTCATCATTTGTGATTTAGGTTATCCAAACTATGCCATATTTTAGTTATGTTATTAGGAGTCCAAAACATATTTTATTATATTTTCTTGACTTACAAATATTTAGTTATGAATTTCACAAGATATTATCTATTTGGATTAATCCATTAAAATCACATACTATCAAACATTGGATTTAGGTATCAAACCAATGTCATTAGAGAGCTCTTATTTTTCTGAGTTCAACAACTATTTATTTGTATTTTTCTGATCAATAAATAAAATGTTATGAATTTTGGAAAACTGACCAATGAGAATTCAAGGAAAAGCTACGTCAGCAACACATAGGCAAGAAGCATTGGGAGAGAGAGCACCCACAATGAGATGGCCCAATCAAGGGTGGCCAACTTAGATGTCCCCACGACCAAACTGACAAGTTGCCCAAGAATAGATGCAAGGTCAAAGATTGTAAAAGGACCAAAAAGCCCCTTCCGAGAAAAACTAAAAGCGAGATGAAAGGGGTTACCAAAGTCAAACCACAAATGAGATACTCCCCCGACATCATCCCTCCTGATGATGACATAGAACACCTACAAAGCCAAATCCAGAGAACCAAAAACTGATCAATCGAACCCCAAGAAAACTACGAAGGCGAGCATCGACCTCACGATCTCAAGCCGAGAACGATGAATAAAAAATGAAGAGAATGCCAAAGGAAAATGACCCTCTCAGTCACCGGAGGTCCATAGAGAAAGAGAACTATGTTTGGAGCATCACATGATAATTGAGGATTCTGAGGTGCCAAAAACCTTTGGGTAGACCCACCAAAGCCAACTGTAGCGTCCCCAAGGACTGGTCATGACGGACACCACGTCAGTGATAAGAACTCGCCTGCCATGGCAATGATAGTAGGGTGGAGAAGATGAGTCAACCTCCAGGGCCAAGGAACATGGAAGATGGTCGATAGCCGACCGAAGATCGTTGGATAGGAACGAATTGTGGTCTTGTACAAAGCACTGGCGCCGATGTCTCAAGGAAACACAAGGAAAGAGTGAAGCTCCTGGGAACAAAGGGAAGGGCTCAAAGATCGATTGAGCATGGGGAAGAGTTTCACGAGTGTCGGGCAAGCTTTTTGGATGGACATGTATATATAGGACGGTGGGTTGGGTTGCATGGGGTTCAAGGTGCGTTGGGTTGCATGGGGTTCAAGGAAAATGGGGAAGAAGAATAGGGATTTGGGCATTTCTCAGAATGGGGGTGTTAGCGATTGTATTAGGGTTCCTTGAAAATAGAAACTGGAGAGGAACACCATGGTGAAGAAATCGTGAAAAATCATCAAGTAGAGAGAGAGAAATCACGGAGGGAAAATATCAGGCACTGTTCACATGGGTGTCAGCCTCCTACCCAAGGTAGGAGATGACCTGCTGGCTGTCGGATCATAAACCAACGGTGGCAATCAAAGTGCACATAAGTGAAATCACAAATAAAAAACTATAGAGTAACAACGTGATAAAATAACCAAAAATCAAATCCGACTTTGAATAAAGTGATATCAAATTTTATTTCCTTTTTCTCTCTCTTCAAAAGAGGGTTCAAACATTACCCAATTAAATGAAATTTTGCACAATGATTAAGTAAGGCATGTAGATTTTGATTATACAATTAGATTTGCCTTTTGGAAACCTTTAATGGGTTAAATAAATCAAATCTCATTTTCTCTTTCCTCCTTCATTAATGGCGCTAGGATTATCCAAATTTGATGAAACTTGGCCCACAAGTCATATTTGATGTGTTGGATTGGAATTAGCCATCAATGTTACATGTTGGAGTTGTTTGAGAATTTATTTAATATTTTGAAGGTCCTACACACTTTCTCTCTCCTGATTTCACCTTTTAAGCAAACTTTCTCCAAATTAGATGAAAATTCACCCAAAGGCCATATTTATTACGTAGATTATGAATCTAAGATTATTTTCCTCTTTTGGAGATATTTATTATTTTATTTTATATTTTGGGGAACACTGACATCTTCTCTTTCCAAAATGATTAAATTAATTATTATTATTATTATGTGAATAATGTGAAACTTGACTCCCAAGGCAGTTGGGACCCAAAGAACATGATTTTAAACTTAGATTTACTTTTGAGACTTCTTTTTATGAGATATGTCATATGGCCCATTAGTGGCCCATTAGTTCATTATTCATCCAATTATATTCTTATTATCTCCATATGTGTCATATATGATTTATTAAGCATGATTTATTATGTTACTCTCTAAATAATACTTGTGATACATTTTATGTTATATTATTGGCCTAATTACATGCATTATCTCATTAGGGTTATACTAAACCTTGTTTGGCTAAGTCAAAAGGGGTCAAACTTCTAGGGTTAGGGTTCTAGATCTGGTATGTTACACTATGTGTTGGTATGTATACCCAGAGAGCCAATCATATGATGATTGTAGTAGCATAACATGTAAATGATTTAATTAATAATAAAGGAAAGCTTCCCATTTATTTTGTATATTTGGTTATGAGATAATGAATAACATAATAAATGTCTAGAGAATGATATTACTCAATGGCGTACGCAAGTTGAGGACCTAAAGAATGAGACCCTATGGACGCTAAGAGTAAATACATTCTCATTATGTCCCTAATCGGCTGTTGTTGAAGTTTAATATACAACAATAACATATAAGAATAGAGTGTGAGTTAGTTTATGACAGAGTGTGACACCTCATCACGCTAAATGAGATTACTCAAAACACAAAACACGATCAACTACTAATTAATCACATAGTCAAAAATGTGAAACAATTTAAACTGATTCCAACAATGTTAATAAACTCTAGAATATTTATAAAAGGTCCATCATTCCATTCTCATATACTTTAACAAGCATTTGCATATGGGTCCAAAGACCTCAGTCACATCCTGCATACAAAATATATTTCACATGTACGTGCCATATATTTACAAACATTGTCCTAATACCAAAATCTCGTGTCGATACAAATATATCATCTAGAAAACACATCCCATACCAGGACCTGAGAGTACAGGGACGACACTAGGACTCTACTACTAACATCTATAACTAACATCTACAACTAACAAACCTTCTGAATCTATTGATCACCAGGTTGGTTCTCTTCCACAGCATGACCTCGACCTCGTTGCCCGCGACCACCTAAAAAAATGTGGTGACCCACGGGTGAGACCCAGTCCCAGCGAGAGATATAACTCTCTCCAACATATATTGATTATAACATTAATTAGCAGTAAATACATTAAGCAGTTAGGATATTGAATAAACAATATAAATAGATTGAACAATTTAAGCATACTAAGTAGTTAAGCAAATAAGTTGTAACATCAAGTAGAATTGTACAATTGTCATAAGTCTGCATCATGTAAGAACTATGTAGTATAAAGATAAGACAAGGGTTAATCAACCAATGTGATACGTATTAAACCCTAGCAATTATACTACACAGCTGGTATTATATCTTTTATTATTATGCCCTGGGGAGTTTGGTTTGTACCACTCAAAGTCCAACTGACCACTGCGAAGTGCTATTCAGTTTCGTATAAGATCTAGGAGTGCCGGTATCCTAAGATCTCTTCCCCTCAGTCAGTACAAGTAAACTGCATTGACATACCAGTCAAACTGCCAACAGTGACATATAGTCAACTGATAACAACTAGTTCGTACTTGGTATAAGTTACGACACTAGAAAGCAGGATATACAAAACCCTCTAATCCGAGGTACAACTGCAGTTGTCCTCAATCACATCAAATATCTGAGGCATGATCATAGCCATCCTCCATAACCTGCAATTGTGGATGACAAGTATATATCTTCAACTTGCCACCCCCGCATACTCAACAGTATGCGCTCCGAGTTTCCCTTGGGAATACTCATTTCACCATCCAGTAAGTTCTAACACTGAAGATGGCTCTACGGCACAGGGCTCTACATGATTAAGGTTACACTTGATTAATTACTGCCAATTGAATGCATTAAGGCTTTATCATACAAGTGGACATTCAAACCCTAATTCTATTCCAACAAGAGTATATTTATAACAACTTCAAAAGATATAAAACATTTGAGATATAAATCTTAATAACATTACCACATCTATCATTCATTGCAAATTAACAGACCACACTTATCATCATACTATTACAAGATACCAATATCTTATCACAAGTTCCAGGGTTTTAACCCTTATTGGAACATGAAGAGGATTTTACCTCAATCATGGCTTCAAACATGCCCAAAGGTCTTTAAGACCATCACATTATTCATATTAAGGTTATCATCATCATTCCATGCCTTAAACAAGGCTGAAAAGATCATTAGCACATGTATGTCCATAGATTTTAACATGGCAAGGCACTATGATATTCAAATAATACTACATTGTGATTTCAACATAAGAAGAGTGTAACATTATCACATTAATCATTCAAGAGGTCTGATTATAACCAATCAACATCATATAATTACATTAAGGTTAAGTATAATAGGCTAGATCACATAGGAGTTATGCATCCACTCATTACATTGATTTATCAAATATAACTATATAATGGCAAAGGTAAGACTACCAATTAAAGGTATTGAAGCATTGAATTATCTTCACTATGAACCACATATAATAACATGTGATTTATTCTAATCCATTGGATGTTAAAGCATCCAATATTATTCATTGGATCGGGTTCATTGTTCAAGGTTACCAATTGAAGTATAGGTCTAACCATTAGATCAATTGAACCAAGGAACCATTGGTTCAAGGTATAGTCAAATCTACAATTACATTCCTAATTCATCATATATGATGATGACCTGATCCACCATTAATTTTTATCATTAGGTCACCATTGGTTGCTAGATTAGTAATACATTCAGTTAACATCATCAAATAATAAGCCAATATCATCATCGATTGATAACATCATTAAAATACTTAGTGGATGATAACTAAATGTCTAATTGAGTCAAAACCTGAACTAAGGTGGTGACCATAGGTTGTCACCATAAATTGGACATCCTTGATCACGAACATCAGTTGCCAAGATAGCAACACTATTGGTTGTTGAATAGTATGACAATTAGTTATGTGATAGGGAAGGAAATAGCTTGAAAACCCTAATTTGAACCATCATTTGTTTTGTACATAGCACCATAGGTTGTTGCTATCAACCTGTCCCAGATCATGTTACACCTTATAAAGGATGTACAAATGTTTACAGGTTCATATAGAACTGGAATAAAACAGGAAACACCACAAAATTCGTAATTCTAAACAAGCATGATTTCTCTATGCTTAGATCATCACACTCAAGCATAATCATGAACCAACAAGCTTCTAGTAAGAAATATAAGTGAAGAATGTTATATAACTCGCCTCTATAGAGTAGGACAGATATCCAACAGAAAAAATCTCGAGCAAATAGGGCAAGGAAACCTTGGATTCAGATCTGAACTTGGCCAACTATGCAATTCTATTCACAAACAAGCAAAACCATAAAAAAGAAACAAGAAGGAAGGAGTTTTGAGTTCTAGGGGAAATTTCACCATGAAAAACCATGGTTCCGACCTGGAGAGATGTAGGAGGAAGAGGAACAAAGAATTAAACGGAGGAAATAAGGAAAAACTTACACTTTTAGGTCAATATCACTAGGGGGAAGCTTCATACACCCAAAAAGAGAATCAATTTCAACCCTAGAATTTGTTTCCAAGAGGATCCCCACCTTCTTCTTCCTTGGGCAGAAAAAATCGCAGCTGAACAGAGGGAGTACGAATCTGGGAGAAGGAGAGAGATAAGGGAAAGGAAATAGCTCGTTTGGGGGCTTTTGGATAAGTATATGACACTTTAATATTAAGAACAAGAAAAAGTTGCAATTCTAGTATATATCCAAGTGCCCATGGCTTTAAATTATTAAAAATACATAAGCACACACACAAGCAGCTCCACCACCGTCCCTCTAGACCTTCTTGGCTTTCCTTTGGCGAAATTCCCAGCCAATCACATAATTCCTTAGTTGATAGCTACTAAAGGTAGCTCATCCATGAAGGGAAAAACCCTAAAATATCCTTGATAAAAACACCTTCAAACCATGGGTCAACTAGGATCCCCATGGCTCAACAATTTCAAGAATGATAATATAACAACTAAGGAACATAATTTATCAGACAAATTGCAAATAAAACCCTTCAATTGGGTAAATTGTAGAAAAGTCCAAAATGTACATAAAATTGCATAACTTGCTCAAACAATGTCCAAATTGGACCAAATTTGAAAATTAAGCTTGTATTATGATTTCAAAACATATAAAAAGGTTATATTAGGGTTCTAAGCATTAAATTATGGTAATTAAACTCATTCAACTCATTAAGTAAGTTCAAGTGCCTTACAACTATAAACTCCTAACAAGGATTTCGCCCCAAAATCCTACGCAAAAAGAGATGGGTATTTTCTACGCATCTCAATCTCTAGTTCCCATGTGGATTCCTCTATGCCATGATGATTCCACAAAACTTTCACTAGTATAATATCTTTTCTCTTCAGCTTTTTCACCCTTCTATCCAGGATCAACACATGACCCTCAACATAGGAGATATCCTCATCTAACTCAACCTCTATTGGTTGGATTGTCTGGTCAGTATCTGGATGGCATTTCCTCAACATAAAGATGTGAAAGACATTATGCAATCTATGTATCTCTAGTGGTAGCTCCAACTTATATGCTACCTTTCCAACACGAGCTAGGATAGGGTATGGTCCCATAAATCTAGGAGCCAACTTACCCTTCTTTCCAAACCTCAACACACCTTTCCATGGAGAAACCTTAAGATATACTCTATCTCCCACTTGGAACTCAAGTGGTCTACGTCAGTTGTCTGCATAAGATTTTTGCCTGTCCTGGGCTGCTTTCAACTGTTGTTGTATCACTTTAATCTTTTTTGTAGTCTATTGTACTAGCTCAGGACCCAAAAGTTGATATTCACCTATCACATACCAGCAAAGAGGAGACCGACATCGTCTCCCATACAGAGCCTCATAAGGAGCCATATATATGCTTCTTTGATAGCTATTGTTGTACGCAAACTCTATCAGAGTTAGATGTACATCCCAACTACCAAGAAATTGCAGCACACATGCCCTCAAGAGGTCCTCTAAAGTATGAATAGTCCTTTCAGACTGGCCATCGGTCTGTAGATGAAAAGTTGTGTTGAATCTTAACTATGTTCCCATTACTGAATGCAGACGCTCCCAAAAATGACTTGTAAACTGTGGACCTCAGTCAGAAACTATAGTCACTGGAATGCCATGGAAACGGACTATCTCATCAACATATATTTGTGCCAATTTCTCTGCTATAAATGTCGTCTTAACTGGCAGAAAATGAGCTGACTTAGTCAATCTGTCTACTATCACCCATATGGAATCATGACCCTTGGCTGTCCTAGAAAGACCAACCATAAAGTCCATAGTAATATGATCTCATTTCCACTGTGGTATTGGCAAGGGTTGTAATGTCCATGCAGGCTTCTGGTGCTCAGCCTTCACCTGCTGACAAACTAGACATTTGGCAATGAACTCTACCACATCACGCTTTAGACCTGGCCACCAATACATGTCCTTCAAATTTTAGTACATCTTGGTACTTCCAGGATGCATTGCATACATAGAGGAGTGAGCCTCCTCAAGTACCATATTCCTCAACCCATCAACATCAGGAATTACTATCCTATTATGGTAACAAACTATACCATCATCTACCTCGTGAAAGCCATCATACTTTGTACTGCCAATCCCTGATTGGATATTCTGTATCAGAGTATCATTTTGTTGTGCATCATGAATTTGTTGTCTCAAGGTAGGTTTCTCTTGTAAATGTGCCAACAATCCTACCAGCAAGGAAACTTCTTGCTGTAATTTCATATGGCGAAGAGACACTAGCATATCTCTCTTATGGCACATCAAGGAATCTAATTGTGCATTATCTATCGTTGATGATGAAGATGACTTTCTACTCAATGCATCGGCTACCACATTAACTTTCCATGGATGGTAGTCTATTGTGCAATCATAATCCTTAATCAACTCCATCCATCTCCTCTGCCTCATATTCAACTCCTATTTTGAGAAAATATACTATAGATTCTTGTGGTTAGTGAAGATCTGACACTTTTCTGCATAAAGATAGCGTCTCCAGATCTTTAAGGCATGGACCACTACTGCAAGCTCCAAATCATGTGTTGGGTAATTCTCCTCATGTTTCTTAAGGTGTCATCAAGTAAAAGAAATCACATATTTATCCTGCATCAACACACATCCCAACCCATTCTTTGAAGCATCACAAAAGACAATATAGCCTTTTCCTTGCTCTGGCAGTACTAACACTGGTGCACTAGTCAACTTTTCTTTCAAAAGCTGGAAGGAATGTTGACACTTGTCATTCCAAGCAAAAGGAACATCCTTCCTGGTTAACCTAGTTAGGGGTAACGCTATAGAACTGAAGTCTTTGATAAACCGCCTGTAGTAACCTACCAGACCTAGGAAACTACAGATCTCTGTCGGTGTCTTTGGTTGTTCCCATTCTAGTACAGATTCCACTTTCTTGGGATCAACACAAATGCCTTTTGCAGATATAACATGGCCCAGAAAAGACACGTCAGATAACCAGAATTCACACTTGCTAAACTTAGCATATAGTTGATGCTGCCTCAACAATGTCAGTGCCTGGCGAAGGTGTTTCTCATGTTGTTGACTATCCTTAGAGTATATCAGGATATCATCTATGAACACAACCACACACTGATCAAGATAAGGTCTAAACACCCTATTCATCAGATCCATAAAAGTTGTAGGTGCATTGGTTAGCCCAAACGGCATAACCACAAACTCATAATGACCATACCTAGTCCTAAATGCGGACTTGGGTACGTCATCAGCCTTAATTCTCAATTGATGGTAACCTGACCTCAGTTCTATCTTTGAAAACACAGTGGCACCTCTCAAGTGATCAAAAAGATCATCAATCCTCGATAAAGGATACTTATTCTTTATTGTCACCTTGTTCAACTGTCTATAGTCTATACACAACCTCATTGAACCATCCTTCTTTTTAACAAACAACATAGGAGCACCCCAAGGGGAAGTGCTCGACCTGATAAAACTCTTCTCTAACAGTTCTTGTAACTATTTCTTTAACTCCTGCGTCTCTGTTGGTGCCATCTTGTATGCTGACTGTGCTATGGGTTGTGTTCCAGGAACAAGATTGATCTCAAACTCAATCTCTCTAGGAGGGGGAATGCTAGGAAATTCCTTAGGAAAGACATCCTCAAATTCTTGCACTACTGGAACCTCCTGGATACTAGGACCCACTGCCTTGGTATCCACAACATGAGCTAAGAAAGCCTCACATCTTTGCCTCATCAGCCGCTCAGCTGACATCAAAAATGTAGGAAGAATCTTCCTATCACCCTGAAAAATCCACTATACATCTCCATCATGGAACGTCGCCACCTTAGTACTACCGTCCAAGACTACCTTGTATTTTTCCAAGGTATCCATTCCTAGGATTACATCAAAACCATGCATGTCAAGTGGTAAAACATCCACTTGAATGTTGTGTCTAGAAAAAGAAAGAACACAAGAAGGGCACACCTCCTGTAACTCGGCAGAATCAACCAAAGGAGTCTCTAGCCATAGGCTATCAGATCTAAGACTAACAGGTAGATAACAACTATCTATCACCTCTCTGGTGATAAAAGAGTGTGTCGCAATGGGTCTACTAACACATATACGAAACAAGATGCAAACATATCAGAATGAAATAACTCCATCTGATCTGTCACAACTCGAGGATTGACCACTGCTTCTGGCTGGGTCATGGCATAGAACCTTGTTGTTGCCTGCTGTCATCCACATCCTCTACTTGCTTGTCCAGAGGATCCTGCCTGGGATGCCTGACCACATCCTCTGCCACTGCCACTACTAAACTGTCGTTGTTGTGGACCTTGTTGACTTTGCCTTGGCTGCTAAGTCACCTCCTCATCTTTCATAGGGAAATAAGGTCTTATATGCCCCACTTTCCCACACTTGTAACATGTTCTGGTGTCCTGATATGGCCTAAATGGCCCTGTCACTGAAACTGATGAGGTACTGCGGGCTCTGGTTGATGGAAAATTATGACCTCTACCCTGACTCGGGGTCCACTGTGATGGTGCATGTGATCTTAGTTCAGTGAAGGTTGACCTTGGTTGTAACAGTAGTGGGAAAAACCTTGGCTTCTTAAATCCTTCAGATGATTGCCCTTGAAACTGCATAGGTCGCTTCTTAGCATTAGCTTCACGCTTCTCTATGGAAGACCTCTCCATCCTCCTGACAGATTCCACAAAAGTGGAAAACCTTTCCCTATTCTCCAAGGCTGATGTAGTAGTAGTCAACTCCGTACTCAGACCCTTCTCAAATCTCTGAATCCTTTCCTTGTCTATTACTGCCATGTGGGGGCAGAACCTTAGAAGTTCCATAAACTTTGATTCATACTCATTGATAGTCATAGCTCCTTGACAAATCTTCTCAAATTGAGAGATTTTCTCATCTAGGTAGGTCTCTGGAAAATATCGACTAACACATTCCCTTCAAAACTCCTCCCATCCTATCACAACTCCTAGCCTTTTCTCCTCTTCTATGGCCCACCAGTGGCCAGCACTACCCTTTAACAAGTATACTGCATGCTTAACTTTGTCTTCTTCAGTGGTGTTTAGGATTTTAAATGCCTTTTCCAGCTCAGTCAACCACATGTCAGCGTCTGCTGGATCAGAAGTACCTGCATATTCAATTGCCCCAACACGTCTAAGATGTTCAAATGTCTTCCCGACACCTTGGGACTCCACATTAGAGGCGACTATCCTAGCTTGAGGTGTTGGCGCTCTGTCTGTAATATGTGTAATTGTGGCCATCATCTATCAAAACATAGACTGAAACTCAGGATTGGCCATCATTGTCGGGTCTAGATGAGGCATTGCGGGCTTCTCTGGCCCTGCTTTTGGCACTCTCTCATCGCGTTCCTGCTGTTGGCTAAATGGACATCTGTAAATCCCTTTGTTTTGCTAATGACAAACATTTCATTCTTGTTGATCTAACGTGCTACTTGAGTGTTGCAGGAATAAGGTGAATGACAAAGCACTAGGGAATCTATATGCTTGAATAATTGTAAATGTCATGAAATGTAATCAATTGTAAACTTGTACAAATATATAATGTACAAGTACTTAGACTTCATGTAAATCAAGCGTTAGATCTTCCCTAGCTAAACACCACATTTAGATAGGTCATACCCTTCAATAGTGTCACATATGCACACTCATACACACACTTAATGTCTTTATTTGAAACATTGAAACAGGGTCTATCTCGGTCGACAAAATCCTCGACCGAGACACTCTCGGTCGACAAACTTCTCGACCGAGAAAAACCCAAGTAGCCGTTAGACACAGCTGACAAGGTAGTTGGCAGTTGGAGATAAACGTTGCAAAACACTTGATCCAGAGAGCCTGTCGGTCGATAAAACTTCGACCGAGTAGGTGTCTCGGTCGACCATTTCTCGACCGAGATGGACTCTGACAGCAACTACAGAATTAATTAACTAGCCGTTGTTAAAGAAACTAACTTATACCTAACGGCTAGTTAAGTGTTGGATAAATTGGACATTATGATAAATCCCTTTGTTTCGATAATGACAAACATTTCATTCTTGTTGATCTAACGCGCTACTTGAGTGTTGCAGGAATAAGGTGGATGACAAAGCTCTAGGGAATCTATATGCTTGAATGATTGTAAATGTCATTAAATGTAATCAATTGTAAACTTGTACAAATATATAATGTACAAGTACTTAGACTTCATGTAAATCAAGCGTTAGATCTTCCCTAGCTAAACACCACACTTAGTCATGTCATCCCCTTCAATAGTGTCACATATGCACACTCGTACACACACTTAGTGCCTTAATTGAAAGATTGAAACAGGGTCAATCTCGGTCGACAAACTCCTCGACCGAGACACTCTCGGTCGACAAACTTCTCGACCGAGAAAGACCCAAGTAGCCGTTAGACACAGCTGACAAGGTAGTTGGCAGTTGCAAATGAACGTTGATCCAGAGAGCCTGTTGGTCGACAAAACTTCGACCGAGTAGGTATCTCGGTCGACAATTTGTCGACCGAGATGGACTCTGACAGCAACTGCAGAATAAAGCAACTAGCCGTTACTAATACACCTAACTTATACCTAACGGCTAGTTAAGCACTTAGAACCCCCTAGAAAGTGTCTAGAACGTCCTTAAGCACTTGTAGGTCATTCCTATAAATAGGACATGCCTTAGGACACCTAAATACACCTAAGCTACACTTGTGCTACACTTGAGCTTGAATACTCATTGGCAATCTGTTTTGAGCAATAGAGCAATTCCAACATTGGCTATTCATTCCCATTGCTCTAATTTCGTGTCCTATAGGCTAGCATCTCCTTTCCACAACACTTACACTTCTACACTCATTGGTTAGGAGATCAATACGCTTGATATAGGCAAATCAAGCCTTGTGCTTAAAAGGATAAGTTGTAATTTCTGTTTTTCTTCTTGTTCCTTTTATTCTTTGTATTCTCCTTGCTACTCCTAGGGTTGGAGGCTGCGGATTGGAGAAGGTTCTTCTCAGAGGAGAAGGTGGACTTCAAGCTACTTCAAGAAGGCTATCGCAACGGGAAGCTACTTCAAGAAGGCTATTGCAACGGGAAGCTACTTCAGGAGGAAGGCTGCTTCAAGGTTGGTGCAATTACTTCTAGGTGAAGGCTGCTTCAAGGTTGGTGCGATTACTTCTAGGTGAAGGCTGCTTGAAGGGTTTAGGGAGAGAATTGTAATTTTATGTAAAGTCCTTGCGAGGTAATAAAATTAAATTCTTTCCAAATCCCGGTTGGGTAAGCAACCGGGTAGTGGACTGACAACTTTAGTATTTGCTAAAGTTGGAACCACTCTAAATCCTTGTCCCCTTGTCCAATATTTTGTGGTTGGTTGTTTGAGTTCAATAATTGTTAAAATTGTTTTAAAGCTCTATTCACCCCCCTCTAGTGTTTTTCAATTGGTATCAGAGCAGGCTTCAAGGAACCCTAACAAGGTCTTGAAGAATGGGTGACGGGGTGCTCAACAACCTTAATCTTGAAGGGACATTTGTTTCTAGGCCTCCAGTGTTTGATGGAACAAACTACACATATTGGAAGAGAAGGATGCAGTTCTACTTTCAAGGCATAAGTTGGGACTTATGGAGGATGGTCTCAACCCCATACGAGCTTCCTCAAATGCAATATGCAGAGTGGGATGCAAATACGGTAAAATCGGCTCAAATGAATGCAAATGCTGTAAGTATTCTTTATTGTTCAATTTCAGTAGGAGAATTTAATAGAATATCAAATTGTGAAACATCCTATGAAATATGGCATAGATTGTCCATAACCTATGAAGGTACAGTTCAAGTTAAGAATTCTAAGATTAGTATGCTTAAACAGAAGTTTGAATACTTTCGTATGGATCCAAATGAATCCATTAGTGAAATGTTTGCAAAATTCTCTTCTATTGTTAATGGTTTGAATGCCTTAGGAAAAACCGTTCTTGAAGAAGACCAGGTATCAAAAGTACTTCGATCACTTCCTCCCAAATACAAGCCCAAGGTGACAGCCATTGAAGAAGCTAATGATCAAACTAAACTGAAAATTGAGCAACTCATTGGCAATCTAGAAGCTCATGAGGCAACTTTAGAAGAGGAAGAAAGAAGAGAACGTGAACATCAACAAGGCAAAAAGAAGGACATTGCATTCAAAGCATCAACCAAGGATACTTATGACACAAGTGAAGATGATAGTGAAGAAGAAACTCTCATTGTAAATGGTAAGCAATATAAAAGTTTTAAAACTAATAAAACTTCTAGTGTTTCTTCTTCCAGGTGCTTTGAATGTGGCAAAAAGGGACACATGAAAGGTGATTGTCCAAAACTCAAGAAAGGGAAGAAATCATCTCACAAAAAGAAAGAAAGAGCATATAAAGCTGCATGGGATGATTCAAGTGATGATAGTGATGATGGAAAAGAAGAAGTAGAATGCCTCATTGCTACAACAAATGAAGATGAAGAAGAGGTAAGTCTTTATGATCTACCAAAAGAAGATCTAATTGCTAGTCTTCAAGATACTCATGAGAAATATATTGAGTGCAAGAAGAAACTTAAGAAATCAAATAAAGTAAATGATGATTTAAATGTTAAACTTCTTTCTCTTGTATCCGAAAATGAAAATCTCAAAAAGGAAAATGAAGATTATGATCTTAAGTTAAAATCGGTAGAAGCTAATTGCAATCTTCTTTCCTTAGAAAAGTTAAACTTGCAAACTCAAGTGAATGATCTTCAGAAACAACCTGTTCTATGTTCACATTTAGATTATGATGAGGTTGTCAAAGAAAGAAACTCTCTAGTATCTGATTTAGATCAAGCAAAGAAAGATATAAACAAGAAGATGAATGATATTGCTAAGTTACAAAGAAATGTAAATGAGTTAAGAGGAAATGACATGCTTGAAAATATTCTAAAAATTTCCTCTAGTTATAATGGAAGAAAAGGATTAGGATATGATCCAAGGAGAAATAAACCCAAAAGAGTTAAAGCATCCAAGACTAAGATTATGTTTGTACCTAGGAACACAATTCCTAGAAAGAGAAATGAAGTTGACTCTATTAGTTGTCATTATTGCATGCGTCTTGGACATTATTCATTTTCATGCCCATATAAGAAAAAGAATGATGATTTAGCTTGGATTCCTAAAACTTAGTAGCTTAAAATTTACTAGTTGAGATTTGACCTAAACTGATTCTTGATATAAAAATGTCATATCTCAACACAAATCGAGCTCTAAACTTGCATAATCTTATTTTTCTTGGAATAAATTAACAGTTCTGAAAATATTCCAGAAACTTTGTCGGTCGAGAATCTGTCGACCGAGTGAACCTCGATCGAGAAATTGTCGACCGAGCATGACACTGATTTCCAGTCTGCTGTAAAATTGCTGAATTCTTTTTGTAATTGATCAAATTGCTATCTATTTGTGATTAATGACTGTATATATTTTGGAAATCATCCCTGAAAACTTATATGAGATTAATTTGGTGTATTCTCTAAATGATTTAAGTTAAAACTGAAACTATGCTTAGCTTAATAAAAAGGAAATTTCTGTTTTATCATTATTCACATGATGTTTCCTAAAGTATTTTATGGTCTACCCATATAGAAATCATGTGATTACAATCATGGAATTATCATTTTCATCATGATGATGTTGTGTTAGCAAGAATAGATAATGATAATTGTATGCATGGATCCTTGATGATACATAGGCAAGCAAAATAATTCAATGATGATATCTCTCTTAGAAATGCTTGCAACACATGTGATGTACTTGATAAGATAAAAATTTCTCAATTGGCATCTTTAAAAGACTTGAGATATTAATCGTGCTTTCATTTTTAAGAGGATGTTTTCATATTGAGTATCACTAAACATGCTTCAAAATTGATATCTAATCAAGTACTTCACATATGAATGCTTAAATTGGAAATCTGCAATTTTTGCCTCTTGGTTGAAATAAAATTTGACCAAGGGGCGCTATGGTCGAAGTCAAGGTCGACCTAAAATAAGCTTTGACAAAATTCTTATTTGGACATCATTTTATTATACTTAATCTTAGTATACTTTTGATAAAGGTCAAAATCAAAATTTAAAATCATCTGTGACCTTAGAAGCTTTAAATTGCTTTAATTGTAAGATTAAGGGGGAACTCATACACACAAATTTGATTATTTGCTTAAGAAGCTTACAAAAACATTGTAATCATCATTTGGAGCTTATTAAGACCTTAGTACTTTTACTCTTGGTTATGACGAAATCTATGAATTTCATAAAAATGATATATCTTGTTCTTAAAGGAACTCTCTAAACAAATCAGGGCTTAACATCCCATGCATTTGGTTAGAGACATTTTTATGTACTTTAAGATTAAAGGATTCTCATTTCATTTTTAGGGCTTAACATCCCTTATAAAATGGGTGAGAAATCAATATACATTCATCATAAGCTTAAGGGAATCTCATATCATTTCAAAGCTTAACATCCTTTGCAAATGATTGAGAAACAAATTGTGGCTAAATTAGACAAAAATGATATTAAATCCATGTTCCTAATAGAATATCTATTTAAGGGGGAGCATAGTATAAAATTAAGGGGGAGAAGAAATATAAAATATTCACCCTGGATATCTTTTTGAAATGTCAAAGGGGGAGAAAGAATATAAAATAAAAAATATAAATGAGTTTCATCTTTATGGCCAAGCACTCACTTACAAAACAAGAATGGATACAAAAGGTAATCTTCAGGTATGAAACTCACATGCTTTATATTTCCTTATTTCATATTTAGGAAATGTTTGTCATCTTCAAAAAGGGGGAGATTGTTGGATAAATTGGACATTATGATAAATCCCTTTGTTTCGATGATGACAAACATTTCATTCTTGTTGATCTAACGCGCTACTTGAGTGTTGCAGGAATAAGGTGGATGACAAATCTCTAGGGAATATATATGCTTGAATGATTGTAAATGTCATGAAATGTAATCAATTGTAAACTTGTACAAATATATAATGTACAAGTACTTAGACTTCATGTAAATCAAGCGTTAGATCTTCCCTAGATAAACATCACACTTAGTCATGTCATCCCCTTCAATAGTGTCACATATGCACACTCGTACACACACTTAGTGCCTTAATTGAAAGATTGAAACAGGGTCAATCTCGGTCGACAAACTCCTCGACCGAGACACTCTCGGTCGACAAACTTCTCGACCGAGAAAGACCCAAGTAGTCGTTAGACACAGCTGACAAGGTAGTTGGCAGTTGCAAATGAACGTTGATCCAGAGAGCCTGTCGGTCGACAAAACTTCGACCGAGTAGGTATCTCGGTCGACAATTTGTTGACCGAGATGGACTCTGACAGCAATTGCAGAATAAAGCAACTAGCCGTTACTAATGCACCTAACTTATACCTAACGGCTAGTTAAGCACTTAGAACCCCCTAGAAAGTGTCTAGAACGTCCTTAAGCACTTGTAGGTCATTCCTATAAATAGGACATGCCTTAGGACACCTAAATACACCTAAGCTACACTTGTGCTACACTTGAGCTTGAATACTCATTGGCAATCTGTTTTGAGCAATAGAGCAATTCCAACATTGGCTATTCATTCCCATTGCTCTAATTTTGTGTCCTGTAGGCTAGCATCTCCTTTCCACAGCACTTACACTTCTACACTCATTGGTTAGGAGATCAATACGCTTGATATAGGCAAATCAAGCCTTGTGCTTAAAAGGATAAGTTGTAATTTCTGTTTTCCTTCTTGTTCCTTTTATTCTTTGTATTCTCCTTGCTACTCCTAGGATTGGAGGCTGCGGATTGGAGAAGGTTCTTCTCGGAGGAGAAGGTGGACTTCAAGCTACTTCAAGAAGGCTATCGCAATGGGAAGCTACTTCAAGAAGGCTATTGCAACGGGAAGCTACTTCAGGAGGAAGGCTGCTTTAAGGTTGGTGCAATTACTTCTAGGTGAAGGCTGCTTCAAGGTTGGTGCGATTACTTCTAGGTGAAGGCTGCTTGAAGGGTTTAGGGAGAGAATTGTAATTTTATGTAAAGTCCTTGCGAGGTAATAAAATTAAATTCTTTCCAAATCCCGGTTGGGTAAGCAACCGGGTAGTGGACTGACAACTTTAGTATTTGCTAAAGTTGGAACCACTCTAAATCCTTGTCCCCTTGTCCAATATTTTGTGGTTGGTTGTTTGAGTTCAATAATTGTTAAAATTGTTTTAAAACTCTATTCACCCCCCCTCTAGTATTTTTCATTAAGCACTTAGAAACCCCTAGAAAGTGTCTAGAACGTCCTTAAGCACTTGTAGGACATTCCTATAAATAGGACATGCCTTAGGACACCTAAACTTACTTGTTTTACACTTGAGCAATCTTTGAGCATACACTTACATTGAGCAACCTGTTTGTGAGCAATTGAGCATATTGACAATTGTCTATTTCTTCTCTCAGCTCAAATTTCGTGTCCTATAGGCTAGCATCTCCTATCCACAGCAATCACAATTCCATACACATTGGTTAGGAGTTCTACACGCTTGATCTAGGCAAATCAAGCCTTGTGCTTCAAAGGATAAGTTGTAATTTCCATTTTCCTTTCTTGTTCACTATTATTGTTTGTACTCTCCTTGCTACTCCTAGGTTGGAGGCTGCGGATTGGAGAGGTTGGAAATCTTCTTGGTGAAGAAGGGGACCTGGAGCTACTTCAAGAAGGCTGGTGCAACGGGAGGTTACTTCTAAAGAGGAAGGCTACTTCAAGGGGGAGCTTGGAGTTATTTCAAGAAGGTTACCTCGGTTTGGTGCATCTACTTCAAGTGAAGGTTGTTCAAGGGGTGTAAGAAAGTATTGTATTTTGTGTAATTCCTTGTGAAGGTAATAAAATTGATACTTTCAAAATCCCGGTTGGGTAAGCAACCGGGTAGTGGACTGACAACCTTAGTATTTGCTAAGGTTGGAACCACTCTAAACCCTTTGTCTCCTTCTTGATTTCTCATTTGTGGTTGTTTGAGTTAAATTATTGTTAAATTAGTTTAAAACCCTATTCACCCCCCTCTAGTAGTTTTTCAATTGGTATCAGAGCAGGCTTCAAGGAACCTTAACAAGGTCTTGAAGAATGGGTGACGGGGTGCTTAACAACCTTAACCTTGAAGGGACACTTGTTGCTAGACCTCCAGCGTTTGATGGAACAACCTACACATATTGGAAGAGAAGGATGCAGTTCTACTTCCAAGGCATCAATTGGGACTTATGGAGGATGGTGTCAACCCCATACGAGCTTCCTCAAACACAATATGCAGAGTGGGATGCAAATACGGTAAAGTTGGCACAAATGAATGCCAAAGCTGTAAGCATTTTATATTGTTCAATTTCAGTAGGAGAATTTAATAGAATATCAAACTGTGACACAGCCTATGACATTTGGTAGGAGAATTTAATAGAATATCAAACTGTGACACAGCCTATGACATTTGGCATAGATTGTCCATAACTTATGAAGGTACGGTTCAAGTCAAGAATTCTAAGATTAGTATGCTTAAACAAAAGTTTGAACACTTCTGTATGGATCCAAATGAATCTATTAGTGAAATGTTTGCAAAATTCTCTTCTATTGTTAATGGTTTAAATGCCCTAGGAAAAACTATTCTTGAAGAAGATCAGGTATCAAAAATCCTTCGATCACTTCCTCCTAAAAACAAGCCTAAGATGACAGCCATTGAAGAAGCTAATGACCTCACTCAACTAAAAATGGAGCAACTCATTGGCAATCTAGAAGCTCATGAAGCAACCCTAGAAGAGGAAGAAAGAAGAGAACGTGAACTTCAACAAGGAAAGAAGAAGGATGTGGCTCTAAAAGCTTCAAAGATCATCACACCAGAAAGTGAGGAGTCAAGTGAAGAAGAAGGGGAAGAAGCCTTGATCGTCAATGGTAAGAAATATAAAAGATTTAAGTCTAACAAAATTTCTAGTTCTTCTTCCCCTCCTAGGTGCTTTGAATGTGGAAAGAAAGGACATTTCAAAAATGAATGTCCTAAAGCAAAGAAAGGAAAGAAAAGCTCACACAAGAAGAAGGGAGAAAAAGCCTATAAAGCTGCATGGGATGAGTCAAGTGAAAGTGAAAGCAGAGAAGAAAAGGTGGAATGTCTAATGGCAAGAGAAGATGATGAAGACTCTCAAGAGGATTGGGTGGTTGATAGTGGATGTTCCAAACATATGACCGGGAACAAGGATGCATTTCAAACTTTTGAAGAAAAGAAAAGTGGAACAGTCACCTTTGGAGACAATGGTAAAGGTAAAATCGTTGGAATAGGTAATATTGGTACAAACCTCGAAATAAAAAATGTTCTACTCATTGATGGTTTGCACCATAATTTGATAAGTGTTAGTCAATTATGTGACAGTGGATATGATGTTCTATTTAACAAAAACTGCTGCAAATTATTAATAGAAAACACTACAAATGTTGTCTATGAAGGAAAAAGAGTTGGAAATCTTTATATTCTTAGACCTAACTCTATGAAATCTGTAGTAGGAAAATGCTTGCTTGCAAATGAAAATACTTTACAACTATGGCATAAAAAGCTAGGACATGCTAGTTCACATGTTATCAAAAAACTAGTAAAATATGATCTTGTTCGTGGTTTGCCTACTTTATCCTTTGATCAAGTTGAAAACTGTGAACCATGTACTTTGGGAAAGCAAACAAAAACCTCTTTTAAACCTAAACATGTACTTAGCACCAGTAGATCTTTAGAATTAATTCATATGGATTTATTTGGACCCATGAGGACACAATCTATTGGTGGCAAAAGATATTGTTATTTTTGATGATTATAGTAGATATACATGGGTACAATTTCTTGCAACCAAAGATGATACTATTCATGTTTTTATAAAATTTTGTTCCAAGATTGAAAATCTATTACAAAGTAAAATATGTACCATTAGAAGTGATCATGGTGGAGAATTTGAAAATCATGTATTTGAAGAATTTTGCACATCTCATGGGTACACTCACAATTTTTCTGCTCCACGCACTCCACAACAAAATGGCATAGTTGAAAGGAAAAATTGATCATTACAAGAAATGGCTAGAACTATGATACTCGAACATAACACACCCAAAACCTTTTGGGCTGAAGCTGTAAACACTGCATGCTATGTGTTAAATAGAGTAACTGTTCACTCCCATTTGAAGAAAACTCCATATGAAATAATACATTCTAAGAAACCTAGAGTTGACTATTTTCATACCTTTGGATCCACATGCTATATTTTAAATACCAAAGATGATAGAGATAAGTTTGATTCTAAATCACATAAAGCATTCTTTTTGGGATATTCTACCTCTAGTGAAGGATTTAGAGTCTACAACACTATCTCTAGAAAAGTTGAGGAATCTATTCATGTCACTTTTCATGAAGAGTCCAAATCAGAAAATTTTGAAATAATTGATCTCACTAATCAATTCGAAAACTTAAACATACCAAATGATAGTGAGAAAGATACTACAAACAATAACCAAGCTGAAACACAACCTATACCTAGACTTATTAAGGATCATCCTCAAGAACTAATTATTGGAAATCCAAATGATAAAGTAAAAACTCGGTCTTCCTTTAAGGATGTTGCAAACATGGCTTTTGTTTCTATTATTGAACCTAAGAAGATATCTGAAGCTCTTAAAGATGACTATTGGATAATAGCAATGCAAGAAGAATTAAACCAATTTACTAAAAATGATGTATGGGATTTAGTTCCTAAACCACAAGATAAAACCATCATTGGAACTAAATGGGTTTTTAGGAATAAGCTAAATGAGGTAGGAGAAGTAATAAGGAATAAAGCTCGGTTAGTAGCATAAGGATATAATCAACAAGAAGGAATAGATTTTGATGAAACGTATGCACCAGTAGCTAGACTTGAAGCTATTAGAATGTTACTAGCTATTGCTGCACATAAAAACATCAAACTTTACCAAATGGATGTAAAAAGTGCATTTCTAAACGGAATCATTCAAGAAGAAGTATATGTTGCCCAACCACCTGGTTTTGAAATACCAGAAAAAGGTGACTATGTTTATAAACTTAAGAAAGCACTTTATGGTTTAAAACAAGCACCTAGGAACTGGTATGAAAGGCTCAAGACATATCTTTTTGATAATGGTTTTTCTATTGGAAATTCAGATTCTACTTTATTTTTCAAAACATATACATCTGATTTTCTAGTTGTTCAAATATATGTTGATGAAATTATTTTTAGAGCTTCTAATGAATCGTTGTGCACACAATTCAGTGACATTATGCAAAAAGAATTTGAAATGAGCCTCATGGGTGAACTAACTTTCTTTCTTGGTTTCCAAATTAAACAAACCCCTGCCGGGATCTTTATAAGCCAAGAAAAGTATACTAAAAGAACTCTTAAAACGTTTTGGGATGAATCAGTGCAAACATGCTACTACTCCTATGGCCACTTCTATTAAGATTGATAAGGATGAAAATGGGGAACCTATTGATGATTCCTTATATAGAGCCATGATTGGTAGTTTGCTTTACTTAACTGCTTCTAGACCGGACATCATGTTTTCCGTTGGTCTTTGTGCTCGATTTCAATCGCAACCTATGCACTCTCATTTTCAAGCAGTTAAACGAATTCTTCGATACTTAGCCGGCACTACATGTTTTGGTTTATGGTATCCAAAAGGACAATCCTTGGATTTTAAAACTTATACTGATGCTGATTATGCTGGTTGTCGACTTGATCGCAAGAGCATTAGTGGTGGCTGTTTCTTGTTAGGGAGAGCTTTAATATCTTGGTTTAGCAAGAAACAAAACACGGTTGCCCTCTCTACAACTGAAGCTGAATATATGGCAGCCGGATCTTGTTGTGCTCAAGTTCTTTATATGCAACAAGTGTTAAACGATTATGGTTTTACTCTTTCATCTACGCCTATCTTTTGTGACAACACAAGCGCTATAAACTTATCACACAATCCCATTTTACACAGCCGAGCTAAACATATTGAAATCCGTCATCACTTTTTAAGGGATCATATTTCTAAGAATCATGTTTCCCTTCATCATGTTGATACGGAAGATCAATTGGCTGATATTTTTACAAAACCACTTCCACTAGACCAATTCAACAAAATAAGGAAGCAAATGCTTATCACTCCTTTGGAAGATGTTTTCTTTGATATTTGTGCTTCTTAACAATGTCGTTTATTTGCATCATTTTGGCTTTTAATGGACATTTTTTTAAATTGACGGGACATCTAATTAAGGGGGAGTTTTTCTTTTTAAACAGATATCTTTTTGAAATGACAAAGGGGGAGAAATAAATATAAATGCAAAACTCAATCAATGAGTTTCATAAACAAACTCTTGGATTTACATTGAAAGTTTCTATATTCCCTAAAGAATTGGATTTCATGTTCCATAATTCATGAGGAATAATAAGCACACATTTTATAAACAAGAGAAGAAATTTACAAAGGTAATCTTCAGGTATAAAAATCACATGTTTTATATTTTCTTATTTTATATTTAGGAAATGTTTGTCATCTTCAAAAAGGGAGAGATTGTTGGCTAAATGGACATCTGTAAATCCCTTTGTTTTGATAATGACAAACATTTCATTCTTGTTGATCTAACGTGCTACTTGAGTGTTGCAGGAATAAGGTGAATGACAAAGCACTAGGGAATCTATATGCTTGAATAATTGTAAATTTCATGAAATGTAATCAATTGTAAACTTGTACAAATATATAATGTACAAGTACTTAGACTTCATGTAAATCAAGCGTTAGATCTTCCCTAGCTAAACACCACATTTAGATAGGTCATCCCCTTCAATAGTGTCACATATGCACACTCATACACACACTTAATGTCTTTATTTGAAACATTGAAACAGGGTCTATCTCGGTCGACAAAATCCTCGACTGAGACACTCTCGGTAGACAAACTTCTCAACTGAGAAAAACCCAAGTAGCCGTTAGACACAGCTGACAAGGTAGTTGGCAGTTGGAGATAAACGTTGCAAAACACTTGATCCAGAGAGCCTGTCGGTCGACAAAACTTCGACCGAGTAGGTGTCTCGGTCGACCATTTCTCGACCGAGATGGACTCTGACAGCAACTACATAATAAATTAACTAGTCGTTGTTAAAGCAACTAACTTATACCTAACGGCTAGTTAAGCACTTAGAAACCCCTAGAAAGTGTCTAGAACGTCCTTAAGAACTTGTAGGACATTCCTATAAATAGGACATGCCTTAGGACACCTAAACTTACTTGTTTTACACTTGAGCAATCTTTGAGCATACACTTACATTGAACAACCTGTTTGTGAGCAATTGAGCATATTGACAATTGGCTATTTCTTCTCTCAGCTCAAATTTCGTGTCCTATAGGCTAGCATCTCCTATCCACAGCAATCACAATTCCATACACATTGGTTAGGAGATCTACACGCTTGATCTAGGCAAATCAAGCCTTGTTCTTCAAAGGATAAGTTGTAATTTTCCATTTTCCTTTCTTGTTCACTATTATTGTTTGTACTCTCCTTGCTACTCCTAGGTTGGAGGCTGCGGATTGGAGAGGTTGGAAATCTTCTTAGTGAAGAAGGGGACCTTGAGCTACTTCAAGAAGGCTGGTGCAACGGGAGGTTACTTCTAAAGAGGAAGGCTACTTCAAGGGGGAGCTTGATGTTACTTCAAGAAGGTTACCTCGGGTTGGTGCATCTACTTCAAGTGAAGGCTGTTCAAGGGATGTAAGAAAGTATTGTATTTTGTGTAATTCCTTGTGAAGGTAATAAAATTGATACTTTCAAAATCCCAGTTGGGTAAGAAACCGGGTAGTGGACTGACAACCTTAGTATTTGCTAAGGTTGGAACCACTCTAAACCCTTTGTCTCCTTCTTGATTTCTCATTTGTGGTTGTTTGAGTTAAATTATTGTTAAATTAGTTTAAAACCCTATTCACCCCCCCTCTAGTGGTTTTTCACCTGCCTCCCTACACCTCCTCCTAGTGCAACATATCTACTCTCAATGTGTTCTTCATGTCCTCCATACATATCTGCATAAGCATAAACTATGATCAGATATGTTGGATACATAAGAACAGACTCAAACCTAAGTCCTATGTCCCTGTAGACTCGGTAAATCTAGAGCTCTGATACCAACTTAACTTTGACACCTCATCACGCTAAATGAGATTACTCAAAACACAAAACACGATCAACTACTAATTAATCACATAGTCAAAAATGTGAAACAATTAAAACCGATTCCAACAATGTTAATAAACTCTAGAATATTTATAAAATGTCCATCATTCCATTCTCATATACTTTAACAAGAATTTGCATATGGGTCCAAAGACCTCAGTCACATCCTGCATACAAAATATATTTCACATGTACGTTCCATATATTTACAAACATTGGCCTAATACCAAAATCTCGTGTCGATACAAATATATCATCTAGAAAACACATCCCATACCAGGACCTGAGAGTACAGGGACGACACTAGGACTCTACTACTAACATCTATAACTAACATCTACAACTAACCAACCTTCTGAATCTATTGATCACCAGGTTGGTTCTCTTCCACAGCACGACCTTGACCTCGTTGCCCACGACCACCTAAAAAAATGTGGTGATACCCATTCCCAGCGAGAGATATAACTCTCTCCAACATATATTGATTATAACATTAATTAGTAGTAAATACATTGAGTAGTTAGGATATTGAATAAACAATATAAATAGATTGAACAGTTTAAGCATACTAAGAAGTTAAGCAAATAAGTTGTAACATCAAGTAGAATTGTACAATTGTCATAAGTCTGCATCATGTAAGAACTATGTAGTATAAAGACAAGACAAGGGTTAATCAACCAATGTGATACGTATTAAACCCTAGCAATTATACTACATGGCTGGTATTATATCTTTTATTATTATGCCCTGGGGAGTTTGAGTCGTACCACTCAAAGTCCAACTGACCACTGCAAAGTGTTATTCAGTTCCGTATAAGATCTAGGAGTGTCGGTATCCTAAGATCTCTTCCCCTCGGTCAGTATGAGTAAACTGCAGTGACATACCAGTCAAACTGCCAACATTGACATATAGTCAACTGATAACAACTAGTCCATACTTGGTACAAGTTACGACACTAGAAAGCAGGATATACAAAACCCTCTAATCCGAGGTACAACTGCAGTTGTCCTCAATCACATCAAATATCTGAGGCATGACCATAGCCATCCTCCATAACCTGCAATTGTGGATGACAAGTATATATCTTCAACTTGCCACCCCCGCATACTCAACAGTATGCAGTCCGAGTTTCCCTTGGGAATACTCATTTCACCATCCAGTAAGTTCTGACACTGAAGATGGCTCTACGGCACAGGGCTCTACATGATTAAGGTTACACTTGATTAATTACTGCCAATTGAATGCATTAAGGCTTTATCATACAAGTGGACATTCAAACCCTAATTCTATTCCAACAAGAGTATATTTATAACAACTTCAAAAGATATAAAACATTTGAGATATAAATCTTAATCACATTACCACATCTATCATTCATTGCAAATTAACAGACCACACTTATCATCATACTATTGCAAGATACCAATATCTTATCACAAGTTCCAGGGTTTTAACCCTTATTGGAACATGAAGAGGATTTCACCTCAATCATGGCTTCAAACATGCCCAAAGGTCTTTAAGACCATCACATTATTCATAGTAAGGTTATCATCATCATTCCATGCCTTAAACAAGGCTGAAAAGATCATTAGCACATGTATGTCCATAGATTTTAACATGGCAAGGCACTATGATATTCAAATAATACTACATTGTGATTTCAACATAAGAAGAGTGTAATTCATTATCACATTAATCATTCAAGAGGTCTGATTATAACCAATCAACATCATATAATTACATTAAGGTTAAGTATAATAGGCTAGATCACATAGGAGTTATGCATCCACTCATTACATTGATTTATCAAATATAACTATATAATGGCAAAGGTAAGACTACCAATTAAAGGTATTGAAGCATTGAATTATCTTCACTATGACCCACATATAATAACATGTGATTTATTCTAATCCATTGGATGTTAAAGCATCCAATATTGTTCATTGGATCGGGTTCATTGTTCAAGGTTACCAATTGAAGTATAGGTCTAACCATTAGATCAATTGAACCAAGGAACCATTGGTTCAAGGTATAGTCAAATCTACAATTACATTCCTAATTCATCATATATGATGATGACCTGATCCACCATTAATTTTGATCATTAGGTCACCATTGGTTTCTAGATCAGTAATACATTCAGTTAACATCATCAAATAATAAGCCAATATCATCATCGATTGATAACATCATTAGAATACTTAGTGGATGATAACTAAATGTCTAATTGAGTCAAAACCTGAACTAAGGTGGTGAACATAGGTTGTCACCATAAATTGGACACCCTTGATCACGAACATCAGTTGCCAAGATAGCAACACTATTGGTTGTTGAATAGTATGACAATCAGTTATGTGATAGGGAAGGAAATAGCTTGAAAACCCTAATTTGAACCATCATTTGTTTTGTACATAGCACCATAGGTTGTTGCTATCAACCTGTCCCAGATCATGTTACACCTTATAAAGGATGTACACATATTTACAGGTTCATATAGAACTGGAATAAAACAGGAAACATCACAAAATTCGTAATTCTAAACAAGCACAATTTCTCTATGCTTAGATCATCACACTCAAGCATAATCATGAACCAACAAGCTTCTAGTAAGAAATATAAGTGAAGAATGTTATATAACTCGCCTCTATAGATTAGGTTAGATATCCAACAGCAAAAATCTCGAGCAAATAAGGCAAGGAAACCTTGGATTCAGATCTGAACTTGGCCAACTATGCAATTCTCTTCACAAACAAGCAAAACCCTAGAAAAGAAACAAGAAGGAAGGAGTTTTGAATTCTAGGGGAACTTTCACCATGGAAAACCATGGTTCTTACCTGGAGAGATGTAGGAGGAAGAGGAACAAAGAATTAAATGGAGGAAATAAGGAAAAACTTACACTTTTAGGTCAATATCACTAGGGGGAAGCTTCATACACCCAAAAAGAGAATCAATTTCAACCCTAGAATTTGTTTCCAAGAGGATCCCCACCTTCTTCTTCCTTGGGCAGAAAAAATAGCAGCTGAACAGAGGGAGTACGAATCTGGGAGAAGGAGAGAGATAATGGAGAGGAAATGGCTCATTTGGAGGCTTTTGGATTAGTATATGACACTTTAATATTAAGAAAAAGTTGCAATTCTAGTATATTTCCAAGTGCCCATGGCTTTAAATTATTAAAAATACATAATCACACACACAAGCAGCTCTCCCACCATCCCTCTAGACCTTCTTGTCTTTCCTTTGGCGAAATTCTCAGCCAATCACATAATTCCTTAGTTGATAGCTACTAAAGGTAGCTCATCCATGAAGGGAAAAACCCTAAAATACCCTTGATAAAAACACCTTCAAACCATGGCTCAACTAGGAGCCCCATGGCTCAAAAATCTCAAGAATGATAATATAACAACTAAGGAACATAATTTATCAGACAAATTGCAAAGAAAACCCTTCAATTGTGTAAATTGTAGAAAAGTCCAAAATGTACAGAAAATTGCATAACTTGCTCAAACAATGTCCAAATTGGACCAAATTTGAAACTTAAGTTTGTCTTATGATTTAAAAACATATCAAAAGGTTATATTAAGGTTCTAAGCATTCAAATATGGTAATTAAGCTCATTTAACTCATTAAGTAAGTTCAAGGGCCTTACATAGAGTCTCATTAGTCATGATATGGAAATATCAAACCAAGCACACAGATACATGTTAGGGAACAATGTATCAGATAGACCCACTATGAAACTGACAATGGAATCCGTCATCATGGAAGTCATACTCAACTCTCACAGTGATGGTGGTGGTTGTCGTTCTTAGTCCTAAAATAAACGCACTCATCACATGTCGTTGGGTACACTTTGATATCATCAAACACAATCTTGAAACAAGAGTTGTTATGATGGTGATGATTGGGTGACTTTGACACATGGAGATTGACTATGAGTGATAGAAATGGGATTTGTCCCTCCTACATGAGTATGATATCCTAGGCCTCTTGATTAGCGAGACTACGATAAGTATGGCCATACACATGTGAGTCAATATGTGGTATTGAGCTTACACATAGCTCATGCAATCTTCTCTGGTTCAAAGAAAAAGATTGAATAATAATGAGGATGACTACTCCATCCCTCTAGATCAATATGGATATATGTGACAAAGGAATTATACAAACATTGTAACTACACATGTAAACAGATCGAATACGGAGCGGATACTACTATGTCCGATATCCAAATCCAGAAGAAAAAAACCCTATTCGATATCCAACAGATATTATATGATAATATTCGAATATGATCCAATAGATAATATCTATATTCTGATAAATATCTGATCCAAACCAAAATCATAAATGCATTGTTAGTAATACATTATATATAGAAAACATTGGTATCACTGTTAATATATATGATAAATATCTATATTTTTATATTTTTATATTTTTATATATAAATAATATATATTTGATAATATATGTATATATTTGTTGGATTTCATATTTTTTCAGAGCAGATATAGCCATATTCAAAATACTATCTGAAATTATCAGATATGAAGTTTGATATCCTAAATCCTATCTGGATTATGCGGATGTCAGTTTTTTTTTTAATTTCAGACTCAAATCCTAATTGAATGTGCAAATTCTGGATATCCATTTACAGGTCTAACTCTAACACCATACACATATTGTAGGTTGAAGTTGCCCCCCAACTTTCTATTCACTTGGGTAGCACTGATGTGCGACTAGGCATCGCTTTTTGCTTGTGATGTCATAAGTTGTTATAGACATTTATTGCCAACATATGATATGGGACCTATAAGGTCACACAGATAGGAACTCATGTAGAAGAGGAGTTTAATCTTGAATGATAATTGAATTGATTATTAAAATGTTTAGGTATTTCAATTCACACAATGGATCAGATGATTAGACTACCAAATGATCAATTCAAGTGTTGAGACAGTCGTTTGGAGTGCCAGGTTGATTGTATTGTGCATTAGGTGGAATTCAGCCTGAAACGACCTGTGAGATGCCTGTCTGGCTTGGCCAGATGACTGTCTCAGGTGATGTTTGATGCCTATCTCACATACACCAAACGGCCATCTAGGGGGTGCAATTTAATCACATTAAGGATTGGTGCTGACATCAAGTTGAGTACTAATTGGAATTGAATTGTCAACATATGTGCAAAACTGGAAAATGCAAAACAACTGTATCGTGTGTGAGACAACTGTCTCAGTTTACAAGATTATTGTTTTGTCACACGTAGGTTGTGAAACTTCTAAAATTTTTGTGAAAATTCAAAATCTTCTTGTCCTTTCCACTCCTGCTTTAGTCCTATATTGGCTGGGGACTGGAAACCCAGACCCTAACCCCTCCTATATATAGAGGGGTACTGGGGGCTTCCCAGAACACAACTACAACACAAACAATTGAGAATCAGTTGATCTGCAATTGTTGTCCTCTCTGGTTGTGGTAACCACGAGAGCCCAGGAAAGTCCTACCTGACTAGGGAGGAATAGCCAAGGGAGAGAAACAACTAAGGATCATTATTGAGGGAGAGTAGGTTAGTTAATAGTACACCAATGGAAGGGACAACTCCTTCCTGTCTGTTCTAGCAGGATGACATAAGTACTACTTTGTTCGTGTGGACTACTGTAGAGGCAGGAGTCCTTTGGCAGCTGCTAGGAGGGCAACATCAACTCGCAGTCTGTGGTGAGACCAGAGGAGTTTTTGCAATAGTTGTTCGAGTCTGTTATCCATGGAGGAGCAGTTAGACAAGTCCCAGTGTGACCAGGAGCTACATAGACACCGTCAAAGATAGAGTGCACATCTACATCGAGGAGGATTGTCGTTGGATTTGCTCCAGGACCAGGTATATCTTTGTGCAACCATCCTTCTCATTGCATAGTTATTGACACATTCTACTGGTGAATGAGAAATATGTCAGTAAATTTTTTGTTTCTGTTGCCTATATGATGTCATGTTTCCCTATAGTGGTATTAGATCCATGTCAATTAATTACATTTTGGGATAATCGATAAGATCATATTTTTGATTTTATCATGTTTATTTATTACATGCGATGCAAATATTTAAACTAGTTGATGTGCACGTCTGTCTAATCACCACATAAATAACCCAAAAGAATATATATAAATATATATATATATATATATATATATATATCATCTAAGACTCAGTCCCAACTATGTTGGGGTCGGCTACATGGATCCTTCGTTTCCATTCAGCTCTATCATGGGCCATATTCTGGTTGAGATGTAGAGATTCAAAATCTCTCTTTATAAGCTCATCCCATGTTAATTTAGGCCTTCCACTTCTTCTAGTTATAGCATTTGGCTCAATAGCATTGCTTCGTATAGGCACACTAGTTGGTCTATGTTGCACATGTCCATACCATCTGAGTCGGCCCTCGCGCAACTTGCCTTCAATGCTCACCACCCCCACTTTATTCCTGATATAGTCATTTCTCAAGCGATCTTTTCTTGTCTTGCCACACATCCATATCAACATAGGCATTTCAGCCACGTTCATCTTGTTGAGACCTTGTTTCTTTACCGCCCAACATTCACTCCCATAGAGCATGGTTGGTCATATAGTTGTTCTATAAAACTTACTTTTTAACCTGAGAGGGGTCTTCTGATCACATAATACACCAGTTGCACTCCTCCATTTCAACCATCCTGCATTGATCCAATGACAAACATCATTTTGGACATTCCCCTCTATTTGATTAATAGAACCCAAGTAATAGAATTTATCACATTTGGGCATATCTACTCTATCCATCTTCGATCCATCATTCACACTATGAGATTTTAGTATATCATATATATATATATATATGCAATTTGCATGTGTCGTCATAAAATCAGTTTTGATGGCGGATGTGAAGAATGGTTATGGTCAAAACCTCATATTTTTGTGTGCATGGTTGTGGTTATTTATTCATGTTATTAATCGGTCTGCGTATCGAGCCTCTCTCTCCTTTCCAAATGTAAATTAATGCTCTTCTTCCTATTTCCCCTTGAATGTAACTCTGAGGTTTTCCCATACACAATGTAATAAGAAATAGGATACTTTTAATTTATGTTTCGACATGAGATGGTGATCTGCAAAAAGACGAAACGATCGGCTCATGAGATGACCCGATCGACTGGAGGATTGAGGAGGCCAAACAACAGGAGGATGGATTGATCGAATGGTAGCCAAATCGACCAACTGGAGGTGTTCAGATGTTGCTTGAACCTGAGAACCAGAGCTTCAGAAGAGCCCAACTGAGTGACCAGGAGGTGAGTTGACCAGTTCAAGAGTTGAATTGATCATCCCAAATTGTTTCGAGCACATATATTCACCGACAACATGTTGCATATGATGTGGACCATAGGAGGTAGTAATTCCTGGTGGCTCCAAGGAATTACATTAATAAGGCCATAACCATCGCTTGTGTGTTTTATTTATTGTTTGTTCACATTTGTGGTTATAACATGTATATGATATGTACTATATATGTGGTGATTGGGTATAGTATATGTATTTATACAAACTCTCTCAAATAAAATATCAAGTCTTAGATGATTTCCAAGAGAGGCAGACATGAAAAACTTGATCGACCAAGGGTGGGTTCCAAAAGGGAGATGTGTCGTCTATCTCGTGGAAGTGTGATGGAAATGATGTGGGCCCTCCAAGCGTGGCCCATTATTATCGTGTCAGCTTTGGGGTTAGGTTTGACTGGTGATTCTCAGAGTGTCTGGGCCCAAAGGCATGCAGATGATCATGGTAAGGAGTTGTACATATCATCTATCTATGAGTTCCATATGATGCAATTGGCATGATTGTGTACCTTAATAATTGGTCATGAGCACCACCGTCAGCTAGGTATTGATGCAATTGTTTTGGATCTTGGCCCACTAGAATATAGTATGTTGCAATATTCCGAATTGATATGAAGGGCTATCAATTTGAATAAAATAGTGGGAGCGATAGTTAATTAAAGATCTAATTAATATCGTAAAATTTATCAAATCAAACCAAATGAAAAATATTTTGAAAAGTTGCAATATTTCTTTGTAGAATCAAATGTCAAACACAGACACATTCAAATTGTGATCAGTCCTCAAGAAGGAAAAAATGGGATAAAATTCCACAATTGGTTAAGGACTTTGAGAAATGTTCTCATCAATGAGTGAAATCTCTATGTCCTTGATAGAGCAATGCTAAAGGAACACACTCCAAATGTTCCTAAGGCTAAATGGATACTTATTTAAAGCATGCCGATGATTCCATAGATATTTGAATACCTAATGCTATGTTGTATGAACAATGAGTTACATGAACAACATGATAATACATGGACATTCTTGAGATGGTAACACATCTTAAGAATCATGTAAAGCAAAGAAGGTATAATGCCTCTAAACTGCTAATTGAGTGCAAACTGACAAAGGGAGGTCCAGTACAACCCCATGTTCTCAATGTGATTGGAAATATGGAATGACTAGGATTTCTCTTAGGTCAAGAGTTGACCATGAATATGATTATTCAAGCGTTGCATGAACCATATAGTCAGTTTATCAAATGCTTGGCATGTTGATGCCAATGCAAGGAAGAATAAGGACAAACCCGTGATGATGATTAGAAGAAGTGATTCCTAGGGCAAAAGCAAGGTTAAGAAGTGTTACGAGATTAAGCTGAAGCCCGAGTGTTCTGCACTCAATATATGGAGAAGGGTAAGTGTAGAAGGAATCTGACCTTTTCACTTAAAGGATAAAGAAAAGAAAATGCCTCCATTGTCACTTGTCAGTACATTAGAGAGGAGTTGTCCTCTTCATAGAGGATCTCAGGAAGAAGATAGAGATAGAGATATCCACTTTAGGACCTGAGAAGAAGTAAGCTAAAACTGTGCGGAACATGGGTTAATATATTTACAATTGGGAACAATCATTCATGGGAACAATAGAAAGTGAATTGCTATTATGCAATTTCCATTGATGAAAACATTAAACGTTTTGTATGACAAGAACATTATGTTTCATTTTAAAAGATATGAACTTTTATGGAAAATTCCTTACATCTCACAAACTATATTTGATAGCTGTAAAGACAGATGTGTATGACACATATACTGAATGACTTGATGACGCAAACTACTAAATACTTATAGCACTGTCATCTAGAGCGCATAAATAAGGAATGCATTTCTTGAATCCATATGATGGTTATATAGACTCTTTTGGTTATTGAACTAATAGAGATATGCATGTCTTATTTACTAGGAAATATGGCAAGATCATCTTCACTAGATGTAGTGGGATTTCAATTATTCCATTAGGACTAGTACATATTGATGTACATAGACCTTTTAGAATGAATGCCAAAGGTAGTAACAAGTACCTCATTATATTTACTGATACAATCGGTAGATATTGAAACTTATATTTAATGAAATAAAAATTTGGATATCTTGAAGAGATCATAAATGAAGTACATAACTAAATTGGTAAAAGTATTTAGATACATTGATGTGATCAATGTTGAAATATTTCAAACTAAGAGTTTGAGGACCTTCTGGAGAGATCGTGATAGCGTATCACATTGAACTCTACCTGAAACATATGAATGTGTCAGAAAGAAGGTGTCGCACCCTATTAAATCTTGTTGATATGATCAATAAATCTAGCTAATCTTACAATTTCTTTTTTGGCACATGCTTTACACTAATAAAATGTACCATGTAAATTGGTTCAAAAGACACCATATGAGACATGGCATGGGAAGTGTCGCGATGTGTCTTTTGTAGGGATAGGATTGAAGGCTTATATATAAGAAAATAGTTTCTTAAATAGATTTATCCACAAATCACATGAATTTTATCTTGTTGAATACTACTTATATTCCAACCCGACAACAAACTGTTTGTTGTTTGGATGGATGAATTCCTAAATGGAAATTAGTTACAAAGGAATCCGCAGGAGTAAAAGTAGACTCGAAATGTTTGAGACAAATAAGAAAACATAGAACCTAAAGAGGTACAATAGGAACAAGGAGAATCACAAGTGGTTGTGGAATCTTAAGTTCCTTATGTAAACACAGAACTCATTGTTCTAGTAGAACACACCTTTAGTTTGAAAGATTATGATATCTTATAACTCAAGAAGGCAGTAAGTTGAGCATAAAGATGAGTCAACAACATGCCTAGAAACTATTGAGGGATCAGAATTTGAGAAATGGCTTGAGGCCATAAGATCAATGACAGACTCCATGTAACCAACAAGGTATGACCTTGTTGGATCCATCTGAAGGGGTAAAACCCATAGGGTGCATTTGGGTCTTTGTCAGAAGATGAACATGGAAGGTTAGATTGGTTGCAAAGAGTTTCAAACTAGTTCAAATTGTTGAACATGATGCTGTTTTTTTCACCAGTTACCATGGTTAAATTCATCTGGATCATGCTTGTTGTTGCAGCTTAGTAAGATTGTTAGATTTGGTGTATGGATATTAAAACCACATTCCTTCAGCGGAATAATTAAGAGGATGTGCACATGACATAGCCTATTGGTTTTATAAATCCATTAATGAAAATAAATTCTATAAGCTACAAAAGTCAATCTGTGGATTGGAGAAAGTATCTTAGAGTTGGAATCTTCTATTTGATAAGGCAGTCAAAGGGGTTGACTTGATTCAGAATGAAGATGGAATCTGTGATTACAAAATATTTAGTAGGATCATATTTATATTCCACATAATGATGTGTGATAACGTCCTTATCCAATAAATGTTAAAACCTGGCAAGAAAGTACCTTATATATTTTGGTTTAGGCAAAGCATCCTATGATATAACAATCGAGGTCTATTGAGATAGATCTAAAAATCTTCTTCACCTAAGACAAAGCACATACATTGGAAGTATGTTGAATGGTTCATCATGAAAGACTCAATGAGAGAAAACGTGTCCATGTTCCATGGAGTTAGTCTCTCGGGGGCTAGTGTCCAAATTCTTATGAAGAACAAGAACACATAGATACATTCCATATGCAATTGGATCTATCTTGAATGCAATGTTATGTACTTATCTCATCATCTCATATCAATTAGACATGATGAGAAGATATCTATTAATCTCATATGTATTGGACATGACAAGAGGATATTCAGTCATCTCATATGTATTGGACATGATGAGATGACATATATATGCCTACCTAGCAATCTTGTATGTATTAGACATGATAAGAAGGTATATGTTAGATGCTAGTGAGAGTCACTAAACTACAATAAAGAACATCCTTAGAAGCTTTTGAAGCGCTTAAAGGATTGGTTCATTGGTTATGGTAATAAGGAAGAGTTGTATGTAAAGGGTTACACCCATGCAAGCTTCCAAACTGACAAAATAATCACAATCTAAATTTATGTTTGATGACAAACAAGAACTATAAGATAGAAAAGGTTCTAAACTAATGACAGTTGTTCGAATCTACAAAAGAACCTGAGTATTTGTGTGCTATAAGAACATCAAAGGATATTGTATGGATCAAGAAGTTCATGTGGGTGAACTTGTGTGAGGTTCTAACCATTGATGATACAGTACAAATACTGATGACAACAATGGAGCTACGAGTATACTACGACACTTCCATCTCATACGAGTAGTCATACAACAAAGAGATGAGAAAATTAAAAAATATTGACTTAAAGAAAATGTTTCTAAACCCTCTATAAAAGCACTTGTGTAGAAGAAGCATGATGGTCATGTAAGGTCACTCGGAATGAGATCTATAGGTGATTGGCTCTAAGTGCAAGTGGGAGTCTGTACGTATGTATGCCCAGATATCCAATCATATGATGATTGTAGTGGCATAACATGTAAATGATTTGATAAATGATAAAGGTAAGCTTCCAATTTATTTTGTATATTCAGTTATGAGGTAATGAATAACATAATAAATGCCTAGAGAATGATATTACTCAATGATGTATGTCTTCAGGTTGAGGACATGAAGAATGAGATCATATGAATGTTAAGAGTATATACATTCTCATTATGTCCCTGATCGGTTGTTGTTGTAGAAGGTTAATAGACAGCAATAAAACATAAGATCAGAGTGTGATTTGGTTGATGACAGAGTCTCATTAGTCATGATATGGTAATATCAAACCAAGTACACAGATACATGTTAGGGAATAGAGTATCAAATAGGTCCACTGTGAGAATGACACATAGAAGCCATCATCATGGAAGACATAGTCAGTTCTCACAGTGATGGTGGTGGTTGTGGTTTATAGACCTAAAATCACTACACTCATCACATATCGTTGGGTACACTTTGACATCATCAAACACAGTCTTAAAACATGGGTTGTTGTAATGGTTATGATTGGGTGACTTTTACACATGGGGATTGACTGTGAGTGATAGAAATGGAATTTGCCCCTCCTAAAGGAGTATGATATCCTAGGCCTCTTGATTAGAGAGACTAAGAAAAGTATGGCCATACGTACGTGAGACAATATGTGATATGGAGCTTACATATATCTCATGTAGTCTGCTTTGGTTTAAGGAACAAGATTGAATAATAATGAGGATAACTACTCCATGCCTCTAGTCCAATCTGGATATCAATGACAAAGGAACTATACAAATAGTGTAACACCATACATAGATTTTAGGTTGAAGTTTCCCCCCAACTTTCCATTCACTTGGGTAGAACTTATGTGTGACTAGGCACTGCTCTTTGCATGTGATGTCATAAGTTGTTATGGACATTCAGTGCCAATGTGATATGGAGTCTATAGGGTCACACACATAGGAACTTGTCTAGAAGAGGAGTTTGATCTTGAATGATAATTGAATTGATTACTAAAGTGTTTAGGTATTTCAAATCACACAACATATCAACTGACTAGACTACCAAATGATCAGTTCATGTGTTGAGACAGCCTTTTGGAGTGTGAGGTTGATTGTATTGTGCATTAGGTGGAATTCAGCCTGAAACGGCCTATGAGATGCCCGTCTAGCTTGGATAGATGACCATCTCACCTGATGTGAGATGCCTATCTCACATGCACCAAACGGTCGTCTCGGGGTTGCAATTTGATTGTATCAAGGATTGGTGTTGATGTCAAGTTGAGTACTAATTAGAATTGAATTGTCGACATTTGTGGAAAACTAGAAAGTATGAAATGACTATTTCGCTTAGTGAAATGACCTTCACGCATGTGAGATGACCGTTTTGGTTTATGAAATGATCGTTTCACCACACGCAGGTTGGGAAACTTCCAGAATTGTTGTGAAAATTCAAGATCTTCTGGTCCTTTCCTTTCCTGCTTTAGTCTTGTATTGGTTGGGGTCTAGGAACCTTGGCCCTAACCCCTCCTATATATAGATGGGTACTGGAGGCTTCCCAGAACACAACTACAACACAGACGATTGAGAATTAATTGATCTAACAATTGTTGTCCTCTTTGGTTGTGGTAACCATGAGATCCAGGCAAGTCCTACCCGACTAGGGAGGGATAGCCAAGGGAGAGAAACAACTTAGGATCATTGTTGTGGGAGAGCATGTTGGTGACTAGTACACCAACAGGAGGGACAACTCCTTCATGTCCATTCTAGAAGAACGAAAGGAGTTCTAGTTGGTCCATGTGGACTACTCTAGAGGTAGGAGTCCTTTGGTTGTTGCTAGGAGGACAACATCAACTTGCAATTTGTGGCAAGATCAGAGGAGTCATTGTAATAGTTGTTCGAGTATGCTATCCATGGAGGAGTATTTAGATGAGTCCTACTGTGACCAAAAGATGCACAAACATCGTCTAAGACAGAGTGCACATCTACATCAATGAGGATTGTCACTGGATTTTCTCCAAGACCAGGTATATCTTCGTGAACCATCCTTCCCATTACATAGTTATTGACGCAATCTGCTGGTTAATGGGAAATATGTCAGTATATTTTTTATTTCCACTACCAACATCATGTCATATTTCCCTACACTATGATGAATGAACTATGAGTTGCATATACAATACGAGAACATGGATGTTATTGAGATGGTAACTTATCTTAAGAACATCTACCAATATCAAGAAAGACAAAGAGATATGATGTCTCTAAGGCATTATTCAAGTGCAATATGAAGAAGGAGATCCAATAGGTCGCTATGTGCTGAGTTCATTGGGTATGTGGAGAACCTTGCTAGACTAGAATTTCCCTTAGGCCAAGAGTTGGCCACATATGTGATTTTTTAGTTACTTCCATAATCATATAACCAGTTTGTCATGAACTATAACTTGAAAGATTTTGACAATTTGTTGTCAGAATTACCTTGGCATGTTGAGAACAGTTGAAGCACATATGAAGAAAGAAAAACCCAAATCAATGATGGTGATGATCGGCTGAGGAAAAGGAAAGTCCAAGGACAAAGGCAAATCTAAGAAGAGTTCTAAAGCTAGCCAGAAACCCAAGTCTTCTGCAGTGAAAGCTAAGGGAGGGGTGAACAAGGAAGGCAATTGTCACCATTGTCACTAGGTTGGACACTAGAAAAGAAACTTCCCTCTTTATCTAGAGGAATTTTGGAATAAGAAGAAGGGCATAAGATCTCCAATTTAGGCATACATTATTGAGATAAATGTGTCTACTTCTTCATCTTGTGGACTGGATGCCAGATGTGGATCTCACATATGTTCAAATATGTAGGATCTAAAAAGAATTAAACCTTTAAGAAAGGGTGAGGTCAAACTGCACATTGCAAATGGAGAATGAGTTGTTGACACTGCAGTTGGAACCTATCAGTTATCTCTTCCTAGTGGGCTTGTAATAGAGTTGAAGAACTACCATTTTTTACCTAACATTCATAGAAACATCATTTATGTATCTTTTGTATGGACAATAATGAATGGATTTGAATTCACATTAAGAATAGTCAATGTTCTATTTCTTAAGATGAGATCTTTTATGGAAGTGCCCCAATGTACTATGGTCTTTATTTGCTAGATCTAGAGACAAGTGTTTATAACATAAATACCACAAGGTGAAAATGTGATAACTCAAACAAAACATACCTTTGGCATTGTCATCTAGGGCACATTAATGAGAGATGCATCTCCACACTCCATATAGATGGTTATCTAGACTCTTTTTATTTTGAATCAAAAGAGACATGTGAATCTTTTTTATTGAGCAAGATGACAAAGACTCCTTTCACTAATCACAATGAAAGAGAAAGTGATCTATTAGGACTTATACATCTGATGTATGTGGACCTTTTAGAACAAATTCCATAGGTGGTAACCAATACTTCATTACCTTCACTACTGATCTTAGTAGGTTTGGCTATGTGTACTTGATGAAACACAAGTCAGAAACTCTTCAAAAGTTCAAGGATTTCATGAATGAAGTAAAAACTCAACTTGGTAGAAGTACTAAAGCACTTCATTCTGATTGATGTGGAGAATAGTTAAGCCAAGAGTTTGAGGACCTTCTATGAGCCCTTGGTATCGTATCACAAAGGACTCCACCTAGAACACCACAACATAATTGTGTATCCGAACGAAGGAATCACAAACTACTAGATATGGTGGAAGCAACGATAATGTTGATCTCCTAATTTCATTCTGGGGATATTCTTTAGAAACTGTTGTGCTTACACTTAATCGTGTACCATCTAAATCGGTTCAAAAGACACCATATGAGATATGGCATGAGAAATGTCTGATGTGTCTCTTATGAAGATTTGGGAATGTAAAGATTATGTAAGAAAGTAGTTTCGTGGAAAGCTTGGACCCAAATGAGATAAATGTTATTTTGCTGGACATCCTAAAGAAACCAAGGAATTCTACTTTTATACTCCATTTGACAACAAAGTGTTTGTTTCCAAGAATGTTGTATTCCTACAAAGAAATTATTTTTCTAAAGGAATCAGTGCGAGAAAAGTAGAACTCAAAGAAGTTCAAAACCAACAAGAAAACATTGAACCTCTAGAGCTACATAGGGAACAAGAAGACTCAAAAGATGTTGTGGAATCTCAATTTCCACTTATGATACATGAACCTCATAGATCTAGTAGGACACACCTTGAGCCTAAAACATTTGGTTATCTTGTGACTCAAGAAGGCAATGAGTTGGTCATTGATGATGAGCCAACAACCTACCTAGAAGCTATTGAGGGACCATAGTCTAATAAATGGCTTGAGTTCATGAGATTTGAGATGGAATCCATGTACACCAACAAGGTATTGACCTTGTTGAATCCAGCCGAAGGGGTAAAACCCATAGGGTGCAAATGGGTCTTCAAGAAGAAGATCGACATGGATGGTAATATAAAAACCTTTAAGAGTAGATTGGTTGCAAAGGGTTTCAAACAAGTTCAAGGTGTTGACTATGACAAAACATTTTATCATTTTTTCATAGTTAAATCCATTAGGATCATTCTTGTCATTGCACCTTATTATGACTATGAGATTTGGTAGATGGATATTAAAACGGTATTCCTTAATGGGAGTCTGCTTGAGGATATGTACATGACACAACCCAAGGGTTTCATAAATCAAAGGAATCCAATAAAGTCTATAATATACAAAAGGTCAATCTATGGATTGAATCAAGCATCTCAGAGCTAGAATATTTTATTTGACAAAATAGTAAAAGAGTTTGGATTTAGTCAAAATGAAGATGAACCATGTGTTTACAAGAAGGTTAGTGGCATCATAGTTTGATTCTTCATATTATATGTAGATGACACACTATTGATAGGGAATGACATCCCTACTTCACAGACAGTAAAGAACTGGCTGAGAAGTACCTTCTCTATGAAAGATTTAGGCAAAGAATCCTATACTTTAGGAACCAAGATATATAGAGATAGATCTAGAAGGATTCTAGGCCTAAACCAGAGCACATACATTGACAAAGAGTTGAAGAGGTTCACCATGGAGAACTCAAAGAGAGGAATATTATCGATGTCCCTTGGTGTTAGTATCTATAGAGTTCAATGTCCCAATTCTTGTGAAGAAATGGAGCACATGAGTAAGATTTCATATGCATCTACAATTATATCTATCATGTGAATAATTTTATGTACTCATCCTGATGTCCCATATGGCTTGAGTATGACTAGAAGTTATCAATCACATCCCAGTGAAAGTCACTAGACTACTATAAAGAACATCCTTAAGTATTTGAGAAAAAATAAGGAGCACTTCCTTGTCTACGGTGGTGAGGAAGATTCGATGGTAAAGGGTTACATTGATGCAAGCTTCCAAATTGACAAAGATGACTATAGATCGCAATATGGATTTGTGTTTTTCCTTAACAATGGATCTATAAGTTGGATGAGTTCCAAGAAAGAGACCATTGTTGATTCTACAATAGAGGTTGAGTACAATATTGCATCTAATGCAGCAAAGGAAGTTGTCTGGATCAAGAAATTCATCTCTGAACATGGGGTGGTTCCAAGAATTAGCGGTGCAGTAGAGTTGTATTGTGACCACAATGAAGCTATTGCACAAGCTAAGGAACCCAGATCACATCAGCATTCCAAGCACATACTATAGTGGTTCCATCTAATATGTGATATCGTACATCAATGAGATGTGAAGATTTGTAGAATACCAACTGAAAGCAATGTTGTTGACCCACTGACAAAAGCACTTTCACAATAGAAGCATGATGGGAATGTAATGTCACTTGGGATTGAATTCATGGGTGATTGGATCTAAGTGCAAGTGGGATTCTGTTGGTATGTATGCCTAAAGAGCAAGTCATACGATGATTGTTATAACATGTCTTGTAAATGATTTGATTAATAATAGGGCATCTTCCATCTATATATTTGTTCAATTATAAGATGATGATATAACATGATAGGTGTCTAAAGAATGATATTGCTCAATGCCATATGTCTTTAGGTTGATGACCTGAACAATGAGACTATATGTATGATAAGAGTATTTACATTTTTTATTATGTCCCTAGTCGGATATTATTGTGAAAGCTAATAGAAAACAATAATACATAAGACTAGAGTGTGTTTTGGTTGATGACAAAATCTCATTAGTCATGATATGTGATATCAAACCAAACACAAAGGTATTTGTTATAGAACAGTGTACCAAATAGACCTGACCTGAGAAGTGATACATAGATAACCGTCATAATCACATCTCAATGTGATAGTGGTGATTGTGATTCTTAGACCTAAAGTCACTACATTCATCACATGTTGTTCAATGTGTTTTAACATCATCTGAGTAACCTTGAATAAGGGTTGCCATAAAGGTGATAGTTGGGTACATTGTGACACATGAGGATTGACTGTGAGTGATGTAGATGGGATTTGTCCCTCTTGGTCACTTGACAAGCGAGACAAAGAAATGTATGGCCATACTAATGTGAAGAAATATGTGATATGTGAGCTCACATGCATCTTAGAAAGTCTGCTCTGGTTCAAGGAACATCAATTAAATGATTAAGAGGATGATGTTTCCATGCCTCAAGTTCAATATGAATATTAGAGACAAAGGAATTATATAATCATTGTAACACCGATAACGGACCTAGGTTGAAGTAGTTCTCCAACTTTCTAGTTACTTGGGTAGTAATGATGTGTTGCTGATACCTCTCATTGCTTGTGATGTCATAAATTGGTTATAGACATTCACAACCAATGTAACTTGGGACCTATAAGGTTGCACGCATAGGGTACACCTAGGATAGGAGTTTACTCATGAATAGGGTTTGACTTGATTACTGAAGTGTTTAGGTAATCAATTTAAACAACAATTGGCTGATTGGGAATGTGAGTCAAACAATTCATTGGTTGTGATTACTAAAGTGTTAAGGTAATAAATTTAAACTACATTGGTTTACAACAGAGAATGTGGGTCAACCGACTCATGTGTCAGGTCGACTGATTCAAGTGTCCATTTGACTGACTAGATGATCAATAAGATTGGATCTAGGTTGATATTGACATCATGTATTGATCGTTTCATTGAAAGACAATATGTTTGTAAATAGGAAAGCATTCCAATCGGGTGATTGGATGTTCCAGTCGGAGACTGGGGTGTGATTCCACAAACTCAAGAGTTGAGTCAACAGAATCAGATACACAATAGTCAGAAATTTCTGATAATTTGTCTCTTAGACTCCCAGTTGACCTGGAAACCCTGACGTTGGCCCTCCCATAAATAGAGGGGTAGTCAAGGCTTTTAGGAGATACAAATAATGCTGAAAAAATATTGCCCTCTAATAGTTGTGGTAACAAGAGAGCCTGAAGAAGTCTTACCCGTAAAAGGTAGAGACAACCAGGAAGAACAAGTCAGTGCTAGCACGTTGGCATTGATGGGAAAACTCATTCTGATTGCCTCTAGAAAGTGTGATGAGAAGTTCACAATGGTCCACATGGACTACCATAGAGGCATGCATGTTGTTTCCACCATGCTAGGAGGATATTATCAACTACTACTCATGGTGCTACACCAAGAGGCCACCACTGACAATTGTTAAGGTGCTACTTGAAAAATAAACATATCATTGTAAGGATTGTCACTGGACTTGCTTGAGTATCGGGTATATGCCTTGCAAACCTTCTTTCCTAAATACATCAATGTTGATGTGATCTCTTATTTGAGATATAGGAGAATTTTTGTTGTATCTAATTCCTTATCTGCTTCCTGAAATCCCAACACTTCCAACTAGGTACAGAGTAAGGAGGAGAGAATCAAGGTTGACCAGGGCAACTTCAAGTGTAGCTTATCCTTCTAGGGAGATAGATTTGAGGTGGTTAGATAACCCTTTGCTGATCCTATGCTATAGTTTTATTTTCCTTTTGTATCACCCAGAAAGGTGAAGAATGGAACTATATATAAGCATTGTAATTGTTAGATCTTTTATTTTCCAGATGCTATACTTTGGTCTTGTATACCACTATTTAAGAAATGAAAAAATACATCGATTCCAGCATACCTTTTTAGTGTGTTTGGAGTGTATGGGTTTATATTCCTAAAATTAAGAAGGTAGTGGATCTCCTCTTAGGTCCCACTCCTTACATCTATCATGTCATCATGTGGAGTGATTCAGATGTCCATAGATGTACTTATATATATTATCTATAAGGTTTTTATGGAAATTTCTAGTAATCAGATCTCTATGTGGATCATTTTATTCAAATATTTTGACTCAATTTTTTATGACTATGATTTTTAGTTGGACCTAATCTAAGGATATTGATGTGTGTCGCTTGCACAAAAAAATCACTAAGATGAATCCCAGAGTTTAACCTTTAAAATTACAGAAAACTTACCCGCAACTAAATAAGTTAATTTTAGTATAGAAAAGTATCAATCCCATGAGAAAATAATTTTAAGAGTTTTATTCAAATCAAATGCCAAGAGTAATATTTATAAACAAATTTTAAGGGAGTGATTAAAACTAAAAAGTAGGAAATAAAAGTTGTAAATGTAAAATTTAGATTTATCCAATTGTTAGGAGATAATTGAGGGTTGGAGGATTACCACCATAAACCATATATTTACTTTAACTGATTCAACTCCTTAATTTTAATTATTTTGTATCTTTGTGGAGCATAAATCTCACAATAGTTAGACTTCTCATAAACTTGAGATCTCATCATTTTAGGATCATTGTTCAGTCATCCAGTAAATTTCTATCAAAGATCTCGTCATGAGTTTACATTCTTCAATTGGTGTTCCAGCCCATACATCAGGTGATCTCATCTTCATGAGTTATAATTGACAATATAAAATGGATAGACTGATCATAGAGATTCATCAATTGATCTTAAAAGGAGTCAATGGGTTCATATAATGTTGAAATCCAAATCTCATCACCCAATAAGGATATAATCAATCTAAACAAAGAATGAGTGTATAAAATCAGAAGAAAAACATCTAATCAATAGAATCTTAGAGTTGAATATAATTAGAGTAAGAAATAGTCTATGGGGATAATCCCCATGCCCCGGTGAAGAATCTACTTAGACATGATAAGCATAAGCTCAAAGGAACGAGTAAGAATGGAAAGAGTTATTTTGTCAGATCTGGCAACAAGATTGTAATATCCAAAATTTTGGTGAAATTGAATTATATAAAGATAAGCCATGGATTGATTCATAATTTCCCCAAAGATATTATTATCAATGGAATAATAATGTGTAACCACTTTATGGCATGGGTGCAACCCATGGCCCAAGTGAGCCATGAGACTATTTTCTTTGCAAATATGTCCTTAGGGAACAACTTAAAGAATTGAAAGGAATTCATGCATAATTAAAATATAAAAGCTTTACGGTTTGTTATAAAATGGAATTATCAGATAATATGAAAGTTGGAAAAGGAAAATAAAATACATGGTGTTCTAGATAATTAAGAGAGTAATTATCTATCCATGAATGGCAACACAAGAATTATGGCATCAAATAATATTATCTCGATTTGCTCTTTGGGATTATTGAAAATAATAATGAAAAGAAGAGAATTCTAGAATTTGGAAGAAGAACTCTCTATGTGGTGTGGATAATAAATTTAAGGATATTCCAAAAGAACAAGATTCACATTTTAACTTATCCTAATAAATCCCAAAAAAATAATAAATGGGGGGAAGACTTTATTAGTTTCCTTCCAAATATCATAGTCATAGGATGTTCATAGTAGCCTATGCAAATTCGATAAGGTAGAGGGACCTACTTAAAATAAATGAATTGTATTTCCTTTTGAGGAGAGAGAAAAAGAGGCATCTAGAAATATCTTTTTGATGCCAAATCTTTCCCCACACTGAAAGTTAATCACTAAAAACTTCTCTGTAATGTTTTGGGCTAATCAGAATAAGAGTGAGAGATATATGAATTTTCTAAGATTTGTATAAAGTTTCCTTTATGGGGCAAATTTGATTGAAAATCAATTAATGTGGCAATTTTGGCAAAAAGCACATAGATCCAACTTGGGGGGTAACACTTAATGATAGGAATCCTCAAAGCCCTTAAATTCAGATCTAACAGTCCTTACTGTGTCTCCTACCTTTAGCCTAAAAGGAAAGAAATGAATCTATGACAAGGAAATCCCCCCTTTGATCCTTATTAATCGTGGGGATTACACCAAACTGACTGAAAAAGTTGCCTTGTGAAGGCAAGACCAGTCTTTTGACCCCAAGAAACATGAGGATCGTCCCTATATACAGGTAGAACACCTATGCCCTTTGAACCTTCTCTTGAAGGGGCTTACACGGTAGAGGAAAAGCTAAAAGTAGGCATCATTCTGACCAAGGCACCGCATGCCAGGGGCACGAGGAGTCTTCTAAGAGGTCAAAGACCCTCCTCAACTTTCAATAGGGTCTTAGGAGTGTTGGAGATAAAACCCCCTTCTCACCAGCCATAGCTCCTCGATGTTTTATTTTGGGTTTCGGAAGGGAGCCATGACGTATGGGGCGGCCTTAGGGGTTCCCAATGATGCTATATTTGTGGTATAATGATTCGGCCCATGTTTACTTGCTCCAATCAGCCGCAAGAACTCGTCGGAATTCCCTTGGGCCGCAACACCCTGCTTCCTTGCCCCATGCACTGGGTCTCGCAAGCAAGACAACGATTGCACAGTGTGAGCAAGGGAGTTGGATTGCGAGGTGGTTAATGGGTGTAAGAAAAGGATCCGCAGTCGAGGTGATTCCTAGATGGGTTGCTTCTTCACTGATGGGCTGGACCATCATATAATCTAAGGTAAACCAAGTCACTAAATCCAAAATATGTTGTCACCTTACAAACCCTATAGAATTAACACACAAACTTGAAAATAGTAATATTGTATTTCAAATTAATTGGAAGAATGAAAGGAACAAATTTAAAATATATTTGAGACTCAATTCTAATCCCATCTCTAAAAGTAATGCTAATAAGTATTAATGTGGTGATTAATACTTGATAACCTTAGTTTTTGATGAATAGGTTGTTAATCATAATAAATATGATTCTTTGAGATGTAATATAATAAAATGATATATAATGGTATTTTAAAATGAATATTATATTAAAAATGAGTAATTAGGGTTTTTAATGTGAAAAATCATGTATATGAAGAATTAGGGTTAAATATCCTAACTTGCTATGGTGCATGAAACTAATCAAATCTAAGTGATCATCATGAAAGGGATATGTTGGTATAGTAATTAGGGTTTTAAAGCATGACTCTAATGATAACTTGATAACAAGGAAACCTAAACCCTAGATTAGGATCCAAGTAGGATTTTATCTAATTAATGTGATAGTGACACTTTAGGATTTACTTACATGCAAATTAAAGTTGATTGCTTGATTTGCTTGGTTTATTGGATAACATGCTTGAAGTATGATTGAATAATCTGCATGACTCGCCATTGAGGTATGTAGTCACACTTATGGATACCCGCATTAGTTTTTTGGTGTTTGTCAAGATTTTCTTGTGGGTTGAACAATTAAACAATTGGATGTTTATTTAGTCCTTTTCAATTATAATGCCACAATGAGTATCACATAAAGAAAGATTATGTGAATAAAATGAAGATTCTTATTTGCAAGTATTTGATGGAATATATGTTTTTAGTTTACTTGCACACTTTTTCATGCACCCCACGTACACATTATAACTTTTTATATTGATCTGTGCTTTTGTTTTACGACGTTTTAGGTACATGCTAGATAAGGTTATATCAAAACTATATGGGAAGATGAAATTACTTCAAGACATTAAAGCTAACTTGTAAGGAGGATTAGATAGATATGTCTTCTCATATAGTTTTCATATGAACAATTTTGATGACGGAAAGTTATGTAAGTTCTAAAGGAACAATTTGTAAATAATATATTTGAATTAATGGCAATTATTTATTGTTAAAATTGGACCCTTGGAAAATATATTAGGTAATTGATCTCATCTTTGTGGCCTTCCTTAATTGGGGGTTGTTGAAAAGTGAGGTCGTTACATTTGGTATCAGAGCCCCAAAATTTTCCAAATAATTTTTAATAGTTTATAATTTCAAGTAATTTGTAGAAATATTAGCAAATTATTAGGGTATTTTCTAAAGACGATGGTATCTAGGATGTACCACGACCCGAGGGACGGTAAAACTTTCCTCTAGACTGCTAGTCAGTTATGAGACTCCTGGGCCTGTGCATCCTTCTTGGACAAATTTGAAAGATTTTTCCTGAAGTAAAATACCTTGAAGGTTTCTTCTCATTTTGATTCGTCCACTTCTCATCCTCTTGCTTTATAAACCCTAAAAGGATTTCCCTCATCCTCTTAAGTTAGGGTTTTTGAGAAGAAGTAGGATTAACCCATCCTCTGCCAATTAATGCACATGTAATGTGGAAATAATAATGTACATGTAATGTGGAAATAATAAAGTACATATCATATTGAAATAATAATGCACATATAGTGTGGAAATAAAAATGTACATGTAACTTGAAAATAATGATAAAGTAAAAATAAAATGTCATATGGGTTTTCCTTATGAGGGTAACCCTAGATGGAACTAGAGTTGGATTGGGAAAACCCTAGTGAGTCAAGGGACATAGAAACCCTAAGAGGTAGGGTGTAGTCTCTATAACCCAAACCCAAAACCCTAATCCTAGGAAATGGGAGTAGAATGGGTACAATGTAAACCCTACCCATACAAACCTGAACTAGGGTAAGAGTAATGAGAATTAAGAAAAATGTAAATACATCTATATGACGTAGATTTCCATGTATAAATGTGGAGAAATTTATGTGTGGTGCATGTGAAAAGGATTTAAGCATACATGGGAGACATAAATAACCAAAGGTTATACATGAAAATGAATATTACTTACTCATCACCCTTATGGCTATCTATGAAGGAATGGATGGATAAAGAATATTCCCAGTAAGTGGGTATGCTACCAGAGCGAGTGGGTAAGCTATTGAGATTACCCCTAGTGGGTGGGTAAGTTATTGAAATACTCTCAAAGAGTGAGTATGATATCATGGACACCCCTAGTAAGTGGGTATGTATGGAGATCACCCCGAGAGAGTGGGTAGATCATGGAAATACTCCCAGTAAGTGAGTATGAATACCCCCAGTGAGAGGGTGTCCTAGAAATTAAGCAAAAAAGGGTCGAGAGTTTATAATATAAATGAGTTAGGTGACTCAGTCTCCCATGCACATGTGCATGAGGGACAAGGCATTAATGATAAAAATAAAAGAAACATAAGCAACTTATGAATAATGTTTTTATTGATGTAGCATGATCAAACCCTATATCAGTCTCAGGTGATTTAAAGACCATGGGGTGAATAAAGTCATCATGAAGATGACTGGTGATCAAGCCCAGAACAGAAGGTCACCTTAGGACAAGCCTGGAATGGAAGGCTTTTGTATGAAATGTCCTATGTAGGGAGAAAAACCCTTAGAGAGGGTTCCCCATAAAGAGTCTCCCCTTAGAGAGGGCACACCATTGAGAAAAGATGATAAAGGTGGCAAGGTTAAAACAAGAAATGTTTATTTAGGTTACATAAAAGTATGAGTATACCTTGTTCGACTATCTCTAATGGATTTGAGTGATGCATGTGGGATGTAAGAAATGTCACTATGGTGGCAGAGATCAAGATAAGATAGGACCAAGCTGGGATAGGAAGGTCATTATGAGGCCAAGCCAGGATATGATGGACATTGTGAGGCCTAAATAGGAAAGGAAGCCCATAACAATCGATCCCAAGAACGGGAGGTTATGAAAAGCCCATTGCAAGGACTAAACCCTAATGAGAGGGTTCCTACATGAGTACTCCAGAGAGGGAGTGTACCACAAAGATTAAGTTGAGAAGTTATAATAAAACAATACATAAATATGAAAATATGAAACTTTTAGGGTTGGTTTCCCGACCTGGGGTGGGTCAACCCAGAATGGGAAGATGACCTATGGGGGAGGAAAAACCCTAAGACCTTGGGGTCAAGTTGGAGCTAGAGATCCTAACCTCCTCCTATGATCCAAGAAGGCACCCAAGGTTAGGACCTTCCCTATAAAGGTAAGTTGACTAAATTAGCTTAAAAATAGAGGTAAACTAAAATTTCACCTAAAGTGTAAAGAATCGAGGATATAAAAGATGAAAGCACATATATTGAGTATGATTCTTTGAAACCAAGTATGCCATCTCTAAGGGATGTAAGGAAAAGTCACTATGGAAGTGGATGACAATATAAGATTGAGCTCGGAAGAGAAAGTTGCCATGAGTGCAATCAGGGGATATAAAGTGAATAATGAGCATCATAAGAGATGGAGGAAATCTGATTTATATAATTATATATGAAAATATTATGCTCGCGATAAACCCTGGGAGTGGATAGAGATATAAGTTAATCCTAAGGTCAAATAGGGGGTATTAAAGGTACATGGGACTGATGGGATTAGGAATTGATTGTTCCCTGAATGCATAAGACCATATGGTCAGGAGGTAAAAACTACATTTTTTTGAGGCCCATGTCTCAAGAGACTGCCCACCTTCATGATGTTCATGTGTCCCAATGGGTGAATGTGAGAGGCACTCTCTTGATGCATAAGGATGAGATCACTCCAAAAGTACATGTACTCCTAGAGACATAAAGGAAGTGGTTGATGCTCATAGTGACTAAAGTGTAAATTAAAAAGATACAAGAAGTCATCTAACAATGAATGGAGTTGGGTACAAAATCAAGAGTAAAATAGGCATTTGACTTCATGAAATATAAGAAAGTTGTTGAATTAAAAGTGAATATGGTTTAGAGTCATGTTGAGAATGATTCAACCTAAAATATGAAATTTTAGGATAATGTGTAGTACAGTGATACCTTGTATATGTAACCCATGCTCTTATGTTAATTTAGAGAAGTTTCTTCTATTAAGCAGTGTTTATGTTTTATGGTCAGCCTTATATATGTTGAGTTAGACCGTACTTATTTTAAAATGAGCCTACTCGAGATGTTTCTTGCTTTGTTCATATGCTTGTGTTTTGTTGATCTCATCATGCTTTGATCGAGCCTTATTTTATTTTATTTTGATTAGAATTAGTTACCTCTTTATCCCCATATTTTTGGTAATTAGTTCAATCAAGGAGTTGAGCACTACATTCGGGAATACTCAAGACTCAAAGACATTGATCCAAACAGTGCAATGTATGTTTGTCATAAATGTGAAGATGCAATTTTGCACATGAGTGGATTTTAGTTGATGCAAACAATGTAGCGTATGTTTCTGATAAATGTGTAGTCCAATGTTATGACAGACTAACTTGTGCCAAGTCATAAATACGAACTTTGTAGTGGTAAACTAATATTTTGTTTCATATAATGGGCACTTTAGTGTAGATCTATTTTTTGTTTCATCTAATAGGGATTTGTTTTAGTAGTTTATTTACCATTTCATGTAATAGAAACTTGTATAGTAGATTTGTTTTCTATTCATTCAATAGGAAAATGTAATAAAATCTCATTTTACCTATAAGAGAAGGGTGGGATGGATATAAATGCCTCCAACTTTTTTATATAAAATTTGTAAATCCATTACATATTACATTTTTTTGTTTTCAAACTTATTACATGTTATATGTGTTTTTATTTTTTATGTCACACAAAAGAACATGGACATTCTGCATGAAAGATTCCTTAACCCACATAATGGCTACAGAATATGAAAATGAAAAATGGACCAAAATCCTTATATAGAAGAATGCGTTTTATGGTGATGAAAGAATAAGTATAATGAATATATAGAAGACTATGCTTTATGGGGACGAAAGAATAAGTACAATTCATTATACACTATCGAATAAGAGATGGTATATGTGTGAAGAACTTCTTCAATTATCCAATTGGTTTAGCAATGATGTTAAAATTTAAGGCTAAAATCGAGTTAGTAGAACCAGATCTAGAGATATATCCAATATACCACTGACTTGACATTTATATGACAAACAAATCAAATATTGAATGCACACAATAGATACTATTGAATTATTTATTCTCTGGATTCTAGATGATACTAAATATCGTAACTTTTTTTAGTTGATAGTTGGTATGCATTTGGCATTATAATGTCACCTTTATGAATCTCGTTGTGAAGAAAATAACAGTAACCTCTTTCTTTTGTTAAAAATTGTAACTTCACATTCTAATTTGGTGAAAGTTAGCGATCCATGTATGTGTATCATAGTGGATTGATAAAAATGATGATTCAAATACGAATGAAATAACTCATTTTTTCAGCAATTCAAATATTGAGAGCCGCCAGATAATAAAAATAACATTTAAAAACTTGACCAATGAATCCATACAAATATTGGATTCATTCAGCGCGATAAAATGGAATTCCAAGTGATGGATGAATTTGGTGTTCAGGCGTAATGTGCACCCAACAAAATTTGGCATATTCAGCCAGATGTTGAAATTTGTCACATATATATTTTGCCACTGAGTGTATCAATCACACATTCTTCAAGTAGTGAGTGTGCCTCACCTGAAAAAAATGAGAGCCCAAATGTTGGGCACAATTATGCAAAAAAGGTAATATTGAGAATAGTTTATAGATTGGCATTATTTTAGTTGTTATTTTCAAAATATATATTACTTATGTTTCTTTCTATCTTATAAGTAAGCAACAATATGTTGTAAAAGTAGTTATTAAATAGAGGAGGTGGTGAATACGTAGATACAAGGAAATAATGCAATCGTAGGGGTTTCGTAACATTTATAAAAAATAGTAATAATCGGGATTCATGTAGTTATTTAGTCCAGACTGGTAATGAGATGATTACACAAGATATTTCAAGCTATAACGACCGTTAATGGGCTATGTTGGGCTCGCTACTAAACTGGGTTTCAACAATATGTCAACTCCCTCGACACATTTTCCCGTTTGCTGGTGATAAGAAGAAACGGCTTGGGGGTTGGGTAGAGTTCCTCCGTGGCGCACTTGTCAGCTAGCTCAGCTGGTCAAGCCTGCTGCTTGTGAAGCGTAGGTTGCATGATCGAATCTCGTTGGGACACTATAGGAAGGGATTAAAGACTCTCGGCATATGATGTTGACTGCTCTCTCTCTCTCTCTCTCTCGACACCTTGGACGGGGTGAAATTCCCCACTATCCAAAAAAAGAATTCCTCGGTGGAAGAGCCAACAAAAAATATATATGGACGTTTGTTTTTATTGTCAGCAAGATAGAAACATACTTGACAACAAGCTTGTGAAACGTAGGGGTGAAATTCCCCACTATCCAAAAAAAGAGTTCCTCGGTGGCAGAGCCAACAAAAAATATATATGGACGTTTGTTTTTATAGTCAGCAAGATAGAAACATACTTGACAACAAGCTTTTAAAGTGTAGGTTGCGGGATCGAATCTCATTGGGACACTATAGGAAGGGATTAAAGGTTATCGGCATATGATGTTGACTGCTCTGTCTCTCTCTCTCTCTCTTGACACCTTGGACGGGGTGAAATTCCCCACTATCCAAAAAAAGAGTTCCTCAATGGCAGAGCCAACAAAAAATATATATGGACGTTTGTTTTTATTGTCAGCAAGATAGAAACATACTGGACAACAAGCTGCAATTTTTTCCCAAAAACCCTCTCTCTTTATCTGAAATTCCAAAATATCCCCTCACCTATTAGAAATCTTGAACCCCCTCCTCCGTCACTCCCTGTTAAATGACTAAAGGCAGTGGCTATTTATATTCTTTTGACAACGTGACCTGCTAATTACTTTTTCGTTTTATTTGTCGTACTATTTATTTTTTCTTTGGGATTAGCAAACAATTTTGATGTTAATATCTGAATACAAACCAATAAATTGAATAGGATATAGTAGACTTATTGTCCGTTCGGCAAAGCGGCAGAGTTGATCGCCTTCCACTGCTTCAAAATGACGCGGTGAAATTGAACGCTCTTGGCCGCTGGAATTACGAAGTACTTCTTATTTACGGAATGATTTCTCAGCGGGAAATCACACTGGTGTTAGGTATGCCTCTACCGGTCGCTACCAGCAGCTTTGCCGAGCGCAGCATTAGCCTTTGTTTGGAACAAAACTGGAACATAGTCTGGATTAGACGTTCTTTGGTATTAAGCCGGACTAAAATGGGATAATGGTATTAATGTAGTTCGGTTTTAGTCTCACTAGTCCCGTTTGGCAATAGATTAAATTCAGTTCTGAAGTGGACCATCTCCTGTATTTTGTCAATTAAATACAATGATTTGATTGTATTTCAGTATTGTTGGTGTTCGGAAGCACATGAATTGAAACATAACTGATGGACAGTTTCAATCCCCCGTTCAAGATTGAACCCTATTTTTTCTAGTTCTGTTATTTTCGGGATTAGAAACTGAATCCCGAATCTCGACTCTCATTTGACACATGATATGACACAATATTCTTACTAAAATGGATTCTGAATAATTTTTCTATCAAATGGAATTAAGCCCAACCCGGATTGCGATTGTCAGATCAATAGGACTTGGGGCCCGTCCCGGTTTGCTCCAGTTTAATTAAAATTAAGTTTGAATATTGTCAACCCTTTGCTCCAGTTTAATTAAAATTAAGTTTGAATATTGTCAACCCTCAGCATGTGAATAAAAACTATGCTGAAATAGATTCAGTTAAAGATTTCAATCAACATATATGTAGAGTCGATGGTTTTAATTCAAGAAAGGCTGGCTAGATTTATAGTTAGACCCTAACCGATTTAGACCTAGATTTTAAACCCGAAACTTATTCAAGCCTAATTTTTCCAAACTCAAAACGGCTCATAATATGTAAGTTTGACCTTGAACTTGCTACGTCAATCAGGTATTTTTGAATTGAAAACAAAACTTTATGCATATATGTGGGGTCCAGTCAAGCATATTGAAATTCAGGTTGGCGGTTACTCTGGGTTTTAATTTTCATAATCTGGTTGGACTCTAGGTTTGGTCATGTTGGGTTCTGGATTCAGTATGATTATACTAGCAAAAAGTCTAAACTATACACAACTAGATTTCTGACACACCTAATTTATCTTTTCTAATTTTGACAAATCTGAATCACTTTTTGATAGTACAGGCGATCAAAGAAATCTGGGTCATGTCGTCCTGTTCGACATATTGACTAAATTATAGGCCAAAGTTAACTCATACTCCATGACTATCCTAAGATTAGGCTACTCTTCTTTGATATGGAATCAACTCGTATTCAGGAATTCGACTAATCTATATGTATATATGCTAATTGGAATCCTTAACATAATCTAATTTGTTTGAACGTATCAACTCTAAACCAGCATGGTTCCTATTCACACGTTATCTCCAAAGCTATAACTGACTAAGGTTGAAAATGCTTCAAAGTTGGAAACTTTTTTTTATACACATATCGAGACATGTCCCTAAGTTTGTAGGTTCCTATTTCATTAATTTGATTCGTATTCAGATCTCAAGATCAAAGCTTTTGTAAATCCCAAAGACACCAAATAAAAGAACAGGTGACCAGCTGGTCGCGCTTTAAGAAGAAAAAAAGATTCCAGCTTCCGTTAGTTTATTAACAGAGAGTGACTGAGCAGGAGGCTTTTCAGGATTTTCAAAAAGTGAGGGAGGTATTTTGAAATTTCAGAGAAACAGAGAGGGGGGTTTTAGGAAAAACTCAAAAAATAAATGGCCGTTGACTAATGTTACAATTCGTTTTGATGTCATGGTCTTAAAAATTAGCAGTCAGATACTTAATCTGGGTAAACGATAAGTGTCTGTTTAGGTGGAGTAACATAACCCGATTTAAGTTGGGGTGTTGTTTTGAATTATTACTGAGCAACAACGTGGATAAAAACGGGGTTGGCCTGTACTTAGAAGCATCATGACATTGACAGCGGTATCTGCAATCCAAGAGGACGGGGGGTTGAAAATAATAAGCAACAAGTGATGAGATAGATGTAACTTGATTATATGTAAAAAAATCAGAGGGATTATATAATATGTAATGACATGCTGCCTCAAAAGCTTAATGTGCAAGATCGTTTAGGACGTGGCGTCACCCAGCTGATGCCATGCCAGCTGACGGTAGGCGTAGTACGCCGTTATTCGGAGGGTAGTCGTGTAGTTTGTTTCTGTTCTGGTGTTGACTATTGCGGCAGCAAAACTGCGGAGGGTCCATCCCAGTGAATTGGACAAAAGCCACCTGGCCGGAAATCAACAATGAAACCAACAAAACACGATGCCATTTGAAGGATTCAACAAAATCACGCTGAAAAAAATAAATAATAAATAACAAAAAAGAAAAAGTTGGCACATGCTACTAAAAAATAGACAAAAAAACCTAAATGCCATATTTCCCATTTTTTATTCCGTAAATGGCACGTTCTTGAACTTATTGCTCAAAATGACACATTTGCAGACCAATGTGTCCCCTGCTGGGACGCATTGCTCTCTCGGGAGGCAATGCGTCCCCGGTTGGGACGCATTGCCCCCACGCAATGCGTCCCGAATCCGGACGTATTACTTTTTTTATTTTATTTTTATTTTTTAATTATGATACCATGTACATCATGTATATTATATATACTTATATATGTTAAATTGCTAATTAATATAATCTAAATTAACTTATATACAATTACCCATATATTTAAAATAATATCTGAAAATAATAAAATAATTACAGAATATTATATTTATCAAAACATAATATTTATAAATCTAGATAAAAATATTCAAAATTAATAGATATAATACTAAAATTATATAATAAAGTGTAAAATTATAAAAATAAAGAAAATATATACATGTATTTATTTGTAAACTTAAAAGAAAAAACTAATATAGCAATAAAAATAAGAAAATACTAATATCAAAAATAAGAAAATAAGAAAATACTAATATAGCAAAATTATATATATATATATATATATATAATACTAATATATAGCAATAAAAATAAGAAAATACTAATATCAAAAATAGAAAATAAGAAAATACTAATATAGAAGAAATACTAAATAGAAGAAAAAAACTAATATAGCAATAAAAATAAGAAAATACTAATATCAAAAATAAGAAAATAAGAAAATTCTAATATAGCAAAATAATATATATATATATATATATATATATATATATATATTAAAGGTATGATACATAATATCAAAAATATACATATATATACATCATATATATATACATAATATATATATATATATACATACATAATATATATACATATATATATATAGATAATATATATATATATATATACATATATATACATAATATATATACATATATATACATAATATATATATATATATATATATATATATATTATATACATATATATATACAAATAATATATATATATATATATATATATATATACATATACATATATATATCAAAACAAAATATTTATAAATGTAGATAAAAATATTCAAAATTAATAGATATAATACTAAAATTATATAATAAAGTTTAAAATTATAAAAATAAAGAAAATATATACATATATTTATTTGTAAACTTAGAAGAAAAAAACTTATATAGCAATAAAAATAAGAATAAACTAATATCAAAAATAAGAAAATACTAATATATCAAAATAATATATATATATATATATATATATATTAACGGTATGATACATAATATCAAAAATATACATATATATATATATCATATATATATATATACATAATATATATATTCATAATATATATATACATAATATATATACATATATATATATACAAACATAATATATATACATAATATATATACATAATATATATATATATATATATATATATATATATATACATATACATATATATATATATATACATATATATACATAATATATATATATACACACATATATATATACATAATATAGATACATATATATATACATAATATATATATATATATATATATATATATATATATACATAATATATACATTATATATATACATATATATATATATTATATACATATACATATATATGTACAAATATAATATATATATATTTATATATTATATACATATACCTATATATTTATCAAAACATAATATTTATAAATGTAGATAAAAATATTCAAAATTAATAGATATAATACTAAAATTATATAATAAAGTGTAAATTATAAAAATAAAGAAAATGTATATGTATTTATTTGTAAACTTAGAAGAAAAAAACTAATATAGCAATAAAAATAAGAAAATACTAATATAAAAAATAAGAAAATAAGAAAATACTAATATAGAAAAATAATATATATATGTATATATATGTATATACATATATATACATATATATATATATATATCATTTTGCTATATTAGTATTTTCTTGTTTTTCTTATTTTTGATATTAATATTTTCTTATTTTTATTGCTATATTAGTTTTTTGCTTCTAAGTTTACAAATAAATACATGTATATATTTTCTTTATTTTTATAATTTTACACTTTATTATATAATTTTAGTATTATATCTATTAATTTTGAATATTTTTATCTACATTTATAAATATTATGTTTTGATAAAAATAATATTATGTTATTATTTTATTATTTTAAGATATTATTTTAAATATATGTCTAATTGTATATAAGTTAATTTAGATTATATTAATTTATCAATTGAACATATATATGTATATATAATATACATGCTATACATGATATCATAATTAAAAAAAAATAAAAAAAGCAATACGTCCGGCTTCGGGACGCATTGTCCTCCCGAGAGAGCAATGCGTCCCAGCAGAGGACACATTGGCCTGCAAATGTGCCATTTTTGACAATAAGTTCAAGAACTTGCCATTTAGGAAATAAAAAATGGGAAATGTGTCATTTAGATTTTTTTTGTCGAAAAAATATTCCTAGAACCAAGGTAAATGAAGGGAGTTAGCAGCACAACTTAATCCTCCAATGGGTTTCTATGGAATTCCAAATGAGATGGATTAAGATTTCAATCTTTCAAAGTCAGTGATATATTTTAAATTGTCATCAATATATCGAGGATGTAGTCTTGTGTTGATAGATTGAACTGGATTCTTACTTTATTATTTACACCACTTTTTTGAATAAACTATTTATTCCCCCAACTCGTATCAACACAAAACAATATACAGATGGCTACATTATTAGTCCAACTAGAGCTTTTTGTTCATTACATAGTTGGGATTCATTACATACACCTGCTCGATAGGAAAGTAAAGCAACAATCCAGGGTGGGTACATATTGGTCTTTTGCTTAAAAATCATGTATCGTTGATGGATAGCTGAAAAATACATAGCCAACCTAATGTATCGTTGATGGATAGCTGAAAAATCATGTAGGAAAGATCCCCTCCCCTGCCAGTGCGTAGCTATGCCACTACGAACATGTCTTTCCATAAAGGAACTCAAGACAGACAGTAGCATCAACAGCAGCTGATGATGAAGTGAGCGGCGTCGATTGATACCGGAAATGAAGACAGAGAGAAGAGGCACACACCGACCATGACGACCCTCCTCGGTTCGGCTTTACCCAAGTGAAAAAGAAGACGAAAAGGGCCACCGCTCTGACAATAGATGGCACAGCCTCTTTGAGGATCGCGTTCTTGATCTCCGACCTCCGTGGGAAGACGTTCCCATGGGCCTTCTTAGGGCGGCGGCTCTCCATCTTGCAGATCCTGGAGGCAGGCACGCAAGCAAAATCTACAGCTGAGGAGGGAGTTGTTATCTGGTCTCGACTCTCGAAATGAACTCGGGCAGCTCTCTAGAGGACTGATCCCACCGGCTCCATTCTATCTACTTGGCATGCCTGACTGCTTCCGGCGCTTGCTAACTTAATTCCACATTCGGCTTCCCCGAGTAGTCGGCCTCTTCCGCGTAAGTAAGGTTGCCATAAGTCGTCCACCAAAAGTAACGTCGTACTTCGCTATAAGTCCTCTTCGGCGTCGCTGAAAGCCTGAAAGTCCACCAAGTAATATTGCGCTCGTATCTACTTAGAGTAGCCAATATTAAAACAAATGATTTATTTAAGCGCATATATTACTCATGAACCGTATGCTTGTATGACAAGTTATCCAATAAGTTTGCTTGGTTGGGCCTGTGAGTTTGGTGTACTTTTATATATCAACCTCACGGTTTACAACTCTACTACACCCTACTAAACTAATCTTACGTGAATATCTTTATGACGCTTTTAGCTCACCAAGACAGAAATACAAAATGATGTATTCTATACTCTTGTTTCAATACAAGAAAAAAAAAACTTTTGTAACTATTAACACGAAAGTGCCTGTCGTCACGGCGGAACCAGAACATTGGAGGGTCAAATTGGTTCTAATTGGTGATTTCAAAAAATAATATAGACTCTATGGCTATTTTTTACATGGCTTTAAAAGTCTTTATGTGCTCAAGTATATAATTATACTTCACCTTTTTTTCATGATTCACACTCCTTTAGCTCTTATATAATAGTAATACATCTAAAAAATTTGTAGAAAATGACTGACGCTGCTGAGGTTATAAAAATCAAAAGCAACGCAGCGGCCCTTTGTCAATTGTTAGTGATGGAGAAAAGGAAGAAGAAAGAAGAAAAAGGAAAGAACACCGGTTCTCTTCCTCGGTCTACACCGAGTTCTCCATCGCAACATATATTCTTGTTCTGTCCGGGTATTCTCTGCAAGGAGGTATTTTTCCGGGAGGCCGTTTAGTGTGGTGACGTACTGGTTCGGTATTATCTGTATCTCTTCCTTTTTCTCGGTATTCCTCAAGTTTTGGGTCTAAACTTAAGACGAACATTATAATCTGTTGATTAGTGAATTTTCTCCGTCGGGCTTTGATCCCGTGGATTTTTCCTCACACAATGTGGGGGTTTTCCACGTAAATCTGGTGTTCTTGTGGTTGCTTATTTTCAATATTATTTTTACGTACCTAGACCATACGTGCAGATTATTCCGCAATTTTTTGGCATGCATCAATGCCTTCAAGTGGTATCAGAGTGTAGGTTGGTTACGTGGACTAGATGGACGGCGCAAATAATATGATGAAATTGACGACATCAAATTGGCCGACGTGGAAGATAAAGATGGAGGATTTGCTTTACTGCAATGATCTTTATGAACCGGTTCAGTGAGATGCGAGCAAGCCAGCGGATACAAAAATGGAGGACTGGACAAAGATGAACAGAAAATGCATGGACTTCATCCGACGCTGGGTTGACGAGTCTGTCTTCCACCACATCGTCAACGAGACCAGTGCCCACTCTTTGTGGAAGAAGCTCGAGTCGTTGTATGAGAGGAAGAATGTAGGGAACAACACGTTTCTGATTAAGAAGTTCGTCAATCTGAAGTTCAAGGAAGACACAATATATCAGTGCACCTGAATGATTTTAAGAGCATGGTGAATCAGCTAGCCACGATGGGTTTGCCCCTTGATGACGAGTTGTAGGCGCTTCTACTTCTTGGTTCTTTACCTGACAACTGGGAGACCTTGGTCATTTCTATTAGCAACTCTACTCCAGACGGGAAATTGACTTTGGATTTGGTGTCCAATACCTTGCTGAATGAAGAAACAAGACGACACAGCTTAGCAGAGATGTCAGTTTCACATGCCCTTGTTGTTGAGGATAGAGGGAGGTGTAAGAGTCGTGGCCAGGGTGGTGACAAAGGAAAGTCAAAGCACATGTCAAAGTTTAAAAGTAAGGTAGTTTGTCATTACTGCAACAAGCCAGGTCATATATAAAAATTCTGCAGGCAACGCAAAAAGGAAATTAAAGAAGGAAAGCAGAAGGTGACAGATGATGATAGAAACAGAGTTGCAGTCATTACAGATGTCGAAGAGGTACTCACATGTGGAGTTGCCATGAGACATTGTCTACATATCAACGACAACACTGAGTAGGTGTTGGACACCGGTGCTTCATACCACATCGCTCCTCATAGACACTTCATCTGCTCCTACAAGTCTGGGGACTTTGGAATGACAAAGATGGCTACTAAAAGCTATGCAAAGATTCGTGGGATTGGTGAGGTGCACATTGAGATCGAGTTGGGTTATACCATCTTGCTGAAGAATGTTACACATATTCCTGAAGTTGATTATAACATCATTTCCGGTTATGGTATCAACATTGAGGGCTTTAAATATCATTTTGGTGACTTGAAAACCGTTGTTACCAAAGGACAGTTGGTCATGGCTAGAGGCAAAGTTTGCTGCACTTTGTACAGGATGAATATAAAGGTTTGTACTAATAGTGTCAATGTTGTGGACAGTTCAAGTTCTCCATATTTATGACACAAGCGGCTTGGACACATGAGTGAGAAAGGCTTACAGGTGCTTGCAAAGAAAGATTTAATCTCCTGTGGTAAAAATATGACTCTTGACCCCTGTGAAAATTGTTTGCTTGGGAAGAAAAAAAGGGTCCAATTAAGTACTCAGTCTGAGAAGAAGTCTAATGTGTTAAACAAGATTTATTCTGATGTTTGTGGTCTTATGGAAGTCAACTCCTTGGGTGGAAGCAGATTCTTTGTTACTTTTATTGATGATGCATCTAGGAAAGTTTGGGTTTACTATTTGCAAAGGAAAGATCAGATCTTTGATACTTTCAAGAAGTTCCATGCCATGGTTGAAAGGGAGACAGGTAAAAAGCTTAAGTGTCTTCATTTTGACAATGGAGGTGAGTATACTTCAAAGGAGTTCAGGTCTTATTGTGAATGATCTGGCATACGGCATGAGAAGACTGTTCCCGGTACCCCACAATACAATGGTTTGGCTGAAAGAATGAATAGAATCATTATGGAGCGAGCCAGATGCATGATGAAGAATGTAAAGCTATCTAAGGAGTTCTGGGCAGAGGCTGTAAACACTGCTTGCTACTTGATTAACATGTCACCATCGGTTCCTTTAGATTTTGACACTCCAGAGAGTGTGTGGATAGGGAAGCCAACTTCTTATTCTCACCTTAGAGTGTTTAGGTGCAAGGCATTTGCACATGTTCCTAAGGAGCAGAGGCATAAGCTTGATGACAAATATGTTCCTTGTATTTTTGTTGGCTATGGTGATGAGCAGTTCGGTTACAAGCTTTGGGATCTAGAAAATAAGAAGATAATCGGATCCAGAGATGTGATTTTCTTTCAGGACCAAATGTTTTCTGATATAGTGATGACATAGCCTGAGCACGTAAAAGATGATATTGTGATTGATGTGTCAGTTCCTTCTTCAGTCCAGCAGAATGTTGATGCAAACTATGTTGAGGATGACGAGATCCCACATGATGATACGGCAGAGGATGATCTTGGTACGGATAGGTCCATGATGAGGAGGTTCTTGAGCAGGGGGAGCAACCTCAACCAGTAGATCCAGTAGGTCCACAGCTGAGGAGGTCTACTAGAGAGAAAATAGAAAAGGGCATCTACTAAATATTCTGATACAGAATGGTCATTGATCACAGAAGAGGGGGAGCCAGAAAGCTGCGAGGAAGCATAGTCTCATCAAGAAAAAGATAAGTGGCTGCATGCAATGCAAGATGAGATGAACTCATTGAAGAAAAATGATACCTATGAGTTATGCAAGCTTCCTGAAGGCAGAAAAGCTTTAAAGAATAAGTGGGCCTTCAAGCTAAAGAAAGATGGGAGTGATAACACTGTGAGATACAAAGCTAGACTTGTGGTGAAAGGCTTTGGGCAAAAGCAAGGCATTGACTTTGATGAGATATTCTCTCCAGTGGTGAAGATGACTTCCATTCACACAGTTTTGGGCTTGGCAGCTAGCTTGGACCTTGATATTGAGCAGCTTGATGTGAAGACAACCTTCCTCCATGCTGAACTAGAGGAAGAGATTTACATGCAGCAACCTAAAGGATTTGTAGTGAAAGGTAAAGAACACATAGTTTGCAGATTAAAGAAAAGTCTCTTTGGGCTGAAACAAGTACCAAGGAAGTGTACAAAAAGTTTGATTCTTTCATGCTGAAGCAAGGTTACCATAGGACAGAGGCAGATCATTGTGTTTACTTCAGGAGATTTTCATATGACAATTTTATTATTCTCTTGATTTATGTTGATGATATGTTGGTTGTTGGAAAGGATACTCAGATGATTGCCAAGCTGAATAAGGAATTGTTTAAGTCTTTTGACATGAAAGACTTAGGACCAGCCAAACAAATTCTTGGCATGGACATCAGGTGTGACAGGAAAGGAAAGAAACTTTGGTTGTCACAGGAGAAATATGTAGAGCATGTACTTGACAGGTTCAACATGAAGGGGGCGAAGCCAGTTGAGACTCCCTTAGCCAGTCACTTCAGACTGAGTAGAAAACAATCTCCTTCTACTGAGTAGGAAAAGCAAGAGATAGCTCACATACCCTACTCTTCTGCAGTAGGAAGTCTTATGTATGCTATGGTGTGCACTAGGCCTGATATTATACATGCAGTTGGTGTGACTCGTAGATTTTTATGAGACCTTCGTAAGGAGCATTGAAATGTTGTAAAATGGATACTCAGATATTTGAGAGGCACATCTAGTGCTTGCTTATGCTTTGGAGGGGCACCACTAGTTCTTACAGGTTTCACAGATGCATATTTAGCAGGTGATCTTGATCATAGGAAGTCTACCTCATGGTTTCTATTCACTTTTGTAGGGGGAGCTATTTGCTGGAAGTCTAAATTGCAAAAGTGTGTTGCTTTATCAACTACTGAGGTAGAATATATCGTAGCTTGTGAAGCAGGGAAATAAATGATTTGGCTTAAACGTTTCTTACAAGAACAGGGTTTGACACAGGATGAGCATGTTATCTACTATGATAGTCAGAGTGCCATAGACTTGAGTAAGAATTCTTCTATTCACTCCAGGACAAAGCATATTGACCTCAGATACTATTGGTTGCATGAAGCTATCAGTGATGACCAGTTGAACCTGAAGAAAGTTCACACCAACGACAATCTTTCGGACATATTGACGAAGGCAATTCCTACAAAGAAGCTTGCTACTTGTAAGGAGCTCGCCGGATTGAACTCCACCTGAGGAGTTGTGAGGACAGTCACCACTTTGGGATGGAGGGGGAGATTGTTGGGCCTACGACCCTTTTGTTTTTTCCAGCCCATTAGGGCATGTGTGTTGTTTGCGCTGCTGAGGTTATAAAACCCTCACATCCACACAACCGCTAAGAAGACAACACAACCGTAAATCAAAAGCAATGCCGTCGCCGCTTTGTCAATTGTTCGTGACGGATAGAAGAGTCAAGGAAGAAGAAAGAAGAGAAAGGAAAGAGGGTGACACCGCTCTGGTTCTCTTCCCCGATCTACACCGAGTTCTCCATCACAACATACGTTCTTGTTCTGTCCATATATTCTCTGCAAGGAGGTATTTTTCTGGGAGGCCGTTTGGTGTGGTGATGTGCAGGTTCGGTATTATCTGTATCTCTTCCTTTTGCTATGTATTCCTCATGTTTTGGGTCTAAACTTGAGACGAACATTGTAATCTGTTGATTAGTAGATTTTCTCCATCGGGCTTTGATCCCGTAGTTTTTTCCTCACACATTGTGGGGGTTTTCTACATAAATCTCAGTGTTCTTGTGGTTGCTTATTTTCTATATTATTTTTGCGTGCCTAGTCCATACGTGTAGGTTATTCTACATTTTTTTGGCCTGCATCAACCCCTTCAGAAACGATACAGGAGGATGAAGAAAGAATGAGAATTACTTACCTAAGTGCATACAAACACAGGTTGGGAATACATATATCCTATCCTGTACATATACAATCCTATTTTGTGATCCAATACATCATAGTCCTGTCCAACAAACCAAACATGACCTTTGGAGAACTACATGGAATAGCCATCAATAGGAATAACTACTTTAATATCTGAATATATGGGGACATTCGCATGATAAACACCCTAAGAATGATTGGAGATCATGGCTTTGCAGATACTAAATCATTTATGGCATATCATCTATGTATGGAAGATGTTACGCAAGATTCGTATTCATAAAGTACTTATCAACTGAAAATTGACATTACACCATGTTGTTGTTTATTTGAAATGGAAGTGTTTCACGTTTATAAATACATTGCACACTCATGTGCAACTTCGCTCATATAATTCGGTCTACATGCTTGATTCTTTTTCTTCATAACTTAATGATTTCAACACGTCTCATGACACGACAAAACACAATTTGATTAAAAGAATTGTTTGCCATGTGCGGTGCATGACATAATTGACATCATATTTAGACACAATCATCTACGGTCGTAGCAGCGCATCAACTTATATTTGTGATTATGATAAGATATATAAATGGATCTTTTTACATTCTTTTCTTTTATGTATTTTTCTTGAAACTAGTTGTAGAATGACGAGACCATTTTATTACAATATTGAAGAAAATGACACTTGAACAAGATAGACAGAGAACATATTTCTAAAAGAATGACTACAAAGAAATAACGATATCAGAATAAACAAAATGATGTACCATAATTTTTGATATCTCTAGTTGTTGCTGTTTTGTAAAGGGTTATACATTCTCTTCACTTTTATTATCTAGACTTGTTAACCACTATTAGCAAAAAAACGACAGCAATTATTTTTTTTTAGTTGGGAAGGAGTCTGCGAGAAATATATTTTATTTGAGGAGTACCAGCAGAATCTTTAGAGATTGGGGTTATTTCTACGGAGATTCTGCTAGATATTGTAAAATTTAAATTTTATGCGGCTAATTCCAAGGTTCAAACCCAAGTGGGCTGTAAGAAGACAACCAACCAGTGACCAGCCAAACTAGAAGTTCATTTGTGCCAGTATTGTGACGCATATTGTATTTGCTCTTAGAATGAAATAAGAACTATTAATAATTAGTAAATTTCTAGTATTCTTAGTGGGCATGCCCTTGCTTGCCCTCCCCCCCCCCACCCTCCCCCCCTTTGGCTTCACCCTTGCCTATCCTACAAGTATCCCCCAACTTAATAATAAATTAAGATGGAGGTTGGGTACAAAGCTAACTCAACCCCCATATAATTTTTAAAAATAAGATTCGAACATATGTACCTACCAGACTGAGACACCATTGCCAAGCACAAAATTTTATAGAAAAAAAGACGCTTGTGACTAGTCGATTTTACAATACTTATATAATGTAGGAACATCATGGACCTATTTTTTTATTTCTTTTCTAGATTGCAAAATAAGGTAAAACCAAAGTAGTGTAGCAACATACAATATTTATGTACGGCAGAAGAAACGGTCTATCATATTATGTGACACATGTCATATTCATAGATGTAATCACCTGAGAGGTGTATGTTAGCATATCACTATAAATGGTTGACATCTTATTTTTTTGTCTTCCCTAGTCTGATGCTTACTTAAGATGTGGATTGTGATTCAGTCACATTTCTATACTCCTTGTAAACTTGATAATCAAGAAACCAATGGTAGAGAATTAAATCCGACAACACAATATGTACAATTGAACTATGGTTATAATCTAAGTTCTTAGGCTCTAACCTTATAACATTAAAGGTTATATTCAAATAAAAAATCATACATAGAAAATGTTGTAATTGAGATTACGGATATAGAAAGGCCAAGGAACACAATGAATAAGAACAAAAGTAGTAAGCCAGTGAGGTTACATATTACTATTACATAAGTAGAAAAAAGAAAAAATGGAGTGAATAAAATACTATTTATGGAAAGATAAATAGTTCCATTATATAGTTTTTGTAGTAAATATAAACTAATTTAGTTTGAAAATTAATACTCAAATGTATATCTAGACAAAAACACTAGAGGATGTGCAATCTTTCAATCATACCTTTAAGAGACATAGTGTGGCAACCCGCCACACTTAATGAGATTACTCAAAATCCAAACATGATCGATCACTAATTAAGCTTATTACTAAAAAGATGCATAACTAAAATCAAATTAAACACCTCAAACATGTCCAGGAATATTTACATAGAGGTCCAACATTTTGCATAAAAGCATATACCATACTAGGTTACATTGCAATAGTTCCGTGGCCTAATCCACAATGTGTATACAAAAGATATTATCCACATGTTACATCAAGTACAAGCATCATTTCACCAACAAAAAATTGAGTCGATGTAAAACGTCTACAGAACTATCCTTCCTGGACCTGAGAGTACAGTGATGACTCTAGGACATGCTAAGCAACTAGCCAACCTTCTTACTGTATGGATATCCAAACTGCTCCTTGTGGGCTCTGATCTCCAAACCATAACATAAACACGATTAAAACTTAGCAGAAGCGAATCGGTAATCAGCAGAAGACAAAAATCACGGGAAATTAAAACTTTTCGTGACAAGAGCTTGAATCCATAAAAGCTTCTTTCATAAAGAGAGATAAACTGTTTACATCTCAGGATAATTACTTCTCGAGTAATTATATACATCAAGATACAAAATCTCAAGATCACTATATAAAAGACTCCAAGACCTGAGAGTACAGAGGACACATAGGACTGACTCTAACTACACCACATGGCAGGACAAATCTCCACCTGAGATTATTGCTGCCCCTGATGCTGCTGCTGAGACTGATCACCTGTAGGCTGGTTCCTTCGTCTCCGACGTCCACCTAAAAAGTTGAAGCCTACGGGGTGAGACAATTATACATAATTGTCCCAGCGAGAGTTATAACTCTTCGCCAGAAGCTTTATTATAACATCAAAGAATATCTTAAACAGTAAAGCCTTCAAAGCATTCTTTAACAGTTGCAGGTATAACAAGATCTCTACAATTTAGGAGATATGGAGAATATCAACATTATTGCAATGTAACATCAATCAAACTAACTTGGAGTCATCTCTAACAAGTTATACTACATGGTTGATTATGTTTTGTAAACAACATTATGCCCTGTGGAGATGAGGCTTACCACTCATACTCCAACTGATCGCTGAGAAGCCGCATCAGTATCATACATAGGTCATTAAGAGAGCCGGATTCTCATGACCTTCACCTTCCTCAGTCAGTAAGAGGATCACTTGTAGGACATCTCGTGTCTCTACTACTATAGTTTACCAGGGTAAACTGGTCCTTCGCTATTCTAGAGTCACAGTGGCATTCTGTACTCTCTTCGTCATCAGGAGGTTTCATATTTACCTACCACTGATACGGATATCTGTGCTTTCTTCGTCATCAGGAGGTTTCATGTTTACCTACCACTGATATGGTATGGAACTATAGTGAAGGATGGATGGATTCCACATCTACATCACTTTCCTACACTAGGATGTAAGGTTCTACACATCCATGTACCCCACATACTCAAAAGTATGTGCTCTAGGAGTTCCCTAAGGAAAACCTGTTTCACCATCACTTAATTTCTGACAATGATGGATCTATGATCAGGGCTCTACATTATACTTGATTAGTTAGGTACATTCAGTATTCTTTAACAACATACATTGTTCTTCAAACAATAACAGTAGCATAGCAGCTATAAAAGAAAAATACTAAATGTAACAGGCCTAACTCATATCAATCATCATTTCTCATTATCCTCATCACAAGTCATCTCTAAGGTATGACTTTGATGGTATTCATGGCTCTCACAGCCCATCATCAGCATAGGATGCCACTGGCAAGGCATCAGATTACTTTACTTATTCATAAGGCTAACAACATGCCTTCAATGAATATAACATCAACATCCATACCTGGATATGATTACCTTCATATCAGAACCTGCATGGTTAATACATCTGATAAAGGTAATGCAACAATAAGGAATGTACTTCCTACTCTTGTCATAAGAGTTAAATCTTTAATTTAAATCAAATAGAGTTTATTGCTCAAAAGCATGCCATTACCCTTGAATTAGGGTTTACTATTCACATTACATGTCATCACCCTTGAATCAGGGTTTACTATTCACATCAAGGTGAATTAAACTCATAACATCATCATGTATGAGTAACATCTTTATTGATGCTCTTGGATTAGTTAAAGGTTCATCATTTATCATAGTTAGGGTTTCTATGACCTCACCCAGGTGGACCATACCCTAATTATGCTCACTTATGTGCATTGGAGATACTTTACTCGAGTTTCCACTTAAAAAGGGTACTTTCTCTCTCTAGAAGTACTTTCTCTCTCTAGAAGTACTTTCTCTCTCATCATAATGTTAGGTGATGTCAACATCACTCTAAAACAGGTTGGGTTGAGTCATCATAGGCTAACATAGCCAAAAACATCACCATTATGTGATTAGAGTTACTTTCTCTCTCTAGGGTACTTTCTCTCTCTAGAGTACTCTCTCTTTCATCATACTAATGGTTGATGATAACATTAGACTAGATCAAGTTGGATAGAGTCATTATGACTAAAAACATCATTCTCATGTAATTAGGGTTTGAATTGAGCAAGGTATAACTTAATTGACCCTTCAGGGGTATATTGGTAATTCACCCCATTGATCATCATTATGGTCAAAACCTTAGTCAAATAACCCCTTAATATCCTAGGTTGTCATTAGGGTTTGATTAGGGCAACATTGAACCATTTATATCATCATTTGATTTAATGAAGTCAACCTTGAATCACATTGATTGATTTCAATCATTAATCATCAATTGAATTGAGACCGGTTGAAAGTGTTGACCGTTTGCCCACTTTGACTTTCCAAGACTGCGAGCCTCCTTCTAACTCCAAGACCGCGAGCCCCCTTAGGCTTCAAGACCGCGAGCCTCTTCTAGGGTTCAAGACCGCGAAGCCTTCCATTGGTTCATGTTAATGTTGAGACCGTGAAGATCAATTTGATGTTGAGTCCGCGAAGAGGTGTTGACCGTTTAGCTAGTTTGACCTCAGGACCGTGAGGCCCTTCGCGGTCTTGAGACCACGAGCCTCCTCTCGGTCTTGAGACTGTGAGCCCCCTCATGGTCTTGAGACCGCGAGCCCTCTCACGGTCTTGAGACCGCGAGGCTCTCATGGTCTCAGCCGCTTGGTCCTTCAACAAGGCTCAAAGGTGCAACTAATAATGTCAAACGATGTTGAAGCCTTCAAAAGATCCAATCTATGTTGACCACCTATGGATTGGGTTAATCAAGATTATGCTTGACCAATTGGTCAACCAATTGACCCTCAATTGTTGACCAAGTAGGATTGAAATCGATTCAATTAGGGTCTATCAATGTTCACCCATCAACACTCAACAATGTGCATCAACACAAGGTTGAACTCTTCAATTGAGCTCCAATTGGGCCCAAACTTGGCCCAAACGGTCTTGAGGTCATGTGGGTGGACCCCACATGGTCTTAAGACCGTTTGCCCAAGATTTCATCAAAGTCTAAGGTGATTTGATAGGGGTTGAACCATGATTGAATCCACAAAACAGAATTTTGATTAAATTGATAACTTATTTGCAATTGGGTCCTCAATTGGTCAAATTACTCAACCCTAGACCTTCAAACGGTCTTGGGTGATTTTTCTCTCGGTCTTGGGACCGTTTGGATGAGTTCCAAACGGTCTTGAGACCGTTTGCCCATCCAATTTTTGGATTCTAGTGGAAATTCATCAAGGTTGAACAAATTGAGTTGATGATTATATCAATATTTAATTGCAATGTAATTTGGTGTAATTGTACCTTCAATTGGTCAACAAATCTTGACCCCAGACCTCCAAACGGTCTTGGTTGATTGCCCTCGCGGTCTTGAGACCGTTTGGTGACCCCCAAACGGTCTTGAGACCGTTTAGGTCAATCAACCCTAAAAACCCTAATTAGGTCACCATAATTTCAGTACTGATTTTATCTAGGGTTAGCCCTAGTATTCACCCTTCAACTCTTAGCCCGTTTGGAATTAGACCATCAAACTTGGTGAGTTGTTAATTAACATAATTGTGAACAGTAATCTCATACGGTCAACGCTTAGTCAACGACCTTACATGGTCTTGAGACCGTTTGCCCAAAAAGGCAATTTCAGACCGTTTGAGAATCAGGAATAAATTCAAATAAAGTTGTTACTTAAAAATGTCATATCTCCCGATTCCTTTGGAGTTAGACTCCCAAATTTTGAGGGTAATTATCCTATACAATTAGGAACAGATTTCTTATACGGTCCACGCTCGGTCAACGGGTCCAAACGGTCTTGAGACCGTTTTCCCTGTCGCGGTCTCGAGACCGTTTGCTCACCTCGCGGTCTTGAGTCCGAGAGAGCAAACTATTAGGACCGTTTAAGGAAAAGAAAAGCGGTGGGTTTTTCTTGAAAATAACGCCTTCATCTCCTAGCTCAAGAACAGTACGAATATCCCATGGGTTTTCTTGCAAAATAGCAGGGAAAAGTAGGGAAATACTAAGAGCTATCATTAAAACGCATATAAAGATGCACATAGTAAAGCATAGGTTTAGAGTTATAAAACCCGCCTAAAGCTTGCTTCTTGAGCTCCAAGCTTTCAAGCTCCAAGATCTAATGGCGTCCTTGAGTTCTTACAGGTTGGCCAAGGTGAAAACTCCAAGGAAGGATGAAAAGAGACGGCTAGAAAGGTAGGGTTTCAAGAGTTAGCCATGAAGATGACCTTGAATTCGAATTCTAACCATGGAATTAGGCAAGAAGAAGATCCCAAACCTACCTTGCACCCTTGGTCGTTCCTCTTGAGCTCCAAGATAGTCCTTAGTCGGCCAAGCAAAGAGGAAACAGTGATATGCACGAAGGAAAGATTTCTTTGCTTGAGAGGTAGAGTGTATATATACTAGGGGTATGATTCTCAACATTAGTTCATAAGTTTCCCTTAATTCCAACTAAGTCCTTCCTTTATTACTTGCTCGTCCCTTCCTCTTTATTCTATGGACAAACCTTATCTTAATATATAGAAAAGAAGGCAAGGAAGAACAATCTAATAATAAAGTTCATACTTAAAGGGATATTGCACATATACCCTGATTATTCAATCACAAAGCCTATTTCTTAACTTGATAACTCAATTGAGGTGAATTCCTCATCATTTCTTCTCTAAATGATGGCAAGAGTCTAAAAAGATACTTTAGATGACATTCTTTACAAATTGCATCCCTTTATTTGGGTAAATTGCATTTTACCCCAAATTAGGGTTTCAAGCCCTGGGATTGCTTCCACAGCTGCACCTTGGTGCTCTAGCTTGGGAAATCCCTCAAACTTTGACAAAGAGATTCTCATGATGTCTCAACATCAGAGGAACATCTCATCATGTGCAAATTGCAAGCTAACCCTTTCAACTGGGTAAATTGCACATAGGTCCCTGTATATCAAAACAATGCTACAACTTTAAATAAAAAGGAGCAAATACTGAAATGTACGTTTTTGAGAAACTTAATTACATGCTCAGAGTTAATCACAAGGATTTAATTACATAATTAGGCAAAACACCTAGGGTTGACTCATAACCCAGGTCAGGGATGTTACAAATTATCCACCCCTTACAAGGATTTCGTCCCCGAAATCGATAAAACATACTACGAGAAAAGGGCAGGATACTTCCTTCTCATCTCATCCTCTAACTCCCAAGTGGCTTATTCAATACCACGATGGTTCCAGAGGACTTTCACAAGACTTATATCTTTCTTCTTTAACTTTTTAATTCGTTTATCAAGGATTGACACTGGTCCCTCCTCATAGGATATGTCATCATTCAATTCTACCTCCATTGGTTGTAGAACTGACTCGGTGTCTGGGTGACATTTCTTCAACATAGAAGTGTGAAACACATGATGTAACCTCTGTAATTCTGGGGGAAGCTCTAGTTTATATGCTACCTTTCCAATCCGTTCAATGATTGGATAAGGCCCCATATATCTAGGAGCTAACTTCCCCTTCCTTCCAAAACGAAGGACCCCTTTCCAAGGTGAGATCTTGAGATACACTCTGTCTCCAACCTAGAACTCTAAAGGTCTACGACGTTTATCAGCATAAGATTTCTGCCTATCCTGAGCAGTCTTAATCTTATGTTGTATTACTTTAATCTTTTCTGTGGTTTGCTGCACAAGGTCAGGACCTAACAACTGGTGCTCACCAGTCTCAAACCAACACAAGGGTGATCTACAACGTCTACCATATAAGGCTTCATAAGGTACCATATCAATACTATGCTGATAGCTATTGTTATAGGCAAACTCTATCAAGCTTAGGTGTAGATCCCAACTTCCGGTGAACTGGAGAACACATGCTCGCAACAGGTCTTCTAAGGTTTGTATGGTCCTTTCCGACTGTCCATCAGTCTGTGGATGAAAGGCCGTACTAAACCTCAGCTTAGTGCCTAAGGCTCTGTGCAACTATTCCCAAAAATGACTGGTAAACTGAGGACCTATGTCAGAAACTATTGTGACAGGAACTCCGTGCAAACGCACTATCTCTTGAACATACAACTCTGATAACTTTTCAGCAGAATAGGTTGTTTTGACAGGTAAGAAATGTGCTATCTTAGTCAACCTATCAACAATTACCCAAATGGAATCATGTCCTTTGCTTGTCCTGGGTAGGCCAACAACAAAGTCCATGGTCACATGGTCCCACTTCCACTGTGATATGGGTAAAGGTTGCATTGTTCCTGCAGGCTTCTGGTGTTCAGCTTTAACTTGCTGACACACAAGACACCTCAGAACAAACTCTGCAACGTCCTTCTTCATCCCAGGCCACCAATATAGATCCTTCAAATTCCGATACATCTTGGTGCTCCCTGGATGCATAGCATACATGGAAGAATGGGCTTCTTCCAGGACTAACTTTCTCAAGTTGTCCACATCCGACACTATCATTCTTCCATTATAACAAGCTACTTGATCTTTTGAGTCATGAAAACCATCTTGCTTCTCATTTCCATACTCAGATCTTATATGTTGAACTGCAGCATCACCTAGCTGTGCTTCTTTAATCTGCTCTCTTAGGGTAGGTTTAATATGCATCTCAGCTAACAAACCGGCTAGCAATGACACCTTCAACTGTACATTGTCTTGCCTTAAAGAGATAAGCATATCTCTCCTAGAGCATACTAAAGAGTTTAGTTGTGCTCTATTCATGGTTGATGTTTCTGATTTCCTACTCAAGGCATCTGCAACAACATTGGCCTTACCTGGATGGTAATCAATTGTACAGTCGTAGTCCTTGATTAACTCCATCCAGCGACGTTGCCTCATGTTGAGCTCATGCTGAGAGAAGATATACTTAAGGTTTTTGTGGTCTGTGAAAATCTGGAATGTCTCTCCGTAGAGATAATGTCTCCAGATCTTCAAAGCATGAACCACAGCTGCTAACTCCAGATCGTGTGTTGGATAATTCTCCTCGTGTTTCTTAAGCTGTCGGGAAGCAAAAGAAATCACTTGTTTATCCTGCATCAACACACATCCAAGTCCATTCTTGGAAGCATCACAGAAAACTACATATCCTTTTCCTTGTTCAGGTAGCACTAACACAGGTGCACTTGTCAACCTCTCCTTCAGCAACTGGAAAGATTGTTGACACTTATCACTCCAAGAAAAAGGAACATCTTTCCGGGTTAACTTGGTCAAAGGTAAAGCTATAGAACTAAAGTTCTTAATGAACCTTCGATAATAGCCAGCTAACCCCAAGAAACTTCGAATCTCCGTCGGTGTCTTCGGTTGTTCCCATTGTAGAACAGATTCTACCTTTGTATGGTCAACATGAATTCCCGAGGAGGATATTACATGTCCAAGAAAAGATACCTCCGGCAGCCAGAACTCACACTTGCTAAACTTAGCATATAGCTTATGTTCTCTTAGCAAGGTCAAAGCTTGGCGAAGATGCTGCTCATGCTGCTGAGCATCCTTACTGTAAATCAGAATGTCATCTATGAAGACGACAACACACTGATCAAGGAAAGGTAGAAAAACTCTATTCATGAGTTCCATAAATGTAGCTGGTGCATTGGTTAGTCCAAACGACATAACCGTGAACTCATAGTGACCATATCTTATCCTAAAGACAGACTTGGATATGTCACTATCCTTAATACGGAGTTGGTGATATCCAGACCTCAAGTCTATCTTTGAAAAGACTGTTGCACCACGCAACTGGTCAAAGAGATCATCAATCCTCGGCAGAGGATACTTATTCTTTATTGTTACTTTATTGAGTTGTCTGTAATCAATGCATAACCGCATTGACCCATCTTTCTTTTTAACAAACAAGACCGGAGCACCCCAAGGTGAAGTACTCGGTCGGATAAAACCTCTCTCAAGTAGCTCTTGAAGCTGTTTCTTGAGTTCTGCCATCTCGGCAGGCGCCATCCTATACAGAGTTTGAGCTATGGGTTTCGTATCTGGGATCAGATTAATTTCAAAATCAATCTCCCGAGGTGGTGGTATACCAGGAAGTTCGTCAGGAAACACATCCTCAAATTCCCCGACTATGGGAACCTTAGCAGGATTGGTCCTTTCCTTGGTAACATCTACCACATGGGCTAAGAATGCATAACATCCTTGCCTCAGCAGCTTATCAGCAACCATAGCTGATACAAGACAGGTAGGCAGAATCTTTCTTTCACCTTGAAATATCCATGTGTTGCTTTCATCAGCAAACACAGCCAACTTGGACTCACAATCCAAGACAACTCTATACCTTTCTAAGGTATCCATCCCAAGGATTATATCAAATCCCTACATATCAAGTGGTATAAGATCCACTTGAATGCGATGGTCAGAAAAGAAAAGGATGCAGGGAGAACATACCTCCTGCAAAACGGCAGACCCACTCAACGGAGTCTCTAACAACAAACTATCTGCTCTAAGGCTAACAGTCATATTGCAGTTACGAATCACTTCACGAGTGATGAAAGAGTGTGTAGCACCCGAATCAATCAGAACGGATACAACACAAGATATAGACATATCAGAATATAAAAGTTTCATCTGACCTGCCACTACCCGTGGATTGACCACTGCCTCAGGTGGGTTCATAGCATAGAACCTTGCAGTCGCCTGGTGTTGAGGTGGTTCTGATGATCCAACTTGAGACGCTTGTCCACGTCCTCGAGCTGCTCCTTGATGTTGTCTATTCTGAGATCCCTGTTGATTCTGTCTCGGGGTTTGTTGTGTCACACCGACAGGCCTAGAACGACAATCCTTCATCAAGTGTCCCACCTTACCACAGTTGTAGCAACTCTTCTCCTGTTGCTGTGGTCTGGGTGGTCCAGTAACTGACACTGATGCAGAACTGTGCATCCCTTGAAGCGGTTGACTCCGTCCTCTACCTCTGCTTGGTGTCCATTGAGTTTGAAAACTCGATCTGGGTGGTGGGGGGTTAGGTGCAGAGAATCTAGGTTTCTTGGAATCCTTAGATGAAGAACCATGGAACTGTGGATATCTTTTATGGGTTTGTCTTTTCTCAACCACAGATCTCTCTATCCTTCGGAGTGACTCAACGAAGGTAGAGAATCTCTCTCTGTTTTCTAAGGCAGACACAGGGGTTGACATATCAGAATTCAAACCCTTTTCGAATCTTCTGATTCTTTCCTCATCCGTAGCAGCCATGTGCGGACAGAACCGCAACAACTCCATGAACTTAGCTTCATACTCACTAATGTTCATCGTACCCTGCCTTAGTTTCTCAAACTGAGAGATCTTCTCATCTAGGAAGGTCTTTGGAAAATATCTATTGATAAATTCCCAACGAAACTCTTCCCATGAGAACTCTACTCCAGGTCTCTTCTGCTCTTCCATGTTCCACCAGTGACCAGCACTGCCTTTGAGAAGATAGACATCATGTCTAACCTTCTCAGCTTCCGGAATCATAAGAATCCTGAAAGCCTTCTCCAACTCTGTCAACCATAAGTCAGCATCTGCAGGGTCGGCAGTTCCGAAGTACTCGGTAGCTCCGACACGACGAAGTCGTTCGAATGTCTTACCAATACCTTGTACTTCAGGATGGACAGGTGCCCTAGGTGCAGGAATGGGCATCCTATCGGTTATATGTGTCATGGCAGTCATGAACTGCCCGAACATCGTCTGTACAGCTGGATCACTCATGTCAGCTGGGTCGAACTGGGGTGGCTCTCTTGGCGACTCAGGTGCAGGTTGTTCTATTCTCGGAACTCTTGCACTGCCTCGAGGTGCACTAGCACTACTTTCTGCCACGTGCTCATCGTGATGTTCTGACATTCTTATGTATCTTCTTCTCCTGAGGAGCAGAAGATTCTATTAGATGAGGAAGGAGTACTAAAGGTAGACTCAACATCCTAAGTCCTATGCCTCTGTAGACTCAACTGAACCTGGAGCTCTGATACCACTAGTTGTGGGCTCTGATCTCCAAACCATAACATAAACACGATTAAAACTTAGTGGAAGCGAATCGGTAATCAGCGGAAGACAAAAATCACGGGAAATTAAAACTTTTCATGACAAGAGCTTGAATCCATAAAAGCTTCTTTCATAAAGAGAGATAAACTGTTTACATCTCAGGATAATTACTTCTCGAGTAATTATATACATCAAGATACAAAATCTCAAGATCACTATATAAAAGACTCCAAGACCTGAGAGTACAGAGGACACATAGGACTGACTCTAACTACACCACATGGCAGGACAAATCTCCACCTGAGATTATTGCTGCCCCTGATGCTGCTGCTGAGACTGATCACCTGTAGGTTGGTTCCTTCGTCTCCGACGTCCACCTAAAAAGTTGAAGCCTACGGGGTGAGACAATTATACATAATTGTCCCAGCGAGAGTTATAACTCTTCTCCAGAAGCTTTATTATAACATCAAAGAATATCTTAAACAGTAAAGCCTTCAAAGCATTCTTTAACAGTTGCAGGTATAACAAGATCTCTACAATTTAGGAGATATGGAGAATATCAACATTATTGCAATGTAACATCAATCAACTAACTTGGAGTCATCTCTAACAAGTTATACTACATGGTTGATTATGTTTTGCAAACAACATTATGCCCTGTGGAGATGAGGCTTACCACTCATACTCCAACTGATCGCTGAGAAGCCGCATCAGTATCATACATAGGTCATTAAGAGAGCCGGATTCTCATGACCTTCACCTTCCTCAGTCAGTAAGAGGATCACTTGTAGGACATCTCGTGTCTCTACTACTATAGCTTACCAGGGTAAACTAGTCCTTCGCTATTCTAGAGTCACAGTGGCGTTCTGTACTCTCTTCGTCATCAGGAGGTTTCATATTTACCTACCACTGATACAGATATCTGTGCTTTCTTCGTCATCAGGAGGTTTCATGTTTACCTACCACTGATATGGTATGGAACTATAGTGAAGGATGGATGGATTCCACATCTACATCACTTTCCTACACTAGGATGTAAGGTTCTACACATCCATGTACCCCACATACTCAAAAGTATGTGCTCCAGGAGTTCCCTAAGGAAAACCTGTTTCACCATCACTTAATTTCTGACAATGATGGATCTATGATCAGGGCTCTACATTATACTTGATTAGTTAGGTACATTCAGTATTCTTTAACAGCATACATTGTTCTTCAAACAATAACAGTAGCATAGCAGCTATAAAAGAAGAATACTAAATGTAACAGGCCTAACTCATATCAATCATCATTTCTCATTATCCTCATCACAAGTCATCTCTAAGGTATGACTTTGATGGTATTCATGGCTCTCACAGCCCATCATCAGCATAGGATGCCACTGGCAAGGCATCAGATTACTTTACTTATTCATAAGGCTAACAACATGCCTTCAATGAATATAACATCAACATCCATACCTGGATATGATTACCTTCATATCAGAACCTGCATGGTTAATACATCTGGTAAAGGTAATGCAACAATAAGGAATGTACTTCCTACTCTTGTCATAAGAGTTAAATCTTTAATTTAAATCAAATAGAGTTTATTGCTCAAAAGCATGCCATTACCCTTGAATTAGGGTTTACTATTCACATTACATGTCATCACCCTTGAATTAGGGTTTACTATTCACATCAAGGTGAATTAAACTCATAACATCATCATGTATGAGTAACATCTTTATTGATGCTCTTGGATTAGTTAAAGGTTCATCATTTATCATAATTAGGGTTTCTATGACCTCACCCAGGTGGACCATACCCTAATTATGCTCACTTATGTGCATTGGAGATACTTTACTCGAGTTTCCACTTAAAAAGGGTACTTTCTCTCTCTAGAAGTACTTTCTCTCTCTAGAAGTACTTTCTCTCTCATCATAATGTTAGGTGATGTCAACATCACTCTAAAACATGTTGGGTTGAGTCATCATAGGCTAACATAGCCAAAAACATCACCATTATGTGATTAGAGTTACTTTCTCTCTCTAGGGTACTTTCTCTCTCTAGAGTACTCTCTCTTTCATCATAATAATGGTTGATGATAACATTAGACTAGATCAAGTTGGATAGAGTCATTATGACTAAAAACATCATTCTCATGTAATTAGGGTTTGAATTGAGAAAGGTATAACTTAATTGACCCTTCAGGGGTATATTGGTAATTCACCCCATTGATCATCATTATGGTCAAAACCTTAGTCAAATAACCCCTTAATATCCTAGGTTGTCATTAGGGTTTGATTAGGGCAACATTGAACCATTTATATCATCATTTGATTTAATGAAGTCAACCTTGAATCACATTGATTGATTTCAATCATTAATCATCAATTGAATTGAGACCGGTTGAAAGTGTTGACCGTTTGCCCAGTTTGACTTTCCAAGACCGCGAGCCTCCTTCTAACTCCAAGACCGCGAGCCCCCTTAGGCTTCAAGACCGCGAGCCTCTTCAAGGGTTCAAGACCGCGAAGCCTTCCATTGGTTCATGTTAATGTTGAGACCGCGAAGATCAATTTGATGTTGAGTCCGCGAAGAGGTGTTGACCGTTTAGCTAGTTTGACATCAGGACCGCGAGGCCCTTCGCGGTCTTGAGACCGCGAGCCTCCTCTCGGTCTTGAGACCGTGAGCCCCCTCACGGTCTTGAGACCGCGAGCCCTCTCACGGTCTTGAGACCGCGAGGCTCTCATGGTCTCAGCCGCTTGGTCCTTCAACAAGGCTCAAAGGTGCAACTAATAATGTCAAACGATGTTGAAGCCTTCAAAAGATCCAATCTATGTTGACCACCTATGGATTGGGTTAATCAAGATTATGCTTGACCAATTGGTCAACCAATTGACCCTCAATTGTTGACCAAGTAGGATTGAAATCGATTCAATTAGGGTCTATCAATGTTCACCCATCAACACTCAACAATGTGCATCAACACAAGGTTGAACTCTTCAATTGAGCTCCAATTGGGCCCAAACTTGGCCCAAACGGTCTTGAGGTCATGTGGGTGGACCCCACATGGTCTTAAGACCGTTTTCCCAAGATTTCATCAAAGTCTAAGGTGATTTGATAGGGGTTGAACCATGATTGAATCCACAAAACAGAATTTTGATTAAATTGATAACTTATTTGCAATTGGGTCCTCAATTGGTCAAATTACTCAACCCTAGACCTTCAAACGGTCTTGGGTGATTGTTCTCTCGGTCTTGAGACCGTTTGGATGAGTTCCAAACGGTCTTGAGACCGTTTGCCCATCCAATTTTTGGATTCTAGTGGAAATTCATCAAGGTTGAACAAATTGAGTTGATGATTATATCAATATTTAATTGCAATGTAATTTGGTGTAATTGTACCTTCAATTGGTCAACAAATCTTGACCCCAGATCTCCAAACGGTCTTGGTTGATTGCCCTCGCGGTCTTGAGACCGTTTGGTGACCCCCAAACGGTCTTGAGACCGTTTAGGTCAATCAACCCTAAAAACCCTAATTAGGTCACCATAATTTCAGTACTGATTTTATCCAGGGTTAGCCCTAGTATTCACCCTTAAACTCTTAGCCAGTTTGGAATTAGACCATCAAACTTGGTGAGTTGTTAATTAACATAATTGTGAACAGTAATCTCATACGGTCAACGCTTAGTCAACGACCTTACACGGTCTTGAGACCGTTTGCCCAAAAAGGCAATTTCAGACCGTTTGAGAATCAGGAATAAATTCAAATAAAGTTGTTACTTAAAAATGTCATATCTCCCGATTCCTTTGGAGTTAGCCTCCCAAATTTTGAGGGTAATTAGCCTATATAATTAGGAACAGATTTATTATACGGTCCACGCTCGGTCAACGGGGCCAAACGGTCTTGAGACCGTTTGCCCTGTCGCGGTCTCGAGACCGTTTTCTCACCTCGCGGTCTTGAGTCCGAGAGAGAAAACTGTTAGGACCGTTTAAGGAAAAGAAAAGCGGTGGGTTTTTCTTGGAAATCACGCCTTCATCTCCTAGCTCAAGAACAGTACGAATATCCCATGGGTGTGCTTGCAAAATAGCAGGGAAAAGTAGGGAAATACTAAGAGCTATCATTAAAACGCATATAAAGATGCACATAGTAAAGCATAGGTTTAGAGTTATAAAACCCGCCTAAAGCTTGCTTCTTGAGCTCCAAGCTTTCAAGCTCCAAGCTCTAATGGCGTCCTTGAGTTCTTACAGGTTGGACAAGGTGAAAACTCCAAGGAAGGATGAAAAGAGACGGCTAGAAAGGTAGGGTTTCAAGAGTTAGCCATGAAGATGACCTTGAATTCGAATTCTAACCATGGAATTAGGCAAGAAGAAGATCCCAAACCTACCTTGCACCCTTGGTCGTTCCTCTTGAGCTCCAAGATAGTCCTTAGTCGGCCAAGCAAAGAGGAAATAGTGATATGCACGAAGGAAAGATTTCTTTGCTTGAGAGGTAGAGTGTATATATACTAGGGGTATGATTCTCAACATTAGTTCATAAGTTTCCCTTAATTCCAACTAAGTCCTTCCTTTATTACTTGCTCGTCCCTTCCTATTTATTCTAAGGACAAACCTTATCTTAAGTTATAGAAAAGAAGGCAAGGAAGAACAATCTAATAATAAAGTTCATACTTAAAGGGATATTGCACATATACCCTGATTATTCAATCACAAAGCCTATTTCTTAACTTGATAACTCAATTGAGGTGAATTCCTCATCATTTCTTCTCTAAATGATGGAAAGAGTCTAAAAAGATACTTTAGATGACATTCTTTACAAATTGCATCCCTTTATTTGGGTAAATTGCATTTTACCCCAAATTAGGGTTTCAAGCCCTGGGATTGCTTCCACAGCTGCACCTTGGTGCTCTAGCTTGGGAAATCCCTCAAACTTTGCCAAAGAGATTCTCATGATGTCTCAACATCAGAGGAACATCTCATCATGTGCAAATTGCAAGCTAACCCTTTCAACTGGGTAAATTTCACATAGGTCCCTGTATATCAAAATAATGCTACAACTTTAAATAAAAATGAGCAAATACTGAAATGTACGTTTTTGAGAAACTTAATTACATGCTCAGAGTTAATCACAAGGATTTAATTACATAATTAGGCAAAACACCTAGGGTTGACTCATAACCCAGGTCAGGGATGTTACACTCCTCCTCACTACCATGGGTCTGACGACCCTACTAATGATCACCTAAGAAGATGTGGTGATCCACGATGTGAGACCCATGTCTCACTGAGAGATATAATTCTCAACAACATTTATTGCTTACAAAAAATATATAATAAAGTAGTTAAACATATATATTGTAGGATTGAAAGGTTAATATAATCTACACAAGAGATCGAGCAAAACTTAAACATCAATATAGTTGATTTCTCTTACCTCATTAAAACATCTACATAATAAATATAAATAAGGCAAAGATCAAAAAACATTGTGAGTCGCCAAATAATCCTAGCAGATATGCTTCACTACTAAATTACATATTTTATTAAGCCTTGGGTAGTTTGAGGCGTACCACTCAAAATACCAGCTGACCACTGCAAAGTCACAATCAACTCCATGTAAGGTCTACGAGAATCGAAATCCTAAGATCTCTTCCCCTCAATCAGTATGAGTCCTTCGTGGTGACATAATTAGTCAAACCGCAATCAACCTAGTCCACCCTGGGTACACATGTCACGGAACTAGAAATAAATTCAACCTTAAAGTCTGAGGTACAACTGGATGTCCTCAATCAAAACATATATACATCCAAGAAACGGCCTCGACCGCTCTCCAGAACCCTTGAAATCAAGATGACAATGATATACTCTCCCTGCACCTGCATATACTCATTAGTATATGACTCCCAGTTCCCCTTCTGGGATACTTGTTTTACTATCCAGCAAATCTTGACACTGGAATAGTTCTACAGTTCAGGACACTACATGATTAGGATTTCACTAGATTAGTTAAGCCAGTTGGGTATTTTCAGACTGTATCAATCAAGTTACATACAACTACTATATTGTCTCTATAAAATCAGTGATACTGAACAATTTCAAATGATAGAAAAAATATGAGACATGTTCCTTATCACAACATCATAGTATACCCGACCATTATCACCCATGAAGTGGGTTAAACTTCCATTAGGGATCAATACATGCCCAAGGGCCATTAGACCATTCACAATACTCCTTGTAAGAACATCATTATCATTCAATACTTTATGGAAGGATCAACATGTCATAAATGAACGTGTTACTTCTAGACTGAGGATAAGGGTTCATCAATCATAAGATTTATGATATTCCCAAGAGTAACATAGTAGAGTTACCTTTGGCAATATGAATGTATCCATTCATCAATTCAACATCAATACAAGATGGAAGTGTTAAGCCATAATTTAACCATTACAAGAAAGGTTCAAAGGTATGGATTGGATTTGTATTACCAAACATCACACATAGTTAAACCATTGGTTCTTTTATGAACTTAGTGAATCTAACGATTCATTGACTTAGCCATCGGTTCATTAGTACACATAGGAAAACATTGGTTCTATAATGGACTTAGCCAAAAAGAAAAGCCTTCAGTTCATTTAAAGACTTAGCCAAAACATCAATTCACATGCCTAGTATACTTGCATGTTCATTGAGGGACAAATCAAAACCATTATCTAATTTATGTATTTAGCAAAAAGAAAACCATTGGTTCAAGAATAGCAAAATCGTTGGATTATATGCTAGTGAATCATCATTTTATACACCAAGTAAACCCATCAGTTTCTATACTCAATGAAACCATAATTTCATTCAATAAGTGAAATCATCAATCAGACACTAAGTAAAGGCCATCCACTAGTACAGAAACAACATTCAATGTCACTTTGCTAAACATTCAAAGTCGGTGATTTAGGAAAACCGACGTCTATATTCAAAGACCAGCCAGACACGGGTACCTCTTTGTATTCAGCGTCGGCTGGGTAAAACAAACTTGATGCCTAAATCACCCATGAAATCCAATTTTCGAGCGAAAAAAATTGCCCCAAAGTGTCACATACAGCGTCGGTTTTTTAACTGTTAACCGACGCCTATATAATATGAAAATTTGTACGAAAAGTTCCAATTTTGGTGTCGGTTATCCTTTGATAACCGACGCTGATAATGGTTCCCTCCAAATAATTTAGGGCAAAGATTGTCTAATTGGATGTCGTTTTTTTATATCAACCGACGCTTAAGAGTAAAAGGTGTCAGTGTTGTAGATAACCGACGCCGTTTACAAACTTAATAGACCTGTATCACCCGATCATCTTCCCCTTTCTTCTATTTCATTACGATAATTTTCTCTGCTGCTCGCCGCTCGCCTAAAATTGCCTGACGACCCCCGCTGCTGCTCGCCGCCGCTGCTGTTGGTGCGCCTCTGCTCACTGCCGTCGCCGCCGCGTCCTCTTTCTCCTGCTGCCGCTGCCGCTCACCGCCACTGCTGCTCGCCGCTCTACTCTAGCTACTGTGCTCTTCTCCTGGTGTCGTTCTGCTCGCTGCTCACCCTGGTGTCGTTCTGCTCGTCGCTCGCCGCCTCCTTCTCTGTTCGTTGCTCTCACACCGTTGTCGTCGCTCTTCTCCACGCTAGCTCCAGGTAGCCCTAGCCTTTTTTCTTCCTTCTCCCTAGCTCCTTACCAACATAAAGCACGACCGTGACTGTGTTGGCCTACCACGGCCGTGCTGCCTAGCACGACCGTGGTAGGCCAACACAACCACGATCGTGTTTGCTGTTCGTAAGGATATGAACAAATCTTTGTGTAATGCTTTATGTAAATCCTAGGATACGAACAAATCTTTTGCTTGCATATATTTGTGCTTCTAATCCTAATGCTTGACCTAATTCAGTAAATTTTGATGCATGTTGAAATAAGATTTAAACTTGTCCATTCTAGCATCCTAATTTGATTTGATTAAACCCTAACATTGATGAAACCCTAACATCAATTGTGATGAAACCCTAACATGTACATATCTATTATTGTGTTTGTTGGCTTAGAAACCCATCCAAGATTTACTCATTAGGAGTAAATCTTGGATAGTCCCCGATTTGGGACTATTCTTGAACACCTAATCTCACTTAGGATGTAAGTGTATAATGTGTATTGGGTTTTCGAGATAATTTTGGTAGCATTTCTCTATTTGTTCTCTAAGTACATATGTACTTAGAGAACAACGGGGAAATGCTGCCAAAATTTTCTTGAAAACCCAATACACATTATACACTTACTAGTGAGATTAGGCGTTCAAGGATGGGATAGGTGGTACACATTTATTATATATAAGAATGACATCACATGTGTTTGTTGTCCTAGAAAGTGAACAATCATTGTTCTTTATATTACTTGTACATTGGTATAAATTAGAATGAACAATCACTAAATTATATACTGTTTGTATGGAGTCTGGCTTCATTGTACCTCCTAATCTAACAATATTTTCCATGTAGCGCATCACATTGTAGCCGCAGGCCCAATCGTTATTTTGTATTGGACACTATCAAATGTTACCATCATAGAAATGGTTAATAAATAAAATTAAGTACATTGATCTTGAAAATTCCATTGCAGTTAAAGAAATTACCGGAATATTGACCCATTATATCTTTCTTTTCTTACTCAGCTTTCCTCCAGCCTTCTTGAACTCCTTCATAGCCTTGATACAAACATACACTGAGTTACTTTTATAACCAATCACGTAATAATCTTAATAGCATCAAAATCCAGTGTCTACCCCTAATTGAAAATAAGCCAATACACATTATACACTTACTAGTGAGATTAGGTGTTCAAGGATGGGATAGGTGGTACACATTTATTATATATAAGAATGACATCACATGTATTTGTTAACCATAGACCCTAATCTTGTCCTAATATATACTTGTATTCTCTTTGATCATAGAATGGATAGATCATGGATGTCCATTCGCAATTGCTGCACCCCAGAGTTTATATCTAGTCTTGATTAGTTTATTAGATTTTTTGAGGAACATAGGAAAGAACCTGGAGATAGGTTCTACTGTCCATGTAGGCATTGCAGTAACAACTTGAAAGTCAGCACTGGTGACAAAATCAAAAGTCATGTCATGTGCAACGAGATTGTACCAGGCTATACATAATGGCACTGGCATGGAGAGATTTCAAACTCAAAACTAGTGAATGTCGATAGCAGTGCTTGGGTGGAAGAAGCAATTGCCTCCGATGACATAGATGTGAACGAACCAGTTCCAGTAGACATCGTTGATGCGATGCTGGATAGTTGTAGGGTAGAGCACACCGATCCACCTCCTATCTTTAGAAACATTGTGCATGATGATGAGATACCGTTATACATAGGTTGTGCTAAGTTTACGAAGCTTAGCGCTGTGTTGAGATTGTATAAGTTGAAAGCTAACAATAGATGGAGTGACAAAAGCTTCACTTCATTGTTGACTTTGTTGAAAGAAATGCTTCCTGAAGGAAACGAGCTGCCAATCTCAACATACCGGGTAAAGAAATTACTGTGCCCAATGGGAATGGAAGCCAAGAAGATACACGCATGCCCAAATGATTGTGTATTATTTCAAAAGGACTATGTGGATTTGAAAGATTGTCCAAAATGTGGTGCGTCATGGTATAAATTGACGACTTCGGGGGAGTCCAAAACTAGTTCTCCTGCCAAGGTGATGTGGTATCTACCTATAATATCACGGTTTCAACGCTTGTTTGCAAATCCGAAATATGCGAAGAATTTGAGGTGGCATGCAGATGTAAAGAAAAATAATGATGGGATCCTACGACATGCGTCTGATTCCCCACAATGGAAGAAGATTGATCTATTGTACCCTAAATTTGGTGAAGAAGGTAGGAATCTAAGACTTGGACTTTGTACAGATGGGATGAATCCATACGGGACATTGAGCAGCCAACATAGCACTTGGCCAGTCATGCTTGTTATATACAATCTTCCTCCCTGGCTGTGTATGAAAAATAAGTACATTATGCTGTCGTTGTTGATATCGGGCCCTAAACAACCCGGAAATGATATCAATGTTTATCTTGAACCTCTGATTGATGACTTAAAGAAACTTTGGGCTGAAGGTGTGATGACCTATGATGCTTCAGGAAGAGAGACATTTCGTTTGCACGCTATGTTGTTTTGCACTATTAATGACTTTCCAGCATACGGGAATTTGTCTGGATATAGTGTCAAAGGAGCTAAAGTGTGTCCTATATGTGAAGAAAACACTGATTCAATAAGACTAAAACATGGCGGCAAGACTATATATCTTGGTCATCGAAGGTTTGTTTCAAAATTCCATCCATATTGTAGGAAGCGCAAATCATTCAATGGAAGGAATGATGAATGAAGTGCACCTAAACCTATACCAGGGGATGTTGTTTATGAAAGAGTAAAAGACATTGTCAATGAATCTGATATGAAATCACAATGTAGTATGGCCACACATTGTGACAATTCTTCATTCAAGAAGAATTCAATATTTTGGGATCTTCCTTATTGGAGTTCTTTGACAGTCTGACATTGTATCGATGTAATGCACGTTGAGAAAAATGTCTGTGATAGCATCATTGGTACTCTATTAAATATACCAGGTAAGACTAAAGATGGGATAAAATCCATACTGGACCTACGTGAAATGGGAATAAGGCCAGAATTAACATAATTACATGAAATGGGTAATAAAAGAACATACTTACCTCCCGCTTGTTACACGTTGTCTAGAAAGGAGAAGAAAGCTTTTTGTGAATGCTTGGTAAATGTTAAGGTGCCACAGGGTTACTCATCCAACATCCGTAGATTGGTATCAATGAAAAATCTGAAGTTGATAGGTCTTAAATCTCATGATTGTCACACTCTAATGCAACAAATATTTCCCGTGGCAATTCGATCTATATTGCCAAAGCATGTAAGGTTTGCAATCACCAGACTTTGTTTCTTTTTCAACAGTCTATGCAGCAAAGTTATTGACCCTGATACTCTCAATAATTTGCAAAGAGAAGTGGTTGTTACCCTATGTCAGCTTGAGATGTATTTCCCTCCTTCGTTCTTTGATATCATGGTACATCTTGTTGTCCACTTGACTAGGGAAGTGAAAATGTTGGAACCAATTTTCTTGCATTGGATGTATCCCTTTGAACGATACATGAGCGTTTTTAAAGGTGATGTTCGAAACCGTTATCGGCTTGAAGGGAGTATTATTGAAGGTTATGTGGTGAGAGAGGTTATGGATTTTTGCAATGACTTTCTGAGTGGTAATAACACTCCTGTTAATGACAAGAATATTGAGGAGGGCAAAGGAATTTCGGGATCACGGGTGAAAGTAATCAACCGTGAGCAGTTGGAACAAGCTCACTTGTATATTTTACACAACATGGACGAAGTGAGTGTTTATATCGAGGAACATACCGATTTCATCAAGAGACAACATCCTCGAGCAAGTTCAATGTGGCTTGCTAGAGAGCATAACAAGACTTTTACTAAGTGGTTTGAAGATAAAGTCTTACATCAACTATCTGACACGATTTTACCGTGCGTCGAATGCAAGTATACGCGTCAATGTAGTTGACCCTTGTGAGGCCCGAGTCGAACTTAGGGACACTAAATTATCGGTAGACTACTACTAACTGGTCGCGATCAGCTAAACCGATTAAAAGAGTTTGAGAGTTGTTGTAAAATAAAAGAAAATAAAATAAAATAAAGCAATCGATTAAGGGTTAAGTTTAATCAATTCAAGTGGAAATCTTTAGGATTGCGGTTTCACCGTGGGTCATTATTGCATGAATTTCCATATAATAATTCAGGTTCATCTCTCGATCCGGGTAGTGGCCTGTATTCAGAATTGCCCACTGTCATGGTACAATTCACTACCTATGTCTAGGTCGGTTCCACCGTCGTAGTAACCTATACCCTAAACTAGGTGCATTATAATCGACCTCTAGGTATCCTCCATTAACCGTACATCACCTTGTTCAAGGGATTTGTTAATTAATGTGAATTTCGTCTCTTTTCAACCGTTAATTCTTCTTTCAAAGTAATTAAGGAAATTTGATTATCATTATGGTGATCAAGCATAACAATATAATTGAGAAAACAAAATTATACCATGGATTTAAGAGATAAATGATGAATTACTATGATAAAAATGTCATACAATTCTTCCCCGGGCTACTCCCGGTCCTAAAGACAAAGGGGATTAGCCTCGCATGTTCATCTCAGAGCAAAACATGGTAGAGATAAGGGGAAACATGGAGAAAAAACATGAATAAGTAATGAAACCCCTGAACGGAGAAGATCCAAGTGTTCCTTGGCGTAGATTGCACGATATACAACCTTTCGGCGGTGGAAAACATCTTCTTCGGCTTCCGGAATGGCTGGGGTGTGCTGCTGGGCTCTGTTCTTCTCTCCACACCTTCTTGGGGCGTGTGCAATGGCTAATGACATGATAGATGGCTCTTGTCCGCCTTCATTAGGTATAATCACCGACTTAGGTTGCAAAAATATCACATCCGTTAGATTTAGAGCGATCTGAAACAAACTTGTATCTGACGACGTCGATACCATTGACGCGGGTCGATGGTATCGGCACTGTGCGATATCTGCAAGTCTTCTTCTCTTTTTGTCATTGCGCTTGATGTTGACTCGATACCATCGACGAGGGTCGATGGTATCAATACCCTAAGGCATCAGTTTTGTCCTTTTCTGTCGCTGAATCTTCTGGGGTCGATAGTATTGACTTAGTTATCGATAGTATCGACTATCTTCTCGCCAGAAACCTGAAGGTACGTCGCTACCATCGACTTCCCTATCGATGGTATCGACTCTGTGCTGCTCCTTGCGGCTGGAAACCTATGGTTGTGTCGATAGTATCGACAGCTATCGATGGTATCGACAGCTGTAGATATGTGTTTTTCCTGAAATTGCAACACAAAACCACCTAAGCCGAAATAAAACATATTATTGTAATCATTTATGCTCAAAACAATAGAATAAGGAAGATTTGACACTGAGAAGGATCATAGACTAAAGTAAATGAATTATGCAATATTAACCACTAAAATGACCAATAAATGCATAAAACACGAGTAAAACAAGTCTATAAATGTGACTCAAAATCATCGCATCAATCTCCCCTAAGCTTGAACATTGCTCACCCTCGAGCAACAAAACCTTAGAATAGAATTGTGCGGGTCAACTAAAGAACAGATTATCACAACAACATCACCATATGATCCCCATCGAACATTTACAAACTGACCCTCACTAACCACAGAATGATAATTACCCTAAGGTGACAATAATCATCCATAAAAGATATTTGCCTCAAAATTGATGAATACTATCATATAAGGCAGTTAACATAATGAAATTCTCCAGTTCAGGCTCGATGCTTATTGCGATCTCCTATTCTACGTTGCTCGCCCTAACTACCATCTACATGGAAGCAGTTCTCCTGATATTAACAAGTGAGGAGAAAATCACGGTAGCCTACCAATTTGAGCAACGGGTGGATGGAATGGGTGGCTCATGGAAGAAATGGAAGCATTATACAGTTTTAACATGCACAAAGCAAAAATGACCTAAATGATGCAAATGCAAGTGTAAATGCCCTAATGCCTACATTTGGGTGGAATGATGCATGCACTAACATTCTTTCTCAAGGTGAGATGGAATATCTAAGAGAACTACATCATGTACTTATTCTTCTTCAAAATGTAGGTGAGACTATGTTCCCTTCTCCCTCTCAATCCTACTTGCTTCTCACTACTTTTTTTTTTCTTTTTTTTTTTCAATTTTTTTTTGAAAGTTTTTTTTTCAAGCCCTTGTTTTCATAGATGACAAAGAATTGTTTGTCGGGCTCACTTATTATTGCATAACTTATACACTTGAATAAGTTCATCCAGAAGGTATGGAACAAGTCCATCACCTTTTATGTTTCAGAAGAAATATGATGCATGATGTACTATATGCACGAAAATGTGAATGAAGCTACAACATGATAATTATGCAACTAAATGACATGCACCTAAGGATAACGTGCATGTATGACTACTCTATCTTTTTCATTTTCATGCAAAACATGTGAAAATAGTTGCAATGCAAGACCTATCTACATGGAATGCAATCAAAGAGATTAAAACTGTAATGTACTTCCAATTCTTATGGTAGAATATGAAAAACAATGTGGTGGATGGATCACAAGACTAATTGACTGAACCTTTGAAGATTATTATGTGTCCCTTCTTACCGACCTGTGTGGTAATTAAGAGGTTTCTCTCTCTTATTTCAAATTACGGTCTCATTATCATTTGATCAGTTTAGGCTCAAACAACCAATTCCGTCCACTTTTCATGAATCCTAGGCATGTACAGTTGTGATTTCCTATTTTAGAGTTGACAAACCTAATTATTTCCTTAAGTTATGTGCTCAAAGTTGAACAACGCAAGCTTGCAGAACACTCAAAATTTTAAATTTTCCCTTGATTCCCATGTACAAGCAACGAGATGACACATGACTTACGACATCCACGAGTACACTAGATAAAATGTGGATCCTACAAACAAACTAAAAAAACTGCAAGAAATAAATGACAAGCAAAAAAACAATAAAAACTAAACTAAAAGATAGAGTTGTTCCAACTCCCCCCCAAGCTTGAATTTGACTATGGCCTCATAGTCAAAAACAAACTTAAAAGGTGGAACAGTGATACTGATCATTCTTCTGGAGGAGGCGGGTATTGCGGGGCCGTGGGATCCCAAGACGGGTACTGCCCCTGAAAGCTCAGATCATACTGGGGCATTGGCAGAGGTTGTGGATACCCCCCAAAGTAATTCTGGCTCCAGTAATGATCGTAGAAGGGCTGCTATTGCATCTCCATCCTATGCAACATGTCGTGGATGTTTTGTTGGTTGTCGAGGAGGAGGCACTCATTTTCAAAAATTGCCCTCTGATTATCTAACAGCCGGTTCGTCGTATCCTGAATACCGGCGAATGAAGTTGTATGCTGCTGCTGCGTCTGATGAATATCTTGCAGCATTGCATACATCCCTTGCATGGAGTAGACATCCTCTCCTTGAGGAGAGGACTGAGGTGGCAGAGGCTGTGAAGATGAAGATGCACCCAAATGCATGCGAGGATTCTTCCTGGGTGCCACTCATGCGCGAAGAGGAGTGAAAGCCTCCTCGTCCTCTTCAGGCTCGTCGTCATCATTGTCATTGTCGTCATTGCCGTCGTCTTCATCCGAGTCATCAATGGCTATGACAGGCCATTTGAAATGCTGAGCGCCCGCGATATGGAAGACGGGGTCTGGAGGTGAACATTCTTGATATGCTTGATTGACATGGCAGTGGGCATATGCCAAGCCATCACGAAGCAGAATGAGGTTGGAGCGGTGCAGATGCTGCAAGTTGACCTTGCTCTTGTTGGAGAAGGGAGTAAGCTGGGAGACATTTAACCCAAGATAAAAGGCCAATGGTGTGATGAGCCCTCCAAAGTGAATTGGAGCCTTCCGCGTACTCCTCTTTACAGCCAACACGCGCGTTAAGAAGAACGTGCCCCAATTACACTCTTCTCGCTTCAGTAACTTGTGCAGGAAGAACAAATCTATCTCTTAAAACTTACTGAGAGGCAGGTCACCATGTGCAAACAAGGTGGTGCAGATCATGCGGTGAAGAATCCACACAAATGGATGCTCGAAATCCGCCACCACCGCGTTGTGGTAGCTCATAGATTTCCCCGGAGGCACAATCACTAGCTTGACGAAAATAGCATCATAATCAGTCCAGTTGGCTGGTCTCCGGTACTAATCTTGCCCATGATTCCAGTTGTAGATGGAGTTGAACTGCTTGAGGGTAAGAGTGTAATCATTATTGTACAGCCGAAAAGAAACACGGCCTTTGATCCATTCCCAATCAGTGGTGATGACATCGTTTGGCACGATGCATATATCTAGCGACGCCATGAACTCCGCCACTAGCTCTTTGTATGTGGGCCATTCACCGATGAATGGCTGGCTGTCGGCGTGGAATTCTATCTCATCAGGCCTCCTGTCTGTATGCCTTGCCTGCCCTTTGAGAACGTAGGCAAGATTGACATCAAACCCCAGATTGCGGATCATGTCCCGGTCGACATAGTGTGTGGGCTCAATCTTTCTCTTCATCAGTTCCTCGTAGACCTTCTTGACCTCTGCGAACGGATGGAAAATCCGCAGACATGGAATAGATGCAGTAGGTGGAGGGATGAACTCAGGGATCTCCATCGATGTCGCACGTGAAGAAGATGTGCCAGCAGTATGCACCATCTTTGCAAAGAAAGGAGGAGTAGAAGACGGAGCTCGATGAAGGTCGAAGAAGACAATCTCCGCTCGATGATGGCTCGGGGGAGAACGCACTCCTTGTATGCTCATAGTCGGGCTCCGATCGCTCAACAAGACGCACATCACAAATGGAGGAAGAAAACTCTGAAGGTGTGACATCATATGATGACTATCCATCCCTTTTATAACCGTGGCCGGCGCTACTGTATGCCCGTCGATACCATCGACGCGAGTCAATGGTATCGACTCATGTAGGACAATCCATCTTCCGCTAGTATCGATGGTTGTCGATAGCCTGATTTGGGGGCCCAGATCGATGACGTGTCGATACCATCAACAGGTGTCGATGGTATCGACCCATCCCACGGATCGACACTCTCGATGTAGCGATCTCCGTTGATTTCCTCTCGTGGATCAGTGACATGTTGCGTCGATACCATCGACACAAGTCAATAGTATCGACTCTTCTTAGGGAAAACACACTCGCGAGGCTCGTCCGCCGCTTTCTGCCTATAACTGGGTCGATACCATCGACTGGCCCGTCGATGGTATCGACTTCACTGAGACAATTTTCATCTGAATATCTCCAGAGATCTCACGAGTATCGACGCCCGTTTCGATACTATCAACCTCTTTTTAGCGAGCAACCTGATGGTATGTCGATACTATCGATGAGGCCGTCGATAGTATCGACTCAGTGAGATTTTTGTAGCTGCCTACCTATGCCTATCTCGATACCATCGACACAATGGTCGATGGTATCGACCCTACATCAGTCCTGCACATGGAACAAACGATCAAGGTATCATTTTTACACTAAAAACAAAATCAAATCAAAACAAAATACTAATTGAAAGAAACTAAACGAAACTACCGATGGTTGGGTTGCCTCCCAACAAGCACCCTTATTTAACGTCTTAGGATAGACGAATTCCAACTCCTCACGCATCTGGAAGCGCAATGAGTTTGACCTCATTGACTTTCCTTGTGTAATCCTCACCGAAATACAACTTCAATCGTTGTCCATTAACCAAGAATGTTGTCTCTCCATCACGCACCAAGATTGCACCATGTGGCCTGACCTCCTCTATGGTGAACGGTCCACTCCATCAGGATTTCAATTTTCCGGGATGCATCTTCAACCTGGAGTTGAACAAGAGTACGCGATCTCCTTTCTTGAAGACGCACATATGAATATGTCGATCGTGAATCAGCTTTGTTCGCTCCTTGTATATCCGCGAGCTTTCATAGGCATTCATCCTCAGCTCATCAAGTTCATTTAGCTCTAACATCCGTTTCTTTCCTGCCTCATCATAGCTCAAATTCAGCTTCCTAAGCGCCCAGTGCACCTTATGCTCCAATTCCACCGGCAAATGGCAGGCCCGACCGTAAACCAACCAAAAAGGCGTAGTGCCTATAGGTGTCTTAAACAACGTCTTGTACGCCCACAAAGTGTCCGATAGCAAGGTGCTCCAGTTCTTTCTCGTGGAAGCCACAGTGCGCTCCAAGATCTTCTTAATCTCTTTATTGGAGACTTCGACTTGTCCCTGTGTCTGCGGGTGGTACGGGGTACTAATGTTGTGCTTTACCCCGTACTTTTTCAACAATGCCGCAAACTTATGATTCCGGAAATGTGTACCTCCATCACTAATTATCATCCGTGGTACACCAAACCTGCAAAAAAATATATTCTTTGACAAACCTGCACACTACGGCAACATCATTAGTCCTGGTGGGTATTGCCTCTACCCACTTCGATACATAGTAAACAGCTAATAGAATGTACAAGTTAGAATTGGAGGACACAAAGGGTCCCATAAAATCAATACCCCATAGATCGAACACCTCGACTTCTTGAAATACATTAAGGGGCATTTCCTATCTTTTTGAAATGTTACCTGCCCGTTGGAAGGAATCGCATTGCCGCACATAGTCATAGGCGTCCCTGAACAAAGTAGGCCAGTAGAGACCACTCTCAAGTACCTTGGATGCAGTTCTAGAACTAGCATGGTGGCCACCCGTCGGTAGAGTATGGCAATGATGAAGGACACTTTCGTATTCCACCTCCGGTACACACCTGCGCAACACACCATCCCTGCATTGCTTCAACGGAATAGGATCATCCCAAAAATAATACCGCAAGGAATGGAAAATTTTCTTTTTCTCTTGGTATGCACAATCATTCGGGATAATTTTGCAAGCAAGATAATTAACAATGTAAGAAAACCAAGGATCTTTAGATTTCACAGATAAAAGTTGCTCATCAGGAAATGTCTCAGTAATGGGTATATGCACGTCCTTCTCATCTACGCTTTCCAACCTAGAAAGATGGTCCGCAACCACATTTTCTATTCCCCCTTATCTTTGATTTCAATATCAAATTCTTGTATCAGTAGGATCCACCTAATCAGTCTAGGTTTGGCATCTGTTTTCTCCATCAAGTATTTAATGGCTGCGTGGTTTGTCCATACCACGACTTTAGATCCTACAAGATATTGCCGGAATTTTTCAAAAGTAAAAACAACGACGAGAAGTTCTTTTTCGGTTGTCGTGTAATTCAGTTGTGCTTCATTTAAGGTTTTGGACGCATAGAAAATCACAGCGGGTTTATTGTCCATATGTTGTCCCAAAACTGCCCCCACTGCGAAATCTGATGCATCACACATCAGTTCAAATGGCTTGGTCCAGTCCGGTGTTTGCACAACCGGTGCCGAAATCAGTTTTTCTTTAAGCACGTTAAACACATGTAAACACTTGTCGTTAAAATCAAACACAACATCCTTTTCCAACAACTCAGATAATGGTTTGGTGATTTTTGAGAAATCTTTTATAAAGAGGCAATAAAACCGGCGTGACCTAGAAAACTTCGTACCCCTTTAACCGAATTCGGTGGGGGCAATTTGGAAATCACTTTGATCTTCACCGGGTCTACCTCTAACCCCTTGCTAGACACTTTATGTCCAAGAACGATCCCTTTGCTGACCATCATGTGGCATTTCTCCCAATTGAGGACCAAATGCGTGTCCTCACATCGTTGCAAAACCTTGTCCAAATTGTATAAACATTCATCAAAGGACACACCATAGACGGAGAAATCATCCATAAAAACCTCCAAACAGCGTTCAACCATATCAGAGAAAATGGCAAGCATGCAACGCTGAAAAGTTGTTGGTGTGTTACACAAACCAAATGGCATACGGCGGTATGCAAATGTTCCGTAAGGACAAGTGAAGGTGGACTTCTCTTGGTCCTTAGGATCAATGGAAATCTGATTGTACCCCGAATAACCATCAAGAAAACAAAAATGAGATCGACCCGCTAATCGCTCTAAAATCTGATCAATGAATGGAAGAGGGAAATGATCCTTAAGCGTAGCATCATTCAATCTACGGTAATCTATACAAACTCGCCACCCGGTTACCAAGCAGGTTGTTACAGGCTCATTTAACAAATTTCGTGTAACAGTAATTCCCCCCTTTTTAGGGACTACCTGTGTCGGACTCACCCACATCGAGTCGGATATAGCATAGATGATACCTACAGAAAGGAGCTTGATCACCTCCTTGTTGATGACCTCCATCATGCTAGGATTTAGTCGATGTTGTGGTTGAATTACCAATTTGTCTCCCTCCTCGAGCCAGATCTTGTGCTGGCACAATGTAGGGGAGATCCCCTTGATGTCTGCGACTGACCACCTGAATGCACCTCGGTGGTTCTTCAACACGATCAACAATTGATCTTCCTCCTCGGCACTCAGATATGCCAAAATAATCACTGGCAGCTTCTCACCCTCAGCTAGAAATGCATATTTTAAGTGCGGTGGCAATGGCTTCAATTCTAAATCTGGCGGGCTGATAAAGGATGACTGAAGCGGTGGTGGGAGTTCTCCAAGGTCTTCATAGTACCTAGCATAGAAACATGGCAGCACCTGAAGCATCTTGGCACACTCTTTTAGCGACTTGCTTCACATCCAATCATGTGTTATATTTACTAGGAAGGCTTGAAGAGGTAATTATGGATATGCATTGCAAATAGAACTTGTTATGGCCTCATCTTCAGTAGAAGGAGGGATGTCCTCCTCTTCATCATTGGGAAAACCCACAGCCTTGCTAAGAGACACAACCTTGGTCTACTCCATGATGTCTATAGCCAGTTTCCCCTTCTCCACCTTAGTCATTACATGAGCCATATCTAAAAATGGCTTCCCTAAACAAAGAGAGATATTCTGGTCAAAGTGCTTCACCATGCAGCATTGTTCCTTAGTTTTGGATTGTGTTGTTCTAGGAGGCATAACCATCTCAAACCAATCATCAGCGATACCCAAGGTCAACCGAACTCTCCCCATATCCAATATCATGTCATCCGTGGCTTGGAAAGGTCGTCCCAGGAGTAACTCATTACCCTTGCATTTCCATTACAACAAAGTATGCTGGGAAAACAAATCGATCCACTTTCACCAACACGTCCTCACATATGTCGTATGGCTTTACCACTGAATTATCTGCCAACTGTATTGTCATATTTCTCGGCCTTGATTCTTTCAATCCCAATTTCTTGAACGTAGAGAGTGGCATCAGATTTATGCTTGCCCCTGAATCACATAGTGCTTCACCGAATTTCACTTTACCAATGTAGCATGAAATATTGAAGCAGCCTGAATCTTGCCTTTTAGGTGGCAATGTGCCCATGATGAAAGCACTCACCTGCTCCTTAAGAAGCACAACCTCAATATCTGGGATTTTCCTCTTATTTGTAATGAAGTCTTTCAGAAACTTCCCGTAGGAGGGAATTTTCTCTATTACTTCTAATAATGGAATATTGATAGAGAGCTTTCTAAAACTGTCCAGAAACTTCTTGAACTGGGCATCCACTTTCTTTGCTTTCACACTATTTGGATATGGGACCTGGACATCCTGTGCCCTTTGATGCGGTGGCACATATGGCATCCTCTTCTGTTGGTGTGTCTCTTCCTCAACAATGACGGTTTCTGATGTGACATTCTCCACCACATCCTCTACTGGCTCGGTGATTAGAATAGGACCCTCCTCAGTGGCCTCACCTATGGTTTCTGGCTGAGTTGTGCTTGGTTCATTGGTCCTGGGGTTTAAAAACTTCTTGCCACTCCTTAGCAAGATTGCCTTAGCATGTTGATTTCCCCCTGGAATGTTTGTATTACCCGGGAAGCCTTACTGCACTGGCTTCTTTAAATTTGCTATTTCAGATACCTGCGCCAAAGATGTTTCTATTTTCCTCATCTGCGCCCCATGGATTTGTAGAGTCTGACCAAATTGATTCATGAATTCCCCTTGCTGCTTTATTTGCTGGCCAAACATTCTCATTAATTCTTGATTTTGTTTTATTACTTGATTGAGCAACTCATTGCTCTTATCCTCTTGTGCCGATTGCAGTTTTGCATCTGGGTCCTGCAAGAAATTATTTGGGTCCTTCCAGGAAAATTTCTTGTCCTTCCTCCATGAGTAATCATTGTTTCTGTACCACTGCTACTGGCGCATGAATTTTACTTGAGCCTCATCATCTGATTCTGTGTCCTCCTTCGCAAGCAGTTTCTTTGCTAGAAGGTCCATCTTCTCATTCAACTCCTTGATAGCCTTTGACTCTCCTGCGACCCGAACATGCTCTATGGCGTCTCTGTCGCCCCAAGATTGCTTCTTAGCCATGTTCTTCAAAATTTCCCAACACCATGTGCCTGTGTTGTTTAAGAAGAACTCTGAACCCACAAAGTCTAAGTTACTTCTATCATGCTCGGAGAGAGCAAAATAGAAGATTTTAACCTGCTTCTCCTTGTCAATCCCATGATGTGGGCACCTCCTTAGCATGATCTGGAACCATTCCCAGGTCTCAGAGTAAGTCTCCCCTGCCTTCTATCTGAAATTATGAATTTATCTGATCATATCATTTGTCTTCTCAGGTGGAAAGAACCTTTCAAAGAATAATTCCACCATGTGGTTCCATGATTCCACATATTCATCGTCAAGATTATGCAACCATTCTCGTGCATTTCCCACCAGAGAGCTCGGAAACAACTTCAGGTACAGTGTCTCCTGTGGGAACCTGTCTATTTTTATCATATCGCAGTTCTCCACGAACTGACTAATGTGAGTCACCGGGTCTTCGTTCTTTAGCCCATGGAATGCATTTGACTTGACCAAGTTGATCAATGCATGATCAATCTTATAAGTCGGAATGTTGACCGCCTACTTCTTGATTGGCCCATTTAAAGCAGATGAGGAAGAAGCTTTGATCTTCTCCCATATCATCTACTCTTCTGCCATGGATTCTTGTTCTGAGTCAGAATCTATATCTTCCAGTTGATCTTGATTGTAATCCTCCTCGTAGTCAGGTCCCAGCAGTGGAACCTCTGGTGCCTGTTGCGTGTAGTCAGTTCTATGTGTCTGCACCATGCACAGTACCTACAAAATGATACTTTCAGTTCAGTACCGTGCTAGATGATTTCAAAATGTGCAAGATAAAGTATAAATTATAAAATGATTTTAGAATAATAAAACAAAATTAAAAAGTGGCCTAGAATGGCCGCTTGCATCACTCGTAGTGCCGACAATTGTCGTGTCCCCGACAACGGCGCAAAAACTTGACACAATTTTACCGTGCGTCGAATCCAAGTATACGCGTCAATGTAGTATAGGCCCTTGTTACGACCCCGCCTCCTGGTAACCCCCAATTAAGGGAGACCGAAAGGACAGAGCCGTTAACCAATAACCCAGATCAAAGGTTCGACAAATAATCATTAACAATTATCAAATTCTACCAACTATACTGAAATATGGTAAAAATAAAAAATTTGCATACCTTTTAAAACTGGGATTTCAAAACTTCTATCCACACAGATACTAATCTATCTAATCCTCCTTTGCACTTTAACTCTCATTTAATACCACATATTCCACATTACTGTTTGTTCTTTTCATTGTACCTAAAATGCCGAAAAACAAAACGTCGGTCAGCTGAAGCTGGTATGTGGGGGAAACAATAATCATGCAAATATGTTAACAATGTAATCATTCAATTAATCATTTAACAACCAAGATTACATTTGAAACCATACTTACTCAATCCTTACCTATCCCCTAACTCTGTGCTATCCCTTGTAAGCTACCTCTCTTTAGGTAGCTTCTTACCCCCATGGACCTACCTTACAGGTAGCCAATACATAGGGTAATAGAGTCACATGGCACTACCCGAAGGTAGCCCAATATCTGACTCAATATGACTTGATGGACCTACCCTCTAGGTAGCCATATACTAAGTCATTCACTGACCTGATGGACCTACCCTCTAGGTAGCCATATACTAGGTCAACTATTAAGCCACAGAGGGAACCAGGATATGAGCTAGTAGGCACATATCTTATTTGATAGTCATAGCCACATTATAGTTTGCATGAATTAAAATCATCCAACAATTAATTCATGGCATCGATGAAAACTTCAGTAAATCTCGGAAAACTAACTCGAGATATTCATAAGTGTAACCACATACCTGTATTGCAGATTCAGATACAGATTTAAATCAGAACATAGAAATCCCAATCAAGCAACCAATCATGCACATAATCCTGAAATAAATATACCAATTTCCTTTTATTAATATTCATTCAATATCATCATCATTCTTAGGATTTCTATTCCAATTTTAGGGTTTCCTTGGGAATTAGGGTTTTGCCTCCATTCTTAGTTATTAAGAACCCTAATTCATCAAATCTACTTAAAACCTTTAAATTCTCTCTTTTTAATATTCTTAATAGTCTTAGGATCATCATTTAGTAATTTACTTACTTAATCCAAAATATCATGGTTTTCCTCTTCTTTTACCCTAAATTAGGGTTTCCATATACATTACCTTTTCATTTATACAAACCCTAAATTAACCATCTTTGTATTCAAAACAGATGAAAACTCCATATTATTATTTAACAGGTTGCTAATCCTCAATTTAACATATTAAGTTACAAAGAATCATCCTTTATATGCAAATAGGGTTTCTAATTACTTTTCAATACACTTTTCTACCCAATTAAAGAACTTTTGCCAAACTAGATAGAACTAGATTCTCAAAGTATTTTTATCATGTTCCTCGTATTTTTATACACAACTTTCATATATAAAGTTTCTTCATTAGACATTCCTAGCAATTTCTATCAATTTTTCAAGGAAAAACAATTGTGTGGATTATTCGATTAGAGAGGGGATTTTACCGAATTTCTGTGATCATTGGATTGGTGCACCAATGGACCGTGTCTCGATTTGATGCTCTGCATCACTAGTTTCCACTAACTCGGTGGCGTGCACGATCTGTAGCTGTCGTTCATAGGATGTTGCTGAGTCCATGGTGGATTTTGATCTAACGCTCCTCACCAACCGGCTCCACTCAACAATCTAACTAAACGTGCAGTGGCTGCGATCGTCGGATTCCCCTGTGGGTTCATCGTGGACCTCGATCCCAGGGTTCTCGCTCGTCATCCTCCTCTCTGTCTTAACTCGATCTTGCGGCGGTGCCGCTACAGGTCCTCACCGGAGTTGGTTCAATAAAGCGGGAGGGATGATGCAAGAGCTCATGGAGTGGCCGCTTGAGATCGCTAGGATGTGGGAACTTCTGCGAGGGTCCTTATATAGGACTAGGGGGGCTCCCATAGGGTTTTCTCAACCCGCCGCCAACAGTTCTCTAGCCTAATTGGGCATTTTGCAAAGGTAGGATAAAAACCCAACAAACTAGGGTCCAAAATCTTCCCTACTTCCTCCCGAACTCAATGGGACTCTTCCCATGAGTTCACATGCATCATGTCGATCAGAAACAGAGGGAGAAGTTTCCCTGGTTACGACTGGAGTCCTTGTCCCACTGGGACCTGGATGATGAGCAGTGCCCGTTGGATTTCAATCCAACGACTCTCATCACATGCGCTAGATCAAAAGGAAAGTAGTGTTTATTGGTCACTTTGGTGGTTAATATTGAATAATTCACTTGCTTTAGTCTATGATCCTTCTCAGTGTCAAATCTCTCTTATTTTATTATTTTTGAGCATAAATGATTGCAATAATAGGTTTTATCTTGGCTTATGTGGCTTTGTTGTGTAATTTAAGGAAAAACACATATCTGCAGCAGTCGATACCATCGACAGATGTCGATACCATCGACACAGCCACAGGCAGGCAGCTGTAAGGAGTAGCGCAAAGTCGATATCATCGACTGGGAAGTCGATGGTAGCGGCGTTCCATTAGGTTTCTGGCGACCAGTCAGTCGATACTATCGACCCCAAAGTCGATATTATCGACACGTGTAGCTTCAGCGACAGAAAAGAGATAAAACTGACGCCTACGAGTGTCGATACCATCGACCCACATCGATGGTATCGAGTCAGCATCAGGCGCAATGAAGAAAAGAAAAGAAGGCTTGTCGATATCGCGAGGGGTCGATACCATCGACCCGCGTCGATGGTATCGACATCGTCAGATTAAAGTTTGTTTCAGATCGATCCAAATCCGACGGCTGTGATATTTTTGCGACCTAACTTGGTGATTATACCTAATGACGGTGGCCAAGAGCCGTCTATCATGTCATTAGCCACTGCACATGTCCCGAGAAGGTGGGGAGAGAAGAACGGAGCCCAGAAGCACACCCCAGCCATTTCGGAAGCCGAAGAAGACATTTTCCACCGCCGAAAGGCTGTAGATCGAGCATTCTACGCTGAGGAACGCTTGGATCTTCTCCGTTCAGGGATTTCATTACTTATTCACGTTTTTCTCCATGTTTCCCCTTTCTTCAACCATGCTTTGCTCTGAGATGAACATGCAGGGCTAATCCCCTTTATCTTTAGGACCGGGAGTAGCCCGGGGAAGCATTGTATGACATTTTTATCATAGTAATTCATCATTTATCTCTTAAATCCGTGGTATTAAGGGAACCTTTTTTATGCTTTTATCTTTCATCCCACAAAACTTGGGATTATTATCTAAATAAAACGATTCCTTTTCTTTGATTGCAAGTTACCATCTAATTATTCATATTTTCCACATCTTTTCTATTTCTTTCATCATTATTTTATTATCCTAATTTCCTTGAACCCCAAGGAACCTTTATAACTCGAAATCCTATTTTGGGAAAATATCTTTTAGCCTTTTAATCAATTTGCCATGAAATTTCTATTTTCTTTTAATAGAAACAATACTTCGTTTTACCATTATCACAAATTTCATTAATACTTTTATTTAGGTATTTTCTCTTTCTTTCCTTTTTATTGGGACTCCTTGGATCCCAATGAAATCTATTATTTCGAAGTCCTTTTTATTGGATACTCTGTATCCTTCTAAATGCATCTAAATGCATTATTCTTCATTATCTTGTTTTCTTCTTATTAAAATACTTCCTTTTGAGGATTTCTCTTTATTTCTCTTTTATTTTCCTCATTGGTATTCCTTTTATCATTAGGAATACTTGGGACACGAAATTCCACAAAGGATAACTCAATTATATCTCTTTTCACTTGTTTTCCACATTTTATCATTATTTTCAATTTCTTTCTTAATAAAGAAATACTTAATTGATCTTTTCTTTTCTTATTGCACTCTTTATGCAACTTTGGACTCCTTGAAACCCAAGGAATCCAATAGGCACGAAATCCCTCTTTGGATTTGCCTTCTAGAGGTTTCCATCTCATTCTTTTCTCAAATATTCAATTATTCATTCACTAATTGAATTTTCTTATTATTTGGGCCCAATAGCCAATAAAGCCCACAACACAAATATCAAGGCTATTGTAAACCAAAATTCATTTATTCCAAATATATTATATCATTATTTGTTCAAAAATCCTTATTATGAGAAATTACATTTCTCACCAAATGAACCCAAAAAATCAGGGTTGTAACATCCTTCCCCTCTTATAGGAATTTTGTCCTCAAAATTCTATCAAGCAAACACATAATTCAGGATAAGACTTTTCCATGTCCATCATTGGCCCCTATGTGGCTTTACCATACTTATGGTGCTTCCAAAGAACCTTTATCATCACATATTCCTTTCTCTGAGTTCTTTCATCCCGTCGTCTATATACTGTGCAGGTGACTCAGGCCATTTCAGCCTCCCTTGGGGCTCACTAGGTTCATTGCTCAGCACATGGTCGGGGTACCTCACATAGCGCTCTAAATTGGATACATGGAACTCATCATATATTACTTTATCCTGAGGGGTAAGGTTAACCATAACCTTCTCCACCAATCCATCTCAAATGGACCCATGTATCGGGGACTCAGCTCTCTTAGCTATAACTTAGAGGGGTCAGATTTTCATGTCACATATTCTCCCACAATGAACTGCATGTCAGTCTAATTTGCATCATCTTACGATTCATGTTGTCTGTAAAGACCAAGTCTCTACTATAAACATGATAAACAAAATCATCAATTGGATAGCAGCGGAAGAATTAAATCTTGACATTATTCAAAAATGTATAAAGAGTACATTATAAAATTTCCCAAATGGGAGTACAACTTTATACAAGCAACTACAAGGATCTAGGTAGAGGAAGACTTAGACTAATGCAACATTGTCTCCAAACAAACAACTATATATCATAAAAGAAAACATGATCACTCCAACTATATATTCCTTTCTTCTTATCCTATGCTTAGCTTTGGGTTCACCAAGCTTCCATGCGCACTCTGATTCCTATCCTGGATGGTTGGGGTCATCCAGCAAGAGAAAGATAAACAAGGTATGTGTTAAAAAGAAAGTATAGGACAAGGAATAATCAACAACATTGCATAATAAAGGATTCTCCATGATACAAGAGTTTGAGAGAATAAGATAGATATTCAAATAAGAATAAGAGAATCTGCCATATACAATCACCACAATAATAAATCACAAGCATGAATATATTAAGACACAAACTCATCTCAATGTAGGGTGAGGCACCTACCGGACCTCAACCAGGAGGAGAGGGGAAATAACATCCCAAACCTCAAAAATATATAAATTGGCAGGGGGACTAAAACCCCAGTGCCTGGCAGGGGGACTAAAACCCCAGTGCATGGCAGGGGGACTAAAACCCCAGTGCCCTGTGGGTGGTTTGTACTCATGTACACTACATTGTCATTTGGCCTAAAATACATCATGCTTAAATAGTCACTTGGCAGTATAGTGAAAAGTATAACAAGATGCAACAAGCATTGGGAATAAAACCCAAACAAATAAGTAATAAGACCATCATAGGTCACAACCATATCCAAGAGTTCCAAGAATTAAAAGAGTCACCAAGCACCAACATTATATAATATTTCCAAATATCTCAAAAGGATGAGCCACGTAGTCAATAACAAGATTAAGGAGTTACATTCAAATGAGCCACAAGGACAACCACAATATATATAAGATTTCCAAGTATTTCAAAAGATGAGTCAATATCAAGATTAAATCATTTCCAAGTAAAGGAGGCAACATATGAAGAAGAATGATTCACATGATTCCAATGATTAAGCCACAATGGCATAAACTAAGTAAAGAGTCATTAAATGTAATTAGAAGGATAACAAGGCTAGCACAAATATAATTGGTGGGGTTGGATAAAAGCCCAACTGAAAGATAGGTATGATTTGCACAATATATATTCCACACATTCATCATAGATGTCACATACATAAAATAGACTTCACATACTCAAATAGGGGCACATACAAAATAGGGCTCACATACAAAAATAGGTTTTCACATACTAAATAAGTTGCACATACTCAAATAGGATGCACATACATAGGAGCCACATACCTTAGATATATACATTACCATCATATCCACCAAACAGATAGCAAACCATCCATATATCCTAGTTATAAATATAACACATGCATTAATATATATAAAGACATAAGCATAGAAAAAACCCTAATTTTACAAAACTACGATTTAGAGCTCAAAACCAAGTCCAAACGATTACTCAAAATCTCCTGATTAATAAAACATATTTTATTATACAAAACAGAGTTAAAATGAATTAATTATGTATTTTAAAACAATTACATATTAAAAATGCCATTCAAAGTAAACTTCGGAAAACCCTTGAGAATCAGGTCATAAAAACCCTAAAATCGAATTCTACGTTAAAAATCCTTTCCATCGACTATTTATTCATATTTTTCTGATAAAGGATCGATTTACTATGAATTAGTAAACCTGACCAATCAGAAATTAGGAAAACCATAGTGTGACAGGTATTAAAATAAAAATGCAATTTCGATGTAAATACCGGTGAAATGACTATTATACCCTTACTCGTTAAAACAAATCAGTTGAAGCGATGAGGGCAAATCGGTCATCTGGAATCTTTGTATCTTCGTTAGCGAGAAACCATTCTCAAGTGAAATTACAGTAATACCCATAGCAGATCAATCGGCTACTCACAGGGGCAAGGGCACCCTGGTCAGATCTCGACCCCGCTTCTTTGACTCGCAGCAATGGCGAGGGAGCAGCACAGGGGAACCAAAAGCTCGAGTCGCTCTTGGGTTCTGAAAGAGTCCAGCTCAGGATCTATCTAGATGTATTCGTCGATTCCCGGTGATGAAGAATGAGCCAAAACAGGGTGAAAGTCGATGCGGAAAAATGACCAGAGGCCATTGCGCGAAGAAGAAACAGAGGGGTTGAACCTCGAGTCCACGCTGTTAGAAACAGGAAGAAAAAGCTCGGCTAAGGCTGTCTGTACGATCTCGGGGTCAAGGCGAAGTGAAAGGAGGCGGCAACGAGGTAAAAGGAGCTCAGAAGCTCTAAATCAGGTGGCGGCGGCGGAGGTCGTCGGTGGCTTATAGGTCCGGGCAACTCATGCGAAGGCGAGGAATACTGTTAGTGTGAAAATGAAGAGGAGGGGTTCTAGTTGGTTACCTCTCAAGGAATTGACCCGAGAAGACCAGGGGTGAGAGCAGCAAGCCACCATTGCCGGAGAAGAAGAGCGGCTAGGTCCAGGTGACTGAGGGTAGATTAGGGTAAATTGAGTGTGGAGGAGCGATGAGCGGGGGCTGAGGATTGTTTTATAGGTCTCAGGTAGGCAAGGGGGTATAGCAACCCCACTCTGTAACTCCTCCGCGAAGAGGAGGCGGAGAGCCCAGTTGGGCGTTTCGTCCACACGGGGAGAGAGGCGATGAGGTAGGGCTCAACTGGGGCGTCTTGACGAGACGAATCCAACGCAAAAGGAAACACGCAAAATGGTCAAGCAGAGAGGAAGATCGGGTCGAGGGATTCGGCGGCCGACTCTGTTCGCAGACTGCCGAAACGGCTGGAGGTTGAAGGAGATACGGACGCCGTTGGATTATGTACGGATTGAGATGATCAGACGTGAGTCGTCCGATGGAGCGCGTTTGAGAGTTAAAGCGTGACAGGGGTAAAATAACGGAACTATAGCGTTACAAATCAAATACATGAAATCGATTAAAACACTTTAATCACACTATAATAAAAGCTAATAAAATCCATTTGAGGGGTCAAATGAACTCCAAAAACCACCAAAATTGAACCATAAGCTCATAATAACATATAGAACGATGCTATATAATTAAAATCTCGTTTAATGCATAATAAGGCCATTAATAAATATATGGCTCATAAAAGAGCATAATAATATATTAAAATCAAGGAATTATATGAAGAGGCTATTTAATGAGAAACATGTGAGTAAATTCGACATATAAAACACATTAGGGTACAAATACTCATTACTCAACAAAATAACATATTAATGTGAACTAAAATCATATTTCGAGGAGAGAGAAACAATAAAGGTTAATATACACATATATGAACTCAAATACATATTAATAATAATATATTTATCCAAAAAGCTCCAAATAAATATAATCTACTATATAATCTCATTAAAGACCAAATTACAACATTAACCCTAACTTATCACTTAATGTGGGTTATTTGTGCAAACACCCCTCAATTTACATAAAAGAGGGTAAATAGTGATTTCAACATCAATTTGTGCTTAAATTGCACAAGGAGTCCAAGAATGATCCAAAAGGATGTGGAATTTATGGAAAAGGTCCAAATGGACTATAAAGCCAAGAAAAGCTCAAAAGTGGGTAAATTGCAGGGAAGACCCTGAGATTCAGTATGTTACAGCACATCACCCCTTAAAGAGGATTTCGTCCCCGAAATCACAACAAGAGGAAAGAGAGGGTGAGTGTGTAACATCCCAACCATAAACAACTAGGTTATAACCCTCAATCTAGGGCACAACACAAAATCTACATAAGTCAGGTGTTACTAAGGTTTCCACAAAACCTATAGCCTTTTATCAAACTCAAACTAACATCTTGCTGCATAAACTCTATCATGAAAAGGCAGCATATCTATTATACTAACACTTGTGCCACATTTTATTACAAAACAATTATATCTCAACTGTATATCATGGGTATCTCCCTCATTAAGGGTTTTAAGCACAACTAGGGTTTACAAGGCCATTACAACCTATACTAAACCAATCCCAACAACAACTAATGTATTAGGTCAAAACCTAAATAACTCAACATTATTACCCAACAACTACATCATGTGGGATTATGCCATATAATTTTATCCAACAAATTATTACCCTAATAACAGGTCTAAGGGTATATGGATTATATCTAAGGAACATATTGGCATAACATCTAACATACTCATATCCATGTCATCACTAAACATTATCTCTCACAACACTAATTACTATGAATTAACTTCACATTATATGAATCTAATTACTCATTATCCTATTAATGATTTTATCCATAAACCAGTAAGATGATCAATGAGATGTATTTTAGTCAACAAGGTGCTATGCCTAACATGTGCTGATAATTAGGTCACAACTATGATTAAGGGATTATAATCCATTTACATGCATTAAGGCATACTATGTGATGACACCTAATGTCACTAATGTGTCAAGAAAGGCATGCAGGGTATATATGTACATATGTTGTCAAGGATAGATGATTACATCTTAGGGTTTAGGTCAACATGACCCTAACATGTCAAGGCATCCTTAGGGTGTATTTTACCATACACATTTTATCATTAGGGTGACTTAATCCAAACTATGTATATCTACATATGAACAATTAATGATTATGTGCATCAAGAATATATTAAGGTTCAAGCATAAGAATTACATGACTTATTCATAAGCAAACAAGATGAATTACAAACATATTAGGTTTATTAAACTCTAAACGCATAAGCTCTCTATTCCCATGTCTAAGGAGTTATGGTTACTTGATTTCAAGGCATTGAGGGACTCCAACCCCCTAAAGAGGATTTCGTCCTCGAAATCAACAACCCAAAAACCTATCAAGGTACTAACACTACCTTTCCACTCAAAGGGTTGACTAAGTCAAACTATTCTAAGGGTATAAGATCCAACATGAAAGTCTTACTAAACTCTATCTTCCAACTCAAGGTATAGCATTAGGCATAGGGTACACCAAACCCTAAACATAGGAAATCTAAGGCTCAAATAAGATACTTAGGGATTACAAGATGATTTTTGTTTGAGAAAAGAAATCAAATCATCATATAAGGATTCTAAGGTTATTCAACAATAAGGCAATATGTCTAAAGGTAGACTATTTTGAGCTGTCTGTTTCAGATCAGGCCAGGCCAGGTCATATGAGCTCAGGAGTCCTCGTGACCAAACTAGTGGGGCGGAGGAAAATATTGCCAGCCCCTAAACTCTGACCCTTTCTAGACACCATCACTTCAACTTCTTGCTCTAATAGTTACTCAATAGGCATTTCACCAAAAAGTTGACAAATTTTATTTCTAATAAGAAATTATTATGATCCTAAATCAAACATTCTTTATAGGTCAACTCTAAGGTGAAAAACTAACTATAGGGAAACTATATAAGATAAGGGTTCTATCTAGGAGACAATTTTGAACTAGTCAAGAATCCGACTACCTTGATGCTCTGATACCATGCTGTAAAGACCAAGTCTCTACTATAAACATGATAAACAAAATCATCAATTGGATAGCAGCGGAAGAATTAAATCTTGACATTATTCAAAAATGTATAAAGAGTACATTATAAAATTTCCCAAATGGGAGTACAACTTTATACAAGCAACTACAAGGATCTAGGTAGAGGAAGACTTAGACTAATGCAACATTGTCTCCAAAAAAACAACTATATATCATAAAAGAAAACATGATCACTCCAACTATATATTCCTTTCTTCTTATCCTATCCTTAGCTTTGGGTTCACCAAGCTTCCATGCGCACTCTGATTCCTATCCTGGATGGTTGGGGTCATCCAGCAAGAGAAAGATAAACAAGGTATGTGTTAAAAAGAAAGTATAGGACAAGGAATAATCAACAACATTGCATAATAAAGGATTCTCCATGATACAAGAGTTTGAGAGAATAAGATATATATTCAAATAAGAATAAGAGAATCTGCCATATACAATCACCACAATAATAAATCACAAGCATGAATATATTAAGACACAAACTCATCTCAATGTAGGGTGAGGCACCTACCGGACCTCAACCAGGAGGAGAGGGGAAATAACATCCCAAACCTCAAAAATATATAAATTGGCAGGGGGACTAAAACCCCAGTGCCTGGCAGGGGGACTAAAACCCCAGTGCCTGGCAGGGGGACTAAAACCCCAGTGCCCTGTGGGTGGTTTGTACTCATGTACACTACATTTTCATTTGGCCTAAAATACATCATGCTTAAATAGTCACTTGGCAGTATAGTGAAAAGTATAACAAGATGCAACAAGCATTGGGAATAAAACACAAAAAAATAAGTAATAAGACCATCATAGGTCACAACCATATCCAAGAGTTCCAAGAATTAAAAGAGTCACCAAGCACCAACATTATATAATATTTCCAAATATCTCAAAAGGATGAGCCACGTAGTCAATAACAAGATTAAGGAGTTACATTCAAATGAGCCACAAGGACAACCACAATATATATAAGATTTCCAAGTATTTCAAAAGATGAGTCAATATCAAGATTAAATCATTTCCAAGTAAAGGAGGCAACATATGAAGAAGAATGATTCACATGATTCCAATGATTAAGCCACAATGGCATAAACTAAGTAAAGAGTCATTAAATGTAATTAGAAGGATAACAAGGCTAGCACAAATATAATTGGTGGGGTTGGATAAAAGCCCAACTGAAAGATAGGTATGATTTGCACAATATATATTCCACACATTCATCATAGATGTCACATACATAAAATAGACTTCACATACTCAAATAGGGGCACATACAAAATAGGGCTCACATACAAAAATAGGTTTTCACATACTAAATAAGTTGCACATACTCAAATAGGATGCACATACATAGGAGCCACATACCTTAGATATATACATTACCATCATATCCACCAAACAGATAGCAAACCATCCATATATCCTAGTTATAAATATAACACATGCATTAATATATATAAAGACATAAGCATAGAAAAAACCCTAATTTTACAAAACTACGATTTAGAGCTCAAAACCAAGTCCAAACGATTACTCAAAATCTCCTGATTAATAAAACATATTTTATTATACAAAACAGAGTTAAAATGAATTAATTATGTATTTTAAAACAATTACATATTAAAAATGCCATTCAAAGTAAACTTCGGAAAACCCTTGAGAATCAGGTCATAAAAACCCTAAAATCGAATTCTACGTTAAAAATCCTTTCCATCGACTATTTATTCATATTTTTCTGATAAAGGATCGATTTACTATGAATTAGTAAACCTGACCAATCAGAAATTAGGAAAACCATAGTGTGACAGGTATTAAAATAAAAATGCAATTTCGATGTAAATACCGGTGAAATGACTATTATACCCTTACTCGTTAAAACAAATCAGTTGAAGCGATGAGGGCAAATCGGTCATCTGGAATCTTTGTATCTTCGTTAGCGAGAAACCATTCTCAAGTGAAATTACAGTAATACCCATAGCAGATCAATCGGCTACTCACAGGGGCAAGGGCACCCTGGTCAGATCTCGACCCCGCTTCTTTGACTCGCAGCAATGGCGAGGGAGCAGCACAGGGGAACCAAAAGCTCGAGTCGCTCTTGGGTTCTGAAAGAGTCCAGCTCAGGATCTATCTAGATGTATTCATCGATTCCCGGTGATGAAGAATGAGCCAAAACAGGGTGAAAGTCGATGCGGAAAAATGACCAGAGGCCATTACGCGAAGAAGAAACAGAGGGGTTGAACCTCGAGTCCACGCTGTTAGAAACAGGAAGAAAAAGCTCGGCTAAGGCTTTCTGTACGATCTCGGGGTCAAGGCGAAGTGAAAGGAGGCGGCAACGAGGTAAAAGGAGCTCAGAAGCTCTAAATCAGATGGCGGCGGCGGAGGTCGTCGGTGGCTTATAGGTCCGGGCAACTCATGCGAAGGCGAGGAATACTGTTAGTGTGAAAATGAAGAGGAGGGGTTCTAGTTGGTTACCTCTCAAGGAATTGACCCGAGAAGACCAGGGGTGAGAGCAGCAAGCCACCATTGCCGGAGAAGAAGAGCGGCTAGGTCCAGGTGACTGAGGGTAGATTAGGGTAAATTGAGTGTGGAGGAGCGATGAGCGGGGGCTGAGGATTGTTTTATAGGTCTCAGGTAGGCAAGGGGGTATAGCAACCCCACTCTGTAACTCCTCCGCGAAGAGGAGGCGGAGAGCCCAGTTGGGCATTTCGTCCACACGGGGAGAGAGGCGATGAGGTAGGGCTCAACTGGGGCGTCTTGACGAGACGAATCCAACGCAAAAGGAAACACGCAAAACGGTCAAGCAGAGAGGAAGATCGGGTCGAGGGATTCGACGGCCGGCTCTGTTCGCAGACTGCCGAAACGGCTGGAGGTTGAAGGAGATACGGACGCCGTTGGATTATGTCCGGATTGAGATGATCAGACGTGAGTCGTCCGATGGAGCGCGTTTGAGAGTTAAAGCGTGACAGGGGTAAAATAACGGAACTATAGCGTTACAAATCAAATACATGAAATCGATTAAAACACTTTAATCACACTATAATAAAAGCTAATAAAATCCATTTGAGGGGTCAAATGAACTCCAAAAACCACCAAAATTGAACCATAAGCTCATAATAACATATAGAACGATGCTATATAATTAAAATCTCGTTTAATGCATAATAAGGCCATTAATAAATATATGGCTCATAAAAGAGCATAATAATATATTAAAATCAAGGAATTATATGAAGAGGCTATTTAATGAGAAACATGTGAGTAAATTCGACATATAAAACACATTAGGGTACAAATACTCATTACTCAACAAAATAACATATTAATGTGAACTAAAATCATATTTCGAGGAGAGAGAAACAATAAAGGTTAATATACACATATATGAACTCAAATACATATTAATAATAATATATTTATCCAAAAAGCTCCAAATAAATATAATCTACTATATAATCTCATTAAAGACCAAATTACAACATTAACCCTAACTTATCACTTAATGTGGGTTATTTGTGCAAACACCCCTCAATTTACATAAAAGAGGGTAAATAGTGATTTCAACATCAATTTGTGCTTAAATTGCACAAGGAGTCCAAGAATGATCCAAAAGGATGTGGAATTTATGGAAAAGGTCCAAATGGACTATAAAGCCAAGAAAAGCTCAAAAGTGGGTAAATTGCAGGGAAGACCCTGAGATTCAGTATGTTACATTGTCCCTGGGCTCCTTTCAGCCATTGCGTGATCAAAGAGACTTCATTTGCACACACTATGGTCCTTTTCTAACCATCAAGAGGTCCTTTCACCAACATCATCTTACTAAAGTGGTGACCGACACAACCTCCCTTACATAGCTTCTTTAAATCCCGATACTGGCTATGGTGGTCATCATCACATCTTTCTTAGGATAAGGACTATCTCTAGGTATCACCTTGAATGAGCACACATGCTGTCATCAGACCCTTTTGTCTGGATCATACTAACCACTGGTTAGGAGTGATAAACTATACTAACATTGAGTTCTTCATGTACCTACTTCCACCTTTTGGAAGGGAACCTTTAGGTCAAACTCAAAAACCTTTGAACTCACTTCATGGTTGAACCATCTCTCTCATGGTTAGTTCAACCAGATCTGTCCCTTGACAGAACGCTTTTTTTCTCATGTCATCTAGGTAAGGCGATCTACCATAACCCATATTGCATCTCGACCTTCCTTGGTCCAGGGGAGACCTATCACAACATCCATAGTGATGAACTCCCATTCCCTCTCAGGGACTCTTTTGTCCTGTATATCGATACACTGGGTTACTGGGGTTCGTCCTTTACCTCCTGGCTTGCATGGCCATATACCACATGCAACTTCATCTTAAGCATCCAAAGTGCTATTTCCATTTACTATCTTGGTATAACTACGGTATATGGTGATCATCAATCATGATTTCCTACATGTCGTGATTCCTCAAGATCGATTCCTCTGAAACCCTAAACCACTCTAGTCGGGGTTTCATCACCTTCTTTTCCAAAGAAGTGCATCTGAGGTTCTACCACCATCCTTTCATTGCATTAATGACTAGACTGGCTATCCAAACAACCATTAGCTGATCTCATACATTAGTGTTAGCCAACCATATCTTCTTTCCAAACTTAGGGTCAACCCAAACTAGTCAGTTACATCTCAACTAGAACATCCATTACCACTTCACATCCTTAGGTACTAGGTAACATATACCTCTATGTATTCCACTTATCATCCCATCTCAACTCCAGGTCTGTATTCATCAAGCACACTCTCTGATCTCATCAACATGGTGATCAAACTCAACCTTGTAAGACTCACCTATTGGTTTTGAATTCAACCTGGTATAACTCATCGCTCATGCTAAAAACATCCTTATAAGATGACTACCTTATTTCTCCTTAGCATTTGCCAACCATCCATGTATCATTCACTTTACCAGGATATGTTATCTTCTCTATCCTCATACCTCATAGCAACGTTCCAACTCACATAATCTTTTATCCTTAGTGTATGGCATGCGTACTGTCCTATCTCTCACTCCCATAACAAGAGGAAATAAGCATTTGGCTGGAGTCCAAATATAAAGTTCTTCCTGTTCCAATAGTAGAGATGGTACATCCCACCTTGCCAGTACACCTTTAAGTCTAAGTTGAAATGTGCCACTTATGCCTCTATATTACGATCATCTTAGTATCATAGCTACTTCTAGGGAAAACTAGTTTCAAACCTATTTGGGTCACCTCACGATCCTTGGTCATCTCCCCTAGGTCTATAGGGTGCCAACACTTTTGGGGCCATCCATCTTCCCTCATGCATCAAGAGAGTGCCCTACTCATCTGCCCTTTTGGGTACCATGAGTTCATGAAGGTGATCAATCTCCTAACCCATGGCCCTCAAACAATGATAGATGTTACCTCCCGACCCTATGGTCATGTGCAACTGGGGAATTAGGCAACTCCTACTTCCATCGGTCTTATCCCTATCTGACCCTAGGATAGACTTAGGGTTCTCCCTTTATATTACATGTCCAACTTAGAACCTTACCCAAGCCTTCATCATCTCTCTCTCTCTCTCTCTACATTCATGGGTTGACTTTCCTCCTTTCATAGGGATCGTGGAAATCCTTCCCACCTTGGTCAAGCTCCATACCGGTTACCTCCATGGTAACACATCCATATGCACTTAGAAATGGTTATGGGTCTAGAGATTCATTTTCATACCATGCACTTTTCACTTATCTTCTCAAGATCCTTTGAGACCTCTTTAGGTTACCTTAAATCCACAAAATTGATATACACCCTACAAAAGGGGTCCCTCTCCCAGGATGGGAGGAAAACTATCTCTTGAAAACAAGGTCACAAAAGCTCTTATGTCTAGGGTCTACATCCACACGAGCCTACTAAACCCTAGCAAGCTATTAAGGCACAACAGATCACCTACCGAACCATGCTAGGTCATACTTGTCCTCTTTCCTCAATGTTGGATCAAGATCATACCTTCCTTTATCATCAACCTAGCTATGAGGGGTTCATCACACATACCTTAAACTTAAGGGACTTCCCTTTTCCTCTATACATGAGGAGTACCATGCTCGAAACTATTACAACTTAATTCTCATCATGAGCATTAGGTATACCACTTCCCCTCTTAGGTCTAGGGACCCTAGGTTCACCTTTAGGTGTCCAACTGCATACTCTATCTCTTAACCACAAACCAAACATGTAACGGGTATGAAATACACTTCTTGTCATCTTTTTCCTTGATCAACACTTTAAAGTTGAGTCCTCCTATGGACAATCAACATGGCACAAGGCCTCCTAACCTGATACTATACCTCTCTGGGTCTAAGGAACTCTTCTTCTCATCTATACCATAGGCATAGAGGTACCAGCAGACTCATCCTCTCTCTAGGGTTTGGTTCTTCTCATGGTAACAAAGACATCAACAAACCCTAGGGATCAAGCATGTGGCGACCACTATCATCCACTTAGGTCGCATCATCCTCGACTCCCCACTGTTCCTCATATCATGGGGTATGGGTTTACGACCTTCTTGCTTGGTGTCCCACTCTCACTCTAACCAACCTCACCATTAGAGGTCCTCTCTTCATGAAGGATCAACCTCAAAAGCATGCCCTTACCTGGATGAAGCCTATGTTCAACTTATGTTTTGCTCAAGGTTATCCATAGTTCTTTATGCTTATTTCATAAGCCATCCTTCATACTCTCCTGGTCAGGGTTTCAACCCTTTACTCACACTACTAACGTACCCTGGGTGCATGCTATGCCCTACTCACATAAGCCCATAAGGTTTCTAAGGTCCTTCACTAACATCATCATATAAGGAGCTATCCTTTACCCTAACGTGCACGACCCTTCCCAGGGTTGGGTTGTCAAAGGTGCTAGGTCATCCATGGATCATATGGCATCCCAAAGGCATGTCCTCTCAAACACCTGTTCCAACTCATCTCTCTCTAACCTTCACTTAGGGTTAGGGCTAGCATCATCCTCAGAGGATGTGCTAGGTCTCTACTTGCAATGGAGATCTCTATCTCCAAGACTAACTTATCCTCCTGATAAGAAGGTCTAGCCTCAGGTCTCTTCTGAGGACATGACAACTTATGTCATACGACCTAAGCATGTATCTATTCTTTAATTTGCGCTTAAACTATTAAGCTTATGTCCATGACATCTTATTTACATGCTTTTCATTAATTTGGTAGAGGATTCCTTAAACCTTATTAACCTTACCCATACCTCAAGAGGGTGAGGAGAAGAAAGAAAACCCTAATCCTTTAGGTCCTCAATAGAATTTTGTGATGAGAAGGGACGAATAAGATGAGAAAGTCCTAAAGGTATCTTATTTCGATTCATACCCTAAGACTTTGGCCAGGTAGTCACACGAGTCTAGGAGTCCTCGTATTCTGACTAGTGGTGCGGAGGAAAATATTTCCAGCCCCCGGTCATGATCCTTTTCTAGACACCTCCGTATTTCGGATAATCCTCTAATAACTCCCTTGGGTTATATGGAGTTTGTAAAATTCAATAATTATTAATGGTTAAGTGAGGAACCTACGCTCTGATACCAATTGTTACGACCCCACCTCCCGGTAACCCCCAATTAAGGGAGGCTGAAAGGACAGAGTCGTTAACTAATAACCCAGATCAAAGGTTCGGCAAATAATCATTAACAATTATTAAATTCTACCAACTATACTGAAATATGGTAAAAATAAAAACTTTGCATACCTTTTAAAACTGGGATTTCAAAACTTCTATCCACACAGATACTAATCTATCTAATCCTCCTTTGCACTTTAACTCTCATTTAATACCACATATGCCACTTTATTGTTTGTTCTTTTCATTGTACCTAAAACATCGAAAAACAAAACGTCGGTCAGCCGAAGCTGGTATGTGGGAGAAACAATAATCATGCAAATATGTGAACAACATAATCATTCAATTAATCATTTGACAACCAAGATTACATTTTAAACCATACTTACTCAATCCTTACCTATCCCCTAACTCTGTGCTATCCCTTATAAGCTACCTCTCTTTAGGTAGCTTCTTACACCCATGGACCTACCTTACATGTAGCCAATACATAGGGTAATAGAGTCGCATGGCACTACCCGAAGGTAGCCCAATATCTAACTCAATATGACTTGATGGACCTACCCTCTAGGTAGCCATATACTAAGTCATTCACTGACCTGATGGACCTACCCTCTAGGTAGCCATATACTAGGTCAACTATTAAGCCACAGAGGGAACCAAGATATGAGCTAGTAGGCACATATCTTATGTGATAGTCATAGCCCCATTATAGTTTGCATGAATTAAAATCATCCAACAATTAATTCATGACATCGATGAAAACTTCGGTAAATCTCGGAAAACTAACTCGAGATATTCATAAGCGTAACCACATACCTGTATTGCAGATTCAGATACAGATTTAAATCAAAACATAGAAATCCCAATCAAGCAACCAATCATGCACAGAATCCTGAAATAAATATACCAATTTCCTTTTATTAATATTCATTCAATATCATCATCATTCTTAGGATTTCTATTCCAATTTTAGGGTTTCCTTGGGAATTAGGGTTTTGCCTCCATTCTTAGTTATTAAGAACCCTAATTCATCAAATCTACTTGAAACCTTTAAATTCTCTCCTTTTAATATTATTAACAGTCTTAGGATCATCATTTAGTAATTTACTTCCTTAATCCAAAATACCATAGTTTTCCTCTTCTTTTACCCTAAATTAGGGTTTCCATATACATTACCTTTTCATTTATAGACACAAACCCTAAATTAACCATCTTTGTATTCAAAACAGATGAAAACTCCATATTATTATCTAATAGGTTGCTAATCCTCAATTTAACATATTAAGTTACAAAGAATCATCCTTTATATGCAAATAGGGTTTCTAATTACTTTTCAATACACTTTTCTACCCAATTAAAGAACTTTTGCCAAACTATATAGAACGATATTCTCAAAGTATTTTTATCATGTTCCTTGTATTTTTCTACACAACTTTCATATATAAAGTTTCTTCATTAGACATTCCTAGCAATTTCTATCAATTTTGCAAGGAAAAGCAATTTTGTGGATTATTTGATTAGAGAGGGGATTTTACCAAATTTCTGTGATCGTTGGATTGGTGCACCAATGGACCGTGTCTCAATCTGATGCTCTGTGTCACTGGTTTCCACTAACTTGGTGGCGTGCGTGATCCTTAGCTGTCGTTCTTCGGATGCTGCTGAGTCCATGGTGGATTTTGATCTAACGCTCCTCGCCAACCGGCTCCACTCAACAATCTAACTAAACGTGCAGTGGCTGCGATTGTCAGATTCCCCTGTGGGTTCATATTGGACCTCGACCCCAGGGTTTTTTCTCATCTTCCTCCTCTCTATCTTAACTCAATCTCGCGGCGGTGCCGCTACAGGTCCTCACCGAAGCTGGTTCAATAAAGCGGGAGGGATGATGCAAGAGCTCATGGAGTGGCCGCTTGAGATCGCTAGGATGTGGGAACTTCTGCGAGGGTCCTTATATAGGACTAGGGGGGCTCCCCTAGGGTTTTCTCAACCCGCCGCCAACAGTTCTCTAGCCCAATTGGGCATTTTGCAAAGGTAGGATAAAAACCCAACAAACCAGGGACCAGAATCTTCCCTACTTCCTCTCGAACTCAATGGGACTCTTTCCATGAGTTCACATGCATCATGTCGATCGGAAATAGAGGGAGAAGTTTCTCTGGTTATGGCTGGAGTCCTTGTCCCACTGGGACCTAGACGATGAGTAGTGCCCGTTGGATTTCAATCCAACGACTCTCATCACATGCGCTAGATCAAAAGGAAAGTAATTTCCTATTATCCGAATTATATTCCTAATTCAAAGATAACTTGGAAAATTCATAACTCCCAACTCGTAATTCCACATTATATCTCAATTATATATCTTTTCACTTGTTTTCCACATTTTATCATTATTTTCAATTTCTTTCTTAATAAAGAAATACTTAATTGATCTTTTATTTTCTTATTGCACTCTTTATGGAACTTTGGACTCCTTGGAACCCAAGGAATCCAAGAGGCATGAAATCCCTCTTTGGATTTGCCTTCTAGAGGTTTCCATCTCATTCTTTTCTCAAATATTCAATTATTCATTCACTAATTGAATTTTCTTATTATTTGGGCCCAATAGCCAATAAAGCCCACAACACAAATATCAAGGCTATTGTAAAACAAAATTCATTTATTCCAAATATATTATATCATTATTTTTTTCAAAAATCCTTATTATGAGAAATTACATTTCTCACCAAATGAACCCAAAAAAATCAGGGTTGTAACAGCCCTTGTGAGGCTCGAGTCGAACTCAGGGACACTGAATTTTCGGTAGACTACTACTAACTGGTCGCGATAAGCTAACCTAATTAAAAGAGTTTGAGAGTTGTTGTAAAATAAAATAAAATAAAATAAAGCAATCGATTAAGGGTTTAGTTTAATCAATTCAAGTGGAAATCTTTAGGATTGTGGTTTCACCGTGGGTCATCATTGCATGAATTTCCATATAATAATTCAGGTTCATCTCTCGATCTGGGTAGTTGCCTGTAGTCAGAATTGCCCACTGTCGTGGTACAATTCACTACCTATGTCTAGGTCGGTTCCACCATCGTAGTAACATATTCCCTAAACTAGGTGCATTAGAATTGACCTCTGGGTTTCCACCATTAACCGTACATCGCCTTGTTCAAGGGATTTGTTGATTAATGTGAATTTCTTCTCTTTTCAACCGTTAATTCTTCTTTCAAAGTAATTAAGGGCATTATATTATCATTATGGTGATCAAGCATAACAATATAATTGAGAAAACGAAATTATAACACAGATTTAAGAGATAAATGATGAATTACTATGATAAAAATGGCATACAATGCTTCCCCAGGCTACTCCCGGTCTTAAAGACAAAGGGGATTAGCCTCGCATGTTCATCTCAGAGCAAAACATGGTAGAGACAAGGGGAAACATGGAGAAAAAACATGAATAAGTAATGAAACCCCTGAACGGAGAAGATCCAAGCGTTCCTTGGCGTAGAATGTGCAATCTACAACCTTTCATCGGTGGAAAACATCTTCTTCAGCTTCCGAAATGGATGGGGCGTGCTTCTGGGCTCCGTTCTTCTCTCCACACCTTCTCGGGGCCTGTGCAGCGGCTTATGACGTGATAGATGGCTCTTTCCCGCCGTCATTAGGTATAATCACCGAGTTAGGTTGCAAAAATATCACATCCATCGGATTTGGATCGATCTGAAACAAACTTGTATCTGACGGCGTCGATACCATCAACGCGGGTCGATGGTATCGACACTGCGCGATATCGGCAAGTCTTCTTCTCTTTTTGTCATTGCGCCTGATGCTGACTCAATACCATCGATGAGGGTCGATGGTATCGATACCCTAAGGCGTCGGTTTTGTCCTTTTCCGTCTTCAAATCTTCTGGGGTTGATAGTATCGACTTAGTGGTTGATAGTATCGACTATCTACTCACTAGAAACCTAAAGGTACGTCGCTACCATCGACTTCCCTATCGATGGTATCAACTCTGTCCTGCTCCTTGCGGCTGGAAACTTGTGGTTGTGTCGATAGTATCGACAACTATCAATGGTATCGACAGCTGCAGATATGTGTTTTTCCTGAAATTACAACACAAAACCACCTAAGCCGAAATAAAACATATTATTGTAATCATTTATGCTCAAAACAATAGAATAAGGATGATTTGACACTGAGAAGGATCATAAACTAAAGTAAATGAATTATGCAATATTAACCACTAAAATGACCAATAAATGCATAAAACACGAGTAAAAAAAGTCTATAAATGCGACTCAAAATCATCACATCACTATCTCAAACACCAAATGATATTACGGAAACTATCAAATGCCTCTCCTTTAAACCAAAACCGAATGTTATGTCTTATTAAGGGTTTGACATTAATGGGTTCACATATTACACAAAGCGCCAAGATGATAAGGGTGTCGTCCAAAATAGTGGGGTCACTCTTCAAGCGTCGACTATGTATTTTGCAAGTGCAAAGGATAAGAGTCCACGTGAAGCTAAAATGTCATATTACAGTATCATTGAAGACATATGGGATTTTGACTACATAGATTTCAGAATTCCACTCTTTAAATGTAATTGGGTTGATAACACCAATGGAGTTATAGTGGATGAATTGGGTTTCACTAGTGAACTTTGTAAAGATTGGCGAGAAGGGTGAACCATTCATATTGGCATCACATGCAAAAACAATATTCTATATCGATGATCCTACAAATGATAAATGGTCGGTTGTTCTTCATGGTAAAAGACAATTCATTGAAGATCCTATAGATGAAGAAGAGTACTATGATAAGTATGATGACTCCAGTCCATTCTCACTTGGGTTGCCAACTCAACAAAATATTGAAGCTAATGATGACTTATATGTGCGCGGAGATCACAATGAAGGATTGTTAATTGATAAAAGTTCACAATTTTAGAGGCATGCATGTTTATATTTTTTTATTGAAGCTAAATGTTTTTTTTTTAATATCAATATCATTTTCAGATTTGATGTTTCATTATCTTCTAGTTAATACAAATGCTAAATGTTTGCCTTTTTCATGACATTTTCAGATGGCTGACCATGATGAGCATGATGTCCATGATGAGCGTGAAGTCCATGATGAGCATGTTGTCCATGATGAGCATGGCAAGGATACCAATGTAAGTTCTAAAAACATATCCTGTATTTCTATAAAAATTCATTATCTTCTAGTTATGTCATATATCCTATATTTCTATATTGGGCTAATTCAGTGTGTTTATTTTTGTCAAATTTTAGGTTGATGATGCACATGTACCCACTGAAGCACTGGAGGAACTTGATGTGCATCACCAAACACTTAACAAGAAAAGGGGCATCACTCTATTGAAGAAGTTAATAACGCTAAGTGGCAGTGGATCCAGATTGGCTGTGGAGTTTGATAATGGAGGAAATGCAATTGGAGTGAACCGCAATAATTTTGTAAACTATCTTGGGGTTGTCACTCGAAGCCATTGTGGTGTTAAGTATGATAATTGGCATAAAGTTCCTCAGGCGAAGAAAGACATGATATGGAAGGATTTATGTGTGAGTTATTATTATTTGCAATTCTATTTTTTTTTGGTCAGTCAAAAAAACATGTTACTATTGATACCAAAACTTTGGGCACTAAGTACCCCGTTACATCAATAGGAGCTAATAAAGCTCAACAAGGATCAAAATCCCCACGCAGGAGGAACAACAGTGAAACAAAAACAACACTAAAAAGACCAATCTAACTAACCAAGCTAGGTCCAAGCATTCCTACCAGAAGAAGACTATACCTTGCCACTATTACATGCATTCAACATACCCACAAAAAGTAACAACAGCTTGATAAAGATCCAAAACTACTATTCCTTCCAGTAACTAGCCTTGAAGTTTCTGATCTTCTCAACCACCAGAACTCCAGTTTTCTAAGTGGACGAACCACCCAAAGGAGGAACCCTAGCATCAACTCAATAAGAGGCTGAGCAAGCCGTAAGAGAAGTAAGAGCCAGCGCATATTAACAATAGAGTATGGGAGGGAAGAGCAGCTACAATTCACTCCATCATACTTAGCACAGCACCACCTATCTATTAAGAGTACCCACAAAGTGTGGTACTATGCCAAGAAAGACATGATATGGAAGGATTTATGTGTGAGTTATTATTATTTGCAATTCTATTTTTTAGATTACAAATTCTATTATTTGCAATTCTATTTATGGATACTAGTTAATAGCAATTCTATTTTACAAAATCTGTTTGCATTGGATGAGAAGCTGCATCGTAAAAGCATGATGCAATGCGCTGGAAAGATGCTAAGGAACTATAGGAAAAATCTCAACAGAGAATACATAAAAGATGGTGATAAGAAGAAGAAGTCAACCCTTGAACAGTGGAACTTCTTGGACAAAGAAGATTGGGACACGTTTGTTGCTTCAAGAAAATCTGAAGAATTCAAGGTATTAAGTGAGGCACAAAAAGCAAGGTGTGCACTGAATGTGCATGACCACACTATGGGTCCAAAGGGCTATGCAAGCGTTCGCCAAAGACTACAGGCAGAGTCTGCTACTACTCAGGAGTCCTCTACTACATGTGCCACACCCATGCCTCGCCATGATGTCTGGATAGCTGGGAGGCAAAACAAGAAGGGTGAAATAAAGAAGCCCATAACTGCTGTGGCGGCTGCGAAAATGGTAAAATACAACTCTTAGAGGAATCGTTTGAATATTCATTATTTGTGGTGTTTACTTATCAATTTCTGTTGATGGTGATTAGCGGGAGCTGCATGAGCAGAGGAAATAAGGCACGTTCATCCCTCAGGGCACAAGGGATGAATTGATAGTTGCTCTGGGTAACCCAGAGCATGCTGGACGTGTTAGGGGTGAAGGCGCTGGTGTGGGCATCAAAGCATTCTTTGGGCCATCCCTACACAAACCTAGAGTGGGACTTTCACAAGAAGAGGTAACCTATTATTTTTTTAGAATGTTACTGCAAAAGGGAATTCAATAATAAGAAGCTAATGTTTCTTTTATCCATGTATAGGAGAATAAAAGAGTCGAGGATATAGTTGCTAAGAAGGTCAAGGAAGAATTGCTGCGGTGGCAGGCATCTCAGGCTTCCAAGCAGCCTATGGCGACCCACTCTTCTCCTGATGCACAGGCTGAGAGTAATCATGTAGACCCACCACCTAACATGTCTGTTGTAAGTATTGTTTAGTCTTTTCAAGATGATATGTTTTCAACATGATATGTATATATGTATAACATTATTTACGTAAATTTGTAGGCGTTGAAGTCATGTCGCTTAAGAATGCAAGACTATGTTGTTGCAGAGGCGTAGGCTTACCCGTCCCTTCCTGGGGCAACATTTCACGAGACTCCAATGCCACAGGGCTACGTTTGTGTGAGCCCGATACGTGTATTCCCCGATTGGAGGGAAGCTACATTTCCATATGCCCACCCGAATATTGATACACTTGCTGAGACAGAAGGTAGGGTGATATTGTGGCCCAAATTAGATGTCGTCTACACTACTGAAATTTTAAGATAAATTTACATTACTTTAGATTGTTAATGTGTATATATGAGGTCAATTGATCTGAAATTATATATACAAGTTAAAAAGAAGACACCTGGAGCATCTAGGCCTCCACCTCCACTTCGTGCATTACCAAGTTGGGTTCCAACTGACCTAAAATACCCGTTAGGTCCTGCTTGTAGGGGAATGACATGTTGTCTATGGGCACATAATATACATTTCCCTATAATTGTTTCTTTAGAAGCGAATTATGTAGGTCAATCATACGAAAGCTCTTTATTTATACAAGATATTATTGAGCTGTTTATATATGATTGGCTGAATACATCAATGATAGAGACATGGATAAGATGATATCTTATTTATACATCCATATACCTTGTGTAAGATCCGGTGATCTGGTTTCTTATATATTAATGCATACGTAATACATGTTTTGCAGCTACTTAGTCGAAAATCAATGTAAACAATTTGCATTTGACCATGTGGGATTTTTGATTCCATCATTGATTAGTATGGTAGATAAAGACCCTGATAGTGTTCAACAATACTATATAGATGCTTTTGCAATTTTCAGTCAGCAAAAGAAGACGATAATAATAGCTCCATTCAATGTCAAGTAAGTTTACTTTACTTATAATTTGGACTTAAGAAAACTACATTTTTATTGTGGATTTTAAGTTATTAATTTTAACTTTTTTACCTCTAGCGGTAGGCATTGGGAGTTACTAGTTATTCTCCCCGGGACATTCACTGTTTATTATCTAGATCCTGTGGGGAGTACATTGAATACTAAAATTGGACACATAATGAGATCGCCATTATTCTGGTGAGAAATATTTCATTTTTATATCTGTTAACATCTGTTATTACATTACTATTTAATTATGCAATTTACTGTGTTACATTAACATGTAGGCGTTTAGATGCATTCAAAAAGGCTGGAGGAAAGGTTCCCAGGAAAAAGAACCAGCCAATAATTTGGGAGAATGTAAAAGTAAGTTCCTGACTCCAATGTATATATTATTTATGTGAACTGTGCTTAGTTGTATTTTTTTTATATTTGTATGTTTCAATTTATAGTGCGCTACACAAGACAACAGCTGGGAATGCACATACTATGTGATGTGATTTATGCAGATGATTATCCAATATGCCGCATTAGACATCGATACCATACATGAGGTATTATATATAGTCTCATTAGTTAGTATGAAATATATCAATCTTATTTTTATATTATTACTTATATATACATCATTCTCTTTACATGTGTTTAAAACTGACCACATTAAAGGTAAATGCTTAAAAGATGTACATGCTCCATATACGATGGAAGTATTAAATGAAGAGAAGCATGGGCAAGAGCCATACAAACAGTGGGGACTGTAAGATATAATTGGGATGCTGATAGCGATGTTGAATGATATTTTGTAAATGAATATTTCTGAATGTTTGTACATGTTTGAATGTTTCTACATATATTTGAATGTTTTTACATGTGTGAATGTGAGAATTGAATTGATGTCTGAATGTATCTACTTGTGTGAAAAGTATATTTGTTGATTTTACAGGTTTGTGGCATGTTTGTTGGCTGATATCAATGGATGTCGTAAACCTGCAGTTCAAAACTGAACTACCGGTTCTCATCCTGCTGACCAGCCACAGCAGGCCAGCAAACTGATAAGAAAAAAAAATTAAAACATAGGCGTCGGTTAATTATAGAACATTGTCATCAAAGGCTTACATCGTCGGTTATTGGATAAAAACCATCGCCTAATGTGACAAACAACCCGACCATGCAGGAAAGCACGACCATGGGAGAAAAAGCGTCGGTTATTAGTATAACACTGACACCTATAGTACTAAACACGGTCGTGCAGGGAAACACGGTCGTGGCGTTTGGGAATATGGCGTCCGTTTTTTAGTTGAAAACCAACGCAGATAATATCCTAGATAACACACTTTTTTGGCACAAAGCCTTTTGGCATCGGTTATAAAACCGACGCCGAAGAGTTTGACCTTTGGCGGCGCCCACATAGGCGTCACTTTAGAACCATCGTCAAAAGGGCATAAACAATCGACGCCAAAGACCTGTTATGTAGTAGTGATCGGTTTTGTTACTATAAAAAACCATCAATTTATACATTGAGTAAAACCAATTCCGTCGAGGTATAGTCATCATTTCATTGATGTAGTGGTATTATTAGTTAATAGACTAAGTACAACCATTATTTCTTTATTCTAAGTGAAACTAGATCTTTACAATAAGTAAAAATCATCATTTTCTATACTTAGAGAGTCATAAGTTCAAACCTTGCAAGATCAGGATAGCTCATTTCAAAAGAAAATGTGCATAAGATCTAGGGATAGTTTAAAAACACATATAACTACCACATATGTTCAAATAGTACACAAAATATCATCTTTCTTCATATCACCAAGCTTCTAAGGAAAAATTTACATATAACAAGATGAAAGATAAGCAAGAAATAGGATGAAGGTTACATAAATTGTCTCAAAGTGAATAAAATCATCCAAACAACAAGGTATATCAAGAAGAGAATATGAAAACCCTAGCTTTCCACTTCCAAGCCTCCAAGGTAGCTCCTTTCTTTTAGAACAAGGTAGGTCTAGGGAAAAAGAGAAGAAAGGAGTTCTTTAAAAATATGCATGAGCTTCTCATCAAGAATGCTAGGGTTCCACCCATGGATGAAGAGAGAAGAAGGAAAACAGAAAGAGAATGAGGATAGAGAAGAAGATATTACTTGTGTAAACCAAGAAACTAGGTTAGAAAGCTCCAAAAACCCTGGAGATGCTTGATCCAAACCCTAGAGCAACATGCAACCAAGATCCATCCAAGCTTCATCCTCAAAGAGCTCTCTCTCTCTCTCTCACTCTCTTCACAAAATAATGGGTTTGGTCTTCATTTGAAAGAGATGTGAGAGGTATATATATCCAAGGAGAGGGATAAAGGTGGTCAAGGGTTGAAAAATTGACTTGCCATATCTCAAAACTCAAAATATTTCTTATTCATGCATGTAAGAACTCCCACCCGTTGTTTTTCTAGGATAAGCATCGATTTGTACCTTGGTGGATCCGTCAAGATGTATCATTATAGAAACCATCAGATTGTGTGGTATACTTAACCATTTTGCAAACTCTGACACTCCATCAGATCGTGCACTTCAACAAGTATAACCATCAATTTTAGGGCACCAAGATAAAACCATTGGTTCAAAAGTATCAAGGGATAATCATCAATTACTCCACTATAAGGAGAAACCATTATATCATTCACTCACATGTTGAAACCATCGATTGATCATTTAGGTGAGAAACCCTAAGTTCTCAACCCTAGAGGGAATGAGAAGCAAAACATTCAATGGTGAATTCATGCTTCCAAAGGTGGAACCATATCAAACATGTTATGAATACTTATCAAGCATAACATTCATGTGTTAAAATTATAGATAGAGCCTTAGAAAAGGAAAAATTGCATAAAGGTCCACAAAAGCACATAAATTGCAGAGCTTAAGCAAACAAAGTATGATTTGGACCAGGGCGTGCGCTCCCCCTTCTCTCTAGACTTCTCCCGGCAGCTGCCGCTGGGGGGAGGGAGCGCTCCCTTGGTGCTTTCCTCCCCCTGGCTTCGACACAGCCTCGACAGGGTCTGTTCTGAAGCAGGGTACGGTTTCCATGGAGATAAGGTGCGGTTGTGAATCGCTAGGGATAAGGGTGCGGCCGCTGGGCGTCGCCTCTAGATGAGCCGATTGGAGAGTTGTGCAGCAGCGTGAGGAGAAGCCTGGGTCAGAGGGGTAGCTGCTCGATTTGGTTGATTCCGTTCCATTCAAGTGTGATGGGTGGAAAGAGATACCAGATCTAGGTCCATCATCGTCGGTCCTTCTTGCAGCCTGGCTTTTCTAGTGGTAGTTTCGTCCAGTTTCGCAGCGCACCCCCCGTCACCAATGACAATGTTGATGGGAGAATCATCATCAAGTAAGTATCTCCTGAAGACGATGACTCCCTTCTCTACCATGACGTCTGGCCCGAGTCTTTGGATCTGGGTGGCTCAGCTGATTCGTCAGCTGGTGGTAGAAGATGACACCGCTTGCGATGGGGATGATTCTTGTCCTCTGCCCGGCTCAGGGTGTTGGTGGCTGACGTTCCTACTTGTCAGCGGTTGACCTGAGGCCACTGGAGGTGCGCGGGCTGGTTCTAGAGGGTATTATCCTTCCTGGCGCTCCTATGAGTCGTGAAGGATTCCTTTGCGATGATTGATGAAATCTCATTTCCAGTCAGTAGCGCGTGATATCTGGGCATTTGCAAGATGTTTGATCAACTTCCCCTGTAACCTAGCCACATCATCAAGTTTTCTGGATTCGCCCTCAACGGTGGATTATCTACCCCTTTCCTCCTTCCACTGATTCGGGTATTGATTGTAATGCCATGTGTGAGGAAGTTTGATGGAAGATGCCTCTACCTTGGTTGCTATGTATCCCTGGTTGCATCACATTGGTTGGCTTGGCAGGGTGATGGCTGTTGTTGCAGTAGGTAGTTCTCTTTCGAGTGTTGTGGTGGAATGTTGTGCAAACAATAGTTCCTTGTGCATCAAGCTGGAGCTAACCGTGGAGTTTGATAGTTTTTGGTTTCGTGCTGGCTCCTATGGAGCCAAAAGGTCAGATGCCTTCTAGGTGTTCGAGGAGGGGTCACTGATGCTTCTGTACAAAAAGAAGGTTCTATGATTCCATGATTCAGTCTCTATCTGCTCGTCCAAGTCACCAAGGCACTGATCCGTTCTGTTAGGAGCTTTCATTCAAGCTTTGTATTTCTTCTGACCACTAACCTCAGAGGATGATTATACTACCATGTGTGAAGGAGCAATATGATGGTTGAATGGAGCTTTGTTCCAGTCTATTCAGTTGATCTCTGGTGTCTTCTTTGAGAAATGGATTGATAGGAGGTTCACCTCTCGGGTGCTTGTGGGGTGCTACTATGCAAATAGCAGCATTTGATGTTTGGTCTCTGGTTCCTACATAAAGAAATGGCTAGGTCTTTGGCGGTTTCCTTTGCTTTCCAGAAACTCAAAGAGCTGGATGATAGCAGTGGTGGGTTCTGCTATATTGCTCCTGAGGTTCCCAGGTTGTTGAAGAGATGTTTTCGGCTGCCCATGTTGCCACAATTTCAGAGGATGAGCCTATTGCCAGTGTTGGCATGTGTAGTTTGGATAGCCATTTCAGGTTCTCTGTTTATCTCTTGAGTTAGTATTGTGGGTATGTTTCTTTTTTTATCTAGGTAGATGGCTACTGTGTAGCTTGTGTTTAGTTTGTTTCTTTGGTTGTTTGGATGTTTTCATCCAGGGCTGTAATGGGGGCACAATTTATTTTGTACCTAAAGTTTTGGTAATACAGTAACACGCGTTTTGGACCGACCAAAAAAAAGTATGATTTGGACCAAACTTGAAACCTAGCTTAGTCACCTTATATCAAAACTTAAATTAATGTTAAACCAAACAACTAATAATCCAATATAGTTAATCAAGCATTTTTAAGCATAAAACTAGGTCAAGGGCCTTACAACCTTAGACCTCTAATAGGGATTTCACCCCTGAAATCCTTTGCAAACAAAGATGGGTACTTCCTACGCCTCTATCCTCAACTCCCATGTGGCCTCCTTCACCCCATGATGATGCCACAACACCTTCACTAAGACTATGTCACTCTTCCTTAGCTTCTGCACATGCTTATCTAGGATCAAAATTGAACCCTAACCATAAAAAACATCCTCATCTAACTCTACTTCCACTGGTTGTAATGTCTACTCTACACCCGGGCGAACCTCCTCAGCATGGAAACATGGAAGACATTGTGCAACCTGTGCAACTCTGGTTGTAACTCCAACTTGTCCGCCATCTTTCCAACTCATTCTAAGATAGGGTAAGGTCACATAAACCTAGGAGACAACTTACCCTTCTTACTAAACATCAACACACCTTTCTAAGGGGAAAACCTTGAGATACATGCGGTCTCCAAGTTAGAAATCTAACTGTCTGCGGCAGTTATCAATATATGACTTTTGTCTATCTTGAGCTGCCTTCAACTGTTGTTGAATCACCTTGATCTTCTTTGTCATATGTTGAACTAACTCAGAACCTAATAGTTGATACTCACCTGCCTCGTACTAGTAAAGAGGTGATAAAAAACACCTTCCGTACAAAGCCTCATACAATGCCATGTCTATGCTTCTTCGAGGGCTTTTGTTGTAGGAAAACTCAATAAAACTCAGGTGGAGATCCCAAATGCCAACAAACTGAAGAACACCTACTCTTAAAAGATCCTCTAACAGCCGAATGGTACTTTCCGACTGACCATTTTTCTTTGGGTGAAAGGTTGTGTTGAATCTCAATCGTTTCCCCGTGCTGAATGCTGACGTCCCCAAAACTTGCTCGTGAACTAACAACTCTATTTGACACTATGGTAACAGGTATGTCATGCAAACAAACTATCTCATCAACATAGATATGTGCCAACTTCTCTAATGTATAATTTGTCTTAAATGACAATAAGTGATTGGACTTTCTCAGTCAGTCGGCAATCACCCAAATAGAATCATGACCTTTGACTATTCTTAGAAGGCCAAACATAAAATCCATGGTTACGTGATCCCATTCCCACTGTGGAATTGGCAAGGGTTGCAACATCCCAGTAGACTTCTAATGCTCTGCCTTAACCTGTTGGAAAACTGGACATCTGGCCACAAACTCTATCACATCACATTTCAAACTGGGCCACCAATTATATATCCTTCAGATTATAATACATATTTGTACTTCCAGAATGCATCACGTACATTGAGGAATGTGCCTCCTCAAGTACCATCTCCCTTAGTTCATCAACATCTGGACCCACTATCCGGTTGTGGAAACACACTGTCTCGTCATCTATCTTAGAAAATCCATCATGCTTCCTACTGCCAAACTCTAGTCTGATATTCTATATCATGGTATCATCTGTGTACGCATCCCTGATCTGTTGTATCAATATCAACTTGACTTGTAGATACACAAAAAATCTTACCAATAGAGATACTTCCAACTGTACATTCATCTGCCGAAGCGACACTACCATGTCCCACTTATGACATGCCACAGAGTGTAATTGTGCTTTATCTGCATACAATGGCATAGATGACTTCCTGCTTAGTGCATAATCCACCACGTTTTCTTTACCAGGGTGAGTCTATCATGAAATCATAGTCCTTAATCATCTCCATCCACCTCCTTTACCTCATGTTCAACTCCTACTTTGAGAAGATATGCTAAAGGTTCTCATGATCAGGGATAATTTAACACTCTCCCCATACAGATAGTGCCTCAAAATATTTAGGGTGAGAAATGCAATTACTACAGGCCATGAGGTTGAAAGTTCTTCTCGTATTTCTTAAGATGTCCCAAAGAAAAAGAAATCATGTTCTTATCTTGGATTAGTAGGCATCCCAATCCATTCCTCGAAGCATCACAGAAAATGATGTAACCTTTCCCTTACTCTAGCAATACTTACATTGGAGCACTTGTCAACTTATCCTTCAACAACTAAAAATAATGTTGACACTTGTCATCCCAAGAAAAAGGAACACCCTTCCTAGTCAATCTGGTCAAAGGTAAGGCTACAACATTGAAGTTCGTAATGAACCTCCTATAGTAACCTGTCAGGCCTAGGAAGCTTCATACCTCAATCCATGTCTTAGGATGCTCCCAATCCAGCACTAACTTCACCTTCTTAGGGTCCACACAAACACCTTTTACAGATATGGCATGACTAAGACAAGATACCTCAGTCGGCCAAAGCTTACACTTACTGAACTTGGCACACAATTAATGTTGCCTCAACAACTCTAGTGATTGGGATGAAGATGGTGCTCGTGCTGATGATTATCTCTGGAGTATATCAAGATGTCATCTATGAACACAACTATGAACTGATCAAGATATAGTCTGAACACTATGTTCATCAGGTCCATAAAGGTTGTCGGTGCATTGGTTATCCCAAATGGCATAACCATGAACTCATAATGGCCATACATGGTCCTAAAAGCAATCTTAGGTATGTTATACACCTTTATCCTCAATTGGTGATATCACGAACTCAGGTTTATCTTGGAAACATTGCAGCACATGTCAACTAATCAAATATATCATCTATTCTAGGCAGTGAGTCCTTGTTCTTCACTGTGACCTTGTTCAACTATTGGTATTCTATGAAAAGCATCATAGAACCATCCTTCTTCTTCACAAATAAAACTAGAGCACCCTAAGGAGAAGTGCTCATCTGTATGAAATCTTTTTCCAACAACTCCTATAACTATTTCTTCAACTCCTTCATCTCAGTCGGTGTCATCTTATAAGGTGTCTGAGCTATAGGTTGTGTTCCATGAACTATATTGATCTCAAAATCAATCTTTATTGGTTGTGGAAAACAACGAAACCCTTCTGGGAAAACATCATCAAACTCACATACCACAGGAAAATCCTGAATACTAGGACTCGCTACCTTGGTATCCACTACATGAGCTAATAAATCTTCACATCCTTGTCTCATCAACTTATCTGTTGCCAAGGATGACACAGACAAGTAGGAAGAATATTCCTATCTCATTAGAAAGTCCAAGAGACATCCCCATCACAAAACATCACAACTTTAGAACTATAGTCTAAAATAAACTTGTACCTATCCAAGGTATCCATCCCTAGGATCACATCAAATATGTGCATACCAAGTGGCATGAGATCCACTTGAATGCTACATCATGAGAAAGAAAGAATGCAAGATGAACACACCTACTGCAACATAGTGAAACCAACTCTAGAAAGATGCTATCATTCCTACTACATATATGTAGGCTACAACTATCTATCACCTCTCTGGTGATAAATGAGTGTATTGCACTCAGTCAACCAAAATAGATACAAAAGAAGAAATAGATATGTTAGAATGAAAAAGTTCCATCTGACTTGTTATAACCCACAGATTGACCACTCTGTCTAGTTGACTCATGGCATATAATATAGTCTTCACATGTTGTCATCCTTGACCTCTTCTAGTTGTTCCAGATGACTCTACCTGTGATGTTTGTCCATGACCTCTTCTACCACCACTACTACTAAACTTCTACTACAGTGAGCCTCGCTAACTCTTCCTTGATTGTTGCAAAACATCTTGAACCTTCATAGGGCATGACCATCTCACATGACCAGCTTATCCACACTTGAAGAATGTCCATGCATCATACTACAGCCTAGACGACCCTATCACTGACATTGGCCCAGAACTTCTTGCTCTAGTCGGGGAAAATTGCAACCTCTCCCTTTGGTAGGAGACCATTATGAGTGTACTCGAGCTCCTGGCTCATTGAGCTCTTGGCTGAGAAATTGTTGGCCTATGTTGTGACTATTGATACTATGGCAAAGAGAACCTTGGATTCTTGAAACTGATCGTTTCCCCCAGAGCTGGGCTGACATCTTCCTTGCATTTGCCTCCCGTTTCTCTACAACTAATAGTTCTATCCTCCTTACTGACTCCACAAAGGTGGAAAATGTCTCTCAGATTTCTAAAGCGGATCTTATTGTTGACAACTTGACGTTTAAACCTTTCTAAAACCTTCAGATTCTCTCCTTCTCTATGGTCGCCATGTGAGGATAGTGTTGGATCATTGGGCTCTAGAGGGGGTGAATAGACCTATAAACACTTAAAGAAAATCCGTTAGACCTTCAAATTATATCACAAGATAAGTTTGCTTATATGAAATTTGAGTGCAAGTAAGCATGCATAGCAAGAATGAGAGAGATTGAACAAGCACAAGAACACAACCTATGTAAAGTGGTTCCAAACTCCAAACTAGGAGATGTACATCCACTACCTAGAGGGGTTAATATCTTGAATTTGCAATCATTTCACACTTCTTGTATTCCATTATTAGAGATACAATATGACCACCCTATTCAAGGTCAAGGGTACCTAGCTTTCCTTTTAAGGATCAAAGGAGCCAATAATCTTACAGATTTACTTATCCTAGATTAATAATCTTATACCTTCACAAGGTCTTACCCACTTTTACAACAAGCTAGCCGCCTTCACCAAGGAGATCCACTATTGCAACAAGTCTTTGTCCTTAAAGGAATTACCCACTCTTCTCTTGGATCTTCAGCCTTCTACTTCACCTTCACCAAAAGGAAGATTTCACCATCTTTGCTTTGAGAAGGGAGATTATGAAAGGGAAGTTGAGAGCTTCACAGGGTGAATGATCGAGCAGCTATCTCACAAGAATCATATCTCATTCAGATTGATGTACATTAGTAGTAAGCATGAGAGAAAGGAAATCTTAGCAGAAAAACCACTCAACTATACCAAGGATTAAAAAAGACAAACTTGGAATGAAGTCCAAGGGCCCCAATTTATAGTTGGGGTGTCTACTAGCCAGTAGGTGCACTTAGGAACAAATTCTAGCCATTTGGGGTGTTGCAACGGATTTTTTTTTCAATTTTGCAACACTCCAACGGTTGGAAACACTTTCATGCACTTTTCCATACAATATTGTCAATCGAGTTTTCATAAACATAACTCGACCGATAGCACTATGCGACAAAATAATTTTGAGTTGTCTATCGAGTTTTTCTCAGATGAAAATTAGTCTACTGCTTAAGATTTCTTCATGTGTGCAAGGTGTTAGTCGTTGTCATTAGGAAAACTCAGATGACATTGGGATTTATCAATCTCCATACAGATTGTCGGTCGAGTTGTCTCTAGGACAAAATCGACCAAAAAGGCATTCTATAATGGAATTTGATAAATTCTATAAAAAGTGTTTAATTATTCATTTTAGGTGCATTTTATATTTTTCTCAGCTTGGTTACAAGTTAAAGCATCAATACAAGTGATTTAAAAAATTGTCCTCATTGATTTAAGGCCTTTTTCCACAAAAGTGCACTTGCATTGATTTTGACTTTTTTCGTCAAGAGAGAGTTTGCTTGAATTCATTCTTTCATGTACCTAATACCTAAAATTGATATCAAATAGACATATTAGATACATATGAATAGAATGGTTAAGTCATCATTAAAATATGGACAATGTATAACTGTTGGGTCAACATTCTCCCCCTTTTTGAAGATGCCAAACTATTCCTTAACATATTGAAAAGAACTTAGAATCTTAAAAAATTACCTTGTCAATGTAGGGGGATACATGAATGTAAAATAGCAATTGCTCCCCCTCAATTCATCCTAACCTTTACTTGTATGATTAGTTCCTCCAAAACCAGGACCATAACATATGCACTACTTGAGTACACTTTCATAGTCACAAGATATTTCAGAAAAATAACTTGAAAGGATCAAATTCAATATGTTCCAAGCTCATTTCTCCTCCTATGTCATGTCAAAGGGAGGGGGTAGAAGAGATAAAACATGTCGTATACAAGGCACAAACACCACATACAACCACCACTTGTAAGCACCACACACAATCCAGAGAAAGAACATATTTACTAAAGTCATAATCAAACTATGAAAGCACACATAAATAAATCACGATAAGTAGAAAATCACAAAGTTAGAGGTACATATGATAAGATTAAAATAATGTAAGCGTGCCCAAGATGAAAACTAAAAACAACAAAGAAAACAAATGAAAGTAAAAATAGTAGTCCTCATATACAATGCCCAATGTAAAATACATAATAGGCTACAAAAAGACACATACATGAACACTCTAGAACCTAAGAACTAAACATCAATCTCATCAATATCAAACTCCTCATCAAGTTGGTAGTCCTCATCACTAATTGGCTCAGAAGGTGTAGTAGAGGTAGGAGCATCGATGTCATCATCACCATCCCCATCATGATCACCATCAGATCCATCATCCTCATCATCAACATCCTCGTCACTGTCATCATCAACATCGTCATCATCAACCATCTCTTCATCCTCTTCAGGAAAAAAAAGAACAAGGATAGGTCCATCGACGTTGTTGCTCTTCCCAGGAAATGCCACAGGCAAGCAAAGATTTGTCTTGACCATACTCTAATTTAGTTGTTGAGTCAAGAGTCACAGTGACTACTTACCATTTCATTGGGTATAGAAACTCAATCAAAGTCGGCAAGCATTGCAGTAGTAGGGCCAACATGAAGTGCAAGTAATTGAGTGGAAATAGTCTAAGGATGATAGGAAACATGGGTAGGTCCCTCACTAGAGGTAGGAGCAGAAACATAAGATCCATCACCAGGTGTGGGATGGGCAGCGGAGGAAGTATACAAGCTAGCTGAATAGAACTGATCATAATCATAGGTAGCATGGTAAGGAGTAGAGAAAGGGGACTGGTAGGTTGGGTAAGGATGACGGCATGAGAGGTTCATGTTTCTCATGATGTGTGCAAGGTATTGACAAAGATGCTTCTGAACCTGCATGTTGTATGCACATTGGTGCATCATGTAACTCATAAAGGTTTCATTTGACACTGATGACAGATTACGTGTAGGTTGAGGAGGTGGTGGGGGAGGCTGGGTCGAACAGGATGAAGAACATGAGGTAAAGGGAGCATAAGCATGGGAAGCCTTCATGGTCATAGTCTCACTCATGTTGACCCCTTTTCTGTTTTGGGAGTAATTCAAATACTTAAAAAGGGATTTATCAGTGAGAGTATGTAAGAGGCCATAGATGAGGTTAGGATAAGGGGGTTGGGAGTCCTGGGTGTTCTTTCATGAGTTAATATAAGTCATATGGTGGAGAATGTATCTAGCCCATTTGACTAGTATTCCCTGACGGATGCAATAAATAATCACCGTTGAGTTTTCATCAATGTTCATCCGATTTCTCCTTGGATGGACATTACAATTGACAATTAAGGTAATGATGTGAGATTGTAAATCCAAGGAAGATGAAGGTAGGATGGATTTCTTCCTAAAAGGAATGTCAGGATTCTTTTAGGTTTTCTGGATTTCAAAAAGAGAAAGCTTGGGGTCAAAGCTATCATAAAAATCATCATGATAAAGAAAGTTCGAGAGAGAAGGGTAGGAGGATGACCAACTTTCCACATCCATGGGAGTAGCTTAAACGAAATAGGAATTAAGATCATCCTCAGAGACAGTCTTCTTATTTCTGAAAACTAAGGTGGCAAGGATGACTTGAGTAGATGGTGGAGGAACGAGAGATGAGTAATTCCAAGTCAAATTTGCATAAAATTCATGAACCACTTTGGTGCTTATGTATTAATTAAAGAAGAAGAAAATCTCTATGCATAAAGAACCTAGACATCAGTGTAAGAAAAAAAATCACGAATTTGATTTAGAAAAACATCTTTTGATTCCAAAACAGGTTTAAAAGGTAAGGGTGCTCAGGGTAGGAGCAAGGTAGGAGCTCCCTGTACCTATTCACATCTTGTGGATGGATGAAAGATGCACCATCATACATAAGAGTGAGTGAGTAAGGATTAGGAGTGACATTCCTGGAGGTTGAGCTCTGCTTCCTCTGTATGGTCACCATGGAGTCGAGCTAGGTAGGAAAGATAGAAAAGAAGCTAGAGAAACCAGGAAAAACGAGCAGAAACCCACCCAAAACAACCTAAGAAGGGTTTTAGAAGGTTGATCAGAGGTCAAAACAACCTAAAAGAGGACTCAAAGGGTGCTAGGGATTAAGGGTGAATGATGAGGGTCGGTGTCGGTCATTTTCCTCTAGTTGAGAGGGAGAAATTTGCCAATGGACCCTACTTAAAGTTAGCAACACAATGTTGTCGATCAAGTTTGTTGGTTGGGTAACTTAGATGACATTGTGTGTAGTTCAACCCTTGGTCATGCCGTCGGTCGAGTTACCCATAGGAAAAACTCAGCCTACAGGTAGGTATGTCAACAAAGATAAAACATTTAATTTTGGAGTCCTAGAGTGTTATGTGAATGCATTTCTCTATCCTATCATGTATTGTGAGAATATAGAGGCACTTTTTACTCATCATTGGCTACTATTTTGTGATAAGACAAGCGTTTGTGATTTCAAAATAAAACACTAAAAACAAAGCATTGAAACTTATCATTTGTAGCACAAACAGGCATGTGATGGGAATTTTATGAGAAACAACATATAGATAAGTGAACATATTACCTAGAAGGCATATAATTATCATCAGAGCATTTATAAGAAGTTTTGATCTAATAAATGTAAATTTCTCTCTATCTAGAGGTTTAGTGAAAATGTATGCAAGTTGATTTTTGGTGTCCACATGAATAACATAGATATCTTTCTAAGAAATGTGGTCGTGAAGAAAATGGTGGCATACCTCTATGTGTTTAGCTCTACTATGAAATATGATTGTATGATAGATTGATTGCACTAGTATTGTCACAGTAGATAGGAAAATATTGAAGTCTTGGAGCATTTGCATCATCTATAGGACTTGGACACAATAGTTTCCAGCTGCAATGTACTCATCCTCAATAGTTGAAAGAGACAATGTGCTTTGTTTCTTAGAGAACCAAGAAACCAAGATTGGTCCTAGGAGGAAGCAAGTGGCACTTGTGTATTTTCTATCAATTAAACACCCAACATAATCCACATCTCTATAAGATATAAGAATAAAATCCCTTGACTTTGGATACCATAGGCCAAACTTTTGGGGTTTGGCTAGGTACCTTAGAATCCTATTAACAGCTATAAGATGAGATTTTCTAAGGCTTGATTGAAATATAGAACACAAGAAAACACTAAACATGATATCTAGTCTAGAGGTAGTTGATCAGGCTTTTTCTCGCGTCCAGATTCAAACGCGGGACAAAGGAAGGAATCAAGCTTTAAATTTATAACCCGAAACCTTCTAGGCCCCCACAACTTTATTACAGGGTCAAAGTAGATATATGGGGTCGAACATAGGGACCTGGGGACATTTAGGATGCCACAGATCTTGTTCTATAGTCAGATAAGCCAAGACGATAATCGATAAAAGGCTGCTAGAACTAGCCTAGCGGGTTGTCATGATTTAAAACTAAGAAAAGAAAAGAAAAGAAAACAAAACAGAGCTCGTGGTTCTACTAATCAGAGAAAGAGAGTCCTGGCTATGTAACCACAAACGGGGCAGTCTATGCACCCGTTCTAAGGCATAGACAACCCTCGAACACCTAAGCAAGCAACCTATATCAAACCTAGTACGTATTGTCGTGTCTGTTCCTATGGGTCGTCCCACTCGCTCTCACGATGTGTGACTAAAACCATCAACAATATGTCATCAAACCTCTCTCTAGGAATGACATATCAACACCTCGGAATACACTAACTTCCCTCTCAAGTCTTAGGATATTCCAAGATGTTAGGAATAGAAAACCATGGATCATCCTCCTCTCGGGTTCGGATCCAACTATCTTCTCTTAACCATTCCTACATGGATCTCGCGATACAGGTAGAAATAGCAGTTCAAACTAGTAAGAGATCAACCAAACTAGCAATCATAACTTGGAAAGAGAAAATAGAACATGCAACATACTAGATCAACCAAACTATCTTGTGATCGTTCCACTTCATTTTTCCATAATCCACCTAAGAATTGGAAGTAAAGTGCAGTTTTAATTCCTTTTGTGTGCATAGCATTTAGATAGGACTTGCATGGGTATTTTCCATATGTTTGCATAAAAAGAAGAAAAAAATATAGGAATTCATGCACATTACCTTTAGGTGCATGCCATTTAGTTGCACTCATGATTTTCATGCATAAAGTATATCATGTATCTCAATTTTTCCCCAATGGTGAATTAAACTGTTCCATACCTTCTAAATATTGAAAAAAAAAATTCCTGAGCATGAAGAAAATAGCCCAATAAACCTATCTTTAAGCAATTATGGATATGTGGGCTGAAAAAAAAAACTGAAAATCTGCGATATATAAAGAAAAAAAAATTTAGAAGAACGTGAAATAAGAAGGAGAAAGGAACATGATATCACCTACATCTCAGGATAATTGAGTAAATGATGTAGCTTGACTAGATATCCATCTCATTTTGAGGTGGATGGTTAGTGCATGCATCATTCCACCCAATTTTAGGCATTAGGGCATTTCTAATGTGCATTTGCATCATATAGGACATTTTTGTATTATGCATGTTGAAACTGTACAATACTTCCACTTTCTTCCAACTTCTTCCATGAGCCACCCATTTTCATCCACCCGTTGCTCGGATTGGTAGGCCACCGTGAATTTCTCCTCACTAATGAATATCAGGAGAACTGCTTCCATGCAGATGGTAGTTAGGGCGAGCAACGTAGTATAGGCGATCACAAGATGCACCAATGCTGAATCGGCGAATTTTATTATGTTAACTGCCTTATGTGATAGTGTTCATCGGTTAGGAGGTTGATTTCTTTTATTGATGATTACTGTAACCTTTAGGGTAATTATTGTTCTGTGGTTAGAGAAGGCCGGTTTGTGAATGTTCAGTGGGAGTCATATGGGATGTTGGGTTGGTGTGTTGTTATTCAGTTGACATTTGCAATTCTATTCTAAGGATTAGTTGTTCGAGGGCAAGCAACGCTCAAGCTTAGGGGAGTTTGATGCGATGATTTTGAGTTGCATTTATAGACCTGTTTTATATGTGGTTTATGCTTTAATTAGTCATTTCTATGGTTAATATCGCATAATTCATCCATTTTGGTCTTTGCCATCATTTTATGTCAAATCCCCTTAGTTTCATCATTTTGAGCATTCATTATCATATTATTATTATTTGTGTGGATTTATTTGATCTTGTCTTTGAATTTCAGGAAAAACAAGTATTTTCTTCCGTCGATACCATCGACGGAAGTCGATACCATCGACGAGACCGCAGGTTGCCAGCCGAAAGGAGCAGCAAAGAGTCGATACCATCGACGCTGATGTCGATGGTATCGAGACACCTTCAGGTTGCTGGAGAAGAAGTAGTCGATAGTATCGACACCAAGTCGATACCATCGACGCATGGAGGCTACAACGTCGCAAAACGACAGAACCGACGCCAAAAAGGAAGTCGATACCATCGACCCGCGTCGATGGCATCGAGATGATGAAGGGTGCGATAAAGGAAGGATTTGCAGCCAGCCGCTACTGTAGCAGGTCGATACCATCGACTCGCGTCGATGGTATCGACGCCGTCAGATATGCGTTGGATTTAGAATGATTTCAATCGGACGGCTGGAGTTAATTAACGACCTAATTAGGAACTTATACCTAATGACGGCCGCCCAGACAGGGGAGGATCAGATTTTGGCTTTTGCACAAGTGCTGAGGAGCGAGAAAGGAGAACGGAGGCCAGAAGTTCATACATGTCGATCTGGACGTTGCCGAAGATGGATTTCACCACCGAGAGGCGGGAAAGCTCGTGTTCTACGCAAAGGATCAATCAATTCTTCTCCATTTAGGGTTTTTTCCATTCAATTCACGTTTTTCATATGATTTCCCCTATTTCTCCCATGTACTTGTATGAGATGAACATGCGGGGCTAATCCCCTCCATCTTTAGGACCGGGAGTAGCCCGAGAATGCATTGTATGACAATTTTATATTAATAATTCATATTTTCTCTCTTAAATCCGTGGTATAGTTTCGTTTTCTCCATATATTGTTATGCTTGATCACCATGATAATAACCTAATGCCCTTAATCACTTCGACAGAAGGATTAATGGTTGAAAAGAGACGAAACCTACATTAATCGATAAATCCCTTGACAAAGGAGGTGTAAAATTAATGGTGGAAACTGAGAGACCGTTCGTAATGCACTTAGTTTAGGGAATAGGTTACTACGACGGTGGAACCGACCTAAACCTAAGTAGTGAATTGCACCACGACAGTTGGTAATTCTGTTTTCAGGCCACTACCCGGATAGAGAGAGAAGATTGAGGCATTATATGAAATCTAATACAATGATAACCCGCGGTGAAATTGCAATCCTAAAGATACCTTTTTGAATTGATTAAATTAACCTTTAATCGATTGTTTGCTTTGTTTTATTTATATTTTCTTTTAATTTTATTCAACAACCCCAATTTGTTATTCAGTTTAGCTGATCGTAAATAGTTAGTAGGAGTCTCCAACATTTCCGAGTATCCCTGTGTTCGACTTGGGCCTCACAAGGCCTGTACTACTCGACACGTATACTTGCGTTTTTAGCGCGTAGTAAAATACACGTCAAGTTTTTGGCGCCGTTGCCGGGGATACGGCGGAATTGTTGGCACTTCGAGTGCTACGAGCGGCCACTCTAGGCCACAAATTTCTTTTTAATTTTCATTCAAATTCAAATATTTTTACATTGCGCTATAATTGTTTATACTCGTCTAAGCATAGTACTAAACTCGAATTTTCTTATTTCAGGTACTGTGTATGGTGCATACACGTAGTACAGACTACGACAATCGCACACCCGAGGTTCCACATCTGGGACCTGAGGACGAGGAGTACTACGAGCAAGCGCACCAAGAAGAAATAGATTCTGAATCTGATCCAGAAGACATGGCCGAGCCACAGACCATATGGGAGAAGATCAAAGCTTCTTCCTCATCAGCTTCAAAGGGGCCTATAAAAAAGCAGGTGATCAACATACCGACATATAAGATCGATCCAGCGTTGATTAATTTGGTAAAATCAAATGCGTTTCATGGGCTGAAGAATGAGGATCCTGTTGCACACATCAGCCAGTTCGTTGAAAATTGTGACATGGTAAAGATAGACAGGTTTCCACAAGATGCTTTGTACCTCAAGTTGTTCCCAAGTTCCTTGGCAGGAGCAGCAAGAGAGTGGCTACATAATCTAGACGATGAGTTCGTTGAGTCTTGGGACCATATGGTGGAAGTCTTCTTTGAGAGGTTCTTCCCTCCTGAGAAGACTAACGACATGATCCAGAAGATTCACAATTTCACCCAACAGGCGGGTGAAACATATTCTGAGACCTGGGAGCGATTTCAGGTTATGTTGAGGAGATGTCCGCATCACGGGCTGGACAAAGAGACACAGGTGAAAATCTTCTATTTTGCTCTCTCCGAGCATGATAGGAGTAATCTGGATTCAGCCGGGTCAGGATTTTTTCTGAACAATACTGACACTAGATGCTGGGAGATATTAAAGAACATGGCTAGGAAACAGTCATGGGGTGACAGAGGTGCCATGGAACAAGTCAAGGCTGATGGCGAATCCAGAATAGTTAGGGAGCTGAACGATAAGTTAGATCTTCTAGCCAAGAAGCTGCTAGCTAAAGAAGATGCATCTGAAGATGAGGAGGCCCATGTGAAATTCATGCAACAACAGCGTTATAGAAACAATGACTATGCATGGAGGAAGGATAAAAAGTTCTCATGGAAGGATCCGAATAATTTTCTGCAGGATCCGGATGCCAAGCCACAACAGAGAGCCGAGGATAAGAACACTGAACTACTGAGTCAAATGGTACAACAAAACCAAGAGATGATGGCCATGTTTGGTAAGCAATTGCAATCCCAAGGTGATATTCTAACCAAGTTTGGGCAGACGCTGCAAAGCCATGGAGCACAAATGCGGGCATTAGAAACCACTGTGGCACAGATTTCGAGTGAAGTGGCGGCCATCAAGCACGCCAATCAACAGAAACCATCCGAGAATGCAAATGTGGCCCAAGCACACCATCAGGTCAAGTATATGTCTGTGGTAAGAAATGAGGAGGAACCTCAGGTGCAAGAAGCTAAAGAAGAAAGAAGAATGACTTTTAATACGCATGCGACACCGGTGATACCGTATCCACACACTTACTATGGATTGCCGGGTGGGAACCCATTCTTCAGAAAATCACAGCGAGTTATGAATATTGTATCTCCATCTTGGCAAGAAGAACAATTGCAGGTTGTTTGTGCACATGTGGAAACAACGAATGCGGGAGAGGAACCACAACAAGCTGTTACTATTGAGGATGTCTCACAAAAGCCCACGTCCGAGGGAGTGATTGAAGCAAGCTTAGGGGAGTTGACCCCGAAAAGCTCATATGTGCCACCTCACAGGCGTGTTGATGCAGCAGATGTTTCAAATATGGTCAATCCTAAGTCCAAGAAAGAGCATCGTCATTTTAGGAAATTCCTGGAGATATTCCGAAAACTCCACATCAATATTCCATTAGTGGAGATGATCGAGAAGGTGCCCGCTTATGGGAGGTTCATCAAGGAAATCATCAATAAGAAGAGGCGGATAGAAGATAGTGATATTTGTTAGATGAATGAGATGGTGAGCTTTATGATTCACGAGAGTTCGCCAAAGAAGAGAAAAGATCCAGGGGGTTTCTACGTTCCGTGCTCGATAGGTGGTCGACATTTTCCTAAAGCGCAATGTGATTCCGGCGCTAGCATAAATCTCATGCCTCCGGTGACATTTCAAAAGCTTGGGTTAAAAGAGATAAAGAAGTTGGCCGCAACCATTGAATTGGCGGATGGGTCTACCGTGAGACCCTATGGAGTATGTGAAGATGTTCTCGTCAAAGTGGATAGATTCATATTTCTGGTGGACTTTGTTGTCATGGATATGCCACCGCTCCAAAGCTGTGAAATTCTTCTAGGAAGACCTTTTCAAGCAACGACAGATGTCGTGACTGCCTTAGGGAGAGGTACTTTGTCCTTAGGAATTGGAGGAGATCGAGTTGAATTCAAATTACCACATGATCCTCTAAGCGCAGTTCCCAAAGTGAAAGGATGATAAGCTTCATACCGTCTAGCCTAAGACGTTAAATGAGGGCGCTTGTTGGGAGGCAACCCAATCATCGATACATTAGGATAGTTTAATTATAATCATAGGTTGCTTTAATTTCGTTCAATTTTTAGTGTAAAGAAGATACCTTGATCCGTTTGTTCATTGTGCAGGCTGAGGCAGAGTCGATACCATCGACACACTGGTCGATGGTATCGACATAGGTTCAGGTTGACAACTGCAAAGTTCGTTCTGAGTCGATACTATCGACGGTCGCGTCGATGGTATCGACACACCTACAGGCAGGTTGCCCAACAACAGTCGATGGTATTGACACAGGCGTCGATACCATCGAGATCTCTGGAGAAGTTCAGATCGATTTGTCTCAGTCAACTCGATACCATCGATGACCTCATCGATGGTATCGACATCGTTACAAGTTGAAGTGCACGTGGCGGTGTCGCAATGAAGCCAAGTCGATACTATCGACACCTGTCGATGGTATCGACCATCCATGTCACTGATCCGCGCAAAGAAATCGATGGCGATCACGGCATCCACGTCATCGATCTGGGTTCAATGTCGATACCATCGACCCGCGTCGATGGTATCGACTCAAGAACGATCTGGGTTACAAGATCAAGCAATCGTCAGCCGTCGATACTCGTGAGGGGGGAGGATAGCATCGAGACGTGTCGATACCATTGACCTGCGTCGATGGTATCGACGGGTTAACAGTGGCGCCGACCAAGTCTATATAAGGAGAGTCATTACGTCATTTGACGTCACACCTTCAGAGTGATCTTCCTCCTTTGCGCCGAGCACTCCCCCGAGCCATCTAAGATCGAAGAGCAGCAACACCGAGAGAAGATCTTCCCTGAGCTCTTCTTCTAATCCCGTTTCTCTCGCAACAATGGTGCACGTCGCCGGAGCATCATCCTCCCGCGCAAATCCTATGGATAACATGGAGTTCGTGCCACCCCCTACGGCGTCAGTATCACGTCCGCGCCTGGTTCACCCATCCACAGAGGTGAAGAAGATCTATGAAGAGATCTTGAAGCGGAAGATAGAGCCTACCCGGTATGTGGACCGGGATATGATCCGCGATCTTGGATTCGAGGCCAACTTGGCCTATGTGCTGAAGGGTCAAGCACGCCACACCAGCAGAAGGCCAGACGAGATGGAGTACCATGTGGATGGTCAACCATTCTTCGGCGAGTGGCCCACCTACAAAGAGTTGGTGGTGGAATTCATGGCGTCCCTTGATGTCTGCGTCGTGCCCAACGACGTAGTTGCTACTGATCGTGAGTGGATCAAGGGCCGGGTGTCATTCTGGCTGTTCAACATCGACTACAACATCACTCTTAGGCATTTCAATAGCATCTTTAACTGGAACCTCTCCCAACACAATCACCGCCGACCGGACGCCCGCACCGATTATGACAAAATTTTCGCCGAGCTAGTGACAGTGCCAGCGGGCAAGACAGTGAGCTACCACAATGCTGGGGTAGAGGATTTCAAGCACCCATTTGTCCGGGTCCTACACCGGATGTTGAGTTTCACATTCTTTGCTCGTAGCGATCTAGCGCTGAGCAAATTTCAGGAGACCGATCTCTTCTTTCTCTACATGCTCCTGAAGCGACAACAATGCAACTGGGGTGCGTTTTTCCTGCAGCGAGTTCTGGCGGTTAAGAGGAGTACGAGGAAGGCTCCGATTCATTTCGGCGGGCTCATCACCAAGTTGGTGCACTACCTCGGGCTCAACTTCTCCACCATGACGTCGCTTTCCACGAGGAGTAAGGTGAACGTGCAACATCTGCACCGTTCAAACCTTATTCTTCTACGGGATGGTTTGGCGTACGCACACTGCCACGTCAACCACGCTTACCAGGAGTGTGCTCTACCAGATCCCGTCTTCCACATCGAGGGTGCACATCATTTCAGATGGTCGATCATAGCCATCGACTCCGATGATGAAGACGGCGACAACGATGGACAGGACGGTGAGGCTGAGGAGGAATAAGAGGCCTTTACACTTCTTCGAGCACGAGTAGCACCCCGGAAGCGTCCTCGGATGCACCCGGGTGCGTCTTCATCATCACAGCCTCCGCCTCCATCACCACAGCCCTCGCAGCCGAGCGAGGATGCCTACTCCATGCAAGGCATGTACACGATGCTGCAGGACATCTAGCAGACATAGCAGCAGCATCTAGTGATGTATACCAGTATTTAGGACACTACGAACCAGATACTTGACAACCAAAGGGCGATGTTCGAGAATGAACGTCTCCTCCTCGACAACCAACATCAGATACACAATCGGTTTCACCAGATGGAGATGCAACAGGAGCCCTTCTACGACCACTACTGGAGTCAGAGTTACTTTGGAGGCTATCCACAGCCTCCGCCGAGGACCCATTATGATCCGAGCTTCCAGGGGGAGTATCCGTCTTGGGATCCTACGGCTCCATAGTACCCACCTCCACCTCCACAAGAGTGATCTGGCATCTCTATTCCAACCTGTAAGTTTGTTTTTGACTATGAGGCCATAGTCGAATTCAAGCTTAGGGGGGTAGTTGGAACAACTCTATCTTTTATTGTTTTTAGTTTTTAGCATTGTTATTTGTTTCTTGCATCTTTAGATTTTGTAGGATCCACATTCTATCTAGTGTAATTGTGGATGTCATAAATTGTGTCATCTTGCTGTTAGTGCATGGGGAATTCAAGGGAATTTTGAAAATTTTGTGTCTTTGGATAGCTTGTTTTGTTTTGACCTTGGGAACACATCCTACGAAAATGATTGATTATGTCAACTTTAAAACAACATTTCATACCTGTACTCCTAAAGATTCATGAAAGTGGACGGAAATGGTTGTTTGAGCCTAACCGAACCAAATGGTAATGAGACCTTAATTGGATGTAAGAGAGAGAACCCTCTAAACTACTACACAGGTCAGTAAGGAGGGACACATGATATTTTTCTAAGGTTCAGTCATCTAGTCTTGTGATCGTTCCACTTCATTTTTCCATAATCCACCTAAAAATTGGAAGTAAAGTGCAGTTTTAATTCCTTTTGTGTGCATAGCATTTAGATAGGACTTGCATGGGTATTTTCCATATGTTTGCATAAAAAGAAGAAAAAAAATATAGGAATTCATGCACATTACCTTTAGGTGCATGCCATGTAGTTGCACTCATGATTTTCATGCATAAAGTATATCATGTATCTCAATTTTTCCCCAATGGTGAATGAAACTGTTCCATACCTTCTAAATATTGAAAAAAAAATTTGAGCATGAAGAAAATAGGCCAATAAACCTATCTTTAAGCAATTATGGATATGTGGGCTGAAAAAAAAAATTGAAAATCTGCGATATATAAAGAAAAAAAAAAGAATTTAGAAGAACGTGAAATAAGAAGGAGAAAGGAACATGATATCACCTACATCTCAGGATAATTGAGTAAATGATGTAGCTTGACTAGATATCCATCTCGTGGATGGTTAGTGCATGCATCATTCCACCCAATTTTAGGCATTAGGGCATTTCTAATGTGCATTTGCATCATATAGGACATTTTTGTATTATGCATGTTGAAACTGTACAATACTTCCACTTTCTTCCAAGTTCTTCCATGAGCCACCCATTTTCATCCACCCGTTGCTCGGATTGGTAGGCCACCGTGAATTTCTCCTCACTAATGAATATCAGGAGAACTGCTTCCATGTAGATGGTAGTTAGGGCGAGCAACGTAGTATAGGCGATCACAAGATGCACCAATGCTGAATCGGCGAATTTTATTATGTTAACTGCCTTATGTGATAGTGTTCATCGGTTAGGAGGTTGATTTCTTTTATTGATGATTACTGTCACCTTTAGGGTAATTACTGTTCTGTGGTTAGAGAAGGCCGGTTTGTGAATGTTCAGTGGGAGTCATATGGGATGTTGGGTTGGTGTGTTGTTTTTCAGTTGACATTTGCAATTCTATTCTAAGGATTAGTTGCTCGAGGGCAAGCAACGTTCAAGCTTAGGGGAGTTTGATGTGATGATTTTGAGTCGCACTTATAGACCTGTTTTATATGTGGTTTATGCTTTAATTAGTCATTTCTATGGTTAATATCGCATAATTCATCCATTTTGGTCTTTGTCATCATTTTATGTCAAATCCCCTTAGTTTCATCATTTTGAGCATTCATTATCACATTATTATTATTTGTGTGGATTTATTTGATCTTGTATTTGAATTTCAGGAAAAACAAGTATTTGCTTCCGTCGATACCATCGACGGAAGTCGATACCATCGACGAGACCGCAGGTTGCCAGCCGAAAGGAGCAGCAAAGAGTCGATACCATCGACGCTGATGTCGATGGTATTGAGACACCTTCAGGTTGCTGGCGAAGAAGCAGTCGATAGTATCGACACCAAGTCGATACCATCGACGCATGGAGGCTACAGCATCGCAAAACGAAAGAACCGACGCCAAAAAGGAAGTCGATACCATCGACCCGCGTCGATGGTATCGAGATGATGAAGGGCGCGATAAAGGAAGGATTTGCAGCCAGCCGCTACTGTAGCGGGTCGATACCATCGACTCGTGTCGATGGTATCGACGCCGTCAGATATGCGTTGGATTTAGAATGATTTCAATCGGACGGCTGGAGTTAATTAACGACCTAATTAGGAACTTATACCTAATGACGGCCGCCCAGACAGGGGAGGATCGGATTTTGGCTTTTGCACAAGTGCCGAGGAGCGAGAAAGGAGAACGGAGGCCAGAAGTTCATACCTGTCGATCCGGATGCTGCCGAAGACGGATTTCACCACCGAGAGGCGGGAAAGCTCGTGTTCTACGCAAAGGATCAATCGGTTCTTCTCCGTTCAGGGGTTTTTCCATTCAATTCACATTTTTCATATGATTTCCCCTATTTCTACCATGTACTTGTGTGAGATGAACATGCGGGGCTAATCCCCTCCATCTTTAGGACCGGGAGTAGCCCGGGAATGCATTGTATGACAATTTTATATTAATAATTCATATTTTCTCTCTTAAATCCGTGGTATAGTTTCATTTTCTCCATATATTGTTATGCTTGATCACCATGATAATAACCTAATGCCCTTAATCACTTCGATAGAAGGATTAATGGTTGAAAAGAGACGAAACCTACATTAATCGATAAATCCCTTGACAAAGGAGGTGTAAAATTAATGGTGGAAACTGAGAGACCGTTCGTAATGCACTTAGTTTAGGGAATAGGTCACTACGACGGTGGAACCGACCTAAACCTAAGTAGTGAATTGCACCACGACAGTGGGTAATTCTGTTTTCAGGCCACTACCCGGATAGAGAGAGAAGATTGAGGAATTATATGAAATCTAATACAATGATAACCCGCGGTGAAACCGCAATCCTAAAGATACCTTTTTGAATTGATTAAATTAACCTTTAATCGATTGTTTGCTTTGTTTTATTTATATTTTCTTTTAATTTTATTCAACAACCTCAATTTGTTATTCGGTTTAGCAGATCGTAAATAGTTAGTAGGAGTCTCCAACATTTCCGAGTATCCCTGTGTTCGACTCGGGCCTCACAAGGCCTGTACTACTCGACGCGTATACTTGCGTTTTTAGCGCGTAGTAAAATACACGTCAACACCTCTCACTTATTCATGTCCTAAGAAGCAAAGCAAAAAGACTCTATTGACTTCTTAGGATCCCGATCTGCGTTAGGTTGGTCCATGTAGCGAGCAACAGTCCCTACAGTCCGAACCAGTTGGTCTAAAGCAGTGAGACGAGCTCCTCGTATTGTGCTTGAACCAACCCTACTATTGAGATGATCTCATAGGTCACCTAGGGGTTCCTAGTGACTCTCTAATGAGCTTTTAGAGTGGTACTACCAGGCACGACATATCCGCATTCATGAGTGCATGCATACACTGGCTGGGCACCATCCTCAACTCTCCTAAAAGAGAAAGCAATGCTCATTTATTTTTCACACTCAAGCTTTTATCATCTGCATTCTATTTGTAGGCTTGGGTGAGAACTATATAGATATTTTGGGATTTTGTGGGCACCCAAGCCTCTTTTGTACATTTTTATATTTTTCGTCTTTTTGACTCAATCTAATGTGAGAAGGCACGGTAGTCCATCAAGGAAAAAACTTCATCTTGATCATAGATCAAAACCCATCATTGATCTGTGGATACCTGTGTGAGAAGTTGCAATTATAATTCAAGAATCCTTAGAATAGAGGCAAGCTTGTGAATCCACATCTAGGATTCTTTGATCATGAAATAGCTCATTCCAATCGTCCTTTACCATGGATTTTCCATTCACAACAGAGATCAAGGGAATTTATCTTTAAGCTATGAAAAAGGGACATAACCTTAGATTTATTACCAAACTCAAGGAAAGAGTCAAAGAGAAAGTCAAGCAAAAGATCAAGCAATTTTTAAGATGAAAATGTTGCATCTAGGCATAAAGTCAAGCATTTATCTATTAGATTTGCACAATATAGCCATAATTGCAAAGCTAAAAAGTAGAATTTTTTTGAAAATTTAAAACTAAATGTAGGAAATAAACATGCATGCAAGAAGGGTGAAGAGAAAGAAGAGTGAAGCCCACCACCCCAAGATTAAAAATTTGGTCGTCCTCAAGCAAGACTTAAACTTGAAATAGTGAGGCAGGAATGCATGATTTTAAAGGCAGTTATTGAAGTTCTAAAGATGATGTATGGATGCAAGGGTATAAAAAAATAGTTAGAGGAAAGAAACTAACTAACATGAACATGGAAAGCAAAATTTATTGTAATAAAAGGGCAGGAGGGTGGGTAAGAGATAAAAGGGGGTGGCAGCCCCACGATCCCGACAATGGGATCCCAAATCCTATGTTTTGGGACCAGTGTCACCTGTGTCTTGCCGACGGGTTCCACCACATAATAGGAGTAGAATAGGCGTATGTGTTGGCCCTCCCACATCTGAAGAAGAGGAATGTAATCCGGCGACTCGATGGAGTCATCTTTGTGCTGAAAGTGGCTTGAACTGCACTGGGATGAATTCTTCGGCATATCAACCTCAAGGTACCTTTCATTATACAAATCTGAATATGAAGGTCCTGGGATGTTGACATAGGATGAGATGGAGGGGATAGGTTGAATGACTTGGGTAGGATCCATTTCTCCTTCCTCCATCTCTGAACTTGAGGTTGGATTCTCAAATTAATCTTCATGTACAGTCTGAGTCATCCAATCATCTTCTAAATAAGAAGTACTCCCTGAAGATTCAGTTTGTGGTTCTACCACCCCAAGCTTATCACCTAGCATGGAGTCAGAGGTATCTTCATGCTCAGCAGCCATGTTGTAATGAACCGTCCATCTTGTCCCCTTGACGTCCACCCTACCTTGTAAAGGTAAGGGTGTAAATCGCGGTTCATGTTGTTCCAACTATTCGTCGTCAGTATATTCACTCCATTGAGAGGAATAGTCGTCGTCATCCTCATCAAACAAATTATTCCAAACCATGATCGGCATATTGCTCGAAGTGAAGTGACATGTCTCAATATGAGAGTCGTCACTCTAGTCTGGACACTATCTGAATTAGATTTGTTAGAACAAGACTCACTTTTTGATTATGAGTTTGTTTGACTTTCTCTGTGAGGATAGGAGTCATCATCTTCATAGACCCATTCTTGTTCCTTCACTGGTTCATCAACTGGCTCATATGGATAGAATGAAGAACTTCCCCATGTATGTTGGTCTTCACAGAAAAATCATGGCAAATCCAGTTGATGGTATGAATAGGATGATGGTGAAGCATACTCCTCTTCAGACCCAATGGATTGGTCTTGATGACTGGCTTCTTTGTTGTCTTGTGATGGTAGTTCTAACCGAATTGTAACCAAATCGATGAGCTCTTAGAGCCTCCTATTTTGTTCAACATCTTCATCATGAAGTTGTTGTACTTGAGCAGCAATGCTTTCGAGACCCGTCGATTCTACCATGCATACATGAGGGGAATCTATTGTATCGAACTGATGCGCTTGGATGGATCCTTGCTCAAGAGTTTTAAGTAGACTTCTACTACGATTTATAGCCTCAGTAACTAGTTTGAGATGACAATCCTGCTCTTCTAGGAGTTGTTGCATTGGATCGACATCTTCTCAGAGATGAGGGGCTAAGGAAGTGAGTGTGTTGGCACTTTCTCAGCTCAGCTCCACTGCCTTGATCAGTTGTTACTCCCATGATGGAACGAAAGTCGAGGGCTGGCTGGTAGTCTCTGTTGTTGGAATCTTGACATATGACGACGGTGGAGGTAAGTATAACTCGACTAGCTATAGGGCACGACCTTCAATTATTTTCCAGCAGTCGGAACTATGGAAAAACTTAGGAGGACAGGTGGATAAGATGACTTGTCTTGCCGAAGTGAGATCAATGGATGAAAAAGGCATAAGAAAAATAAAAGGTATTCAATATATATGAACAAGTATGTATAAAGCAAGAGGAAAACTATGCATATATATATACATGCTTATAGTGACTAAACAAAAATCTTTTAGGTGTGTAAACGTGGAAAACCACGTCCCCGGCAACGACGCCAAAAGTTGATCGTGCTTTTTCTCGTGTCTGGATTCAAACACGGGACAAAGGAAGGAATAAAGCTTTAAATTTATAACCTGAAACCTTCTAGGCCCCCGTAACTTTATTGTGGGGTCGGAATAGATATATGGGGTCGAACACAGGGACGTGGGGACGTTTAGGGCACCATAGATCTTATTCTATAGTCAGATAAGCCAAGACGATAATCGATAAAAGGGTGCTAGAACTAGTCTAGCGGGTTGTCACGATTTAAAACTAAGAAAAGAAAAGAAAACAAAACAAAATAGAGCTCGTGGTTCTACTAATCAGAGAAAGAGAGTCCTGGCTTTGTAACCATGAATGGGGCAGTCTATGCACCCGTTATAGGGCATAGACAACCCTCGAAAACCTAAGCAAGCAACCCATATCAAACCTAGTACGTACTATCATGTATGTTCCTGTGGGTCGTCCCACTCGCTCTCGCGATGTGTGACTAAAACCATCAATAATATGTCATCGACCCTCTCACTAGGAATGACATATCAACACCTCAGAATACGTTAAGTTCCCTCTTGGGTCTTAGGATATTCCGAGATGTTAGGAACATAAAACCTTAGACCATCCTCCTCTCGGGTTCAGATCCAACTATCTCCTCTTAACCATTCCTACACAGATCTCACGATAAAGGAAGAAATAGAAGTTTAAACTAGTAAGAGATCAACCAAACTGGCAATCATAACTTGGAAAGAGAAAATAGAACAAGCATCATACTAGATCTGATATGAATCTACTTGCTTAAGGCAAAAGTACATATACATGCCCAGATGGGGCTACATAGCTAAGAAGGAGCTAACTAGCCACACACAAGCATGGTTAGCATCGAACAAAGACGGATGAACATTGTTTGTACAAGAAACAAAGGAATGCAATACAATGAAAGAGGAGAAGAAAGAGATATATCCCGTAGAGGAAAGGTGGCTCTTGCTCCTCGGTCTCCGTGCAGGTCGGATCTCATTCCTTGGTCCTCCTCTTCATCCTTCTGGACTCCTTGGTTCTCTCTCTGTCTCTAGATCTACTCTAAACAGCAGCCCGGTGGATGTGAGAGGATGTTGGTGTAGACTGATCTTCTCTCTCCTCAGCTTCCACCTGTGGAGATCGTAGACCAACAGTGGAGGAGGGCATTGATGCAGATCTTCACTCTCCTTGGTGGTGAGGATGAACATAGCATAGATCTGCTCTCTTCTTGGTTTCCACCCTTGGAGAGAGTAGATCTGAGATGGGGATAGAGAAGAGAGTGTGTGAAGCCTGGTGGCTGCTGGAGCACGTAGACTGCCTGCCTCGGTCCTCTCAGACCTTGGGATGCTTCCCTGAGGCTTTGGCTCGAACCCTGTAGCCTTCCAACATCTGGACATGACCCAGCAGCCCTTTGGCCTCAAGGCTGGTCCTCTTGAATGAAGGGGGTCGGTTCCTATTTATAGGCCTGCTGGGCGGACCTGGTCTGTTTGGGCCGTTTAACCTCGGTCGAGGTGTGCACAGACATGGTCGCGGTTTGATTTCTTCCACTTTTGGTTGTGATTCCATTTTAGTCATGATTTCCCTCTGCTGAGGTCGTGGTTTTTCACGATCGCGATCTCTTCTTGGCCTGGTCGCGATCTTTTTGGCCTGGTCGTGAATCCTCTCCTGCCTAGAGATGACGTATTGGCTTATCTGCTGCCATTGCCATTATACAGATGTGCAGGGACGACGTGCTGGCTTATCTCTTGACAAACATATGTGGGTCGCGGTTCCATTGGAGAGTCGAGGTCAGGTGTGGAGGTGGAGAGTGGTGATGTGATCTCAGGTCAAGGTCCATGTGAGGAAGAGAGGGTTGCGAAGGTTGCAGGTGGAGACAGACAAGGTGAAGGGGCAGTAGGTGCAGAAGATCACACTGTGTAGGGGATGAACTCGAGGTCACGGTAAAGATTGCGGTTACAATCAATTGCAAAAGAGGTCACGACGATGGCAGGGTGAAGATGGGCGACACAAAGGTCGCGGTGCTGGAGTGGGTGCAGGTCGCAACTATGGTGGCAGTGAGTGGATGATCGAGTTGTGTGCGGTGATGTGATGATTTTGATTCGCATTTATAGACCTGTTTGATATGTGTTTTATGCTTTTATTAGTCATTTTTATGGTTAATGTTGCATAATTCATCCACTTTGGTCTTTGCTGCTATTTTATGTCAAATCCCCTTTAATTCATTGTTTTGAGCATTAATTGTCAAAATATTATTATTTGTGTGAATTTATTTGGTTTCATGTTTGAATTTCAGGAAAAATGAGTATCTGCTTCCGTCGATACCATCGACTTGGTCACAGGTTTCCTGCCGAAAGAAGCAGGAAAAAGTCGATGGTATCGACTTTGATGTCGATGGTATCGAGATACCATCAGGTTGCTGGCGAGAAATCGGTCGATAGTATTGACACCAGGTCGATAGTATCGACATACCATCGACACTCGGAGGTTACAGTGTCAGAAGATTGCAAAAACCAACGCCTAAAGGAAGTCGGGTCGATGGTATCGAGACTACATCAGACACTCGAACGAAAGGAATGAAGGGTTGTCGCTACCACACTGGGTCGATACCATCGACCCGCGTCGATGGTATCGACACCATCAGATATGCATTTGATTCAGATTGATCCCAATCAAACGGCCGTGGTTAATTAGCAACCTAATGAGGGAATTAAACCTAATGACGACCGCCCAGACATGGGGATCATCTCATGAGCCATTGCACGAGTACCGAGGAGCAAGGGAGAGGAGAACGGAGGCCAGAAGCTCATACCAGTTGATTCGGACGCCGCAGAAGATGGATTTCACCACCGAAAGGCGGGAGAGCACGCGTTCTACGCAAAGGATCAACCAGTTCTTCTCCGTTCAGGGGTTTCACCTCTCAATTCACGTTTTCCACATGATTTCCCCTATCTCTACCTTGTACTTGTTTGAGATGAACATGCGGGGCTAATCCCCTTTGTCTTTAGGATCGGGAGTAGCCCGGGAATTCATTGTATGACAGTTTTATAATAGTAATTCATATTTTATCTCTTAAATCCGTGGTATAGTTTTGTTTTCTCCATATATTTTTATGCTTGATCACCATAATAATAACCTAATGCCTTTAATCACTTTGAAAGAAGGATTAACAGTTGAAAAGAGACGAAATCTACATTAATCAATAAATCCCTTGACCAAGGTGGTGTAAAATTAATGGTGGATACTGAGAGATCGTTCATAATGCACCTAGTTTAGGGTATAGGTTACTACGACGGTGGAACCGACCTAAACCTAGGTAGTGAATTGCACCACGACAGTGGGTAATTCTGTTTTCAGGCCACTACCCAGATAGAGAGATAAAATTGAGGCATTATATAAAATCTAATACAATGAAAACCCGCGGTGAAACCGCAATCCTAAAGATACCCTTTTGAATTGATTAAATTAACATTTAATCGATCGTTTGTTTTGTTTTTGTTTTTATTTTCTTTTAATTTTAACAACAACCCTCAATTTGTTATTCGGTTTAGCTGATCGCAAATAGTTAGTAGGAGTCTCCAACAATTCTGAGTATCCCTGTGTTCGACTCGGGCCTCACAAGGCCTATATTACTTTGAGTGCTACGAGCGGCCACTCTAGGCCACAAATTTTTTTTTATTATCTTGAAACAATTTCAAATATTCCTAAATTGTTCGATAATTTTTATACTCGTCATAGCACTGTACTGAACTCGAATTTTCCTATTTTAGGTACATTGCATGGTGCAGACGCGTAGTACTGACTACGCAAATCCCGCACCCGAGGTTTCGCTGTAGAAACCTGAGGACGAGGATTATCACGAGCAAGAGCAAAAAGAAGAGGTAGATTACGAACTTGAACAGGAAGAGATGGCCGAGCCACAGACTATATGGGAGAAGATCAAGGCTTCTTCCTCATCAGCTTCCAAAGGGCCTATAAAGAAGCAAGCAATCAACATACCTACATATAAGATTGATCCGACGTTGATAAATCTGGTGAAGTCGAATGCTTTTCATGGGCTTAAGAATGAGGATCCCGTCGCTCACATGAGCCAGTTTGTTGAGAACTGTGACATGGTAAAAATTGATAGGTTTCCACAGGATGCACTGTATCTCAAGATTTTCCCGAGTTCATTGGCGGGAGCGGCACGAGAGTGGTTACATAATTTAGATGATGAGTTCATGGAGTCCTAGAACCATATGGTGGAGGTCTTCTTTGAGAGGTTCTTCCCTCCAGATAAGACTAACGACATGATCCAAAAGATTCATAATTTTACCCAATAGGCCGGTGAGACATATTCTGAGACTTGGGAGAGATTTCAGGTCATGTTGAGGAGGTGCCCACATCACGGGATGGATAAAGAGATGCAGGTGAAGATCTTCTATTTTTCTCTCTCCGAGCACGATAGGAGTAATCTGGATTCCGCTGGGTCAGGATTTTTTCTGAACAATACAGACACCAGATGCTGGGAGATACTAAAGAATATGGCTAGAAAGCAGTCATGGGGTGAGAGAGAAAGAGGCCCGGTAGAGCAAGTTCGAGTAGCAGGTGAGTCCAAGGCAATGAAAGAGTTGAATGAGAAGATGGATCTTCTCGCAAAGAAGCTACTGGAAAAGGAGGATAATGAGTCCGGGGATGAGGCTCAAGTCAAATACATGAGACAACAACAAGGTTATAGGAACAATGATTATTCATGGAGAAAAGACAAAAAGTTCTCGTGGAAGGATCCAAACAATTTTCTGTAGGATCCGGATGCCAAGCCCTCGCCAATCGCAGAAGACAAGAGCACGGAGCTGCTCAATCAGGTTATAAAGAAAAATCAAGAGCTAATGAATACATTTGGCCAGCAAATCAAGCAGCGAGGAGAGTACATGAATCAATTCAGGCAAACATTGCAGAGCCATGGGGCTCAAATGAGGACCATTGAGACATACATGGCACAGATGTCAACCGAGATCGCCAGTTTGAAGAAACCGACACATCCAGGTTTTCCGGGGAATACTAATGTTCCCGGGGGAAATCAACAGGCAAAGGCTATTCTGCTTAGAAGCGACAAGAAAGTGTTGAATCCAAGAGCTGAGGAAACAAGCACACCACAAGCTGAAGTAGAAGTTGAAACCAATGAGGAGCAGCCCACACCAGTCACAGGGTAGGTTGAGGACACAGCCGTGGATGATACTGAAGAACAGGTTGCAGAGGAGGAACCTCAGAAAAAGACACCTTATGTGCCACCTCATCAAAGGGCACAAGCTGTTCCGGTCCCGTATCCAAACAGTGCTAAGGCAAGGAAGGAAGATGCGCAGTTCAAGAAGTTCTTGGACAGTTTTAGGAAGCTTTCAGTCAATATCCCTTTACTGGAAGCCATTGAGCAAATTCCTTCATACGGGAAGTTTCTAAAGGATGTCATTACGAAGAAGAGGAAAATTCCGGATACAGAGGTCATCGTGCTAAAGGAGAAAGTGAGTGCCTTCATCATGGGCACTTTGCTGCCAAAGAGGCAAGATCCAGGGTGCTTTAACATTTATTGTTATATTGGGAAGGTTAAATTCGGTGAAGCGCTATGTGACTCAGGGGCAAGCATCAACTTGATGCCCCTTTCGACATTCAAAAAGCTGGGATTGAAGGAGTCACGTCCAAGCAATATGACGATTCAATTAGCGGATAACTCTGTGGTGAAGCCTTATGGAATCTGTGAAGATGTGTTAGTAAAGGTGGATAGGTTTGTCTTTCCGGCAGATTTTGTAGGCATGGAGATGCAGGATGAACATGGCAACGAGCTGTTACTTGGACGTCCCTTCCAAGCTACAACCGACATGATCTTAGAGATGGGGAGAGGTCGCTTGACCTTGGGCATAACCGATGACCGCTTTGAGATGGTCATGCCTTCTAGTACTGCGTCATCTAAAGCAAAGGAACAATGCAATATGGTAAAACATCTGGATTGTAATATTTCACTTTGCCTTGGGAAGCCATTTATGGACATGGCTCATGCGATGAACAAGGTAGACAATGGAACTTTGGTTGTGGATATCATGGAGCAGACCAAAGTAGTTTCTCTGTGCAAAGCTGTGGGATTCCCTAATGATGAGAATGAGGACACTCCGCTGTCTATGGAGGATGATGTGATTGCTATTTCTGTTTCTGATGCATACTCGGAATTACCGTTGGAGGCTTGCTTGTTAAATATTACACATGATTGGATGCGGAGCAAATAACTCAAGGAGTGCGCTAAAATACTTCAGATGCTTCCATGCTTCTATGCGAGGCATTATGAAGATTTAGGTGAACTGCCCCTGCCGCTTCAATCATCTCTTATAAGCCCGCCGGATCTAGAATTAAAGCCGCTGCCCCCACATCTCAAATATGTCTTTCTAGCTGAGGAAGATAAGTTACCAGTGATCATCTCTGCTTATTTGAGTGCGGATGAGGAGGAACAATTGTTGATAGTGTTGAAGAACCACCGGGGAGCTTTTGGGTGGTCCGTTGCAGATATTAAGGGGATTTCCCCTACTCTATGTCAGCACAAGATTCGGCTCGAGGAGGGTGCCTAGCCCGTGATTCAACCTCAACGACGTCTCAATCCAAGCATGATGGAGGTTGTGAAGAAGGAGGTCATTAAACTTCTTGATGTAGGTATCATTTATGCCATATCAGACTCGACATGGGTGAGCCCCACACAGGTAGTCCCTAAGAAGGGGGGAATTACTGTCACCCAAAATATTTTAAATGAACTTGTCACCACCCGATTGGTAACTGGGTGGCGAGTTTGTATTGATTACCGCCGTTTGAACGCCGCCACGCTAAAGGATAACTTTCCTTTACCTTTCATTGATCAAATTCTAGAGCGTCTTGCCGGTCGATCGCACTTATGTTTTCTAGACGGATACTCAGGGTACAACCAGATCTCAATTGATCCTTTGGATCAAGAGAAATCTACGTTCACTTGTCCCTATGGGACTTTTTCTTGCTGCCGAATGCCGTTTGGTTTATGCAATGCACCGGCGACGTTTCAACCATGTATGCTCGCCATATTTTCTGACATGGTAGAGCGTTGTCTCGAGGTTTTTCATGGATGACTTTTCAGTGTATGGTGCATCGTTTGATGAATGTCTCTATAATATGGACAAAGTTTTACAGTGTTGTGAGGACACACATTTGGTCCTCAACTTGGAGAAATGTCACATGATGGTGACTGAGGGGATAGTGCTAGGACACAAGGTGTCTAGCAAAGGTTTAGAGGTAGATCTGGTCAAAATTGAAGTCATTTCCAAGTTGCCCCCACCAAATTCTGTTAAAGGGGTAAGAAGTTTCTTGGGACATGCCGGGTTCTATCGGCGATTTATAAAAGATTTTTCTAAAATCGCGAAACCTCTATCCGAGCTTTTGGAGAAAGATGATGTATTTTATTTCAATGATAAGTGTCTACATGCGTTCGACGTGTTAAAAGAAAAACTAATTTCTGCACCGGTTGTTCAAACGTCGGACTGGGCGAAACCGTTCAACTAATGTGCGATGCTTCAGACTTTGCAGTAGGAGCTGTGTTGGGGCAACGGGTGGACAATAAGCCCGCCGTGATTTTCTATGCTTCAAAGACTTTGAATGATGCCTAATTGAATTATACAACTACTGAAAAAGAATTACTCACCGTTGTGTTCGCTTTTGAAAAATTCCGGTAGTACTTAGTTGGAACTAAAGTAGTTGTTTGGACTGACCATGCCACAATCAAATACTTAATGGAGAAAAAAGACGCAAAGCCTAGACTCATTAGGTGGATTTTGCTCTTACAAGAATTTGACATCGAAATCAAGGATAAATCTGGGATTGAAAACGTTGTTGCTGATCATTTGTCTAGGTTAGAAATGGTGGATGACAAAGATTTACATATACCCATAACCGAGACGTTTCCGGATGAACAAATTTTGAAAATTACTTCTAAGGATCCTTGGTTCGTTGAGATTGTAAACTATTTGGCTTGCAGGGTCATCCTGGAAGATTGGTCATATCAGGAGAAGAAAATATTTTTCCATTCTTTGAGATATTATTTTTGGGATGATCCAATTCTTCTTAAGCAATGCAGGGACGGTATCCTACGCAGGTGTGTGCCTGAGGTGGAGTACGAGAGCGTTCTTTGTCATTGCCACGCATCACCTATGGGAGGACACCACGCAAGCTCACGCACGGCAGCTAAGGTTTTAGAAAGCGGCCTTTATTGGCCAACTTTGTTTCGAGATGCCTACGAGTTTGTGAGGCAATGTGATTCTTGCCAACGAGCAGGTAACATCTCAAAGCGACAGGAGATACCCCTGAATGTGCTTCAGGAAGTGGAGGTATTTGATTTGTGGGGCATAGATTTCATGGGACCCTTTGTGTCCTCAAACACCAATTTATATATTTTATTAGCAGTTGATTATATGTCGAAGTGGGTGGAAGCAATACCCACAAGGACTAATGATTCAACTGTAGTGTGCAGATTCGTGAAAGAAAATATTTTCTGTAGGTTTGGAGTACCCTGAATGATAATCAGTGATGGGGGTACGCATTTTAGGAATCAGAAGTTCTCGACTTTATTGAAGAAATATGGGGTCAAGCACAACATAGGTACCCCATATCACCCGCAGACCCAAGGGCAGGTGGAAGTCTCCAATCGCGAAATTAAGACAATTTTGGAACGTATGGTGGCGTCCACGAGGAAGAACTGGAGTGACCTATTACCGCATGCATTGTGGGCTTACAGGACGGCTTACAAAACACCTATAGGCACCACACCTTTTAGGTTGGCGTACGGTCGGGCTTGTCACCTACCGGTAGAGCTGGAGCACAAGGCCCATTGGGCGCTTAGAACGCTCAATTTGAGTTACGATGGAGCGGGGAGAAAGAGAATGCTTGAATTGAATGAGCTAGATGAGCTGCGGATGATGGCATATGAGAATGCACGGATATACAAAGAGCGCACAAAGCTGATCCACGATCGCCACATCCAGTTGTGCATGTTCAAGAAGGGAGATAGTGTTTTGTTGTTCAATTCACGACTCAAGTTGCATCCCGGGAAGCTCAAATCCCGGTGGAGTGGACCGTTCGTGGTAGAAGAGGTCAAACCACACGGCGCGATCTTAGTGTGTGATGGTGATACCATGTTTCTAGTGAATGGACAAAGATTGAAGCTCTACTTTGGTGAAAATTACAAGAGGAAGGTGAATGAGGTCAAACTCATTTCACTTTCAGATGAATGAGGTGCCCAAAAGCCATCTAGCCTAAGACGTTAAATAGGGGCGCTTGTTGGGAGGCAACCCAACCATCGGTACATTAGGATAGTTCATGTACAATCGTAGGTTGATTTGTTTTAGTTCAATTTTTAGTGTAAAAAAGATACCGTGATCGGTTTGTTATTTGTGCAGGCTGAGGCAGAGTCGATACCATCGACACACTGGTCGATGGTATCGACTGGGTTACAGGTTGACGACTGCGGATTTTGCTCTGCGTCGATACCATCGACAGCCTCGTCGATGGTATCGACCTACCTACACGCATGTCGCGAATGTGGAGTCAATGGTATCGAGATAGCCGTCGATACCATCGAGATCTCTGAAGATTTACAGACAAAATCAACTCAGGAAAGTCGATACCATCGACGGCATGGTCGATGGTATCGACACGGCTACAGGTTGAGACGCAAAGCGGAGGTGTTGCAATAAAGACAAGTCGATACCATCGACCCTCGTCGATGGTATCGACCATCCATGTCACCGATCTGTGCAAACAAATCAATGGTGGTCGCAGCTTCCACGTCATCGATCTGGGTGCAGCGTCGATACCATTGACCCATGTCGATGGTATCGACACGTCAGTGATCCGGGTTTCAAGATTCAACCATCGACGACCGTCGATACTCGCGATGGGGGCGGATAGCACCGAAACGAGTCGATACCATCGACTCGCGTCGAGGGTATCGACGGGTCAACAGTCACGCCGACCAAGTCTATTTAAGGAGATTCATTACGTCAGTTGACGTCACACCTTCAGAGTGATCTCCCTCCCTTGTGCTACGCAACCCCTTGAGCCATCCAAGCTGACAAAGAGCAGCATCGAGTGAAGATCTTCATCGAGTGGAGATTCGATTCTCCAATCTTCACCGAGCTCTTTCTCTAATCCCTTTTCTCTCACAACCATGGTGCACGTCGCTGGAGCATCATCCTCTCGTGTGAATCCGATGGATATCACGGAGTTCGTGCCACCTCCTCCCGTGTCGGTATCACGCCCGCACATGATCCACCCATCTCCGGAGGTGAAGAAGATCTATGAAGAGATCTTGAAGAGGAAGATTGAGCCTACCCGGTATGTGGACTGGGAGATGATCCGGAATCTCAAATTTGAGGCCAACTTGGCCTACGTTCTTCAGGGGCAGGTGAAACGCACGAGCCGAAGGCCCGATGAGTTGCAGTACCATGTTGATGGCCAGCCATTTTTCGGTGAGTGGCCAACCTATAAAGAGTTGGTGGCAGAGTTCATGGCGTCACTTGACGTCTGCGTCGTGCCAAACGACGTCATCACCACTGATCGTGAGTGGATCAAGGGCCGGGTGTCTTTCCGGCTGTTCAAAATCGACTACAACATCACTCTCCGGTAGTTCAACACAATATTCAACTGGCACCATTCTCAGTACGACCACCAGTGACTAGACAACCGCACCAATTATGACAAAAGCTTCACCGAGCTGGTGACGGTGCCGGTGGGCAAGTCCGTGAGCTACCACAATGCTGCGGTAGAAGATTTCGAGCACCCATTCATCCGGGTACTACACCGGATGTTGAGTTCTACACTGTTTGCTCGTGGCAATCTGGCGCTGAGCAAATTCCAGGAGATGGATCTTTTCTTCTTATATCATCTCCTGAAGTGCCAAGAATGCAACTGGGGCGCTTTCTCCATGTAGCGGGTTCTAGCGGTGAAGAGAAGTACGAGGAAGGCCCCGATTCATTTCGGCGGGCTCATCACCAAGCTGGCACACTACCTCGGGCTCAACTTCTCTACCATGACCCCGCTTTCTACAAAGAGCAAGGTGAACGTGCAACATTTGCACCGTTCTAACCATATTCTTTTGTGGGATGGTTTGGCGTATGCACACTGCCACGTCAACCATGCCTACTAGGAGTGCGTGCTGCCTGATCCTGTCTTCAACATCGAGGGGGAACAACACTTCCGATGGCCAATCATAGCCATCGACTCCGATGAAGAAGATGGCGGCAACGACGGTGGTGATGATGGACATGACGACGGGGCTGAGGAGGAAGAGGAGGCCTTTACACCTCTTCGAGCACGAGTGGCACCCCAGAAGCGTCCTCGGATGCATCTTGGTGCATCTTCATCATCACAGCCTATGCCGACTCCCCCATAGCCCTCACAGCCAAGCGAGGATGCCTATTCCATGCAAGGCATGTACACTATGCTGCAAGACATCCACCAGACACATCAACAGCATATGGCAATGTATTCCCGTATTCAAGACACTACGAACTGGATACTAGACAACCAAAGGGCGATGTTCGAGAACGAGTGCCTTCTCCTCGACAACCAACACCAGATACATACTCGGTTGCAACGGATGGAGATGCAGCAGGAGCCCTTCTATGACCACTATTGGAGCCAGAGTTACTTTGGAGGCTATCCACAACCTCCACCTAGGGCCCAGTTTGATCCAAGATTCCAGGGGGAGTATCCTTCTTGGGACCCTACGGCTCCGCAGTACCCGCCTCCACCACCACAGGAGTGATCCGGTATCACTGTTCCAATCTTTAAGTTTGTTTTTTACTATGAGGCCATAGTCGAATTCAAGCTTAGGGGGGTAGTTGGAACCGCTTTATCTCTTATTGTTTTTAGTTTTTATCATTATTGCTTTTGTTCTTGTTATTTGTTTCTTGCAATTTTAGCTTTTTTAGGATCCACATGCTATCTAGTGTAATCGTGGATGTCATAAAGTTGTGTCATCTAATCAATAGTGCATGGGAAAATCAAGGGAAGTTTAAAATTTTTGTGTGTTTGGAAAGCTTGTCTTGTTTAACCTTGGGCACATATCCTATGAAAATGATTGGTTTTGTCAACTTTAAAAAAAAATCACAACTAGACTCCTAATGATTCATGAAAGTGGACGGAAATGGTTGTTTGAGCCTAAATTGACCAAATGGTAATGAGACTCTAATTGTATGTAAGAGAGAGAAACCCATAAACTATTACACAGGTCAGTAAGGAGGGACGCATAATATCTTTCTAATGTTCAGTCATCTAGTCTTCTGATCGTTCCACTTCATTATTTCCATAATCCACCCAAGAACTGGAAGTAGAGTATAGTTTTAACTCTTTTTGATTGCATAGCATCTAGATAGGACTTGCATTGCAATTGTCTATATGTTTTGCATAAAAAGAAAGAAAAAAATTAGAATAGTGATACATGCACATTACCCTTAGGTGCATGCCATGTAGTTGCATTCATAATTTTCATGCATAAAGTATATCATGTATCTCAATTTTCCTCCAATGGTGAATTAAATTGTTCCATACCTTCTAATTAGTGAAAATTTCTGAGTATGAAGAAAAATAAGTCCAATAAAATATTCTTTATCAATTAGGGATATAAGGGATGGGAAATGAAAAAAAGAGAAAAATCTGAAAAATCTGCACAATGAAAAAAAGAGTTAATTAGAAGAAAGTAGAATAAGAAGGAGAAAGGAACGTAATATCACCCGCATTTCAGGATAATTGAGTACATGATGTGGCTTAACTAGATATCCATCTCATTTTGAGACGGATGGTTAGTGCATGCATCATTCCACTCAATTCTAAGCAGTAGGGCATTTTTCATGTGCATTTGCATCATGTAGGACATTTTTGTATTATGCATGTTGAAATAGTACAATACTTCCACTTTCTTCTATGATCCACCCATGTTCATCCACCCGTTGCTCGGATTGGTAGGCCACCGTGAATTTCTCCTCACTAATGAATATCAGGAGAACTGCTTCCATGTAGATGGTAGTTAGGGCGAGCAACGTAGTATAGACGATCACAAGATGCACCAAGTCTGAACTGGCGAGTTTTATTATGTTAACTGCCTTATGTGATAGTGTTCATCAGTTTTGAGGTCAATTTCTTTTATGGATGATTACTGTCGCCTTCAGGGTAATTACCGTTCCGTGGTTAGAGAGGGCCGGTATGTGAATGTCCGGTGGGAGTCATATGGGACGTTGGTTGTGGTGTGTTGCTTTTCAGTTGACATTGGAAATTCTATTCTAAGGATTAGTTGCTCGAGGTCGAGCAACGTTCAAGCTTAGGGGAGTTTGATGCGATGATTTTGAGTCACATTTATAGACCTGTTTGATATGTGTTTTATGCTTTTATTAGTCATTTTTATGGTTAATGTTGCATAATTCATCCACTTTGGTCTTTGCTACTATTTTATGTCAAATCCCCTTTAATTCATTGTTTTGAGCATTAATTGTCAAAATATTATTATTTGTGTGAATTTATTTGGTTTCCTGTTTGAATTTCAGGAAAAATGAGTATCTGCTTCCGTCGATACCATCGACTTGGTCACAGGTTGCCAGCCGAAAGAAGCAGGAAAAAGTCGATGGTATCGACTTTGATGTCGATGTTATCGAGATACCATCAGGTTGGTGGCGAGAAATCGGTCGATGGTATCGACACCAAGTCGATACCATCGACACTCGGAGGTTACACTGTCGGAAGCTTGCAAAAACCGACGCCTAAAGGAAGTCGATACCATCGACCCGCGTCGATGGTATCGAGACTACATCAGGCACTCAGACGAAAGGAAAGAAGGGCTGTCGCTACCACACTTGGTCGATACCATCGACCCGCGTCGATGGTATCGACACCGTCAGATATGTGTTTGATTCAGATTGATCCCAATTGAATGGTCGTGGTTAATTAGCAACCTAATGAGGGAATTAAACCTAATGACGGCCGCCCAGATGTGGGGATCATCTCATGAGCCATTGCACGAGTACCGAGGAGCAAGGGAGAGGAGAACGGAGGCTAGAAGCTCATACCGGTTGATTTGGACGCCGCAGAAGACGGATTTCACCACCGAAAGGTGGGAGAGCACGTGTTCTACGCAAAGGATCAACCGTTTCTTCTCCGTTCAGGGGTTTCACCTCTCAATTCACGTTTTCCACATGATTTCCCCTATCTCTACCTTGTACTTGTTTGAGATGAACATGCGGGGCTAATCCCCTTTGTCTTTAGGACCGGGAGTAGCCCGAGAATTCATTGTATGACAGTTTTATAATAGTAATTCATATTTTATCTCTTAAATCTGTGGTATAGTTTCATTTTCTCCATATATTGTTATGCTTGATCACCATAATAATAACCTAATGCCTTTAATCACTTTGAAAGAAGGAGTAACGGCTGAAAAGAGACGAAATCTACATTAATCGATAAATCCCATGACCAAGGTGGTGTAAAATTAATGGTGGATACTGAGAGATCGTTCATAATGCACCTAGTTTAGGGTATAAGTTACTACGACGGTGGAACCGACCTACATCTAGGTAGTGAATTGCACCACGACAGTGGGTAATTCTGTTTTCATGCCACTACCCAGATAGAGAGATAAAATTGAGGCATTATATAAAATCTAATACAATGAAAACCCGCGGTGAAACCGCAATCCTAAAGATACCCTTTTGAATTGATTAAATTAACATTTAATCGATCGTTTGTTTTGTTTTTGTTTTTATTTTCTTTTAATTTTAACAACAACCCTCAATTTGTTATTCGGTTTAGCTGATCGCAAATAGTTAGTAGGAGTCTCCAACAATTCCGAGTATCCCTGTGTTCGACTCGGGCCTCACAAGGCCTATATTACTTCGACGCATTCACTTGTGTTTTAGCGCACAGTAAAATTGTGTCATGCGATCACGATCTAATGCAGGGAGAGATCGCGGAGGAGGTGTTGGGAGGAGCTGGTCACGGTGAGGATCGCGAACAGGTGTTCGTGGTTCTGAGGAGGTCACGATACCTTGGGATGAAGCGATGACCTGGTCCCGGTTATGGATAGAGAAGAGATCGCGATGTTGTGAGAGTTGTGCTGCTGTCGATCATGAGTTGGTGTTGGATGCAGAGGGGAGGCGACCGCGGGCAGGTGTAGAGATGGTTGGAGAAGAGAGCAGAGGGCTGTAGAAGATCACAGTTGCGATCAAGATCGCGACCAGATGTAGGGTTTAGGATAGAAGAGGAGAAGAGAAAGGGTCAGGCACTGTAGCTGCACAATGAAATAAAGGGGCAGACCCCATGTTTGCTAAAAGAGTAAAGGGACTACATAGTTGTTGAATGGGATGAGAAGCTTGGGCCCAACTTGGCTTCTTGGACATAATTAGACCTGCAAAATGATGCAAAAACCACAATTAAAATGGAGATAATACCAATTGAGCTTAGTGAGGACGTATGAGGTGATTTATGCAATGAAACCAATTAAATAAGAGCCAAACTGGGCCCAGAGTAAAGATAAACTATGATGATTATTATGAGCTCAACATTAGGTGATATATCAAGAAGTACAGTAACTGGGCTACAGTTTAGCAGAGAGAGGCTCTAGCAGGGTAGTTCATCAGTTCGGTGCATGCTAGTCCAACACTGGCCAATTAGCTACGTTATTGGCTATTTTAACTACACTACCTATGAGAAGATAAAAGGTAACAAAACATGAGCATTATTGGGAAAATTAAGACTAAAGTGACATGAAACCATAGATGAAATGCATGGACAATATGCGCAGATTTGGGTGTTATCAGTAGTTAAGTATAGTAAGCTACCAATCATACCTCTATTGAGTTTCTCATCTACCTTTTCACTTTCTTCATCTCTATCAAGTTCTTAGGTGTTGGAAATGGGAGTATCTATTGGCTTAGTGTTCTCCATCCCAAAGTAATTCAAGAGTTCACTTGTGTATATCCCTTGGTTGATGAAGTTTCCATCCTTTGTTTGCTTGATTTGAAAGCCAAGGAATAATATGAGCTTGCCCATCATGATCATTTCAAATTATTTCTGCGTAAGAGAACTAAACTCCTTGAAAAGATAAAGATTAGTCTCTCTAAAAATGATATCATCAACATAAATTTGAATGATTGAGAAATATTTAGAAGTTTGTTTAAGAAAGATTATAGAATCAATTTTTCCCATGACATAGCCAATATATATCAAAAAATTTATGAGTTTCTCATACCAAGATCTAGGGGCTTGTTTGAGACCATATATAGCCTTTTGTAACAATTAAACATGGTTAGTAAGCTTGTCATGTTCAAAGTTGGGAGGTTGAGGCACATAGACTTCCTCCTCTATTCCACCATTCAAAAATGCACTTTTAACATCCATTTTCTGTATCAAGAAATTTTTTTAACTAGCAAAAGACAAGTAGCATTCTAATAGATTCATGTCTAGAAATAGGAGAATAAATTTCATCAAAGTCAATACCTTCTTGTTGATTATAACCTTGAGCTACTAACCTTGCTTTTTTTTCTTACCACCTTGTCGCTTTCATCAAGCTTGTTGCGGTAGACCCACTTTGTGACAATGATGTTTCTAAAACTTGGTCTTGGCACTAGATTCCACACTTTTTTCTTTTCAAACTATTCTAGTTCCTCTTGCATTGCTAGGATCCATTCATCATATTTTAGAGCTTCCTTGACATTGTTGGGAAAATTGTGAGATGAAGGCGTCGTTGGCTTGTTATTTGTTGAAAGCATCCCACATCTCACTCTTTCAAATGGGTTATCTATGATGAGCTCTTTTAGACGGTCTTTAGTAAACTGAGGAGTAGGATCCTTCTTTACATCTTCTTTTGGTCCTTCATCTACAACCACCTCTTTTCCGTTGTCATTGATGTTGAGTTCTTTCAATCTATGAATCACTTCATCTACAACATCATCATTCAAAATATTATTGGAAATGGAGGGGTTAGTCTCAATAAACTTAACATTTATAGATTCTTCTACTTTAGATAGTTCAATTTTATATACTCTCAAAGATATACTTGTAATGCTACGATCGAGAAAGAAAGCCTTATAATATTTTACATCAAACTTATCAAGGGAGTGTTTGGTGTTCAAAACAAAGAATGGTCAACCAAACATATGAAAGAAGTTGATTGAAGACTTTCCACAACACCCTAACTCCTAGGGAGTTTTCCAAAGCAAACGATGAGTGGAAACCCATTTTTGCACAAAATATGAGGTGCTAACGACTTCAGCATAAAACTTCTTGGGAGTTTAACAATCCAAAAGCATGGTTCTAGCCATTTATTGTAAAGACCTATTTTTCCTCTCAACTGCCCCATTTTTTTAGGCATACGAGGGGGAGAACAATTTTGTGAGTAATAGGATTTCTCACAAAAGTTTTCCAACAAGTCATTTTCAAATTCTCCCCCATGGTCACTATGGATAGACACAACATGAAAAGAAGCTTCATTTTCAATTTGTTTGAAAAAAGTCAAGAAAACATCAAGAGTATCACTTTTTGAAACCAAAAATAAAGTCCATGTGAAATGGGAGAATCCATCGACAATCACAAGACAATATTTACTACCATGAAGCAATTATGTTCTCATTGGTCCAAATAGATCAATGTAAAGAAGCTAAAGAACCCTCTTGATGCTAAGAACTCCTTTGGATGTAAAGGAGGATTTGGTTTTCTTTCCTTATGTACAAGGTTGGTATTCCTCATCCTTCTCAAATCTAATTTAGGAAGTCCCTTGACCAATCCCTTTATTCTCAACTTCTTGAATTGATGCATATTTATATGATCAAGCCTATGGTTCTACATCGATACATCATTTTTATCAACTACTAGGCATTTACCAAGAATATGTTTAAGAGAATTGAGAACAATGATATAAAGATTACCCTTCTCGTTCCCTTATATTTTACATTATAGCAGAGGGAATCTAGAAGCAAGCACTGATGTGAAATAAAGAGAACAAAATATCCATTATCACAAAGTTGGCTAACGCTAATTAAATTGTGATGTATGCCATAAACAAGAAGAACATTCTTTATGCATAGTGATGACCTACATCACCTCACCTATTACTTTACCTTTCTTGATGTCCCCAATTATCATCGAACCTCCTTTCATTTTTGTTAGAGTGTTGAAGTGGTCTCTATCATCGGTCATATGCTTGGAACATCCACTATCAACAATACATTTTCCTTTATCCTACATAGAAAGGATAGGTTAGTGTCTAATTTAAACTTTGGGATATGGAGTTAGCTTGGGACCTATTTCATGTTTTTGTCGGTCCCCTTCTTCTTGTAAGGACAAAAAGTAAAGTAATGATCATCACACTTACAATGAGAGCAAACCATAGATGTTTTGGAGCCAGAATTCTCTCCATGGTAAATTGGAGGCATCTTTCTCTTTTTCTTACCTTTCCCTTTGTTCATAGGGGCTCCCTCATATCCCAACCCACTACTACCCACTTGTTTTGTAGAGTGCTCTAGGACTTCATTTAGGGTATTCCCTTTGAAGAATTTTGGCAAGGTATCTCTAAGCCTATGTTAATCATCACTAAGAGTAATGACTATGGAAGAAAGACTAGTAGGATCATCTTGAGCATGCAAAATATCAGAATACAAATAGAGGGTTTTAGTCAAATAAGAGTCTTTTTCAAGAGTTAAGGTGGCTACTTCTTTACTAGGATAGATAGGTCTAGATTCAAGATTATTTACTTTAGCAACAAGCTTAGCATTTTTAGTTATAACCATAACAAGTTCATCAACATAGACTTGGTTTCATCATTAAGGTCATTCATTTTCTTTAGATAAACATCTGTTTCAACTTCAACACCATTATATTGCAGTTCTAGATAAAAAAATTTCCCCTGCAAAGAGTTTATTCTATCAAGATGAACCTTTTCATCTTGTTCAAGAATTTCAATAGTATCGCATGGATCATCTTTTTTTTTTGTCGGTCAAAAACTCATGTTGCTTTTCTTGTATTTTTCTTTGCATCTGTACAGAGCTATCCATCTTCAAAATCTGAAGATGGTGAAAAGAAGGGGAAAAAACAAGATATAAACTTTACAACGACTATCCCAAAGAACAAAGAAAGAATTAGAGTCGAGCAACAGATGCTGCCAGAATACAATGAAGCACTGATAACCTCAGCAAGCATCAGGAAGATAACTCAACAAAAAAAGAACCAGCAGAAACCTCCAGCCTTCTTCATAAGCTAAACCACCTTCATAAGACTCCCAAGCCAGTCATCGCCAGACTATCCTTCAGAGCAGTAGACACTTGAGAACCTCCAGCAGCACAAAAACACATAACAGAACCGAGTTTCGACCCATTATAACTCAACCATCACAGCTATGAAAGCCAGCCATGAGAGGGGAGCGAGAGACCCAGCACCACAATAGCAATCTCTTCAAAGAAAAAAACATAAACCATCATAGGGCACAAGACCTCGACCATCACATGATAGAACTTAAGCCAGATCCAGAGGAACTCTACCATCATAGCTTTAAAACCAGCTATGAGAGGGGAGCAAAAAAAAACATAGTCGCAACATCACCACCCTAAACAGAAAAGGTCCTCAATCATCCTCATATGAACACCAACCAGAAGCTAACAACCCCAAGGCAGGCCAAGAGGAGGGAGGGGCCTTACAAATAGAGAAAAAAAACTCGGCCATCACTAGAACTGCCACTAAGGGGAACCATAGCCATAAATAGCCCTACTCCATCACAAGCATCCACAGGCTAAGCTCCAAATAGCAGCAAATAGGCTATGTGAACCAAACTTCCACCAAGAACATCCTAGATCAACAACTCATAGCACAACAATAGAAGACACTAAACAACCACCTTCAGAAGATCACCATAAATAGGGGAAAGGCTTCACTCCATCTCCTCTGTAACAGATTCAAGATCAGCCCAGATAGCTTAGCCAGAAATAATGATCCCTTCAGCAGGAGAAACAAACATATATCAAACCTGATCAACATCAAGAGCCACTCCAAAATTTTCAATTGTTCTACATGAAGGCTCTAAAAGTCCAGGAAGGTCCAACAAAGAGTACATAAAGCACAGAAATTGGGCACAAGAAACTAGCTCTTGATACTTAGTCATTCTACCACTCCAGATAGCAAAGATAAGAAGCAAAGCTTCTATGAGAAAAGCACCAAGCACAAAAGCATCTTCAACATGATATCAACAACAGAAAGATGAAAGACGATGCTCTTTAGATTTGCACATGGATCATCTAGGATTTTCCCTAATCTCTTATTTTTAGATTTGCACTTAGAGTAAGAAGACTGGGAAGTATGAATCATATCAATGAGAGCATCTTTAGAAAGTTCATTTAAGCTTACCTCACTTACCTTACATATGTCTTCACTTGTTGAGGTGGTGAGTGCATGATGACACTCTCCTTCATTTGAGCTGGAATCACTTGAGGAAGATTCCTCCCAAGAGGCATGGGAAGCATCTTTACCTCTTCTTTCCTTCTTCTCCCTCTTCTTGAATTTGCTCTCCTTGTTGTAGTCCTCCTTCTTAAATTTTCTCTTGTAATGGGATTTGTTTGCCTTGGGACAATCATTCTATCCCTTTTGTCCACATTCATAGCATCTCATATTAGAGGAGGAGGAGGACTTTCCCTTGAAGTGTTTCCCTTTGGAGTAATGAGCTTCAAGATCACTAGGGGATTCATCTTCACTATAGAGAGGAGTAGATCGATAAGAACTTTTTTTTGTAGTACTATGGCCTCCACTTGAGATTTGAAGGCTTCATCCTTTATCTTCTTGGATTCCTTCTCTTCTAGCTTGTCTTCTTCATCTTGAGTATCAATCCTTACTTCAAAAGCATGGAGATCCCAATGAGTTCTTCTGTAGGAATATCAACAAGGCTCTTTGTTTCTTCAATGGAGGTCACCTTGGATAACCGCCTCTTGGGAAGAGATATAAGAATCTTTGAGTTGATCTTCCCTTGGTCCATGGGTTGTCTCAAAGCCACAAGACCATTCACAATGGTGTTGATTCTAGCATGGAATTTCAGCAATTCTTTCTTTCCTTCCCATTTTGGATTTCTCAAGAAATCCACTGAACATGTATACCTTTGAATCCTTGACTTGCTTGGTGCCTTCATAGGTAACACAAAGCTTATCACATATCTCATGAGATGTATCCTGGTAGAGATTCAAATGAATTCATTGGGAGTGATGACTCAATAGATGATGTTTATTGCCATGGCATTTAATTGAGCCTTCTTCATTAGAACTTCATTCCAAATAGCCTTAACTCCTGTAATTGTTTTTATGGAGTTGCAAACACTCTCCACATCTCGTAGCTCATCCCTTAAAGGTAGAATTGCATCCTTCTTCTTCAATAGAGGAAGTATGTGTTGTCAAATATGGGAGCACATAGAGAATCCACCTTATATGTTAAGGGACCCCAACAAATTCTCACCATCTTTTTGTCTTGTAGGAGCACTTGATTTGGAGAAGACTTGCTAAGATACCACTTGTTCAATCATTGGGCTCTAGAGGGGGGGTGTGAATAGAGCTATAAACACTTATCAAATTCATTAGACCTTAAAATTATATCATAAGATAAGGTTGCTTATATGGAATTTGAGTGAAACTAAGCATACACAGAAAGTCTCAAAGAGATTGGAAATAATACAAGCTATGTCGGTCAAGTTTGCATAAAGGTAATTCGACCGATAGCACTATGCAATAGAACAATTTTGAGTTGTCGGTCAAGTTTATTCTAGATGAAACTCAGTCGATGGCTTAATATTGTTTTGTGTGTAGGGTATTGGTAGAGTTGTCACTATGACAAACTCGAGAGTGACAACTCTACCAACATTGGGACTTATCAAGCCCTACACATCTTGTCACTTGAGTTGTCACCAGGACAAACTCAGTCGACAAGGCGGTTTGTAATGGAATTTGATAAATGCTATAAAAGTGTTTAATCATTCATTTTAAGTGCATTTTATATATTTCTTAGCTTAGTTACAAGTCATAGCATCAATACAATTGATTTATAAAACCGCCCTAATTGATTTATGACCTTTTCCAAAAAAGTTCACTTGCTTTGATTTTGTCTTATTTTTTGTCAAGTTAGAGTTTGCTTGAATTCATTATTTTCATAGACCTAATACCTAAAATTGATCTCAAATAGACATATTAGATATATATGAATGGAATGATGAAGTCATCATCAAAATATGGACAATGTAAAAAAGTAGGTCAATAGACCGAACCTCAACAACTCCAAGAACCCTGCCTCATAGTTGTTGATAGACAGTGATCCTAATGTAATTGTTCAAATTGGGCTATTTTCTCATCTAGATACGTCTCAAGAAAGTAGCGTCTCAAAAACTCTCATAAGAACTCCTCCCAGATCACTATTATTCCTGGTCTCATGTCTGCCTCTATGGCCCACCAATGGCCAGTACTACCCTTTAGAAGGTAGATCACATGCTTCACCTTATCCTCCTTGGATATATATTTAGGACCCCAAATGCTTTCTCCAACTCTGTCAACTACATATCAGCATATGAGTGGTCCATTGTGTTGACATACTCAATAGATCCTACCTGCTTCATCCTCTCAACGGTCTTTCCTAGACCCTGAGACTTCGCATTCATGATAGGTTCCTTTGGTTGAGTTATAGGTACCCTATCAGCCAAATGTGAGATCGTCACCAAACAATATCCAAAAATAGACTGAAACGTTGGATCATACATGGTTAAAGGGTCAAACGGAGGCAGTATGGGGTGCTCTGGTCCCATCTTAGGTACTCTTCCATCTGGTACCAGTCCCTGACCGCCACCTCTTGGAGCCACAAAGCTACTCTCGGTGTGCTCTTCACATTCTCTAGACATATATATAACCATAAGCTATAGTAATATATGTTGTATTACGTAAGAATAGATACACTACCTAAGTTCTATGTCCATGTAGACTCAACTAACCCTAATCTTTGAGACCACTAAATGTGGCAACCCACCATGCTAAATGGGATTACTCAAAATTAAAACATGACCAGTCACTAATTAAGCATATTAATAAAAAGGTGCATAATTAAAATCCAATTAAACACCTCAAATATATCTAGGAACATTTACATAGAGGTCCACCATTTTTAATAAAATCATATGCCATACCAAATTACTTTACAACTATTATGTGGCCTCAGCCACAACCTATAGACAATGGGTATTATCCACATATTACATCATGTACAAGCATTAGTTCACCAACAAAAACTCAAGTCGGTGTACATCATCTAAAAAACTTTCCCACCCATACCTGAGAGTATAAGGACTACACTAGGACACACTAAGCAACTAACCGACCTTCTTCCTCTATGGATTTCCAAACTGCTCCTTCCCACTGCAATGGGTCTGGTGGTTCTATTGACGATCACCTAAAAAGATGTAGTGGCCCATGAGGTGAGACCCAGTCCCAATGAGAGATACAACTCTCAACAATGTTTATTTCCTATAGTAGATATAAAAATAAAGTAGTTAAACATATATATTATAGGATTGAGAGGTTAATGTAATCTATGCAAGAGATCGGCCATAACTAAAACATCACTATAGTTTATTTCTCTTATCGCATTATAAACATCTTCATAATCAAGAGAAACAATGCAAAGATCAACAACCAATGTGAGTCGACAAATAACCCTAGTAGATATGCTACACGCCTAAATTGCAGATTGTATTAAGCCCTGGGTAGTTTGAGGTGTACCACTCAAACTACGAAGTGACCACTACGAAGTCATAGTCAGCTTCATACAAGATGGAGGAGAAGTGGAATCCTAAGATCTCTTCCCCTCGATCAGTGTGAGTCATGCATGGTGACATAATCAGTCAAATCACAATCAGTCTAGTCCACCCTGGGTACATATGTCCCGGCACTAGAAACTAGGGTGTTCAAGTCTAAAATCTAAGGTACGATTGTAGTTGTCCTCAATATCAATATATATATATATATATATATATATATAGAGAGAGAGAGAGAGAGTCAGGCTAGAATACATTCGAGTGTACGGATCGCACGAATACAATCAAGTGTGTTTGCATATCAAGACCATTTTTTGCAAAATGTAAACCGTTGATCTTCACTGTCATACTATAACTAGGAAAATTTTGAGCCCATTTGGATGAGTGTAAGTCACTCATCCAAGGGCAACAAAATCAACGCGTGAAACTAACTTAAAAAGCATAATTTTTGCGGTCTTCATAACATGAGCTATACATATCCAAATGTGCTCAAATTTTGTGTATGAGTTGTTCACAAGATATTTAAGAAGATCAACAAATTAGATTTTCAAAAAATATATTGTGTCATGAAAAACTACTTGAGTGTATTCCGTTCTGGATACACTCGAGTGTATTCTAGCATGACTCATATATATATATATATATATATATATATATATATATATATATATATAGAGAGAGAGAGAGAGAGAGAGAGTCCGGCTAGAATACACTTGAGTGTATAGATTACGTTGTACACCCCAATGGTGTTTGCCTATCTAGACCATGTTTTTCTAAAATCTAATCCATTGATCTTAATGGTTACAATAATAATAGGCCACATACAAAGTTTGATCTCATTTGGATGAGTGTAAGTCACAACCAAGGGCAACAAAATCAACACACAAAACTAATTTGAAATGCCTAATTTTCACATCCTTTAGATGCACGACTTGTAAGTGTCCAAATGAGCTAAAATTTATTATATAGTATGTTCTTAAGATATTTAAGAAAATCAACAATTTCGATTTTACAAAAAGTTATTGCATCTTTAAAAATGACTGAGGTGTACGATGCCTCCGGTACACTCGAGTGTACAATAGCTTGACTCTCTCTCTCTCTATATACATATATATAAATATATATATATATGAATATATATATATATATATATATATATATATATATATATATATTCGAGACATGACCCTAGACTATTCTCCAAAAACTTTGGGATCAAGATGACAAGGATATGCCCTCCTTGCACCTGGATATACTCATCAGTATACAACTCTGAGTTCCAATTTTGGGATACTCGTTTTACTATCCAGCAAATCCTGGCACTAGAATAGTTCTACGAGGGCACTGCATGATTAGGGTTTCACTTTATTAGTTAATCTAGTTGGGTGTTTTCATACTGTATCAATCAAGTTACAAACAACCACTATATTATTTCTACAAATAAGTGGTACATAACAACTCCAGAAGATATAAAATGTATGAGATATATTCCTTATCACAACATCATTGTATACCAGTCCATTATCACCCATGAAGAGGGTTGAACTTCCATTAGGGCTCAAGACATGCCCAAAGGCCATTTAGACCGTTCACAATACTCCCTGTAAGAACATCATTAACAATCAATATTTTGAAGAAGGTTGAGCATGTCATAAATGAACTTTTTACTTCCAGATTGAGCATAAGGGTTCATCAATCATAAGAGTTATGAAATTCCCAAGAGTAACGTGGTAAAGTTAGCTTTAGCATTATGAATATATCCATTAATCATTTCAACATAAATAGAAGATGGAAGTGTTAATCCATTATTTAACCATTCCAAGAAAGGTTCAAAGGTATGGATTGGATTTGTATTACCAAACAACACACATAGTTAAACCATTGGTTCTTTTATGAACTTAGTGAAATCCATCAATTCATTGATTTAACATAACAATCGGTCCATTATTACACATCGGCAAACCATTACTATTATCATGGACATCGACAAAAACCAAATCCATCGGTTCATTTAAAGACTTAGCCAAGAACATTAATTCACATACATAGCATACTCGTAGGGTCATTGAGGGACTTATCAAAACCATCATCTCATTTATGTACTTAGAAAAAAGGAAACCATTGGTTCTAGGATAGAAAGCCCATCAGATTATGTGCCAGGTAAATCATCATTTTATTCACCAAGTAAACCCATCAATTTTTATACTCAATAAAACAATTATTTCATTCACCAAGTGAAATCATCAATAAGACACTAAGAAAAAGGTCATCGCGTATGTTACTATATAAAACCAAAAACAACATTATCCAGTTTAATTATAGTCATCGTTTCATTTACGTAGTGGGATCATCAGTACATAGACTAAGTACAACCATCGGTTCTTTATTCTAAGTGAAACCAGTCCTTTACATAGTAAAAGCCATCATTTTCTATACTTAGAGAAGTCATTAGTTCAAACCTTACAAGATCAAGACAACTCATTTCAAAATAAAATGCTTATAAGATCTTGTTATAATTTAGCAACACATATACCTACCACACTAGTTCAAATAGTGCAAAAAAAACCATCTTTATTCATATCTCCAAGTTTGTAAGGTAAAATTTGCATAAAGAAATATGAAAGTTAAGTAAGAAACCAGATGAAGGTTATATAACTCGGATCAAAGTGAATATTATCATCCAAACAACAAGGTATCTCAAGAAGAGAAGATGAAAACCCTAGCTTTGCACTTCCAAAGATCCAAAGTAGCTCCTTTATTCAAGAATGAGGTAGATCTAGGGCAAAAGAGAGAAGAAAAGGAGTTCTTCAACCATATGCACGAGCTTCTCATTAAAAAGACTAGGGTTCCACCCATGGATGACAAGAGAAGAAGGAAAAAAACAAGAGAATGAGGTTAGAGAAGAAGATCTTACTTGTATAAGGCAAGAAACTAGGTTAGAAAGTTCCAAACAACCCTAGAGATGCTTGATCCAAACCATAGCGCAACATGCAACCAAGATCCATCCAAGATTCATCCTCAAGTAGATCTGTCTCTCTCTCTCTTCATAAAATGATGGGTTTGGTTTCTCTAGCAACAATAATAAGAGAGAGAAAGAAAAGGTTTGTTTGGGAGAGTGGTGAGTGGTATATATATCCAAGGAGAGAGAAAAAGGTTGTCAAGGGTTGAAAATTTGACTTTCCATGTGTCAAAACCTAAAACCTTTCTTATCCATGCATGGTAGAACTCCCATTGGTAGTTTTCCAAATGGTAGTCATAAATATTGTACCTTGGTGGGTCCATCAAGATGCATCATCAGAGAAACCATCAGATTGTATGGTATACTTAACCATTTTATAAACTTTAACACTCCATCAGATTGTGCACTTCAACAAGGATAACCATCGATTCTAGGGTACGAAGAGAAAATCATCAGTTCTAGAGTGTTAAGGGCTAACCATTAGTTTTAGCACTATAAGGAGAGACCATTGGTTCATTCACTCACATGGTGAACCTTCAATTTATGACTTAGGTGAGAAACCCTAAGTTATCAACCCTAGAGGGAAAGACAAGCAAACAATCCAATGGTACATCCATGCATACAAAGGTGTGACTATATCAAACATCTTATGAATACTTATAAAGAACAACATTCAAGGTTAATTACAGATAGAACCCTAGAAAAGGAAAATTTTCATAAAGATTCATAACAACACATAAAGTGTAAAACTTAAGCCAACAAAGTCTGATTTAGACCAAACTTGAAACATAGCTTAGTCACCTAACATCAAAACTTAAATTAATGTTAAATCAAGAAACTAAGAATCAAATTAAGTTGATCAAGCATGTTTAAGCATAAAACCATGTCAGGGTCCTTACACATAGTCACAAACCAAATCTTCTATTTATAGTATGTTCATTTTCTTGCTAGATATTATTTTAGGAAGTGTTTATAATTTCTACTTTTTTCCATTATGCAGTTCAACTATGTTTGTTTGTATTTTGTTAAAATTATAATAAATATTCTTTATTGAACGTGATCTTACTATATTCTTCCAAGCATGTTCCATTTTCATGTACGTTAGCTCATTTCTGATCACATGTCATCAATATATAAAACTTCATACCATGGTGTTGAACATATAGATTTAGTAACATTATATAAGTTATGGGTTTATTTTACTAACAATGTGAAAAACCCAAGACAAATTTCTTTGTGACTCTAGTCCTTATACCCCTATTCAAGTAAATGAGAGGCTTAACATGTAATGACCCATTCCCATGATAAAAGTAACGCTACTCTAGTTCACATCATATGATTACCTTGTAATATTTGTCTTCATTAGTATTCTAAAACCCTGATTTCTATTAGTAGAATATGTATGAATACATCCCGACAACAAAATCCTAATATAGTTGAAGTTTTTAAGAGTGATAATCATGTTAAGAGAAAATGTATTGACATGTTTCGTATACAAGTTATGATATGGATGATAATGAAACACCGAGTGCTAAATTGGTTTAGTTAGTGAATTCTAGTATTAGAGTAGAGGACAGGAACATGAAATATGGTGACTCGACAATTAAAGAGAGAATTAGAATGGAAAGAACTTCTTAACCTTATCAAGAGATCTACATAGAGCAATCACGAGGATTTCAGGTCAATGGAAAAGAGTACTTAGTTTGTAAATTGAAGAAGAGTTTGTAAGTGTGAAACAAATTTCTAAACAATGGTAAAAGAAGTTTGATTCTTTCATGTAGAGCCATGAGTATCAAAATATAAGTGTAAATCCATGTGTCTACATTAGGAGGTATCCTAATGACAAGTACATTGTTCTGCTATTCTATGTGGATAACATGTTGATAGTGGGAGATGTCAATTTGATAAAAAAAAGTTGGGCTTTCTAATTCCTTTGAAATGAAGGATTTGGGACCATCATGACATAGTTTAGGGATGAAGATCATGCCTGACAATAAGTAATGTAGGTTGTGGTTCTCACCATAGGGCTATGTTGAATGAGTTTTAGAGCGATTCAATATGAGCAATTCCAAAGTTGTGAGTACTCCACTATTAGTTTATTTCAAGCTAAGTACAAAGTCATGCCCATATACTGATAAGGAGAAGGGGAAATGGTCAGAATTCCCTATTCTTTTGTTGTTGGGAGTTTTATGTACACAATGGTGAATACACATCTTGATATTTCTCACTTGGTGTTGGGAGTAGGTTTTTCTCAAATCTGGATAAAAATCAATGGGAGGCGGTCAACTAGATCTTCAAATATTTACAAGACACTAAAAGTATGTGCTTGATGTTTGGTGATTTTGAACCAGATTTCAAGGCTTTGTTGATTCTAACATGACAAGTGATATGGATCACATGATGTATACCTTTGGGTATGTTTTTACCTTTATAGGGGGAGTCATCTCTGAGAATTTCAAGTTGTAAAACTATAGTGCACATTATAATACAGAGGCAAACTACGTTGCAACAATGGAAATAGGAAAAGAAATACTCTAAATTGTGAGATCTCTAGAAGAGTTGGGTATGAATTAAGTTGATCCAACTACTTTTTGTTATAGTTATGGTTTTTTTATTTAAGAAAGAGCACAATGCATCATGCATAAACAAATCACATTGATGTGAGATATCATTGACATCATGATGTGATTGATAACAAGTTGCAAACATTGAAGAAGATCCCTATTGGGAAGAATGCTTTTGATATAATGAATAAGGTGGTGACACAAGGCAAGTTGAATCTCTATAAAGATCCCAGCGGCATACATTCCCAGTGATGATTATGTGATGATATTCTCCTCCTTATGCTGGAGGGAGAGATTGTTGGGCTAGTGCTTCTATCCAGCCCAAGTGAGCCTTTTCCTGGCTGAGGCCCATTAGGGCAAGCATTGATGTTTTCGTTCCTCAGATTATAAATCCCAACAGCCATTTAATACAATAGTCACACACCACATTTTCAAAAATTAGAAAGGACAACCACCAATCAAGAAAAGGGATGTGGCATCCGTGTTGTTGGAGACGAAAGAAAAAGCAAAAGAAGAAGGAAGAAAAATATAGGGAAGAAAAAAGGAATCGGGATAGGACTAACAAGGCATCTGGGGTATTCTTTTTCAGCCATCTAACATGTGCACTTTATGGGAGGGTGTCTTCCTAAGAAGTTTTGGGATGATAGATTGGAGGTATCCCTTCCTATAGTGGTATCTTCTTATATCTCCTTCTTGGTGTATTATCTCGTGCTTGGGGTCAAAATCTAAGAAGAAAATTGTGTTTTTACTGCTTATAGTAGATTTTCACATTGTTGACTTCGTGATTTTTTTTCTCACATATTGTGAGGGTTTTGTGCATAAAAATTTGACATATTTCCTCTTTATCTACTTGTAGTATTATCTTAGATTTACACATTGTCGGTAACACTTCTACAAATAATTTATTTTTGATGCATTGTGGTTGCATAATATACATACAAATATCACCCATCAACAACCTTAAAGTTCTTACATTTTGTAAATACATAATTAAGATTGCATGACATGTCATAAATTATGAATAGTTATAATTTATGTTTAATTTATATATCTAAAATGATCTGAATGGATTGGATGAAACGGAAAAAATGAGTCAAGGGAACTAGTTTCTACAGAATGACAAGTAGTTTCTCTTCAGAGCGGCAGACAGTTTTTACAGAACTACACATAATTTTTGTGGAATTTAGGCCCTCACAATAGTATCATAAGATAAGGTAAGCCAAAGAACAAACATGCGCTGGCAGGTTGAGCAGGTTGAGAGGGTAACTTTGAAGGAGGGGAAACTAGATGATGGCATCCAGATAATTTGAAATGGATATCTTGATCCAACATTCACATTCATATCATAAATTAAGTACATGATTTAATGTCTTTTCATCTCCTAGAAGTCAAACATGACTTTTTCACTGCTGATTTTACAAATACATTCCAATACAACCACATTCTTTAAAGCAACAACATGGTAAGAATAATGTTTGTGAAACCAATAGAGGATCCATGTTAGGACCTCATGAGGCCTAAGACTCAATATATATGTGGAAGAAAGGGATATAAGAAAGAAACTAATCCGCCAATCCATAATTCAAATAATAACAGTTTATTTTTTGTTAATTCTACAATTGCTTACACTTTTCTTATCTTTAGTTACCAATTATCCCTCTGGCACGAGTGTCCCTTTAAACTTGCTCTCACAAATATATTTTAGTTTCTCTTACTTTTACATAATTATTTTCAGTTACCTTCGTTCTTAATGTGTCTCTCTCCAATTAACGTTATATTTTTCTAATATATTATTCTCTGTGTTCTCATGTTTTGGAATCATGGTGTGTTTCCTTTCCAACTCTTCTCCTTCATCACATTACCTTCTCTTCTCAATTTATTTTTGTTCTGTCATTCATGGTTCTATTATAATTCTAGTTATTATTTACATACATTGAACTACCTACGAGTATATATAGAAATCTACACACATCATTGCTTCCAATTAAGATATCATCAGGGAAGTTTTGTAACTTCCAATCAAGGTACCTTCGGTAACTTCCTTGTTGTGGATGCTTGAAATTGATTTGATCTAACAACTAGAGGATCATGAGGATATGCGACAAAAAATACATCACCAGTCAACCATCTGTCACATTGCATGCTTTCCTATTCACCTGTATTATGTTTTAGTATTCATTTAAAATTTTCATTTATATGATTCTTGATTATATGATCAATCATTTATTTTGTCTTTCTTTATAGAATTCGCTGCTTGTTTGAAATTTTTTGTTGTGATAAATTTTGTGATTAGGAAAGAAAATGGGTAAGGTAGGGAAAAGGTTTACCATTATCTTTAATCATTTTAAAGTAATGGGTAGTGAGTAGGCTATTTATGATTCCTTATAAACCATTACCCTACCTTTAACCACATGTTCCCACGGGATAAAAGGGTAAGATAAGAGTGAAATGGGTAAAACAAAATAAAAACAATATATTATATTTTTTATGATAATTTAATATGACACCCTACATAAAATACATGGCAATCCTTAAACTGAGTTTCGACAATAATATTAATCATGATTCAAGTGATATACACCTATAATACTTATATTCAACATAATATTTATTAAAACACATAAGGTATAGCCTTTTGAGTGTATTATTTTTATTGAGGAATTATTTTGATCTTTAATTATAAAAGTGAGACATGCTACCAAATGTTTGTCGTAATAATATATCTTATATTATTTTTTAGGATATTAGATATTGTCTAACAACATTAGGAAAGTCCAAAATTAGATAGACTTGGAGTCCAAGATAATGTTTAGCATTATCATCTCCTCCTATCTATTAATGATTGACTTTATCTCTCCATTCTCCTTTTTAATAGATTAAATTATCCTATCATACTGCTTTTTGTGGTTGGTGTTACTTTTTGGGGTTATCTTATTGAGTACTATGGGAGTACTATAAATAAGACATAGTGGCACATGATACGGTGCGTGGAAGGATGGGGGTTTCAACGTGTGATAACTTTGGGTGTGCCAACATGGGACAACATTGTGTGTCAAAGGCGGGAAACCACAAAACATAGACAAAGAGAGAAGAGAACAAGAGTGGGTTATGAGATTCTAGTGTGGGCATGTGATTGTGAGAAAGCGACCATCTTTATAATCTTCTTGAGATTTCCTAATAGAATTTTTTGGTCCTCTTTTCCAACCATGTTCTCTATTTGGATATTTATTTACCGGTTATTGACTTTGTCGACGTGGGCCATCAAAACTTTTGTTTTACATGCTTGGAGTGTATCTTGTGTGGTGTTTTTATTAGGCTTGAAGCTTCTACATATCTCTTCAAGTGGTATCAGAACAGGGTTCATGTAAGATGATCAGAAAGCATTGAGGGCATAGAATAGCATGACAATGTCAACAACTCCCGTTGGAGGCCATCTGGTAAAAAATCTTGATGGAAACATTGGTATGGAATTAGGAGGTTGTGAATCTACTATTTGTAAAATATGAACGTGAGGTCTGAGTCGTGCAATTCACTTCCAAGGTGCAAGCGACCATGGAGGGTACCTAGTTCCATTGATTGGTTGTTTTTTTTCTAATAAAAGGAGGAGTGGATGATGAGAGATCTATTGACACAAGAGGCATAGGAAAAGTAGTGTCACTGGAGGTGGGCATCATGAACCTAAAAAGTGCTACATGTACTCTACTCTCAGGGGAAATCTGGTGTGAGACTACAAACTTGGCTACAAATTTCAACAGGTGCACATGTGAAGCTATCAACTATTGGAAGGAGGAAGATGTGGTAGGACCTACCACATGGTTCCATCAAAGGGACGTGGCTCAAAAAAGGCACAACCCTATGGCATGGGGGCCAAATGTGTGAAAGATGTGGTTCTTCCAAATGCATGTAGAAGCAATACAATTTTTCAAACTGTAGAAAATGAGGAGTTCTCACATGAAGGGTCTAGATAGCCAAGTCTGGAGACACACTCCATGCAGCGTGCATGGTGATATGCTTCTGGAAATGGAAACAACTTCTGAGGACAGAAGCATAGAAGAAGAATGGGGTGAATTCTACTAGAAAGGCAATTACACTTTAGTAGATAAGATCCAAGATGGAGATTGTTGGGATAATGTCTCTTATCCTATTTCTTAGGATATTAGATATTGTCTAACAATATTGGAAAAGTCCAAAATTGAATAGACTTGGAGCCCAAGATAATGTTTACAATTATCCTCTCCTACTATCTATTAATTATTGACTTTATCTCTCCATTGTCCTTTTTAATAGATTACCCTTATCCTCTCGTCTGTTGTTGTTGGCATTACTTTTTGGGATGGTCTTATTGAGTACTACGTGAGTGTTATTGTAAAGACCCTCACCCATGTTTTGGGATAACCCTATTTGTTTTGCTTAAGTATGTAGCTTAGCTCCTTGCTCTAATCATCTGAGATGTAATTAGGGCATGTTGGAAGCTTGAGTTCCTAATTTGAGCTTGTTTAGATAATGCTTGTGTTTTGGGGAGAGGTTTGATGCAAATTGAAATTTACCTAGGATAGGGTTGATATGTAAATTTTCCACACCTAGAGTGTTCCTTTTCTCTCTAGAGTGTTCCTTATCTCTCTTGGAATCATCTAGAGGAAAGAGAAAAAGATGGGCACCTTGTCGGACCTTGGTTGAGTAGTAACATCATTGCTGGTGTTTTGGACACATGTCTGAGGTGTGTCTTACACCTAGGAGTATTTCCTTAGAGAGGCCCTATATCGGTTTGTGGGTGTCTTGAGGGACATCCTATCGATTTTGTGGCATATATAGGTGAACCATATTGGTTTGTGGTACCCAGGGTTTACCCTTATCGGTTTGTGAAGAGGGTAGATGTGTGGATCGGCCATGACCATCATAGGTGACCTAGTGGGCAAGACATAGATCTTATCACCTCATTGCATGGTGTTTCTTGTGGCCATTCTTCATGGATAAGTTTCACCTAGTATTCTAAGGTAGTGACACCTTCCCCTTGATCTCTTTCATCCCTCTTGTATATATACCTCTTTCTCCCCACGTAAGAGAACCCTTTTCGTTATCCTTGCTTTCCCTCGTTAATGGATGACCTTAAGCTAGAGGAGTCCCTCCCTTAGAGCTTGTTGGATGAGTCACATACTTGTGGTGCACTCTTCATCCTCTACCTTGGTAAGCCATGATCCTTAGCTTCCTTCCTCTCTTTTTTTCTTCTTCTCGACCATGGACCTTGGTTACTTTCTTTTCGCTCTCATGCTCTCTTAACCTTGGTTCCATCTTCTCTCTTAGACGTGTTGTGGTGATCAAGCTTGGAAGATATTCTTCTACCTTGAGCTTGTGAAGCTTGCAGCTTGTTGGTGATCCTTGAGGTGGGTTATATAACTCTAAACCCTCTTTGTTATTATCACCCCTTACTTGCTATCTTGTTCTTTATCTTTGTTTTGCTATCCCTTGCTTATTAGTACTTCCTTTTTGGTGGTTTTGCATTCTATTTTGGAAGAGGAATCTTGCTTAGATGTTGCTCATGTGTTGCACTTCTTTTTCCTTGATTGTAATGTCGTTCTAAGGTTGAAGATTAGTGGGCCGATATGCATGTTTACGTTGATATGCTTTGGGTGGCCGTTATGACATGTGATGCCACTGACCCTCACACCTTGTGACAAGTCATCAAAATTTCGGCATGGCCTAGAATGACATGCTTTGTTGATGGCCGTCACGACTTTGGGGAGGTGTAAGTTGACATGTCTGGGCAAGAGTTATATCATCATTCCTTGTGCATGCTTAGATCATCATCCTTGGTTCCTAGTTGTTATCAGACATCGCATTGCTGGACGACATGTGATGAGGTGTGGTAGCCATCATGGCTAGCCTGTCACCCTTGGGGGCGTTGCTTCCCTACACACCTACAATCGTCATGGTTTGGTGTTGCAGCCATGGGAGCATTGCTTTGATGAGCGTTTCCTGTCAGGGATCTAGCTGTAATGAATTGAGAGAGGTTGATGCCTGATATTCCTTGACAGCCCGTAACGATTGAAGTGTTGCTGAAACCTTAGACAACCGTCACCCTTGAGTTACCCAATATACTATTTCTAGATTCCTAAACCAATACACATCCCAAGCTAGTAGGCTGATACCTTGGCTGTTCATCTAGTATATTTCTAGATTAGCAGTAGATTAATGAAAATCACTAAAAATTAAAACCATTCTGCAAAGAGATCCATTGCCAAGAAACTCTTAAAGAAAGAACCAAGATAATATATACATCATGGTTCACATTGTACATGCATTGTACCATCTTATCTCGAGGATATCATATACCAGTTGGTTTTACCAAACATATACATACCAACACAAAACCTCGAAGCATACAAGCAAAAATCTTCAATCATTTATGAAACCATTACATACTAACTCCCAAGGACCTGAGAGTACAGAGACGAAACATAAGATATCTATCTACAAAACACGATAGACAGCACACTCAACATGAGTTGTTATTGTTGTCCCTGTTGATGTTCTCCTCCCTCTACAATATGGTCTCTACCTCCTCGTCAACGTCTACCTAAAAATGTTGGGACCAATGGGGTGAGACAATTGTCCCAGTGAGAGATATAACTCTCCGCCAACAATATTATTATCACAGGTAAACAGTATAAAATTGAGCAGAGGGTCTTTTATGTGAATAAGCATGTTTAAGCATTATTTGATTGGCATTGTTTAAACAGTTTAACTATCCATAACAGAGCTATAGATATTCTATTTTCTTTATAAGGAATATGAAGAACATGTATAACATCAATCAACTAAGATGTATAAAAGTAATGTAACATCGACCAATGTTTTCGTATTCAATCCTTAAGCAAATACGCTACACGACTGATTACACATTTACAACCACACTTATGCCCAGAGGAGATGAGGTATATCACTCATGCTCCAACCGAACACGGCTACATAAAGCATCAGTACCATACAAGGTCAATGGAAGAACCGGCTGCTAAGACCTCACTCGTCTCAGTCAGTATGAGACCACTAGCAGTGACATCATGTCAAACTACAACTAGCTTGCTGGGGTATAGTGGCATCTTCACTAAAGAGCTACAGTCATAGCATGCACTCACATCGCGGATATCACACATCAATCCCTAGTACATTTCATCAGGGTAATCACATGACAACCCTGGTATTCATCGAGAAATCACATAGAAATCTCTATCAGGACGTAAGGATATATTCTTCCATAACTCCCACATATTCAAAAATATGCACTTCGAGTTAATCTCGTTTCACCATTCAGCAAATCCTAAAACCGAATGGATCTATGGCCTGGGAAACTACATGATAAGGTTCCATTTGATTAATTAAGTGTAGTACATTATCTTTTAGCATCAATCAAGTTACAAGCATGAATTATTATAAATGCTACAAAGAAAGGTGTAATACATTTATCAAGTACTTTCATAATCATTGCAACACATTGAATGCATAACACTCGGGAACTCAATCCCTTATCACATTACTGGGAATTATCATCCCTTAACCTTATCATCATCATGATTGCTAGATTTGGGTATTCAAACCCTTAGTTCATCACTGAACATTGTTACCTCTTATTAGGTAACTATTACCTCCAGGTCCTTAGACCCAAGTATACATAATACATTTAGCACAAGTATTTCACATGGCTCACAAGGCCCATTTAATCTGTATCATATGAAACATCATAGCTCACACTTGGTATTCTCATCATCTCATGCTACATGTATGGTTAGTATTTCATGATAAAAGCAATATCAAGTACATATCATCACCATGCAATGCAAGATAAATACAACCTTCCCATTATTAGGGTTAGGGTTTCCCTTTTCACCGATTAGGGTTAGAGTTTCCTTCTTTATCCGATTAGGGTTTCAAGTTCATTTGTCAAAAATAAAAGCCCTAATTCATATTATCAAGAATCAAAACCCTAATGCATAGCTCTACACATATAGGGGTATCATTATATGCCCATTGAATGATTATCACACAAAGTATGAGTTACTCTCTCATCCTCACAAGGATAATGATTACATCATACTTTATTAAGTTGGTTCAAACCTTTTCTCAAGGTACATTGGCCGACATTATCAAAATGCATAGAACTCTATACATCTTAATGTATCATTTGACATAACACACTTCATGTTCTAATCAATCAAATATATTGGATTGAGGTGCTTCCAACATATCGGGCATGAGGTGTGTGCTTGCTTCCATATCGCCCAAGTGGTGTGTGCTTGCTCCCATATTAGGCAAGAGGTGTGTGTATGCTTACCATATCGTCCAAGAGGTGTATGTGTGCTTCCATATCGGGCATGAGGTGTATTTTCATCACCATATCGTGCATGAGGTGTATCCTTGATCACCATATCATGCTTGAGGTGCATGTTCATCACAATATCATGCATGAGGTGTATGTGTGTGTCACTCATATCAGGTTGCTAAAAATTAGGGTTTGCATATTGGGTTAGACCATTATGCTCATACCTCTTCAAACTTTCAAGGTATCAGCCTATCCTTTACCATGTATTAAGTGACAACCTAGACAATAGGTTAGTCTAAACCAAACTAAGTGTACAAACCAATAGGGGTGTGGGGTTTCCAAGGTATATCAGGTTTCATATCATCATATTGGGTTTCAACACCATATCGGGTTAGAGGTACTTTAACCATATATCAGCTTGAGCCATGATGATGTCATCATTATCAAGATCTAGAATTCATTCATTACTATTCTAGTTCATGGAAAATAGTCCTATGTCACTAATAGAACTCATGGATTCATCAATTATACAAGAAAACTCGAAATTGTAAGTAGATCATCAAGTATAGCAAGATTGAAGGTGAATAATAACATGATTGGGTTCAAGTTATATAACCTGCCTCAAGAACAACTTCAAAGCTCCAAGCTCCAAAGCTTCATGTTCCCAAGGTTGAAGATGAACTTATAAAAGATCCAAGATCCATTCACAACTCCTCTACATGTAAGGAATCACCATAGTTAAGAACTTGGTGAAGAAGAAAAGAAAGAAAGAATCACAACCCGAGATCATGCTTTATCCAAGGTTGAAGATGACCATGGTTTCACCTTAATCTTAATGGACCGAGGTCCTCCTTTATCCTTAATACTATGCACAATATCTAAAAGAAATGGAGTGATAAGGTTAAAAAAGATTCACTAGTAGGTGAAAGGAGTGGTATGTATAATTGAGGCTCACGGGAGAGAGTGTATAAGAGGTGTCATCATTTTACACTACTAGGTGCCACATGTCCATGCATGGTTGAAACGTGTCCATGCACACATATTTATCTTGAAATGCAAAACTATTGATGATAATCTTGGGATAAGATTGTGTCCATTAGTTATATTGTTGATCAAGATATTTCAACTCCACATCACTTTATTCACAAACTGATACACTTTTCCTAAGGAAAGTTGTAAACTGATATCCATCACCTCCTTGAGGTGCTTAACCCATCATGGAAAAGGCCAAGAGTTGAAAAAATGATATGGGACCTTCTTTATCGCTCCTTGTCCGATAGGCACTCCCATATAAGCTCTTCAACTCGATACAACCCAATATAACTCAATTAGGGTTTCAAATACACAATTCTTATAGGTCTTTTCATCACCAAGAATACTACCACCAAAATATGATTCTAACATGATGCCTCCTTATTTATCTCTCCTATAGATGATTATAAGAGAGTAGGTACATTCTAGAGGTGGTAATTTTGCATATCAACCCTACATTTTGGGTAAATTGCAACTTGCACCAAAACTGGTACACAAGGCACAAGCATTATTCAAACAAGTTCTGACTTAGAACTTAGGCTTTCCAAAAGCCACCCCTTAGGATAATTCTCTCTCTTATGATGCTAAAGCACTTGAAACATGTTCAAAATGTGACATATTGCAATATAACCCCTCATCATCGGTAAATTGCAATTTACACCCAAACTATCATATAATGCACAAACAGTTTGCAAATAAGCTCAAATTTGAAAATTAAACTCAAGGAGATTCTTAATTACTTTTTAAAAGATGAAAAAAGTTTATAAATACTTACTTAAGCAAATTTTTCTAGGTTTATGCCATAACCCAGGTCAGGGATGTTACAATTATCAACCCCTAGAAAGGGATTTCGTCCCCGAAATCTCAAAAGAAAAGAGAAGGGTACTTCCTCCTCATTTCTTCCTCCAACTCCCATGTGACTTCTTCAACTCCATGGTGATTCTAGAGAACTTTGACAAGAACTATGTCTTTCTTTTTCAACTTCTTGATTATTTTGTCAAGAATCATCATTAGACCTTCCACATAGGATATATCTTCATTCAATTCTACCTCTACAGGTTGCAACACCAACTCTATATCAGGATGAGACTTTCTAAGCATAGGTATATGAAACATTAGATGTAGTCTATGTGGCTTAGGTGGCAACTCCAACCTATAGTCTACCTTTACAATCCATGTTGTCACTGGGTAAGGTCCCATAAATCTAGGAGCTAACTTACCCTTCTTCCCAAATATGAGAACACCTTTCCAAGGAGAGACCTTGAGATAAACTCTGTCTCCAACTTGGAATTCTAAAGGTCTATGACATTTATCGACATATGACTTCTGTCTATCCTGTGTAGCCTTCAACTGTTGTTGTATTACTTTAATCTTTTTAGTTGTCTGTTGCACTAATTTAGGACCCAAAAGTTGGTATTCTCCTCTCTCATACCAACATAACGGAGATCTACAACGTATACCATATAATGCTTCATATGGTGCCATATCAATACTGGTATGATAACTATTGTTGTAGGCAAACTCTATTAAGTTCAAGTGTAAGTCCCAACTTCCTACAAATTGAAGAACACATGTCCTAAGCAAGCCCTCCAAAGTCTGTATAGTCCTTTCATATTGTCCATCTGTCTGAGGGTGAAAAGTTGTGCTAAACTTTAACTGCATACCCAAGGCTTTATGTAGTCATCCCCAACAATGACTTGTAAATTGGGGACCTCTATCAGACATAATTGTAGCTGGAACTCCGTGTAACTGCACTATCTCATCTATGTAGATCTGTGCAAGTTTTTTAGAAGTATGGGTTGTTTTTACAGGAATAAAATGTGTTGTCTTAGTCAACCTATCAACTATCACCCAAATGGAATCATGACTTTTGGCTGTTCTGGGTAGACCAATCACAAAGTCCATTGTCACGTGATCCCATTTCCACCATGGTATAGGTAAGGGTTGCCATGTTCTAGTAGGATTCTTGTGTTCTTCTTTAACTTGCTGACACACTAGACACCGCATAACAAACTCAACTACATCCTTCTTCAAAGGAGGCCACCAATATATATATTTTAAGTTATGATACATTTTAGTATTCCCTGTATGCATTGCATACATGGAAGAATGAGCTTCCTCCATAACTATCTTTCTTAATTCATTGGCATCAGGCACTACCATCCCATGGTAACAGACTACCTCATACTCTGACTCATTGAAACCGTACAATTTATCACTACCATACTCTGACCTGATCTGCTGAATCACAGTATCAGCATGTTGTGCCTCTTTAAATTGTTGTCTCGGCCAGTAATCTTGCTAAAAAAGATACTTCTAACTATATATTCATTTGTCTCAAAGAGACAAACATGTCCCATTTAAATCACATTAAAAAATTCAATTGTGCTTTATCTATGGTTGAAGATGAATATTTTCTACTCAGTGCATCTGCCACTACATTAGCTTTTCCTGGATGATAACCAATTGTACAATCGCAGTCCTTGATTAATTCCATCTAGTGGCGTTGTCTCATATTCAACTCGTTCTATGAGAAGATGTACTTTAAGTTTTTATGGTTTGTGTAAAGCTGACATGTTTCTCCATAAAGATAATGTCTCCAAATCTTCAATGCATGGACCACTGTAGCTAATTCCAGATCATGTGTCGGATAACTCTCCTCGTATTTCTTTAGTTGTCGGGAAGCAAAAGAAACTACATGATCACCTTGCATCATCACACATCCTAGACCATTCTTAGAGGTGTCATAGAAAACAATGTATCCCTTTCCCTACCCAGGTAAAGCTAACACAGGTACACTAGTCAACCTTTCTTTCAACAACTGAGAAGAACGCTGACACTTTTCATTCTAGATAAAAGGAACCTCCTTCCTGGTCAACCTTGTTATAACCTCAGTTTTCCAAAATATGTAATGAATTTGTAAATCTTTTTTAAAGATAAATGAGATCTATGGTTTATGTGATGAGTTGATTTGAATGGATTTTGTGTTTGATAGCTTGTATGTTTTATTATTGGGCCTTTTCGGCCATTGAGCCCAATTGAAGGAGAAAAAGAAAAGGATTAAAAGAATGCATAAAGAAATAAATGAAATAAGAACAAAAGTACAAGGAATGATTTTCCAAAAAAAAAAGGATTTCGAGGTAATAGATTCCTTAGGGTTCAAGGAACTCAGAATTGGAAAATAATAATAAAAGAAATAGAAAGGACATGGAAAATATGAGTAATTGAAGGATAACTTGCAAACTAAGAAAAAAGGATCGTACTTTTAAGATAATAACTTCAAATTTTGTAGGATGGAAGATAAAAATATAATCGAGTTTCCCTCAAAATTTGAAGTAAAAATGAGTTATCGTTTGGGAGTTATGAATTTTCTAAGATATCATTGAATTAGGAAGGTAATTCGAATTAATTGGAAATTTATTTTCCTTTTGCTCAAGCACGCGTGATGAGGACCCTTGGATTTAGATCCAATGGGCGCTGCTCATCATCCAAGTCCCAGTGGGACGAGGACTGTAGCCGCAACAGAGGGATTTTGTTCCCTTAATTTTGTGGTCTGTGATGCATGAGCATCTTTGGAAAGTCCTTCTCTGAGTCTGGGAGTGCTAGGAGATGTTTCCCGACCCTGGTTTGTTGGGGTTTCGACCTGATCCTATGAAACGCCCAATTGGGCTAGGACTGGGGTTGCGGCTAGGATTGGGAACCCTAAAAGGGACCTCCCATGGCCTATAAATAGGGGACCTCTCGGTCCCTTGTTCCAGAGCGATCTCGACCGGCTCCATATTGTTCCCCGCTACTCGCTAACCTTCTTGATCGACTCCTCTCTGGCGAGGGTGCCACCACGGCGCTAGCAGCAGAAGATGAAGGAGGACAACGCTCGGCCGTCATTTGATCCAGATCTGACGGTGCAAGGACGGAGGGCCAGCTGTGTTAAGCTGCTCTGTCACGGGCCGATAGATCGAGAGTCCATCATGGACTCAGGGTGATCCAATGGACCGAGAAAGGAGGGCGCGCGCGCAGTGGAGACGACTGACGAGGAGCATCAGATCAGATAGGGATCTAGCGGCGCCCCGATCCAACGGACGACAATTATTGGTAATTTCGCCTCCCTGCTGAATATTCAAGAAAAAGGGTTTTCTTTGCAAAATTCGTAGTAATAGCTAGGAACCTCATATGACAAAACTTTGTATATGAAAGTTGTATAGAAAAATACGAGGAATCTGATAGAAATGATTTGAGAACCTAGTTCTACTCTGTTTTGCAAAATTACCCTAATTTGCTAATAAAGTGTATTAAAAATTGATGAGAAACCCTAATTGAATATTAAGAGTGTATTTTGGTAAATCAATAGGTCAAATTGATAAGTTTAACCCTGTTAATGATAAAAGTGGTTTGACTATCTGTTTGAATGCAAAAGTGCTTAATTTATAGTTGTAATACCTAAAAGAAGGTTAATTTACATGGAAACCCTAATTTGGGATAAAAGGAGATAAAAATCATATTTTTGTGGAATAAGATAATCATATGCTTAATAAAGGAAATTCAATGAGAAATTAGGGGTTTTATGTAGTTTTGATAAATTAAGGATGATAATAAGGAAAGAAGAAGTAAAAACCCTAATTTCCAAAGGAACCCTAAAATAGGAATTGAAATCCTAAGTAATGTGATGAAAATTGGATAAATATTAATAAAAGGAAAATTGTACTTTTATTTCAGGATTTCTCTTCCTCATTGCTTGCTTGGGTTTCTCTGCATATTTGATTCTATCTTGAAATCTGCAACCAAAGGTATGTGGTTAATTATGAATAATCGCTTTAGTTTTCCGATGGATTCCCAGATGTTTAATCACATTGAATGCAACTAAACTGTTTGGATGTTCATATTGCAATTATAAAGTGACTATGACTATCACATAATATATATGCCTACTAGCTCAGATCCTGGTCCCCTCTGTGTATTAATGGCTGACCTAGTATATTGCTACCTAGAGGGTAGGTCCATCGGGTCATGTAATGACTTAGTATATGGCTACCTAGAGGGTAGGTCCATCAAGTCACATGGAGTTAGATATTGGGCTACCTTTGGGTGGTGCCATGTGACTATACCTTTATAGAGGTATTACATAAGTCCTTACAGGGACAACACAGAGTTGTGGATAGGTATGGATTGAGTAGTCTGGCTTAAAACGTAATCTTGGTTGTTAAATGATTAATTGAATGTTTATATTGTTAACATAGTTGAACATTATATGTTCCCTCCACATACCGGCTTCGGCTGAACGTCGTTTTGTTTGTCGGTGATTTAGGTACAAATCTCAAAAGTACAAATAGTAAAGCGACACATTGTGAATTCAATAATTAAAGAACAAGGAGGAATTAGTTAGAATAGTTCAATTGTGGTTAGAAGTTTAGTTTATTCCAAACTTTTCAAAGGTATGCAAAAATTTTATTACCGCTTTTCAGTATAGTTTGTTTAAATTTAATAATTGTTCTTGGTTATATGTTGAACCTTTGATCCGGAGTTTATGGGTGCGGCTTCAACCTCTTGGTCTCCCTTAATTGGGGGTTACCGAAAGGTGGGGTCGTAACAAACCTAGTTAGGGGTAATGCTACAGAATTGAAGTCTTTAATAAACCTTCTGTAGGAAGAAGCCAAGATGGAAGAGGATCAAGCTGATGATCCAGAACTGACCATGATGATCCATACCCCTGATACCTTGTGGATGGAGCAACAGAGGAACTTGACAGAAGCTATTAATGCTTTGGCCCTTCCAGACTTAGCTAGAGCTAAGAATGGTGAGCCATACCCTGTTCATCCACATGTGGGAGCCACCATCCTAGACTTTGTCAAGCTGAACATAGAAAAGTTCTGGGGAGAAGATAAGACTGAGGTGGTTGATAAAGCAGAAGCCTGGATACTTGCAATAGAGAATGGTTTCCGCATGCTTGAAGTACATCCAAGCAAGAAGGTCCTCTTTGTTGCTCACCTTCTGGAAGGAGCAGCTAAGATTTGGTGGGAGACTCCCATCACAGGCCGAGATCTGGCTGAGGAACCAATGGCATGGGCTAATTTCAAGACCATCTTCACTTCTAGATTCGTCCCTGTTGTAGCTAAGAAGGAAAAGGAAAGGGAATTCACTAATATGACTCAAGGAAATTCCTTTGTGGCGGACTTTGGGTGAAAGTTTCAGATCCTGGAACGTTTTGGGTACAAGATGGATGAAGAAAGAAGGGTGTATCACTTCATAGAGTGTCTTCACCCTACTATCAAGCCTCATGTGATTGCAAGCAAACCTAAAACCTTCACAGAAGCTTACAACACTTCCTTAGACATGGAAAGGATTGTGATTCCTGCTCAGCTTCCACCCAAGAGGTATTTGGGTTTCACTGAGGGAACCCGAGGTCAGAAGAATCATCATAAGAAGGGTCCATGATGTCATCAAGCCAAGGGAAGACAGGGCCGAAAAGGGAAACCCCATCAAGAGAATAATCAACCTCGATGCCGCTCATGTGGGAAATGGCATTTCGGTGAGTGCCACCACAAGAAGAGAGTCTATTTCCGTTGTAACCAAGAGGGGCATATACAAGCTGCTTGTCCTCTACCAGAGTCAAAAGGACCAAGTCCAGTGGCAGCCCCACCAGTAGCAGCCCCACCTGTAGCCGTGGCCCCACCTGCTGGAGAAAGAAGACAAGCTCGAGTGTTCGCTATCGACAATGAAGAAGCTCAAGCTAATGCTAATCGGTTGATTGAGGGTAATAACCATTAGAGTTTTTCTTTATGTTTTGAAAGTTAAGCATGTAATGGTCTAATGTATGATGAAAAATGATGTAGGCATGCTTGAAGTCATGGGACATAATGTAAAAGCATTATTTGACTCTGGATCTACTAATACTTTCATTTCGAGGAATCTTGCAACTATGCTTTGTTTGGATATCAAGGATTTAGGATATGTCTTAGATGTTACAACCCCGAGTGGTCGAATCTTTACCTCTCTTTTGAAAACTCTGGTGATACCTGTGAAATATCGAGATCATGAGTTTCCTGCAGACTTTATCCATCTTGACATGAATGATTTTGATGTGATCATTGGAATGGATTGGCTTTATACTTATAGGGCCCATATTGACTGTAGGGAAAAGAAAGTGATCATTAAGGAACCAAGTCACCCACCTTTTATCATTAGAGGTAGGAAAGATGCCACCACCAGCCTGTATGTGTCATCCTTGAAGGCAGAAAGAATGATGAGTAAAGGTTGTCAAGCTTTCCTAGCAGTTGTTACCGAGCCCGAACCCAAGGTGCAACCCTTAGAGGAAATAGAGGTAGTCAAGAGCTATGCAGATGTTTTTCTAGATGATCTACCTGGGATTCCTCCCAAGAGAGAGGTGGATTTTTCCATAGAGCTAGCTCCAGGAACAAGCCCTATTTCACGTGCACCTTATAGAATGGACCCTGCAGAGTTGCTCGAGTTGAAGAAATAATTGCAGGAATTGCTAGACAAGGGTTTTATCCACCCTAGAACATCACCATGGGGAGCTCCAGTCCTTTTTGTAAAGAAAAAGGATGGCTCGCTCCGTATGTGTATAGATTATCGGATGATCAACCAAGCTACCATTAAGAACAAATACCCTTTACCCCGAATAGATGACCTGTTCGACCAGTTGAAGTCTGCTCGAGTCTTTTCCAAGATTGACTTAAGATTGGGTTACCATCAGTTGGGAGTCAAGAGTGAGGACATTCCAAAAACAGCTTTTCGAACACGATATGGCCATTATGAGTTTGTGGTTATGCCTTTTGGGTTGTACAATGCGCCTAGTGTGTTCATGAACCTTATGAATAGTGTGTTCCAACCCTTTCTTGACTCATTTGTCATAGTGTTCATAGATGACATATTAGTTTATTCCAATGACTTAGAACAACACCGAGACCACCTAAGTAAAGTCCTTGATATCCTGAGAAAGCAGAAGTTCTATGGGAAATTCTCAAAATGCGAGTTTTGGATAGACCGAGTCATGTTCCTTGGACATATCATCTCGGGAGGAACGATCGTCGTGGATCCAGCCAAGGTGTCAGTAGTTTGAGACTGGCCTACATCGAAGAACCCCTCCGAGATCTGAAGCTTCTTGGGGTTAGCAGGATACTATCGGTGTTTCATTGCAGATTTCTCCAAGACTGCCTTGCCTTTGACCATGTTGACTCGGAAGGATGTGAAGTTTATGTGGTCTGATGTTTGTGAGGCTCATTTTCAGGAACTGAAAGAAAAGTTGACCATTGCACCAGTTTTGACTCTACCATCAGGCAATGAGGGTTTCATGATCTTCACGGATGCATCCAAAATGGGTCTTGGCTGTGTTGGAGCAGAATTGGCATGTGGTTGCATATGCTTCCCGACAACTCAAACCCAACGAGGTGAATTACCCGACGCATGACTTAGAGTTGGCTGCTATCATTCATGCCTTGAAGATTTGGCGGCATTACCTGTATGGTGCTACTTTTGAGATCTTCACTGACCATAAGTGCCTAAAGTACCTTCTGACTCTGAAAGACTTAAACCTGCGACAACGAAGATGGATTGAGTACATGAAGGATTACAACTTTACCATTGCCTATCATTCAGGGAAGGCAAATGTTGTGGCAGATGCGTTGAGTCAGAAATAGCTCAGGTGTGCAGCTATTCTATCCAGTCAATGGAAGAGCTTAGAAGAGCTGGTGAGATGGTCTCCTCAACCGTTAGATGATCGAGTTCGATTGGCCAACATCCAGATACAGTCTGAATTGTTGAGTGAAATTGTGGCAGAACAGTTGGCCAGTGGGGAACTTGACAAGATGAGGGGCTTGATGAAGAAGCCTCAAACCCGCCTTTCTTTGGGAGTAGATGGAGGGATCATATTCGAGAATCATATATGGATTCCTGAAGACTCGCCACTGAAATAACACATCTTACGAGAGGCTCATGGTTCTAAGTACACAGTACACCCAGGGACTACCAAGATGTTTAAGGACATACAAATGTTTTTCTGGTGGCTAGGAATGAAGAGAGACATTGTAGCTTATGTGGCCAGTTGTCTTACGTGACAAATGGTGAAGGCTGAACATCAACGACCCGGTGGACTTTTACAGTCTATAGAGATTCCTGAGTGGAAATGGGATCAGATCACCATGGACTTTGTGGTGGATTTACCCCGGACCAAGAGAGGTCATGATGTGATATGGGTTGTAGTAGACCGCCTTACCAAGTCAGCACACTTCCTTGCACTGAAAACCACTACCAAGGTGTCTGATTTAGCTGAGTTGTACATCCAGGAGATAGTGCGTTTACATGGCGTACCCAGTTCCATCATATCTGATAGAGATCTGAAGTATACTTCCGAACTGTGGAAGCAGGTTCAAGAGGAACTTGGTACAAGGTTAAAGTTCAGTACCGCTTATCACCCGCAGACAGATGGACAGTCAGAAAGGACGATCTGGACTTTAGAGGATCTGTTGAGAGCTTGTGTACTCGATTGGGGTGGATCATGGGAGCAGTACTTACCTTTACTAGAGTTTGCTTACAACAACAGTTACCAAGCCAGTATTGGGATGCCTCCATATGAAGCTCTATACGTAAGACTATATCGGTCACCACTTCACTGGGACGATGTTGGTGAAAGGACCTTATTGAGGTCAGATGAACTCCAAGTGTATGCTGATAAAGTCACTTTGATCAAGAAAAGGCTAAAGAGAGCCCAGGATCGACAAAAGTCGTATGCTGATGTGAAGAGGACTGATGTGCATTTCACTGTGGGAGAGCATGTTTTTCTGAAAATCCGACCGCTCCGAGCTATAGCTAAGAACAGAGGAAAGTTAAGTCCCCGATACATAGGTCCGTTTGAAGTATTAGAATGGATCGGTGAGGTGGCTTATCATTTGGCGTTACCCCCTCAATATAGTATGATGCATGATGTGTTTCACGTGTCCAATCTGAAGTCATATGTGCAAGATTCGAGCCATGTGTTGAGCATTGAACCTATTGAGCTTCAAGGAAACCTATCTTATCCTGAGTTACCTTTGCGTATTATAGATACTAAGGTAAAAGAGCTCAGAAATAAGAATATAGAGATGGTAAAGGTTCTTTGGAAACACCATGGAGAAGATGAGGCCACATGGGAGCTGAAGACAGACATGGAAAAAGCATATCCCGATTTGTTTGTTTGATTGTTGAATTTTGAGGGAAAAATTCCTATAAGGAGGGGAGGATGTTATAACCTCAGTTTTCCAAAATATGTAATGAATTTGTGAATCTTTTTTAAAATATAAATGAGATCCGTGGTTTATGTGATGAGTTGATTTGAATGGATTTTGTGTTTGATAGCTTGTATGTTTTATTATTGGGCCTTTTTGGCCATTGAGCCCAATTGAAGGAGAAAAAGAAAAGGATTAAAAGAATGCATAAAGAAATAAATGAAATAAGAACAAAAGGACAAGGAATGATTTTCCAAAAAAAAAAAAGGATTTTGAGTTAATAGATTCCTTAGGGTTCAAGGAACTCAGAATTGGAAAATAATAATAAAAGAAATAGAAAGGACATGGAAAATATGAGTAATTGAAGGATAACTTGCAAACCAAGAAAAAGGGATCGTACTTTTAAGATAATAACTTCAAATTTTGTAGGATGGAAGATAAAAATATAATTGAGTTTCCATCAAAATTTGAAGTAAAAAGGAGTTACCCTTTGGGAGTTATGAATTTTCTAAGATATCATTGAATTAGGAATGTAATTCGAATTAATTGGAAATTTATTTTCCTTTTGCTCAAACACGCGTGATGAGGACCCTTGGATTTAGATCCAATGGGCACTGCTCATCGTCCAAGTCCCAGTGGGACGAGGACTGTAGCCGCAACAGAGGGATTTTGTTCCCTTAATTTCATGGTCTGTGATGCATGAGCATCTTTGGAAAGTCCTTCTTTGAGTCTGGGAGTGCTAGGAGATGTTTCCCGACCTTGGTTTGTTGGGGTTTCGACCTGATCCTGCGAAACGCCCAATTGGGCTAGGACTGGGGTTGCGGCTAGGATTGGGAACCCTAAAAGGGACCTCCCATGTCCTATAAATAGGGGACCTCTCGGTCCCTTGTTCCAGAGTGATCTCGACCGGCTCCTTATTGTTCCCTGCTACTTGCTAACCTGCTTGATTGACTCCTCTCCGGCGAGGGCGCCACCTCGGCGCTAGTAGTATAAGATGAAGGAGGACGACGCTCAGCTGTCGTTTGATCTAGATCTGACGGTGCAAGGAGGGAGGGTCGGCTGTGTTAAGCTGCTCTGTCACGGGCCGATAGATCGAGAGTCCATCGTGGACTCAGGGTGATCCAACGGACCGAGAAAGGAGGGCGCGCATGCAGTGGAGACGAATGATGAGGAGTGTCAGATCAGAGAGGGATCTAGCGGCACACCAATCCAACGAACGACAATTATTGGTAATTTCGCCCCCTGCTGAATATTCAAGAAAAAGTGTTTTCTTTGCAAAATTCGTAGTAATAGCTAGGAACCTCATATGACAAAACTTTGTATATGAAAGTTGTGTAGAAAAATACGAGGAATCTGATAGAAATGATTTGAGAACCTAGTTCTGCTCTGTTTTGCAAAGGTACCCTAATTTTCTAATAAAGTGTATTAAAAATTGATGAGAAACCCTAATTGAATACTAACAGTGTATTTTGATAAATCAATAGGTCAAATTGATAAGTTTAACCCTGTTAATGATAAAAGTGGTTTGACTATCTGTTTGAATGCAAAAGTGCTTAATTTAGAGTTGTAATACCTAAAAGAAGGTTAATTTACATGGAAACCCTAATTTGGGATAAAAGGAGATAAAAATCATATTTTTGTGGAATAAGATAATCAGATGCTTAATAAAGGAAATTCAATGAGAAATTAGGGGTTTTATGTAGTTTTGATAAGTTAAGGATGATAATAAGGAAAGAAGAAGTAAAAACCCTAATTTCCAAAGGAACCCTAAAATAGGAATTGAAATCCTAAGTAATGTGATGAAAATTGGATAAATATTAATAAAAAGAAAATTGTACTTTCATTTCAGGATTTCTGTTCCTCATTTCTTGCTTGGGTTTCTCTGCATATTTGATTCTATCTTGAAATCTACAACCAAAGGTATGTGGTTAATTATGAATAACCGCTTTAGTTTTCCGATGGATTCTCAGATGTTTAATCGCATTGTATGCAACTAAACTATTTGGATGTTCATATTGCAATTATAAAGTGACTATGACTATCACATAATATATATGCCTACAAGCTCAGATCCTGGTCCCCTCTGTGTATTAATGGCTGACCTAGTATATGGCTACCTAGAGGGTAGGCCCATCAGGTCATGTAATGACTTAGTATATGGCTACCTAGAGGGTAAGTCCATCAAGTCACATGGAGTTAGATATTGGGCTACCTTTGGGTGGTGCCATGCGACTCTACCTTTACAGAGGTATTACATAAGTCCTTACAGGGACAACACAGAGTTGTGGATAGGTATGGATTGAGTAGTCTGGCTTAAAATGTAATCTTGGTTGTTAAATGATTAATTGAATGTTTATATTGTTAACATAGTTGAACATTATCTGTTCCCTCCACATACCGGCTTCGGCTGACCGTTGTTTTGTTTGTCGGCGATTTAGGTACAAATCTCAACAGTACAAACAGTAAAGCGACACATTGCGAATTCAAGAATTAAAGAACAAGGAGGAATTAGTTAGAATAGTTCAGTTGTGGTTAGAAGTTTAGTTTTATTCCAAACTTTTCAAATGTATGCAAAAATTTTATTACCGCTTTTCAGTATAGTATGTTTAAATTTAATAATTGTTCTTGGTTATATGTTGAACCTGTGATCCGGAGTTTATGGGTGCGGCTTCAACCTCTTGGTCTCCCTTAATTGGGGGTTACCGAAAGGTGGGGTCGTAACAAACCTAGTTAGGGGTAATGCTACATAATTGAAGTCTTTAATAAACCTTTTGTAGTAACCTGCTAGACCTATGAAACTGTGAATCTCAGTTGGTGTCTTAAAATCCTTTTTTGAAAAAAAAGACTTCCTAGTAATCAATGACCAGAATATTGATTCGGAACCTTTCTTTTAAAGGTTGGTCAACCAATGGGGACTGTGGACTGGACTCAATTTCTGCTCCCTAATATACTTCCGGAGAAGGAAGGGCAGGGAAGAGCAAGAGCATAGCGAAGCGAGTGAACCTCAGGTGAGGGGCACGAGTGTAGCAGCGAAGCGAGCAAAGCTCAGGGAGGTTTGCGACGTGTAGCGTTAGCATCCCCAAGGTGCGGCATCAGCCGGAACGCGGAGAGGATTCCCCTCAAACAAAGATAGGCGTGTCAGGAAACAATGTGAAGTCACCCCTATTTCGCTGTCCAGGGAGCTGTTGACTAATGACCTAAAAAATGCGCAGTTCCCACTCTACAATAGACTCCACTTTCTTAGGATCAACATGAATACCTGTAGTAGATATAAATGTCTTAAGAAAGACACTTCTAACAACCAGAACTCACACTTGCTATACGTAGCATATAGCTTGTGTTGTGTCAATAAAGTCAAGGCTTGACGAAGGTGTTGTTCATGTTGTTGACCATCTCTATTGTATATCAGAATGTCATCTATGAAGACCACTATGAACTGATCAAGGAATGTTTGGAAGATTCTATTCATTAGCTCCATGAATGCAGTTGGTGCATTAGTTAGTCCAAACGACATAACTACAAACTCATAATGACCATACCTTGTCCTAAAGGCTGACTTAGGTATGTCACTCTCCTTGATACATAACCGATGATATCCTAACCTTATATCTGTATTAGAGAACACTGTTGCACCACACAATTGGTCAAATAGATTATCTATCCTTGGCAGATGATATTTGTTCTTTATAGTCACCTTGTTAAGTTGTCTATAGTCTATGCATAATCTCATAGACCCATCCTTCTTTTTAGCAAAAAGAACTGGAGCACCTCATGGTGAAGTACTTGGTCGAATGAAACCTTTCTCAAGCAACTCCTGTAACTATTTCTTGAGTTTTTCCATCTCAGCAGGGGCCATCCTATAAGGTGTTTGGGCTATTGGTTGCATACCCAGAATTAGATTAATCTCGAAATCAATCTCTCAAGGTGGAGGGATATCTGGGAATTCATCAAGTAACACATTCTTGAATTCCCTGATAATAGGAACTTTAGAAAGACTAGGACTCTCTACTTTGGTGTCCACCACATGTACCAAGAATGCTTCACATGCTTGTCACATCAGTCTCTCAACTACCATTACTGACACTAGATAGGTTTGAAGAATCTTTCTACCCCTTGAAAGACCCATGTCTCATTACTATCTGTAAACATAGCTTGCTTGGAACCGACAACTAAATCGCCACCAGTAATTACGCAGAATAACCATTAGCAGCAGATTAACAAAAATCACTAAAAAATAAATCCTTTATGCAAAGAGATCCATTGCCAGGAAACTCTTAAAGAAAGAACCAAGACAATATATACGTCATGGTTCACATTGTACATACATTGTACCATCTTATCTAGAGGATATCATATACCAGTTGCTTTTCCCAATCATATACATAAGCAACATAAAACCTTGAGGCATACAAGACAAAATCTCCAATCATTTATAAAACCATTACATACTAACTCCCAAGGACATAAGAGTACAGAGACGACACATAGGATTTCTATCTACAAAACACAACTGACAACACACTAAACCTGAGTTGTTACTGTTGTCCTTGTTGTTGATCTCCTCCCTCTACAGTACGGTCTCTACCTCCTCATTCACGTCCACCTAAAAATGTTGGGACCAACGGGGTGAGACAATTGTCCCAGCGAGAGATATAACTCTCTTCCAACAATATTATTATCACAGGTAAACAATATAAAATTGAGCATAGGGTCTTTTATGTGAATAAGCATGTTTAATCATTATTTAATTGTCGTGCAAAGTAATAGCATTGTTTAAATAGTTTAACTATCCATAACAGAGTTATACATCATCTATTTGCTTTATAAGGAATATGAAGGACGTGTATAACATCTATCAACTAAGATGTATAAACGTAATGTAAAATCAACCAATGTTTCCGTATTCAATCCTTAAGCAAATACAGTACACAAATGATTATACATTTACAACCACACTTATGCCCAAAGGGGATGAGGTATACTGCTCATGCTCCACCCAACCATGGCTACGTAAAGCATCGTTACCATACAAGGTCAATGGAAGAGCCGAATGCCAAGACCTCACCCGTCTTGGTCAGTACGAGACCACTGGCAGTGACATCATGTCAAACTACAACTAGCTTGCTGGGGTATAGCGTCATCTTTGCTAAAGAGCTACAGCCACAACATGTACTCTCTTCGGGGAGATCACACATCAATCCCCAGTACATTTCATCAGGGTGATCACACGGCAACCCTGGTATTCATCGGGAAATCACACAGAAATCTCTATCAGGACGTAAGGATATATTCATTTGTAACCCCCACATATTCAAAAATATGCATTCCAAGTTAAACTCATTTCACCATTCAGCAAATCCTAAAACCGAATGGATCTATGTCCTGGGAAACTACATGATAAGGTTCCATTTGATTAATTACGTGTATTACAGTATCTTTTAGCATCAATCAAGTTACAAGCATGAATTATAACATATGCTACAAAGAAAGGTGTAATACATTTATCAAGTACTTTCATAATCTTTGGAACACATTGAATGGATAACACTTGGGAACTCAGTCCCTTATCACATTATTGGGAATTATCATCTGTTAACCTTATCATCATAATCATGATTGCTAGATCTGGGTATTCAAACCCTTAGTTCATCACTAAACATTGTTACCTCTTATCTGGTAACTATTACCTCTAGGTCCACAGACTCAGGTATAGATAATACTTGTTGCACAAGTATTTCACATGGCTCACAAGGCCCATTTAATCTGCATCATATGAAACATCCTATCTCACACCTGGATATGCTCATCATCTCATGATACCTGCATGGTTAGTATTTCATGATAAAAGCAATATCAAGTACATATCATCACCATGCAATACAAGATAAATACAACCTTTCCATTATTAGGGTTAGGGTTTCCATTTTCACCGATTAGGGTTAGAGTTTCCCTCAATAGACAATTAGGGTTTGAAGATGAACTTATCACAGATCCAAGATCTGTTCACAACTCCTCTACATGCAAGGAATCACCATAGTTAAGAACTTGGTGAAGAAGAAAAGAAAGAAAGAATATGTAACACTCGAGCCCACTACTCAAGGCTCTAGTAGGATTTCAGGAATGATGACTGGTCCCACAGACCACCACTAGCCTTAACTGTGTGCTTTTTCCTCACTCACGTGCAAGATGGGGTCAACTTCCCGACTGGTCACCCATCCTAGTTCCACAAGCTGAGCACGCTTAACTATGGAGTTCTTTAGTGATGGGCTCCCGGAAAAGGAGGTTCACCTTGGTGATATGGGTAGTCTAATCTTTCCTTTTAAGATCATGTTATCTGAGGCCCCAAATCCTAGGATGTTACAATATCCCCTACTTAGACTCTTGATGCCTCGTCAAGACTCAACTATATGGCCTCATAATATTTCCCCAATTTAGTGCAGACCCAACATGGCCCATGGGCACCCAGCTCCCGATCATGGAATACCAGTGCAAAGGTGGCTATACCACCATGGATGGCCCTTTCTTACATGCCTGGACCATACGACTCAAGACTAGCATGCCACATGCCCATGTGGGCCCCACGTACTGGAGGGGAATTGGCTCTGATACCATTTGTAACAACCGGGCCCACTGCCCAAGGCTCTAGTAGAGTTTTAGGAATGACGACGGGCCCCACAGATCACCAGTAGCATTAACTGCACACTTTTTCCTCACTCACGTGCAAGTCGTGGTCAACTTCCCAACTGGTCACCCATCCTAGTACTACTCCAAGCTGAGCACGCTTAACTATGGAGTTCTTTAGTGATGGGCTCTCGAAAAGGAGGTGCACCTTGGTGATATGGGTAGTCCAATCATTCCTTTTAAGATCATGTTATCTAAGGCCTCAAATATGCTTGCTTTCATATCGCCCAAGAGGTGTGTGCTTGCTCCCATATCGGGCAAGAGGGGTGTGTATGCTTTACCATATTGCCCAAGAGGTGTATGTGTGCTTCCATATCAGGCATGAGGTGAATTTTCATCACCATATTTTGCATGAGGTGCATCCTTGATCACCATATAGTGCTTGAGGTGTAGGTTCATCACCATATCGTGCATGAGGTGTATGTGTGTTTCACTCATATCGAGTTTCTCAAAATTAGGGTTTCCATATCGGGTTAGACCCTTATGCTCATACCTCTCAAAACATTCAAGGTATCAGCCTATCCTTTACCATGTATTAAGTGACAGCCTAGACAACAGGTTAGTCTAAACCAAACTAAGTTTACAAACCAATAGGGGTGTGGGATTTCCAAGGTATATCAGGTTTCATATCATCATATTGGGTTTCACACCATATCGGGTTACAGGTACTTCAACCCGATATCGGCTTGAGCCATTATGATATCATCATCATCAAGGTCTAGACTTCATTATTTACTATTCTAGTTCATGGAAAACAATCCTATATCACTAATATAACTCATGGATTCATCAATTATACAAGAAAACTAGAAATTTTAGTAGATCATCAAGTATAACAAGATTGAAGGTGAATAATAACATGATTAGGTTCAAGTTAGATAACCCACCTCAAGAACAAATTCAAAGCTCCAAGCTCCAAAGCTTCACGTTCCCAAGGTTGAAGATGAACTTATCACATATCAAAGATCCGTTCACAACTCCTGTACATGCAAGGAATCACCATAGTTAAGAACTTGGTTAAGAAGAAAAGAAAGAAAGAATCACAACCAGAGATCATACTTTATCCAAGGTTGAAGATGGCCATGGCTTCACCTTAAGATTAATGGATCAAGATCCTCCTTGTTCCTTACTACTATTCATGATATCAAAAATAAATGGAGTGATAAGGTTCGAAAAGATTCACTAGTAGGTGAAAGGAGTGGTATATACAATTGAGGCTCATGGGAGAGAGTGTATAAGAGGTGTCATCATTTTACACTACTAGGTGCCACATGTCCATGCATGGTTGACACATGTCCATGCACATATATTTATCTTGACATGTAAAACTCTTTTGGATAATCTAAGGATAAGATTTTCAGCCATTATTTATCTTGTTGAGCAAGATATTTCAACTCCACATCACTTTATTCACAAACTGGTACACTTTTTCTAAGGAAAGTTGTAAAGTGATATCCATCACCTCCTTGAGGTGATTAACCCATCATGGCAAAGGCCAAGAGTTGAAAAAATGATATGGGACCTGCTATATGGCTCCTTGGCCGATAGGCACTCCCATATAAGCTCTTCAACTCGATATAACCCAATATAACTCAATTAGGGTTTCAAATACACAATTCTTCTAGGTCTTTTCATCACCAAGAATACTACCACCCAAATATGATTCTAACATGATGCCTCCTTATTTCTCTCTCCTCTATATGATTATAAGAGAGTAGGGACACTCTAGAGGTGGTAATTTTGCATATCAACCCTACATTTTGGGTAAATTGCAACTTGCACCAAAACTGGTACACAAGGCACAAGCATTATTCAAACAAGTTCTGACTTAGAACTTAGGCTTTCCAAAAGCCACCCCTTAGGATAATTCTCTCTCTTATGATGCTAAAGCACTTGAAGCATGTTCAAAATGTGACATATTGCAATATAACCCCTCATCATGGGTAAATTGCAATTTACACCGAAACTATCATATAACACACAAGCATTTTGCAAATAAGCTCAAACTTGAAAATTAAACTCAAGGAGATTCTTAATTACTTTTTAAAGGATTAAAACAAGTTTATAAATACTTACTTAAGCAAAATACATACTTGATTTTTTTATACAATGGTGTTGATTGCAAATATTCATGTTCTTCATATTCCTTTTAACTTATTAAGATGTTTCATAATTCAACAGTAATTTCTCTTCTTGTTAATAATCATTACATGCTTCACATTGTTGTAACTTTACTACTTCTTTGTTTATCTTATTTGTGGAAATAATAGAGTTGGTGGTGAGGTATAGCTCCTACTCACATTTGAAATCTCACCCCGTGGGTTTCCCACGCCCTGTTTAGGTGGATGAGCATAAAGAGGTAGAGATCGTGCAACGGAGGTTGAGCAACAACAAGAGGAGCAGTAGATGATAATATTGGAAGTGTTGTTGGATGTCTTTTGTTGAAAGAGTCTTAGAAGTCGTCCTTGTACTCTCGAGTCTTTGATAACATTTTGTGGATGTTTTGTGAACTTTCTTTATTTATGCGATTGGTTGGTATTCATGTTATGTAAAGATGTGGTGGAATCATGTATATATGTTTTGGAACAGGTTCTCTAGTAACAGGTTGATGGCATAGACAGTAAGTGCTTTGAGGCATGAAAGGACCTTTATGTAGAAGTTCTTGCTGTTTGGCAGATTTATGAAATGATATTATTTTTTAGTGTTTTCCAATAATTTGTTCGTTAATCTAGCTTCTGTGGTTTTGTTTTGAGTATCTCGCTTTGAGTGGCAATGGGTGTCACACTTGGTTGGTATCAGAGATTTAGGTCTGCTGAGTCTACATGGACCTAGGACTAGGGTTTTTGTATGTTCTAGTGTCCTCTAGTCTATCTTATAGTCACTTCTTTATATGCAGAAGAAGAAGAAGAAGAAGAGGAAAAATCCTAAAGATGTCTGGAGAACACGAAGAACATGCTGCTGAGAGCAATGTTGTAGCACCAGGTGGTGGTGCAAGGAACTAGAAATGAGAAGATCGGGTGCCTGAAGTCCCCCACTTTGACCCAGCCAAGGTTGCTAACCCTACCTTTCAATATCTTTTTGGGAAGTTTATGGAAATGATGACTCATATGGTGGAAAGGATGCCCATACCTCAGCCGAGGGCATCAGTTCCCCTTACTAAATCTTCGAGCACTAAGAATTTTTTAGTGGCTTCACTGTGTTGGAGCGGTTGAGTATTAAGGGACAATTGACCCGATGGATGTGGATTTGTGGCCGACATAGCTTGAGAAGGCCTTTAAGATCCTAAGTATTCCTTAAGAGGATAAGGTGAATGATGTGGTGTACCTGCTGAAAGGGAGTGCTAGACATTGGTGGGCCATAAAGGAAGAAAAGAGACCCAGAGTTTTGGTTGATTGGGAAGAGTCCTAACGAGAGTTTGTTAGTCTCTACTTTCCTTAGATGTATCTTAACGAGAAGATCAGTCAATTTGATAGGATTCGACAGGGATCCATGGCGATCAATGAGTATGAGGCAAAGTTTATGGAGTTTCTGAGGTTCTGTCCTCACATGGATGACATAGAGGACACGAGGATTTTTCATTTCGAGAAGGGGTTGAATGTCGATTTGTCTACCCCAGTTTCTGCCTTAGATAATCGAGAGAGTTTTGCTGTGTTTTTGGAGTTTGTTCATAGGATAGAGCAGTCTATAAAGGAGAAGAGAGAGGCAAGTGCCAAGAAGAGGTATGTACAGTCTCAAGGACAGTCGTCAGGTGGCTTTAAGAAGTCGAGGTTTTTGGCACCGCCAGTATCACAGAGGTTTAGTGATTCGATGCAGTGCTCACCAAGTAAGGGAAGAGGTCGTAGTTTTCTGCCTGCATGAGCACAGAGTGTTGCATCAGCATCAGTGACAGGGCCATCTAAGACATAATATGGGAACTAGCCTTGCCACAAGTGTGAATAGATTGAACATCTGAGGCACGAATGTCCAATGAGGGGTGAAGAAGTGACCCAGCAACCGAGATAGGGTTAGCAGGGCTCGTAGAGACAACAGAACAGTGGCGAAGGAGGATGAGCATGTGGCCAAGCATCACAGGCTAGATCTTCTGCTTAGGGAAGCAGAGGATGGGGGTGACAATAGAAAATGACTAGATTCTATGCTATGAGTTAGATGGAGGTGGTGGTCAACCCATGAGTGGTGACAGGTCAGATGGAATTATTTCATTCTGATTTACCTTCTTCTTACTTTAGATCTATTTTGGTTTACCCGGGTGAAACACACTCTTTTATCGCTCGTGAAGTGCTTAACAGATGTCTTTTACATGTTAGTCATAATAGGAATATTTTGTTGCTAGAAACCCCGTTGGTCAGTTCTGTAGTGTTGCATGATGTGTGCCCTTCGTATGTTCTCTCTTTTTCGGGACACATCATTCAAGTGGATCTCATATCACTTGACATGCATGGATTCGATGTGATCCTGAGAATGGATACCCTGGAGAAGTATAGAGTGGTCTTAGACTGTAGTTCCAAGCAAGCGACATTTATAGATGGTAGTGAGACGTGGATCTTCCAAGGAAACAGGAAGATTATTCTGATGTGTCTTACATAGGCGATGGTAGCAAGGAAGCTTCTGAGACCGGGTTGCATGTATTTTTGACACACATGATGGATACTGAGGTGAGGAGTCCTAATATTCATGAGGTTCCAGTTGTTATAGAGTTCAAGGATGTGTTTCTTGATGAATTTCTAGGTGTTCTCCCACCCCGAGAGATTGATTTTGATATCAATCTCGTCCCTGGAATGCAACCTATAACTCAAACATCGTATAGGATTGGTACTGATAGAGATGGCAGAGTTGAAGAGACAGCTGCAAGAGCTTCTTGACAAGGGTTTCATCAAACTGAGTACATCGTCGTGTGGAGCTCCAATGCTGTTTGTAAAGAAGAAGGATGGATCTGTGAGGTTGTGCATAGATTACAGATAGTTGAACAAGGTCACATAAAGAACAAGTACCCTTTTTCGAGGATAGTTTATCTGTTTGACCAGTTGTGTGGCACAACAGTATTCTCAAAGATAGATCTGAGATCAAGATATCACCAGTTGAGTTCTTTGATGTGCCACAAATGAGACATGTTGGTCTCCTTGTATCAAATGAATGTCAGGTTGGAGGTTTCATTGTTAGCTATTTTGTTGGCACATCTATAGGTGAACCCTACGCTAAGACAACAGATCAGAGAGACGCAATAGAAGGATGTTGTGGTACAACAAATTAGATCAGAGTTCAGAACTGATGGTTTTCATGAGTCAGATGATGGGATAGTTTGTTACCATAAAAGGATAGTGGTTCCTAATGCTAATGACCTAAGGAATATGGGGTAGGAAGAGTCTCACTCATCCATGTATGTTATGTATCTAGGTAGTATAATGATTTACCACAATTTGAAGGATATGTATTGGTGGCCAGGCTTGAAGAAAGATGTAGCTGAGTTTGTTGCAAGATGTGTGGTATGCCAACAAGTCAAAACTGAGCATCAGAAGCCTACAGGAACGTTACAACTGTTTCCTATACCACAGTGGAAATGGGATCATGTAACTATGGACTTTGTAGTTGGTCTTCCTAGAACAGCCAAAGGTTATGATTCCATTTGGGTGATCATTGATAGGTTGACCAAGTCAGTGCATTTCCTTCCCATAAAGATTATGTTCACACTAGAGAAGCTTGTCCAAATCTATGTGGATGAGATAGTGTGTTTGCACCGTGTTCCAACTACTATCGTGTCTGACAGAGGTCCTCAGTTCACAAGTTGCCTTTGGGAGTGACTACACACAGCTTTGGGTACGCATTTGAAGTTCAACACTGCTTTCTACCCACACACAGATGGTCAATCTGAAAGGACCATTCAGACCTTGGAGGATCTGTTGAGGGCTTGTGTCCTTTGGTTTTCAGGAAGTTGGGATGTACATCTCATTTTGATAGAGTTTGCCTACAACAACAACTATCAGAGTAGTATTGACATGGCACCATATGAGGCGTTGTATGGGAGACATTGCAGATCTCCATTGTGTTGGTATGAAATAGGTGAGTATCAACTTCTTGGTCTCGAGCTTGTGCAGTAGAAAACATAGAAGATCAAGTTGATACAACAATAGTTGAAGGTAATACATGACAGACAAAAGACGCATGCAGACAATGGTCGTAGACCCTTGGAGTTTCAAGTGGGAGACAAGGTATATCTAAAGGTCTCTCCTTGGAAGGGTCTTAAGAGGTTTGGGAAGAAGGGTAAGTTGGATCCCAGGTTTATGGGACCTTACCCAATGATGGCATGTGGGAAGGTGGCTTACCGGTTGGAGTTGCCACCTGAATTGCACAAGTTGCATCAAGTGTTCCATGTCAGTATGTTGAGGAAGTGTCATACGAATATAGAGTTAGTGTTACATATTGTGGTGGTGGAGCTTGATGAGGATGTGATCTATATGGAAGGTCCAGTGTTGATCCTTGACCGGAGAGTGAAGAAGGTTAAGATGAAGGACCTTGTACTTGTGAAGGTTCTTTGGCATTATTGTAGTGTTGAGGAAGCCACGTAATAGATCATGGAAGAGATGAGGAGGAAGTACCCCAACCTTTTCTCTTAGGATTTTGGGGGCGAAATCCCTATTAGGGGTTTATGTCTTGTAAGGAACCTGACTGTAATGACCCTGCCTCTCAGTAACCCCCAATTAAGGGAGACCAAGAGGTCAGAGTCGTTATCCCAATTTCTAGATCAAATGTTCAACAAATAATCTATAATAATTATCAAATTATACTAAACTAAACTAAAAGGAAGTAATAAAAATTAAATTTTCATAACTTTTTCAAAAAATTTGATATCTACTTCTATCCACATGGATTCTATTCTAACTAATCCTCCTTTGAACTTTAATTCATATTTAATTCCACTTATGCCACTTTACTGTTAGTTCTTTTCACTTGTACCTAAAATGCCAACAAACAAAACGTCGATCAAAATAAAGCTGGTATGTGGGGGAAACAATAATCGTGCAATTAATAAAATCATATTACATTCAATTACAGTTTAACAACCAATTTTATGTTTTATATATAATTCTGTGATCCATACATAACCTATCCTCTGCGATGTTCCTGTAGTAGACCTGGATGCTACCTTCCTTATGGTAGATCCCCATTAAACCCCTCATGATCCTACCTAACTGGTGAATTTGTTTCTAGAGTTGAGTCACATGGCACTACCTGTAGGTAGCCCACTCCTTAACTCATGGCGTGTTGTAGAGTCTCATGGCACTACACGTGGGTAGCCCAATTTCTAACTCATGATAGCCTAGACCTTACTCTAGGTTACCCTTTTTTAGCATTTGCAAAGCCACAGAGGAGGATCCGGATCTAAGCCAGTTATATATACATATTTATAGTGATAATTATAGTCACTTTATAGTTGCATGAAATAAAAGTCATCCAAGCAGTTATTTTCAGGCAACCCATAAAAATGTTCGGGAATCTCCGTGAAACTAAAGCGATTATTCATAAGCATAACCACATACCTGTCAAGCTGATTTGAGACAGAATAATGCAATCAAGAAATCCAAATATGCAAGAAAGCACATTATGAGATCCTAAAATATGCATACAATTCCCTATTATTGATCATGTCATCAAGATCTATTAAACCTAGCTCGCTTCCTAGTGTTTTTAGTCCACTTTTAGGGTTTTCATTGCAATTAGGGTTTCCCTTCATCTTTTACTATTTTAAACCCTAATTTTATACAATTACTCATAAACCCTAATTATCTCATCTATTATTCATGAAAGATACTAAGGTTATCCTTTAACCACATATAACCCTGATATCAGAAAAAGAATAATTAACCATCAATAAGTCCATTAAGCCTCTTTTACATTAAAGCTACCATTTTTATCCTTTTAATCCATGACAAGTTCATTATGCTCATTTCTCATCAATTCATAGCTCATTGTGGTCTAGTTCACATATGAACTCTATTTGTCATTAATTCTACCTTTCTCCATTAGAAAACCCTAATTACTACATTAAGGGTATTCATCCACATTTAGGAACTTTTATACTTGAAATAGCTTGGAATTATCATATCTCAACTTTATTCACGATTTTGAATAATTAAAACCATTATGAGTCACATTTACTAATATTTGGGTTTCAAGGCCCATTAAATCATATTTATGCACAAAAACTCTAAATTAAACTTGTTACGTGCAAAGTTCATCCTTTTTGTTCTCAATATACCTTTTTACAATTAATAGGTTAATATCAACTTTAATCATTCATTAAACCCTACTAAATACATTAATCATCTCCTAATATGGCTTCTTAATCTTTAATTCATTAAAGTTGATAACTTACACTGATTTTCAAATAGCAATAGGAATTAGCCTTTAAATCCATTTTTAATGAATTCCTCTCATTTTTCTGAGCAATTTTCAAATTTTATGTGTATCCATCTGAGCTACCGATATTGAAATACAATTTTTGCAAGATATTACTTACCAGAGCCAATCAAAAGGCGCCACGTCTCCTCTATCATGCAACGTTGCAGCTTGGAAAACATTTCGAAAAGATGGTTTTATCCTTGGTTAAGTTGGTCGGCTCTTCAGCCTGCGAAGGGAAAATATGTCCAATTCCATTTCCGTCCCCTTCAACCTCACGCAGCTCTGCTGCGTTGCCCTAGCCACCGACCTATAGAGCTTCGCGAGCCACCTCCCACCACCTCAAGGCTCGGATTTGGATGGAACCCCTCTCCTTGCCTCCATTTCCCCCCGCCCCATTCAACCAGGCTGCAAAACACATACGAGACGGCCAGTTCCAAGAGAATCAAGCTGGTGCTTTCTGTGGGTTGATAGTCCTCCTACAGGCGATGTGTGAGGACGAGAGTAAGGAGTTGATGGTTGATCACTCCTTGGTTGTCGTAGGAGCATTCTTCTTCCATCAATATTACATACAACCTTTCATTGCTTCCCAGAAAAAAATACACTCTCTTCGTTAGGGTTTGTACGGAAAAGAATTAAGAAGAAGAGAGGGGAATGCATGGGGTCTCTCTGGACTCGGCCAATGGCTCTCCCCCTTATATAGGGGAGTGTAGCAACGCCCTAGGATGGCCATCTATGAGTCAACTAGTCCTTTTCCCAATAGGATCCTTATTCCTTCATGGAGAAGTAATTCTTCTCTCCCCTATTTATTTCCTTAATATTCCTTATTTTGTGGATACTTAGAAATACAAAATTATCTCTTTCATTCTCTTAGACTTGCCTTTTAAATTTTTTTTTGACAGCAAATAGATCCATTCATTACTCAAGCCATACGGCATCTACAAGTAGAGAATACAACCAGAAGAAACCTAGATCATTCGAGAACATAGATCTAACACCACTACCACTCATATTCAAACGAGATTGAAATGCTTCTGCATAGAACTCTTTTCTTCGTGGCTGACCAAAGCAACTATTGTGAGAGATACCTTCAACTTGAGCATAAGGCAGCGGCATTAAGCATGAACCTGACTGAGATTTCATCTGATTGTTGTCTCTACCATCCATGGCACGGCTCGAGCAACAAAAAACCTACAGCAAAAACAAGACCAACCAGGGATCTCGTCACTCTCACGAAAGGACAGACACCCAAACCCCGAAGGGAGAGACAAACGCCGAAGGAACACGGCAAGAAAAGAAGGCAAAAAACTGTCTAGACCCAGGACCAAAACGAAAGACAGGGAGCCGACACAGACTGAACTGAAAAACCGAGCAAAAGCAGCAAAGCGAGAAACGCCCGCCCCCCAGCAGATCCATGCCAAAGGCTTCGTGGCGGCCACCTCCTTGCCTCCACCAAGCGACTAGCTTCGCCGGAGACGAAGCCACCGCCCAGGAAAACCGCCGGCCCACCACCCTGAAGCCCCGATCTAAAGGCACATAGTCCCGACCTTACGGTTAGAAAGGGGGAAGGCAAAGGTGACTGAGAGGAGAGCCAGCCAGCTGCAGCCCCAGCGCCGCATGATCTGCAAAGAGGACAGTCACCCGACGAACGCCCAGGGTAGAGGGTGGCTACGCGCCAGCAGCCGACCACATCCCCCGAGTAGGAGAGTCGCGCACAAGAACCCTAGTCACCTCTGAAGAGTCGTGTGAGAGTTCCCGGATGTTGATTGCCTTTTAATCATTGGTCACTAAATTATATTTTCTTTTAGTAGAAAATACTCCCTTTTTATCAATACAACAAAATTCATTAATAATGTATCACATTATCCTCTTATTTTGCATTATTTGTATTTTTTCTTTCTTTCTTCTCCATTGGGGATTCTTGGATCCCAAGAAACTCCAAGACTTCGAAATTCCTTTTTAAGGATACTTATTATCCTTCTAGATGCATCTATATTCATTATTTCACATTATCTTGTTTATTTCTTATTAAAATATCTCTTTTTGAGGATTTCTCTTTATCTTTCTTTTTATTTTCCTCATTGGCATTCCATTTAACATTAGGAATCCTTTGGATACGAAAATCCATCAAGTATAACTCAATTATACCTCTTTTCACTTCTTTTCCACATTTTATCATTGTTTTCAATTTCTTTCTTAATAAAGAAATACTTAATTGGTCTTTTCTTTTCTTGGTGTATTATCTTTGCAACTTTGGACTCCTTGGGACCCAAGGAACCCAAGAGGCACGAAATCCACCTTTGGGTTATATTCCTTTTCCTTCTAGAGGTTTCTACATTTTTCTTTTCTCCATTTCTCATTTATAATGAAGTTCCTTTTGGTTTTTCCTTGTTATTGGACCCAATAGCTAATAAAGCCCACAAAACAATCATCAAGGCTATTGTAAACAAAATCCATTTATTCAAAACAAATTATATCATTATTTGTTCCAATATCTTTAATATGAGAAATTACATTCCTCACCAAATGAACCCAAAAGTTGGGGTTGTAACATCCTTCCCTTCTTATAGGAATTTTTTCCTCAAAATTCCTCAAGCAAACAAACAATTTAGGATAAGACTTTTCCATGTCCATCATTGGCCCCTATGTGGCTTCACCCTATCCATGGCGCTTCTAAAGAACCTTTATCATCACATATTGTTTTCTCTGAGTTCTTTCACCTTGGCATCTATAGACCTCACAGGTGACTCAGGTCATTCCAGCCTCCCTTGGGGCTCACTAGGTTCATTACTCCGCACATGGTCTGGGTACCTCACATAGTGCTCTAAATTGGACACATGGAACTCATCACACATCACATTATCCTAAGAGTTAAGGCAAATTTAACTTTCTCCACCAAACCATGTCAAAAGAACCCATGCATCGAGGACTCAGCTCTCTTATCTATAACTTAGAGGGGTTGGATTTTCATGTCACATATTCCCCCACAGTGAACTGCATGTCAGTCTACTTTGCATCAGCTTACAACTCATGTCATCCCTGGGCTCCTTTCAACCATTGCATGATCAAAGTGACTTCATCTGCGCACACTGTGGTCCTTTCTTGACCCTTGCGAGGTCCCTTCACCAACATCACCTTAATGAAGTGGTGACCGATACAACCTCCCTTACAGAGCTTCTTTACATCCCGATATTGGCTATGGTGGTTATCATCACATCTTACAGAAGACAAGAACGGTCTCTAGATATCACCCTGAATGAGCACACATGCTCTCATCAAACCGTCTAGTCAGGATCATACTAACCATTAGTTAGGGGTGATAAGCGGTACTAACATCGAGTTCTTCATGTACCTACTTCCACCTTATGGAAGTAAACCTTTAGGTCATACTCATGATCTTTTGAACTCGCATCATGGTGTAGTCGAACCATCTCTCTCATATGTAGTTCAACCGGATCTGTCCCTTGACAGTACTCTTTCTTTCTCTTGTTATCTAGGTAAGGAGATCTACCATCACCCATATTGCTTCTTGACCTTCCTTGGTCAAGGGGAGACTTACCACAACATCCATAGTGATGAACTCCCATTCCCTCTTAGGAAATCTTTATTCTTTATATTAATGCACAGAGTTACTGGTGTTTTTCCTTCACCTCCTGGCTTGCATGGCCACATGTCACATGCAACTTCATCATAAGCATCCAAAGTGCTACTGTCACTTACTATCTCGATAGTACCACCGTATATGGTGATCATGATCTCCTATATGTCTTGATTCCTCAAGATCGGTTCCTCAGAATCCCTAAACCACTCTAGTCCGGGTTTCATCACCTTATTTTCCAAAGAAGTGTATCTGAGGATCTACAACCATCCTTTTATCACATCAAGGCCTAGGCTGGCTAACCAAACAATCACTAACTTGTTCAACATATCTCATTATATCTGAGTGTTAGCCAACTTACCTCTTCTAGCCTCTAGCCAAACTAGGCAGTTGCATCCCATCTAGAGCATCCATTACCACTTCACATCCTTAGGTGTTAGGTAATATTAAAGACATACACTTCCATGTATTCCACTTATCATCTCATCTCATTCTCTAAGTCTATCTTCATCAAGAAAACTCTGAGCTCCTTCTCTTGGTTTTCAAACTCAACCTCATTGTTCATGATAAAAACATCCTCATAAGATGACTACCTTATAACTCTTAGTGTTTGTAAACCATCCATGTATCATTCACTCCATAAGGGCATGTTATCATCTCTTTCTTCATACCTCATAGCAATGTTCCAACTCACATCATCTTTATCCTTGGTGTATGGCATGCGTACTGTCCTATCTCTCACTCCCATAACAAGAGGAAATAAGCATTTGACTGCAGTCCAAATACATAGTTCTTCCTATTCCAAGAGTAGAGATGGTACATCCCACCTTTCCATTACACCTTTAAGTCTAAGTTGAAATGTTCCACATATGTCTCTACATTACAAACATCTCATTATCAAAGTTACTTCCATGGAAAACTGGTCTCGAACTTACTTGGGTCCGAACATATTCCTTGGTCATCTCCTCTAGGTCTATCGGGTGCCGACACTTTTGGGGTCATCCCTCTTCCTTTATGCATCTACAGAGTTCCCTATGCATCCACCCTTTGGGTCCCATGAGTTAATGAAGGTGATCAATCTCCTAACCCATGCCCCTCAGTCAATGATAGTTGTTACCCCCGACCCTATGGCCATGTGCAACTAGGGAATTAGGCAACTCCTACTTCCATCGGTCTTATTCCTACCCGTCCCTAGGATAGACTTAGGATTCCATTATAGTACATGTCCAACTTAGAACCTTACCCAAGCCTTCATCATCTCTCTCTTCATTCATGGGCTGACTTTCATCCATTCATAAGGGTCATGGCAACCTTCCTACCTTAGTCAAGCCCCATACCGGTTACCTCCATGGTAACACATCCACATGCACTTAGAGATGGTTATCTATGGGTCTATAGGTTCATTCTCATACCATGTACTTTTCACTTACCTTCTCCAAATCCTATGAGAACTCTTCAGGTTTCCTCAAAACCCACAAAACTGGTATACACCCTACCAAAGGGTCCCTCTCCCAGGATGGGAGGAAACTACAACTCTTGACAACAAGGTCACAAACATCCTTAGGGTTTATATCCATATGAGCATGCTTAACCCTAGCAAGACACTAAGGCACATGCGGGCCACCTGCTAAACCATGATAGGTCACACTTGTTCTCATCCTCAACATTGGATCAAGATCATACCTTCCCATGTCATCAACTTAGCTGTGAGGGGTTCATCTAACATACCTTAAACTTAAGGGGTTTCCCTTTCCTCTAACCATGAAGAGTACCATGATCGAATATATAGAAACTTAAATCTCTTCATGAGCATCAAGTACACTTCCCCTCTTATACTTAGGAACCCTAGGTTCACTCCTCTAATGCCCAATTGTCTTCTCAACCTCTAACCACGATCCAAACATGTACAAGATATGACATGCACTTCCTGTCATCCTTCTATGCGAGCACCACTTCAGAGTTGAGTCCTCCTCAAGGACAATCAACAACGTACAAGGCCTCACAACCTGTTACTAAACCTCTCCAGGTCTAAGGAACTCTTCTTCTCATCTATACCATAGGTACAGAGGTACCAGTAGACTCATCCTCTCTCTAGGGTTTGGTTCCTCTAATGGCAATCAAGATATCGTCAGCATGAGGCAACCACTATCATCCACTTAGGTCACATCATCCTCAACTCCCCACTTTTCCTCATATCATGGAGTGTAGGCTTCCAACCTACTTTCTTGGGTCCCACTCTCTCTCTAACCCTACAAACAACCTTACTACTAGAGGTCCTCTCTCCAAGAAAAAGGATTAAGCTCACAAGCATACCTCTACGTGGGTGAAGCCTATGTTCAAACTTATGTTTGCTCAAGGTTATCCCCAGCCCTTTATGCTTATCTCATCATCTATCCAACATACTCCTTTGGCCAGGGTTTCAACCTACTGCTCGCACTACTGATGTATTTTGGGTGCCTACTATGCAATGCTCATATAAGCTCATGGGGTTTCTATAGGTTCTTCTCTAAACTCATCAAAGAAGGTTCTATCCTTTACTCTAACATGCACAACCCTTCCAAAGGTACTCGATCATCAAATCTCTCATGGCTCATATGGCATCCAAGGCATGTCCATCCAAACACCTGGTCTACCATGACATCTAACTCATCATGTCATCTTTCTCTCTAACCTTCACTTAGGGTTAGGGTTAACATCATTCTCAGAGGATGTGCCAGGTCTCCACTTATAATGGAGGTTTCTACCTCCAATACTAACTCTCTTTACTTATCCTCCTGACAAGAAGGTCTAGCCTTAGGTCTCTCCTCAGGGCATGACAACTTATGTCATACGACCTAAGCATGTATCTATTCTTTTATGCTTAATCTATTAAGCTTATGTCCATGACATCTTATTTACATGCTTTTTATTAATTTGGTGGAGGATTACTTAAACCTTATCAAACTTACCCATACCTCAAGTGGGTGAGGAAAAGAGAGAAAACCCTAGTCCTTATAATCCTTAACAGAATTTGAGTTGAGAAGGGATGAACAATATGAGAGAGTCCTACAAGTATCTTATTTTGAGTCAAATCCTAAGACATCGGCCAGGCAGTCACACTAATCTGGGAGTCCTCATATTCCGACTAGTGGTGTGAAGGAAAATCTTGCTAGCCCCTGGACGTGATCCTTTTCTAGACACCTCTATCTTTCAAAAATTCCTCTAATAACTCCCTTGGGTTCTACAGAGTTTGTAAAATTTAATAATTATTAAAGATTAAATGAGGAACCTATGCTCTGATACCAAATGTAACGACCCCTCCTCTTAGTAACCCCCAATTAAGGGATACCAAGAGGTCAGAGTCGCTATCCCAATTTCCGGATCAAAGGTTCAATAAATAATCTATAATCATTATCAAATTCTACTAAACTAAACTGAAAGGTTGTAATAAAAATTAAATTTTCATACCTTTTTCAAAAACTTGGATATCTACTTCTATCCATATGGAGTATATTCTAACTAATCCTACTTTGAACTTTAATTCATATTTAATTCCAATTATGCCACTTTAGTGTTGGTTCTTTTCACTTGTACCTAAAACGTCGACAAACAAAACGTCGGTCAGCATAAAGTCGGTATGTGGGGGAAACAATAATCATGCAATTAATAACAACATATTGCAGTCAATTACAGTTTAACAACCAAATTTATGTTTTAAATATAACTACGTGATCCATACATACATAACCTATCCTCTGCATTGTCCCTGCAGTGGACCTGGATGCTACCTTCCTTATGGTAGATCCCCATTAAACCCCTCATGATCCAACCTAACTGGTGAATCAATTTCTAGGGTTGAGTCACATGGCACTACCATTAGGTAGCCCACTCCTTAACTCATGGTGTGCTATAGAGTCTCATGGCACTACACGTGGGTAGCCCAATTTCTAACTCATGATAGCCTAGACCTTACTCTAGGTTACCCTTTTTAGCATTTGCAAAGCCACAGCTGAGGATACGGATCTAAGACAATTATATATACATATTTATAGTGATAATCATAGTCACTTTATAGTTGGATGAAATAAAAGTCATCCAAGCAGTTATTTTCAGGCAATTGATAAAAACGTTCGGGAATCGCCATGAAACTAAAGTGATTATTCATAAGAGTAACCATATACCTGTCAGGATGATTTGAGATAGAATAATCCAATCAAGAAATCCAATCAGGCAAGCAAGCACATTATGAGATCCTGAAATATGCATACAATTCCCTATTATTGATCATGCCATCAAGATCTATTAAACCTAGCTTGCTTCCTAGGGTTTTTAGTCCACTTTTAGGGTTTCCATTGCAATTAGGGTTTCCCTTCATCTTTTACTATTTTAAACCCTAATTTTATACAATTACTCATAAACCATAATTATCTCATCTATTCTTCATGTAAGATACTAAGGTTATCCTTTAACCACATATAACCCTGATATCAGAAAAAGCATAATTAACCATCAATAAGTCCATTAAGCCTATTTTACATTAAAGCTACCATTTTTATCCTTTTAATCCATGACAAGTTCATTATGCTCGTTTATCATCAATTCATAGTTCATTGTGGTCTAATTCACATATGAACTCTATTTGTCATTAATTCTACCTTTCTCCATTAGAAAACCCTAATTACTACATTAAGGGTATTTATCCACATTTAGGAACTTTTATACTTGAAATATCTTGGAATTATCATATCTCAACTTTATTCACAATTTTTAATAATTAAAACCATTATGAGTCACATTTACTAATATTAGGGTTTCAAGGCCCATTAAAGCATATTTATGCACAGAAAACTCTAAATTAAACCTGTTACGTGCAAAGTTCATCCTTTTTGTTCTCAATATACCTTTTTATAATTAACAGGTTAATATCAACTTTAATCATCCATTAAACCCTACTAAATACATTAATCATCTCCTAATAGGGTTTCTTAATCTTTAATTCATTGAAGTTGATAACTTACACTACTTTTTGAATAGCAAGAGGAATTAGCCTCTAAAACCATTTTTAATGAATTCCTCTCATTTTGTGAGTAATTTTCATATTTTATGTGTATCCATCCGAGCTACCGATATTTAAATACAATTTTTGCAAGATATTACTTACCAGAGCCAATCAGAAGGCATCACGTCTCCTCTATCATGCAACGTTGCAAGCTGCTTGGAAAACATTTCGAAAAGACGGTTTTATTCTTGGTTATGTTGGTCGGCTCTTCAGCCCGCGAAGGGTGAATCCGTCCAATTCCATTTGCGTCTCCTTCAACCTCACACAACTCTGTTGTGTTGCCCTAGCCGCTGACCTGTAGAGCTTTGCGAGCCGCCTCCCATCACTTCGAGGCTCAAATCTGGCCAGAACCCCTCTCCTTGCCTCTGTTTCCCCCCACCGCATTCTACCAGGCTGCAAAACATGGCCGAGATGGCCAGTCCCAAGAGCATCAATCATGTGCTTTCTGCGAGTTGACAGTCCTCCTACAGGCGTTATGCGAGGACGAGAGCAAGGAGATGATGGTTGATCACTCCTTGGTTGTCGTGGGAGCGTTCTTCTTCCATCAAGAGTACATACAACCCCTCATTGCTTCCCGGAAAAGAACTACACTCTCTTTGTTAGGGTTTGTATGGAAAAGAATCAAGAAGAAGAGAGGGGAATGCATGGGGTCTCTCTGGACTCGGACAAGGGCTCTCCCCCTTATATAGGGGAATGTAGCAACGCCCTAGGATGGCCATCTATGAGTCAACTAGTCCTTTTCCCAATAGGATCCTTATTCCTTCATGGAGAAGTAATTCTTCTCTACCCTATTTATTTCCTTGATATTCCTTATTTCATGGATACTTCGAAATACAAAAATTATCTCTTTCATTCTCTTGTACTTGCCTTTTAATCATTAGTCATGAAATTATATTTTCTTTTAGTAGAAAATACTCCCTTTTTATCAATATCACAAAATTCATTAATAATGTATCACATTATCCTCTTATTTTGCATTATTGGTATTTTCTCTTTCTTTCTTCTCCATTGGGGCTCCTTGGACCCCAAGAAACTCCAAGATTTCGAAATTCCTTTTTAAGGATACTTATTATCCTTCTAGATGCATCTATATTCATTATTTCACATTATCTTGTTTATTTCTTATTAAAATATCTCTTTTTGAGGATTTCTCTTTATCTTCTTTTTTTTCCTCATTTGCATTCCATTTAACATTAGGAATCCTTTGGATACGAAAATCCATCAAGTATAACTCAATTATACCTCTTTTCACTTATTTTCCACATTTTATCATTGTTTTCAATTTCTTTCTTAATAAAGAAATACTTAATTGGTCTATTCTTTTCTTGGTGTATTATCTTTGCAACTTTGGACTCCTTGGGACCCAAGGAACCCAAGAGTCACGAAATCCACCTTTGGATTATATTCTTTTGCCTTCTAGTGGTTTCTACATTTTTCTTTTCTCCATTTCTTATTTATAATGGAGTTCCTTTTGGTTTTTCCTTTTTATTGGGCCCAATAGCCAATAAAGCCCACAAAACAATCATCAAGGCTATTGTAAACGAAATCCATTTATTCAAAACAAACTATATCATTATTTGTTCCAATATCTTTAATATGAGAAATTACATTCCTCACCAAATGAACCTAAAAGTTGGGGTTGTAACACTGACCCACGTTTTGGGATAACCCTATTTGTTTTGCTTAATTATGTTGCTTATCTCCTTGCTCTAATCACTTGAGATGTAATTAGGGCATGTTGGAAGCTTGAGTTCCTTGTTTAAGCTTGTTTGGATAATGTTTGTGTTTTGGTGAGAGGTTTGGTGCAAATTGCAATTTACCCAGGATAGGGGTTGATATGTAAATTTTCCACCTCTAGAGTGTTCCTTATCTCTCCAGAGTGTTCCTTCTCTCTCTTGGCATCATTTAGAGGAAAGAGAAAGAGATGGGAACCTTGTTAGACCTTGGTTGAGTAGTGACATACTTGGTGGTGTTTTCGACACATGTCTGAGGTGTGTTACACTTAGGAGTGTTGTCTCAGGCTTGAGAGCCTTAGAGAGGCCCTATATCGGTTTGTGGGTGTCTTGAGGGACATCCTATCAGTTTTGTGGTGTCTAGAGGTGCAACATATCAGTTTGTGGCACCTAGGGTTTACCCTTATCAGTTTGTGAAGAGGGTAGAGGTGTGTATCGGCCATGACCATCATAGGTGACCTAGTGGGCGAGACATAGATCTTATCACCTTGTTGCATGGTGTTGCTTGTGGCCCTTCTTCATGGACAAGAGTCACCTAGGATTCTAATATGGTGACACCTTCCCCTTTCTCTCTTGCATCCCTCTAGTATATATCCCTCTTTCTTCCCATGCAAGAGAACCCTTTTGGTTATCCTTGCATTCTTTCTTTGGTGCATAACCTTGAGCTAGAGGAGTCCCTCCCTTAGAGCTTGGTGGATTAGTCCCATTCTTTTGGTTCTCTCTTCATCCTCTACCATGGTAGACCATGATCCTTAGCTTCCTTTCTCTCTTTCTTTCTTCTTCTCGGACATGGACCTTTGTTACTTTCTTTTCCCTCTCATGCTCTCTTAACCATGGTCCCATCTTCTCTCTTAGAGTTGTAGTGATCAAGCTTGGAAGATCTTCTTCTACCTTGAGCTTGTGAAGGTTGGATCTAGGTGGTGATCCTTGAGGTGGTTTATATAACTCTAAAACCTCTTTGTTATTATCACCCCTTACATGCTATCTTGTTCTTTATCTTTGTTTCGTTATCCCTTACTTGTTAGTACTTCCTTCTTGGTGGTTTTGGATTCTCTATTGGAAGAGGAATCTATCTTAGATGCTACTCATGTGTTGCACTTCTTTTTCCTTACTTGTAATGTTGTTCTAAGGTTGAAGATGAGTGGGCCGATATGCATGTTCATGCTGATATGCTTCTGGTGGTCGTTACTACCTATCATGCCACTGACTGTCACACCTTGTGACAAGCCATCACAATTTTGGCATGGCCTAGAATGACATGCTTTGCTGATGGTCGTCACAACTTTGAGGAGGTCAAAGTCATCACGTATGGGCGAGAGTTATATCAGCATGCCCTGCACATGCTTAGGTCTTTAGCCTTCGTTCTTGGTTGTTACCCGACATCGTGTTGTTGGCCGATATGCGATGAGGGGTGGTAGCCATCATGGCTAGCCCATCACCCTTGGGGGCATTGCTACCCGATGCACCTGCAGTCGTCACGACTTGGTGTTGCAGCCATGGGAGTGTTCCTTTGATGAGCATTGCCCGTTAGGTTTCTAGCCGTCACGACTTGAGAGAGGTTGATGCCTGATATTCCCTGATAGCCCATCACGGTTGAAGCATTGTTGGAACCCTAGATAGATGTCACCATTGAGTTTCCCAATATACCATTCCTAGATGCCAAAATTGATACACATCCCAAGTTTGTAGGATGATATATTGGTTGTTCATCCAATGTATGCTTAACTGATACCCTACCTTAGTATGGTTTCCTAACACATCTAGGGTTAACCCAATACTCTAGGTTGAAACCCTAATCAATATCTTGTGATGGTGTTTAAGATACACCATGTTGATGCTAGGGTCACATGGTATGATGTGATACCCTATGGAGAAGTTGTACGAATGATGTTGAGATCTATGTTTCTATACCTCATAACATGTTTTATAATTATAGTGAGAACCATGTTTCTATGTTTCATAACATACCTCATAATGAGGATGGAAGTAATGATCTAAGGGTGGTTGTTGATCCAACCTTATAAACCCTAATTGGGTAAAGAGAAACCCTAACCCTAAAGATGTAATATGTATGGCATGGATCTTATAAGATGATATTGTTAATTATGTATTGCTCTTCTTGTTACAAGTTTCTAACTATACAAGTAACACTAGTCGATGTACATGGCCAGGTATGAGCTATGGTGGTTATGATATGTTTGAATAAGCCTTGTGAGGCACATGTGATGTGGTAACACAGAAAGAGGAGGCAATGGTCCTATGACCCTATGATGGCTTGATGCCTTGCATGAAATGATTTCATCAGTGATGAGAGGAGGGGTTGTCACCCCAAGGTATGTGGTCCTTGTAATGGACACATGTTGAAAATAGACATGAAGTGATGTTGTGTTGAGATCACACCTTATATGTTTTAGTATATGTTTGGTGATGTGTTATGCCCTTGTTCATGTAGAATTTATTTAAAGGTTGTACGTTGTAACTTGATTGATGCCGAATGATACTTAAATGACCTAAGTAATCAAGTGGAACCTAATATTGTAGCTTGCCCTGTTCTACAGATCCATTCAATGTCAGTACTTGTTGAATGGTGAAATGAGTTTAACACAGAACACATACTATTGAATATGTGGGGTGCAAGTTGAGGTATCTCCTTGTGTCCTGAATATATAAGTATCACATGATTGGCTATGAGTCATACCTAGAAGAGTGCAACTTTGGATTGCAGCTCCATGATATGTATCATAGGATTGGATGCAAGCAATACCCTAGAAGAGTACGGATGTGGTTGTAACTCACTAGCATCATGACCTATACCAAGGTGGGATAACTCTGCACAGCTACACTATACATCACTGGAAGCAATTGACCCATGATGTCACTGCATGTTCAGTCGTACTGACTGAGGAAGGCGAGGTTGTGGATTCCGGCTCTTCCATTAGAACTTGTATGGCACTGATTTCAACTTATCAACTTAATAGGTTGATGGCATAAATAGTATGTGCTTTGAGGCATGAAATCACCTTTATGTAGAAGTTCTTGCTATTTGGAAAATTTATGAAACAGTTTTAATTTTAGTATTTTCCAGTAGTCATGTTCGTCAATCTCTCTTTCGCGGTTCTATTTTGAGTAATCTCATTTTGTGTGGTAATAGGTGTTATGTACGGGTTTTGAGTCACTTTTACAAGTCTATTTTATCTTCTCTTTATGCATTTGTTAGTCAACTATTTGATCATATTTGCATAAATCATTACAATTGGCTTGTATAATATGTTTGTATCAAACTGTGCTCATTTCATCATATTTATATTATTTTATACATTCCTCAGTCTTATACATGCTTTCTATGGATTTTTAGGAGTTTCCATGTATTTGAGGAGTCGGTGCCACTGACTATCACGGTCGGTGCCACCGAGATGACATCAAGGACCAGGCCATAGATGACCAGAAAAGTCGATGGCACCGACTCCAACAGTCGATGCCACCGACAGAGCATCACAGAGGCTAAGAAGATATGCACATCAGCTCGGTGCCACTGACGTCCAAGTCGATGGCACCGAATTTACCACAACACGACCAAGATCCCGATGTCGTCGGTGCCACTGACCTGCCGGATTTCAGCAATCTATATTAATCTTCCTGATCTGACAGTCCACGTTATGTGGTACCATAAGTTGACCTAAGATTAAAGGTAGGACGGACAAGCCTAAGTGGATCATCACGTTGCACCGCATGACGGCCAGAGAGAAGAGAGAGAGAGAGAGAAGCAAGGAGCTGAAGGACGCCAACCGGGAGATCCAAGAACCTCCGACGGATGATTTTGCTACCAGAAGACTGCATAATGTGTGTTTCTCGAGGAGGATCATTCGGGACACCTTCTCTCTAGGGGATACATGAACTTCTTTCATGTTTCCCACATTTTTCTTCTCTCTCTCTATGTATTCACAATTGAAAACCATGGGGGGCTAAACCCCTTCTTTCCTTAGGACCCGAGAATAGCCTGGGGAATCGTTGTATTAACTTTCTACATGATTTAGTAAAAATTCCTCTTTATTCGTGGATATATGATTGTGGAATTGAATGACTTATCATTGCTTGATCACCATCGATAGGATTACAGACTGATAATTACTTTGGAAGGAGATTTTTTTTGGTATGAAGCGGCGTGTTACCCCTCTATTCATTTCCTCCAAAAGAGATGTACAAAACTGGTCCTGGGCAGAGTGCCCAAGAACAAAAGAAAACAGAAAAGCCCACAACCGGGAAAAAAACAACCAAAAACCTACCAACAAAAACAGAGCTCTATCTATACATAAAAGTGAAACAAAAGACTAACTACCACATCCAGAATTCCCACCAATCTGAGAGAGACTAAGCGAATCACCACACACATTCCTCCACAGGGTATCATACTCACGCTGCTTACCCCCGAAAATTCTGCTATTCCTCTCCCTCCACAGGTGGTAGAGTACAGCAATCGCCACTAACTTTCTGTCTCCATATAACATAATTAACTCACCAATAGCACTAGGCTTACTACCAAACTTCAGCTTGTATTTCTCCCAAACCTCAACAGAAAAGGAACAAGAGAGAAACAGATGGTCCATATTATCTTCATCTTCCTGGCAAAGCGGACACCTGGAAGCCAGGTGAAACCCCACCTTCTTAAGGAACTCAGAACACGGCAGCCGATGAAGAAAGAACTTCCATAAGAAACAGGCCCATATTCTCGGCACTCTATCATCCCAAGTCCACTTTGCCCAATCCACACGCTCCTTAGATCTTCTAAAAATATCCCAGCCATCTCTAGTTCGGAACGCATCACCTCTCTTGTACAAGATTCTGTCACCCCCTTCAACTCCATGAATAGAGCAGGTCTTTAAAATGTTTACAACTGTAACAGCACCTCTGATATTCGGATAGCACCATTTACCATCAACCAAACATTCCTTCACTTTACAGTTTTCACCCTTGCCAAATCTGATCATATGTTGACTATCACAGAGGTCTAATAAAGTCTTCTTCTTCGACAACCAAGGGTCCTTCCATAACAGGAACTGATTCCCATCGCCTAAACAAAAATCAACATTCTGTTTTAGAATAACTCTATACTTCAGCAACCTCCTCCACAGCCATGAAGATGTAGATTTACTCTCCACGGCCCAAATAGAACTATTCTGAATATATTTCTCATGAATCCACTTGACCCACATAGACTCTTTGTTTCTAGCCACGTCCCAAAGATTCTTTATTAACCCAGCTTTAGACCAGTCCTCAATGCGTCTAATGCCCAAACCACCTTCATTACAAGGTAGACAAATATCCTCCCAAGCCACCGTATGTAAATGCCTTTTGTCTTCATTATCATTCCACGGAAACTCCCTCATAATCTTCTCCATATCCACTATAACACTCTTCGGCAAAGGAAAAGCAGCTATCCAGAAAAGATGATAGGCAGACATGGTACTAATCACAAGTTCCACTCTGCCCGAAAAGGAAAGAAGCTTAGTCTTCCAAGCCTCAAGCTTAGTTCTAAGCTTGTCCAGAATCGGGCTACATAAGGCTTTAGTAAGTCTGCCCGTGAAGAGAGGTAGCCCCAAGTACCTAACAGGAAGCATAGAGCAAGGTATACCAAGCTCATCACTCAGACCATCCTTGTTCATGACTCCCTTACTAAAGAAAACATGACTTTTATCCTTATTCAATCTGAGGCCAGAAATATGTTCAAATTGAGCAAACAGATCCGCAACTCCCTTCGCATTGCTCCCATTAGCTTTAGTGAACATAAGCAGATCATCAGCAAACAGAATATGGGACACCCCATAATTGGACGAAGCCATTAAAGGATTGATTTTTTTGTCCTCCACATAACATTTGATGAGAGAAGAAAGCCCCTGCATAGCTAAAACAAATAAACATGGGGCAAGGGGGTCCCCCTGCCTCACTCCATTACTAGCAGTAAAAGAATCAGTAGGGGAACCATTGACCAACACCTGAAAAGAGGCCGATTCAAAGCAAGAAGAAATCCACTTAATCCAGCACTCCGGAAATCCCATTTTGTACATGACAAAAATCAAATAATCTCTTCTAATAGTGTCATAAGCCTTCGACAAGTCAACCTTCACACACATCTTTTCCACTCCCTGATTAGGAAAGGAACTCAACAACTCATTTGCAAGAAGAACATCATCTCCTATACACCTGCCTTTAATAAACGCAGCCTGATTAATATCTATCAGCTCAGGTAGAACCTTGCTTAGCCTATTAGCAATAATTTTGGTGATGAATTTAAAGATAACATTGCAAAGAGAGATCGGCCTGAAATCTTTAAGGTTAGTAGCCCCAGGAAATTTAGGAATCAGCACAATGAATGACTTATTACACTCCCCCAGCAACTTCCCTGTTTCAAAGAAATTCAAAATGGCCTTAGTAACATCCTCTCCAACAACATCCCAACAACTTTGGAAAAAGAAGGCATTCATCCCATCTGGACCAGGGGACTTATCACCATTATAACTCTTCACCACCTTCTCAACTTCCTCCCTCGACACCACACCCCTAAGAACATCAAACTGAGCAGAAGAAAGAGCAGGAAGGACCCATTTTTCAGACCAGATAACCAAAGAACGGTTAGAGGAGTTGAAAACTCTAGAGAAATAATTCACCACATGATTTTTGATATCCTCAGGCTCCTTAAGAGCTTTGTCCTCATCATAAAGAAGGCAGATGTTATTGTGCACCCTTCTAGATCTCAACGACGCATAGAAGAATCTAGTGTTTTTATTCCCCTCTTTAAGCCACAGGACCCTCGATTTCTGTCTCACCAAACTCTCCTCATTGCACATGGCCGTCAAAGCTTCTCTCTTAGCTTCAATAAGCTCCTTTTGAAGATCAGCATTCAGAGGTTGACTATCCACCAATCTATGAAGCACAATAACCTTGTCTTCTAGCTCTCTGGCTATGTTAGTGAAGTTCCCCACCTTTTCCCTGTTCCAACTAATGAGATCAGCAATAACTCTGTTAATTCTTCTATATACCTTCACCATCGGAGCTCCAGTACCCACATCATATTTCCAAGCTTTACTAACAACTTGTTTGAAACCCCTCTGAGACACCCAAGCATTAATAAACCTGAAAGGAGATTTGATTTTCCTCTTCGTGCTCAACCTCCATAACAAACTACAATGATCACTAACAATATTGGGAACAACCTCTCCCCATAAAGAAGGAAAGAGAGCTAAAAAGGTATCATCACACAAGCACCTATCTATCTTAGAAAAGGTACTCCTACCATTCTTACTCTTGCTGTCCCAAGTGAAGAAATTACCTTTAAAACTAACTTCCATCAAACCCATGTCAGCCAGAAAACCATTAAAGTCCTCCATGCTTCTTCTCGAGGGAGGTCTTTTACCCACTTTTTCAGAACTCCTCCTGACAGCATTAAAATCACCAATCAGCCCCCAAGGCCTCACATTACTCTGTATCATTTTCAGAGAAGCCCACAGATTAGCTCTATCAGTATCTCCATTGGCCCCATACACAGCAGATAACCCAAACTTCGCATCACCAACAGCCACATCCATATGGATAAATTGTTCCCCCTCCTCCATCTTAGTAACCACAAAACTAGGATCCTTCCAAATCACCAAAATTCTGGTATAGGAATAGAAAGAAGCATTATCAAGAAAATAGGCATCCGGCCACAAAAACTCCACCACTTTATTAATCTCTTTGCCCTCCAATCTGGACTCCAAAATAATTAGAATATCAGGGTCAAGCTTCCTAACCTCCTTACGAATGCCATGGAGCTTATTGTGGATGCCCCTGACATTCCACGACAAGATAGAAAGAGATTTATCCATTAGGAAGATTAGGCCCGCCCTCACCTGCAACACCCCTCTCCCCTGAGCCATCCCCCACATTTGACAGCAATGAAAACTTGTTCGGAGACAATCGAATGCTTCTTGCCACAGACAACGGTTTAGATGCCACTCTAGGCGGAGGCTTAGACCTTCTTCTTTGTTTTATCTCCCATTCTGGGGAAGGAGACGGCGTGATCAACCTCTTCTGTAGAGTTACAGATACAGCTAACCTTCCCTCATCATCTGCCACCATCGAATTGTCTCCCCCCAAAGTCATTTCTTCAACTGCATCACTGAACTCCTCTGTTTCCTCCTCAGAAGACGCATTTCGAGCCTTCTTCTTCGGCACCCACACCTGCTTCCTCACCAGGGGAATCAGAGCTGACGCCGGCTTCTTATCCCTATCACAACAGAGCCCCGATTCATGGCCAAAATTACCACAGACATTACAAGCACTCGGTCTCCATTCATACTCAAAATTAACCTTGTCTATTTGCCCGTCTTCACATTACAGATCAATGGATTCTGGAAATGAGAACTCTGTGTCAATCAAGACCTGTAACCGAGCATAATCCAACCGAGCGATATTTGAAGTCAAAACATCCGTCCGTAGTGGTTTCCCCAAAAATGAGCCAATGTGCATAAAAATTTCTTCGTCCCACAGCTCCAAGGGTAGATCGTAAATCTTCAGCCATATCGGGATTTCCGTCATCTTCACCTTCTCTAGTGGTTCCCCACGCTCCCATTTCTTGATAATCAACGGTCTTCCAGCGATAAACCAAGGGCCCCCATCTAATGCCGTCGCAAGATCCTCTTCATTGGAAAATAGGAGAATGAAAAATCCTTTCCCCCTTGACTTAATCTCCAGATTACCTTTCACCTTCCAGAGTTGAGCTAAAAAACGTACCAACGATGGCCAGTGAGGGTTCATCCCGACGATGTAACCCGCCACTGCCAGGATCCATTTCTGCACGTTCCTTTCAACTATGGCCTTCGAATAGATCAGCTTACCATTCTCCACTCTAACCTCCAGTTTCTTCCAGGAATTCAACGAAGCATCCTTCTTCTTCGTTACTAACTCTGCCCACGACTTGGCCACCGACGACACCCCAATCGCCCCAGGCTTGCTTCCCGGCTTACCCGGATCCTTGATCTTCGCTATGTTTGACAGATCTACCACGTCCCCTACCTGCGCAGCTTCAGGTTGAGCAGATGATAACCCCGGATCTGCGGTCAACACCAAGCTCGCTTCCTTGCTCACCACTGGAATCTCCGTCGAGCTCACCGCTGGAGATGCTCCCTCCTTCACTACTGAGGGCGCCTTCATGTTATGCTCCTTCACCTTCGCCCCATCGGGCGCCTTCGACTTCGCCGGAATCGCCTTCGATGTCGCTTCCAGAATCGCCGCTCCCGATGTCGCCACTGGAAGGAGAATTAAATGTTAGAAAACCATAATCTATACACTTTCATGCGCGTTCCTTGGGAAAGGCAATGTACGGTTAGTGGAAAGAACCCAGAGTTTTTGATAATGCGCCTAGACTAAGAGATAAATTACTACAGATGTGGAATTGGCTTAGATCCAGGTAGTGAACTGCTCCGCAGAAGCGAGCAATTCTGACTACAGGCTTTCTATCCAGGGTAGGAGTAGGAATTTATATTAATGTGGTAGAAATAAGATACAACGAGACCCCATGGTGAAAGTGGTAACCCTAAGGAATTCATCTCATTCGAATCAACCATTTTTAGTTTTCTTTTAATTTTCTTTTATTTTGTTCAAACTCAAATTCAACTTTTTAATTGGCTTAGTTGATCACACGGTAGTTAGTAGTAATCACTGAAACTACGTCTCCCTGAGTTAGACTCGGGCCTCACATGGGCCTATATTACGCGACACGTGCACTTGCATTTTTATGCACAGTTTTGGCGTGTCAAGTTTTTGACGCTGTTGCCGGAGAGACGGTGACGTTTCAACACTATGAGTGTTGCGGTCGTTCACTCTAGGCCACTTTTTAATATCTGTTCAACATTATAAAAAATATTTACTGCATATTCATATCTCAAATTTTCTTTGATAAGTACCTTGACTAACTATTTTCAACTTTTCAGGTACTAGTGAATGGTGACAACACGGACCACAGATTACGGAGAAGCTACACCTAAGGTCCCAGTCACTATTGAGGCTCCAGTTTAAACAACTTTACCATAAGGCATATCGTTGACTCCCAGGCAACAAGTAATCAGGGACGGCAATCCAGGAGCAGAGAGCACTATCTGGGAGAGGATAAAGGCATCCTCTTCAGCTGCATAAATAGGGCCTATCAAAAAGAAGAACATGAATGTAGCTCAATATAAGATCGATCTAGGTTTGATTGCACTCATCAAGTAACAAGAATTTTATGGGAACACTCATGTAGACCCGGTGGCGCATATTAGCAATTTTGTGGAGATCAGTGATATGGTGAAAGCAGACGGGTTTCTACAAACTACCATTTATCTGAAGTTGTTTCCATCATCATTGGAAGATAAGGCAAAAGAATGACTGCACAACCTGCTGAAAGAGTCGATCGAGACATGGGATCAAATGGTAGAGGCATTCTTTGAAAGATACTTTCCTCCAGAAAAGAAAAACGAGCTGATTCGAAACATTCACAATTTCAAGCAACATGCATCTGAATCTTATTTCGAGGCTTGGGAGCACTTTCAGATCATTATCAGGAAGGCCCCGCACCATGGGATAGATTTGTAGAATCAAGTAAAGATGTTCTACTTTGGACTCCACAAAAATGAACAGACCACCTTGGATAGTGCAAGCTCGGGGTTTTTTCTCAACAACCCACCCTCAACTTGCTAGGACATTTTGAAAAATATGGCAAAGAATCAGGCATGGGGTAATGAGAGATACAATCTAGACCAAATCAAAAGCATAGGGGAATCTAAAGTTATCACCTCTTTGAATGAGAAGTTAGACTTGATAGCAAAGAAGCTCCTAGAGAAAGATAACAATTCATTAGATGAGGAAGGCTAGGTGAAGTATGTGTGGCTACAAGGCTATAGGAACAATGACTATGCATGGAGAAAGGATCCCAAGTTCTCTTAGAAAGATCCAAATAACTTCCTATAGGACCCCCCATCAACAAAACCAACACAGGAACAATCAGTAATAGCGACCTGTAGCAGAGGAGAGCTTGAATGAAATTCTCAACCGGATAGTGAAGCAAAATGAGCAAATGATAAACAACTTGCAACATGATCTCCAAAACCAAGGGGCCCAGATGAGGAGCTTTGAGACAACTTTGTCTCAACTAGTAGTAGATGTGGCGGCTTTGAAGAAGCCTACGCAATAAGGTTTTCTAGGAAATACTGACACTCCAACTGGAAACCAGCATGTCAAGGCCATACTATTGAGAAGTGGGAAAAAGACGTTGACTCCAAAGATCGGGGAGACTGTGGTGACCAAGCCCGCTGATAGTGGTGACTCAGTAGCAGAGCAGGCATAAATAGAACTAGAGTCAGGCAACACAGGAGGAGAGAAAAATCAAGAATTTGAGGTGGAAAAGAGGACGTCATATGTGCCATGATGCAATTTTATTGTGTGCTAAAACGCAAGTGAACGCGTCGAGTAGTACAGGCCTTTGTGAGGCCCGAGTCAAACACAGGGATACTCGGAATTGTTGGAGACTCCTACTAACTATTTGCGATCAGCTAAACCGAATAACAAATTGAGGGTTGTTGTTAAAATTAAAAGAAAATAAAAACAAAAACAAAACAAACGATCGATTAAATTTTAATTTAATCAATTCAAAAGGGTATCTTTAGGATTGTGGTTTCACCGCGGGTTTTCATTGTATTAGATTTTATATAATGCCTCAATTTTATCTCTCTATCCGGGTAGTGGCCTGAAAATAGAATTACCCACTGTCGTGGTGCAATTCTCTACCTAGGTTTAGGTCGGTTCCACCGTCGTAGTAACCTATACCCTAAACTAGGTGCATTATGAACAATCTCTCAGTATCCACCATTAATTTTACACCACCTTGGTCAAGGGATTTATCGATTAATGTAGATTTCGTCTCTTTTCAGCCGTTAATCCTTCTTTTAAAGTGATTAAGGGCATTAGGTTATTATTATGGTGATCAAGCATAACAATATATGGAGAAAACGAAACTATACCACGAATTTAAGAGATAAAATATGAATTACTATTATAAAACTATCATACAATGAATTCCCGGGCTACTCCCGGTCCTAAAGACAAAGGGAATTATCCCCGCATGTTCATCTCAAACAAGTACAAGGTAGAGATAGGGGAAATCATGTGGAAAACGTGAATTGAGAGGTGAAACCCCTGAACGGAGAAGAATCAGTTGATCCTTTGCGTAGAACACGTGCTCTCCCGCCTTTCGGTGGTGAAATCTGTCTTCTGTGGCGTCCGAATCAACTGGTATGAGCTTCTGGCCTCCGTTCTCCTCTCCCCTCCTCCTCGGTACTCGTCCAATGGCTAATGAGATCTTTCTTGGCATGGGCAGCCGTCATTAGGTTTAATTCCCTCATTAGGTTGCTAATTAACCATGGTCGTTCGATTGGGATCAATCTGAATCAAATGCATATCTAACGGTGTTGATACCATCGATGCGGGTCGATGGTATCGACCCAGTGTGGTAGCGGCAACCCTTCTTTCTTTTCGTCTGAGTGCCTGATGTAGTCTCGATAGCATCGACGCGGGTCGATGGTATCGACTACCCTGTAGTGACGGTTTTGTCGATTTGTGTTGTTGTAGCCTCCATGCGTCGATGGTATCGACTTGGGGTCGATACTATCGACTGCTTCTTCGCCAGCAAC